>OY728126.1:1989219407-1990469407 GCA_963277665.1 Viscum album | reverse complement strand
CTGGAGTTCGGATATACACATTAAAATAGAATAGGAAATTTAAATAGTCAATTGGATACAACTATTCATTCCCCATATTTCTCTACTATAGGGGATGGTATATTATGTTTTCATAATTTTTTATGTTTGTAATTTTTTTAAAAAATTTAAAAAACATCTAAAAAATCTGAAAAAACAATCCAAAAAACTAATATTCCTTATAATTTCAAAGAGTTTCTAAATTCCCTATAACCTTGTGAAAAATCTTGAATTGTTTTTCAAGTTAATGATCAAGTTAACTCTTTAATGAATTAATAGGAATGTTTGAGATAATAAAATTACTCCAGACACAATCATTTATTATATAATCAACCTAGATATGGAAAATCCTAGGGAACAAAAAAGTAAAGAACATTCTTCCCCTGATATAAATTACCAAAATCTTTTTATTCAATATCTAAATATTGAGACTAATTTTGGACCCAAATCAGGTTTTATTTATCTTTTTTACGTTGTTCCCTGGTATGGTCAATGAGGATCGAAATCTTCAACACAAAAATTATTTCCATCTTCTTGACCAAATTATATTCAAAAGTAAATTAGCGGTATCTATACATTCCCATATTAATCACTCTATTAGTGATAGGATATGTTCAAAAATATTTTTTCAACTTTCCGACACCCCAAACCCCAAACCAACATTTGATCCAATACTTTTATGAGGGGTTATTGGCTATGGACATAACTCTAATTGATTCCATATCGAGTGGAGATAATATTGAAGAAACAACAACTACTAAATGAGATATCATAATGAATAGGGATTAGAACACATAAAAATTCCATACTATAGCACATGCTCCAGTCAAACAATTCAATTAGAATCAATCCATAGAGCCTAAAAAGATTATTGAATGGGTGAGTGTTCTTACCGGTCTTGTTCGATTTCTAGATGCGAATGCCAAATCCTTATTCCCTTCTTCTCTACTATCTTAGATCCCCAGACCTATAAAAAATTGTGTAATCTAAAACTCGCTATTTCATCCAACTAACACGCGTACATAAATATAAGATGAACCATTATATTATTCTAGTATTATTGAGATCAACATAACATATTTCTAATGGAACACCAACACTTAAAAACCAGGTCCATTCATTAGAAACTCTACCCAACCCCACTCTGATTCATTTTCTTCTACCAATAATTGTGTCTTGAGGTGTGGAAATACCATCTCTCATCCCCACTCAGTTCTATCCTCAAAATTCAAACCAATCCCAACATGATCATGGTGGGAGTAACGTCCAACAACCAGATCCTTTTGTACCTCAACATCAAAGGAGAAATTCTCCTCCTCATAGATTCCATTATACTAAGAATACTTCTCAATTCCTAAACCAATACAACCGATTTCCCTATAACCAAACTCAAGGCAATACCAATGTGGGATATGCCTCTTCTTCTAATAAAATATGCTAATGTGATATGGAATACCTTTCCTCATTGAACCATTTTAGCATAAAAAAATGAAAAATTAATTGGTAAACATGCATCCCACCTCAACACACACAAAAAATCTAATTATTACCAACTCTTAGATGAACTATTGATTATCCCTAAAGTCAATATTAGTGAAATAGAACCTCAATCTGGAAAAAATAATTAAAAATAAATTTTAATACTTGAAATAATATTCAAATATTGATATTGGAAATGAAAAAAAGTAATGTCTATAAAAGGAAACTATATCCACTCTGTCACCTCCTTCCATTCCTCCAAGGAACCCAATCCTTTTTCCTGAGGCCATCCCTAATCCTAATAAGCCATTTGACCATGATTTTAAAATTATTGACATATTTATACACGATGAATTTAATATTCCCCTATTTGATTGCACCAATAAAATTTTTCTGTGTGAAAAGTTTCTTAAGTAATTTTTCTCCTATAGTAGACAACTTAGGACCATTGAAAATTTTTTCACCTAGAAACCCATTCCCCTAATGTTGAATGATCTAGGTACATTTATTGTTCAATTAAAAATAGGGGGTTCTAACTTTGATGATGCACTCATATACCCTGGAGCCTCAATAAATTTCATTCCCAAATCTATATTCTCTAACCTTGTTCTAGGTCCCTTTCACCCAACTAGTGTTGTCAACCTGTTATTAAATAAAATCACTTCTCGTATTAAGGGATTAATATTAGATGGTAAAAAACTAGTTATTTAAATAAAGACAAATATATGGGGATGAGTGAGATTGTTTTCATGTGAAGGATGAATAACTTAATTTTTGGGCCTAGATTCCCTATTGACTTTGTTTATTGTTTAATTACTTTTTTATTACCTCTCAATGAAATAATTTCTATGAGACAAGATATGATCCTAGGTTAGATGATGATTGATGAGATGTGGGAATGGGGTTCTAAGTTTGAGGCAGTGGTTGATTCTTAAGATGGGGAGATTCATGGTGATATGAATAGTGATATTCATAATGATATGAATGGTGATTTTCATAGTGATATGCAATGTGATTTTCATACTATTTCTGGATATGTCACTAATATTGATGGAAGGGGTTGATTTTGGGATTTCCTAGTATGTTGCTAAAAAAATGGACAATGTATTGATAATATTTTTATTAAAAGGCCAGATAGATGGGTTTCTTGTTCAATTGTATTCTTTTCCACCACTACATGAGGTAGTTAGTTCTTATATGTTATGAATCTATATTATAGTATCTTTTGATGTTTACCAGAGTACCTTGTGTTATATAATGATAATGATTAAAAAATATTTTAACCCACAGTGTTGGTGTTTGATTGATTGAATATGTTGATAATATAGTTGAATCAGGAAATTAGTTGGATTTTACCCAGAGTTTATGTAATTTACTTATTGGATAAAAACATTTGATTGGAATAATGTTGATTAATATCCAATGAATTAATTAACAGAAAGTGAAATTTTAGAAAAATAATTATCTAAAATTAAACTCCTTGAGTCCTTTTGTTCCTATATGATATCTTGTTATTTGCAGTGGAAACCGGGTGTCTGAGAGATGATATCTGCAGATGATACAAAGGCTAGGTAAATACCCATAGTGTGGATATGATCTATAATAAATATTGTATTTTTTATGATTTCATCGGCTACCCCACCAATTTCTATAGGGTGACTGATCCTCATTTTACTATGAAATGGTGTTTTTTCTAACATCCACATTAGCGAAGTATGGATGGATGGCAACCCCCTCTTACTCTGATAACTTCTTCTTGTAAATGAATGAGTTGGTATTCATGATTTTTATCTTTTCCAATATATGTGTGTAGAGGGTTGTACTATATTATGGTTATTTTCACACACATGTATCTTTAGATAATGTTTCCTATGCATTATTATAGGAATGACAAGTATGGGACGAGTATGTTTATGGTAAAATACATGACATGAAAGTTGTGGTAGATCATAGAAAATACTTAGTTACTATCTGGAGATGTGGAATATTATAATGAGATGATTCTATTCATGTGTTTCAAGGTATATGATGAGACAATGAGATGAATCATGTGATTATTATGATACATTAGCCTATGTGTATCAGTGGTGGCTCTTTTGGGGATAGATAGATCAGAACGTACAATGTTGGGAAGAGTGGGAAACTAGTGGGGATGTGGTAGACGGATAACCTCATTTGATATTATATTATATGATATCTTGTATGAAATAGTTGTCTAAGTATAAACATGGTGAGGATATGAACATATCATACCAATTAAAGTGATTAGTTATCTTCACATACTATTTATTAAAATTTAGCATAATTTTGATATCATTTTCATGAGTTGATATAGGGAGATTCCTACTTATTATACTAGTTATTCTCACCCTCTGGAAATATGAACTATTTTTCAAGCATGAGAAATTTTATGATTGGGATAGAATTTTCTGTCTCATGGGTTGTTCATGTTTTGTCTAGGAATTAAATGTATCTATTGAGTTTATCTTTTGGTACTTGTATTTTTCCTATAGTTTTTTGGTTGTATGAAATAATATGCATAAACATGGGATATCTCCCTAATTTTATCTTGATTAAGACTTTTTGGGCATTCCTATCATATCTCTTACATTTTTCATATTATAAAGGGTAATTCCTCCCATATATATGTATGATATACCCTAGATGCTTATTGGAAAACAATTTCCAATTTTTGGAAGATTTTAGGCTTTTTTATATCCATTCATTCTTTTCCTACCCTATAGGGGTACCTTTGAGGGGTGAGGGTCATGAAACAGTTGGCCATTCACTTTAGTTATATTATTAAATGGAACCTTTTCCCTAATATTTTTCATATGTGTACATAATTATAAGAGTTTTGAGAATTATAATTTATGATAATAATATATCCTACTATTATTTAGTATAATCATTAAATTTAGTTGAACTACATTTTTAATGATCTATTTGAACTCGATAACATCTCGTTGCCGATTTTATAGGAAGTTCTTTACCCATATCATGGTTTTTTATATTCATTGACCATGTTGGGTTGAGAAGCAGTTGAGAGGATACCTATAATGGTGAAGTTAGAGATTTGTTGGACTCTCAGATTTAACAAACCTTTTCTACCGGCCTCTAGAGGTTTAAAAGATGTGTAACAAGGTTACATGATGTGTAGTGATTCTTGGGAACATACAGTGTGGAGATTCATGTTGGGGAAATATTTACACTATTAAAGGCTACACTTTTTGACTATAATTTACACATCAGGAGTTATTTACTAATTGGTTTTCAATTTAAAGGGACACATTTTTCAGCAGTTATGAAACTTAACAATTTCACGATGAGTAGTGGGATTACACATCGTGAAATACCATGAATTTGATTTTTTTATATGGTAATCATGATTGAGATACATTTTTGGTTCTTTTAAGGTTCATTTCTCTTAACCCAAATCCCTCACTAGGTGATTTGGATGCATTCCAACACTTATAGATCCTCTCGTTTGGAATTCAATCGACGTTGTGCTAGTTGTGTGATTCCTAAGTAATCTTTATATCTTTTATTCATCTTTATATCTTTCTACTTTACTAGGATTTCAATATATCATCCTGAATTTTCTGGATTTACCTCCATGATTTTTGGATATCATTTATAGGAAGAGTTTCGAGGTATTATACACCATCATTTTCATGGATGAGGCTATTGTAAGTGTTGAGAATTATGAAATTATAGGTGATTCCATCATGTTTAGCCAAATTAATTAACTTTTAATTTCTTTATTTATTTCACATACTAATTTAAATTCAATTTCTAAAATTTTTTTCTATTGATATAATAAAATTTAACTCTATTTAATTGGGATATTTGAAATGGTTTTGGCATGAGAATTGGGAAACCCCCCAATCCCATTGAATTGGGGTGGGTATATAGAATTTTTTTATTTCAATTGCTTAATTTTTATTGAATTTTTGATGTAAATGATTCAATTAAATTTCTTAATTTTAATTGTGGAAATGAATTGTAAAACTTATGGAATTGGTTTTTAATGGAATTTGAACTTGTGTAAATGCTCTAAAATGTTTTGAATAGAAACCCAATGAGTTTATCTTGCTAATGAGGCCTATTTTTTGATTAAAAACTATTTTGGATTTAAATGGAAAATTGGAATTGAAATGAAAGAGTAGGATTTTATTTTATTTTATACAGTCTTAAAATTAATTTCCCATCATTTATTTGGTAAGAGAACTTGCACAACTTTGGTAGTTTTTATGTTATTTGGATACAATATACGATATTACAACATTCTAAAACATATGTGCAGCGAGTCACATCCCCAATGGGATGGTGAAGAGTCACCTTTGTCCATTTTTAGGGGGATTTGTTTATACACATATTTCAGAGATCACGTAGTGAGTACATAGTCCTATAGCCTGGAACATTCGTACCTATATGGAGGATAACCATGTTTCTCGCTTTTTTTATTTTTGTGATACACCTGTATGCCAATTTTGTTTGAAATAATTTACATGTTTTTTATAATTTATATAAATTATATTATATAAAATTTCTGAAGACATTGTTTTAGAAATATTCCATCACTTCTAAAGAATTTTCTTAATGTATTTTTCATCATTTTAATTGTATATCATTATTTGTTTAAATATTCTTTGAAAAGAAAATCCTATTTATTTTAAAATTGAAAAAATCCCTTTGGTTAATCTATTGATGGAATATGTTATAGAATACTTAGTGAGACTATAATAGTATTCTTAGTATGTCATCTTCCTTATTATCTTCTAATGTTGTGTAGAATCATGCCATTGAGAAGATGTGAAAAACACATCTTGGAGAAAGATGTTACTATACTGTAGTGAGTGAATCCTCTAGTGGACCAAAATCTAGTTGTGGTGATTGTTTACATTGTCCATGCTATAAGATTTCTACCAACTCTAGTTCCAATTCATGATCCAGGTGTGGATCCTCAAGGGGATGTTATGAAAAATCATTATCAAGAGTTACTTCTCCAGAAGCCACAAGTTTTTAATGGCTCCACCGATGCTCATCATGTTGAGGAATGGCTGGGAAAAATAGAAATTCCATTTGAGTTATTGAAGACACTAGATGAGATCTACGTAAAATGTTCCACCTTCGCGCTGGAAGGACTGAGCAGGAGATGGTGGAACATGATGGTGATGGATAAGAAACACGAAAAATTAGAGAGGAAAGAATTCAAGGTTATTTTCCCCAACTAGTTATATTCAGAGTCAATGGTGTTGGCCAATAATGTGGTGTTTTTCAAGCATGGTAAAGCTAATAGAACCATGACTGAGTATTCAAATCACTTTTCTAAACTCATATAATTTTCACCAAATATTGTATCTAAGGATAGGATGAATCCTTGATGGTTTAAGTTAGGAATTAAATAAGATATTTGATCTCATGATTTCTTGATAAAGATGCCCACTTATGCTGATGTGCTGTATATGGAGATTATGGTTGAGATGGACTTGGATAGAAGGTCAGGGTTTACCAGAGTTCCTTTTTTTCCAATGGTAGTGTCAATTACATCTAGGTAAAAGAGAAGCGTGATGATTATCATGGTAGTTATTGACCGTAGGGTCATTCCAGACCTCTTATAGTGACAAGTTTGATTCCTATGACTTTCTATCAGTGTGTAAAGTGGAGATATTCTAAGATGATTTACACTAAGGCACCCAAGAACCGTATCTCATGCAGAAATTTTGGACACTTACAGAGAATAATCCATAACCTTTCTACTCAGCATAGTGGAATATGATCATCAACTCCTCCAATAATTGAGAAGTAATCAGATGCTTTACGTATAAAAGTTTCCATTCACATGAATCTATAATGAATCTAATTCATGTAGTGGAAGATTATCAATAGGAAACTAAAATGGGACCAACAACTATGGGAGGTACCATTACTATAGTTTCATCCTTAGCGACTACTCAAATTGATATTGGTTCATCTCATTCAATTATTTTAACCTATATTTTTAATATGCCTTATCTTTATATAGATGTTTTTTCTTGTGTAATGGATATTACTACACCACATGGTACAAAGAGAGGGTGTGGTCTCTATAGTCATAATCATATCTTGTCTCTATCCAATATCGGGATTGCATGGCTTTTTCTAGTCCTCAACATGAAATATATTGTTTTCAGAATCGAGATGGATTGGGTAATTTCCAATAAATTCTGGGTTGATTTTTATATTCGAGGGGACTTCTTTACTATACCCTGTGTTGTGTCACTTTTCTTTCAAGGAGATTGGGACCCAATGTTGTGGCGATCTGGACCTTTTTATAAGGCATTAAGGAAATTAATATCAGTGTTCTATTTTGATCTAGAGTGGGAATCATAGATTGGTGATCTCCCTCAAGTTTTCAGTGAGTTTCCCAACATGTTTCCCTCTAACTTATCTAGTTTTCCACCAGTAATGGAGGTCAATATTTCCATTGGCTTAAGGTATAACTCTCAAAAGGTTTATGTTCCCTATTATCACATGGCTCTAGTAGAAACAAAAGAGATGAATTACCAATTTAAAGATATTCTTAATAAATTCTTTATATGCCTGAGTGTGTCTCCCATGGGTGGCGATAGTTGTCCTCAATAAGAAAGCTGACTGTTCTTTTTCATTTATGTGTTGAATAAAAAAATATCAATCACATTACGATAGAGAAAAATTATCCATTTCCACAAAATGATGATCTGTTTGATTATCTGAGAGGTGTGATGTGGTTTTAGAAGATCGAACTTCGATATGGTTACCATCAGTTGAGGAAAAAATAATATGATATTAAGAAAAATTCATTTCGGATTAGGTACAACCATTATGAGTACCTTTTTATACTCTTTGTTCTAAAAAATGATCTTGTAGTTTTCATGGCTCTAATTAATAGTATTATCCACAATTATTTGGATACCTTTGTGGTCGTCATTGTGGCTGATGTCCTCATTTACTCCAAGTCTGAGGAGAATCATATGTATCATCTAAGAACAATTATGAATCTACTAACAAATCAGCAACTTTACTATAAGCTTTCAATGTGTGATTTCTAGATTCGGGAAGTGAAATTCCTAGGTCATGTGGTGTTTGAATAGGTTATATTAGTTGATCATATGTAGGTAAAGGATGATATGAATCGATAGTAACCATGTAATGTCTTTGATATTCTATTACTATTTGGATTATCAAGATATTATCATCAGATTTTATGGTCTTCTTGAAGATTTATTCTTTGATGAATGCTTTGACATAGAAGGGGATAAAATTTTCTTGGAATGATAAGTTTCAGAGTTATTTTGTTAAGTTGAAATTTCTTTTGACTACTAAGCCATTGTTGACTCTTCCAGATGTCATGTATGGATATGTGGAGTTTTTTATGCATCGAGTTTAGTCTAGGGTTATGTTTTTCGGAAGGGAGATCATATAGTAGCTTATGAATCTCATTAGATTAGGCCACATGAGGAGAAATATCAAACACATGACCTCAAAAATGTATTTGGGATGCATGTGCTTAAGTGTTTGTGATAATAACTTTTCAGATAAAGGCTTACTATGTATTTAGACCACAAAATCATGAGTTATATCATCACTAAAAAATATTTGATTCTCCTCCAGAGGTATTGGGTGGAGTATCTGCAATCATTTGAATTTGAAATCACCTATACCTAGGGGAAAGGGAATTTCATTGTAGATGTGTTAAATATCAGTCCTCCAATCCAGATAATAAAAGAATCTTCGGATGTGTATAATTTGATGGATATGTTTTCACAGTTGAATATTAGAGTTCATGAGAAAGGGGATTTTGTTCCATTAGCCATCATTTAGTTGACATCCTCTCTTTTCAAAATGATTATTCTAGATCAAGATCTTCAGGATTAATTTCAAATAATTAGAGACTCTCTTTATGGTGGGTAGAAAGTGGCCCAGTGTTCATTATCCAAATATTGATTTTTATGCTATTGGTATCACTTAATTGTGGCATTCATAGAATGGAATGCTTTGGTTGAATATTTTCATAATTCCCAATGGGATGCGAACCATATAAAAACTGTGATGTTCTATGATGTGTGTCAATAGTTATGGTGTCCAATTATAAGGTGGGGCATTGTGGAGTTTGTCTCGTGTTCCTATACTTATCAGTAGGTGAAGGAAGAGAATCCAAAACCCTTAGGTTTACTTCATCCACTTCAGACCCCACTTGGAAGGGGGGTGAAATATATGTGGACATATGTGGTTGGGTTTCCTAATACCTAGAGAAATAATAATTCAATATGGGTTGTGATTGACTGGTTAACCATGTCAAATCACATCATACCCATTCGTGATATAACCAATGTTGAGGATTTTTGAAACCACTATATTAAAGAGCTTATTAATTTTCCTAGACTTTTATTTGCTATAGTTTTTGATAAGGATCATGTTTTCACTTATAACGTTTGGAGAGGTCTTCAAGGGGCACTAAGATCTTAGTTCCATGTGATCATGGCCTATCATACACAATTTTATTTCTAGATAGAGATAGATATACAGATTCTTGAGGATATAATATGTGCCTATGTTCTCGACTTAGGTAGGGCATGGGGTGATCACATTGGGATGGTTGAGTTTTCTTTTAAAAATAATTATTAGTCCGTGATAAGAATGAAACATTTTGAGGAATTGTATTATCGGCCTTCTAAATATTCATTGTGTTGGTAATATATTAGTGAATTTATACTGGTTGGACCAAGCTTGGTGCAAGAGATGTCATAAAAGACTCAGATAATCCATCAGAGAATGTTGAAAAAACAACGTTGATACAGTTCTTATGTTGATCATCCCAGCAGGCCTTCAGTGTTTTTAATCGGTAACTAGGTGTTCTTGATAGTTTCACCCTGATTGGGTCATTGACAACTTAGGAGGTAGGGGAAACATTCTAATTGTTTTGTGGGACATATTGAGGCCATTGAACTACATGGGAATGTTTCATTCCATTTATCACTTACATCATAGTTGATGTCAATACATAATGTATTCCATGTATCATACATGAAAAAATATTTATAGAATCCATCTCACATTTTGAGCTGGAGTGATCTAGAGATTGAACTAGATTTATATTTGATTGATAGGATAGTCATAGTAGCTGATTATGAGGCAAATGTACTTTGTGGGAGGATTATACCTATAGTTTATGTTATATGGAATCATAGTTATGATAATAATTAGATATGAGAGCATGAAGAACCGATAATAGAGAAATAGAATCATCTTTTCTCCATATAAGATTCTTCATTAGATTTCTGGGGACAGAAATAATTTATGATGGTGTGGTTTTAACATCCCCATACCGATCTGAAAAGTATTTATTTAACCTTATTGGGGATATTAATTTTCAGTAACCAGGTTGGGTTGAGAATGAGTTTGGAGGGTACTTATAATGGTGAACTGAGAGAATTTTTGGACTCTCACCATTAACAGACAATTTTTACAGGATTCTAGAGGGTTACAATCCATGGAACTAGGTTACACGATGTGTGATGGTCATTAAGAGCATACTATGAAAAGATTAATGTTGTGAGAAGAATCACAACCTGAATGATTATATGTCATGGCCAACCTTTACATGTTGTGAGTTATTTAGTGAAGAAGTTTCAATTTTAAGCGGTAGATTTTTTGGACGTTATGAAACATAAATATTTCATGATGTGTAGTGGGATTACACATCATGTAATATGCTTATTGTGATTTTTAAACTATAAGGATAGCTAATATATATTTTCCCATCCACTTTGGTTTAGTTTATCTGGACCCAAATCCTTCCCTAGGTGATTTTGAAGCATTCCAACCCTTCTAGATCCTCTCGTTTTCTGTTCGGTCATCGTTTCACTTGTGGTGCAATTCCCAAGTAGGTTTTGTCCCTAATTCCCAATATTTCTCTTTTTATCTTCCTTTTGTGACATCAAAAGATCATCCTAATGTTTATGGATCTATGATCCATGATGTTAAATCTAATTACAATTTTTAGTTATGAGGTCTTCTACACCTTCATTCTCATTGATGGGTTCTATTGTGAGTACAGAATTTCGGGAAAAGGTAGGGGATTCCATTAGGGTTTACCAATTTGATTAACTTTTATTTTCATGATTTCTTTCATTAGTTGAATTAAATTAAATTTCTCAATCTCTCTTTAAATTGATGTAATAAAATCCAATTCTAGTGAATTGGGAGATTTGAAATGGTTTTGTGAGGGGAATTGAGAAAACCTCCTATCTCGTTGAATTGGGGTGGGTTTATAAATTTTTTTCTATTTTAATTCTTATTTTAAATAGGTATTTTGATGGAATATATTTTAATCAAAATTTTGAATTTAATTGTTGAAATGAATTTTGAAATTAAAGGAATTTTTATTTAATGGATTTCAAACATGTGAAAATGGATTATAATATTTTGATAGAAACCTAGTGGTTTTATTTTGTTTAAGAGGAACTTTTTTATTAAAAAAAATTTTGGGATTAAATGGAAAATTGGAATTGAAATTGAAAAATGGTTTTTAATTATATTTTAAGAAGTTTTAAAATAAATTTACCATTATTGACTATGTAAGATAACATAAAAGACTTAGGTAGTTTGTAAGTCATTTGGACAAAATCTACACTATTACAATGTTCTAAAACCGACATGCAGTGGATCACATCTCAGATGGGATGGTTACAAGTCTCATTTGGCTAGTGTTAAGGGGAAATGTGTATAAACATATTTCAAAGATCACTTAGGGATTACAGAGTCCTATTTCCTAGAACATACATTCCTATTTGGAAGTTGACCATGTTTCTCGTTTGTTTTGTATTTGAAATATAAATGTATTCTAATGTTGTTGGAAATTATATTCATCCCTTTATAATTTATATAAACTTATTTTTTATAAATATATTATATAATACATTATTTAGGAAATATTCCATAACTTATAATGCATTTTCATAATGTTTTTTCCATTATTTGAATTGTATAACAAGATTTTTTTTTAAATATTCTTTAAATAGATAAACCTATTTATTTTAAAATTGAAATTTTTATTTTGTTTTATCTATTATTGGAATCTGTTATGAAATCCTTGGTAAGACCATACTGGGTATTTAT
Organism: Viscum album; assembly: GCA_963277665.1. NCBI lineage: Eukaryota > Viridiplantae > Streptophyta > Magnoliopsida > Santalales > Viscaceae > Viscum > Viscum album. The sequence goes on along the minus strand of OY728126.1, from coordinate 1,990,456,768 downwards.
ATGTTTTGGTACATCGGATGTAGTAATTTGGACTCATTTACTCTTTATTGTATTTTGGTACTTTACTCCAAGTGGATTTTCTTGAGTTATGCATACTGACTTTTCTATTTTTACTTCTACAATTTGTAGAGAAAAACTGTTCCCACTATCAATTTTAGGATTACATGAGGTAGTTGATGACCTGTGGTGAATGGGGATGCCCTTTGGACTATGTTAGTGCTGGCTCAGTTATCGGGTTACTAGGGTACCCGAACTTGTTTGTGACAACCTCTCTCAATGCTGATTTAATTTTCTTATCATCAATGAGTGATATGATATTATTTTTTGATTGATCACACCATGCCTAATCATTTTTCCACCATTACCTAATTGAAAAAAATGCGTTTTGTGATCCCCTTTTATATCCCTATCAACTCTAAATGTATTAAATACATTTTATTTAACAAAGTAAATATAAAATTGTGAATAATAAATTTTATTTTCTCTTAACTCAATCCAAAAATAAAAACTTTCAACTACAAATACATATAAAAGGATCTATAATTCAGGAGAAATAAACTAATTTTTTTTAATAAAACATTTGCATTGAAAATCTCACAAAAGTTCTTTGTTTATCAAATCATATAATGCCTCTTAGAAACATTACACAAAAACTGATATTTCATTATTTATCAAAAACTCAAGTGAATATATAAACAATTTGGGAGAATAATGTCAAGAGTTTAACCCTTTTTAGTTATTATTTCGGAACCAAAATTCCCTTAACATATTTGATTTGATAAAATGTAAAGATAAAAATGTAATTCACCCTCAAGTTTAAGTCAACTAATAACTTGATCACTATTATTTATAAAGAGGTAATGATCATCCCAAATGAATTACAATTTTATCATTCGATTGAGTCTTACATAATATCCTATTGAGTTTCTCAAGTGGAATGGTTTCATGAAATTTTATATCATTTTTAATATCATCCTCCATTTTATATATAATTATACTCATTTGGTCAGCTACAAATTTCACACTTCTCTTTTATCCTCAATTTTAACTTGAAATTATTTATGTAAAAACATCCTTCTCACATCTATGGTTTCTAATGTTATTTCTTTAGTAAAAATTAAAATTCTTCATGATTAAATTAAATAGTGAGTTTAGTACACAATAGATATGAAAAAAACATATCTAGCATAAAACCAATAGAAATAAAATCACACAAATTTATTAAAAAATTCACTTGTATTAAATTTAATGTATTTGGGTGTAAAACCTATATTTTTTTAATCCTATACCTTTTTATTTTGTGGTGTTGAAAATGATGGGAGTGAGTTTATAGGTATGTTTTGGTTGCAGAGATGAAATTTTAGTTTTATGTAAAACTGTTAAATTGTGATAGTATTATTAAGATATATATTTTTTAATTTGTCATGGATTATGAATCTTATAATTGTGTGAGTCATGGATTCATGTTTTAAATACAATAGTTGTAGTCAGTGGCCATAATGAGTAGAATTATGTCATGGATTTATAATCCATAACAAAGTATCCTTAAAATTATCATTTTTGTGTCATGTTTTGAGATTATATTTATTTTATATATTGTTTGAAACATGATTAAATCATGTCACTATTTTTATCAGGGTCCAAAATAGTGTGTTTTATCAAACATAAATCATGTTTTTATAATACTATTTAAATATAAATTGAAGAGAAAACATCATCATTTTTTTTTTCAAGATAGCGTTTTTTCAAAATATATTGGTTTTGAAAAAATATTTATAAAATAAATAAAGGTAGTAAAGACATAATAAATTCCATTTGTTCATTGTTAAAAAACTAAACTATGATGTGGTTTTGGGATCCAAACCATGTTTTTATCGCCCCAAATTTAAATAATTTTTTTATTTCCCTCATTTTATCCTCCCATTGTATTAGAGAATATTGGTGGAGTAATACCAAAACTTATGATATTTGATTGATTTTTATGATGTACCAAGCATCATATTTCATGCCATTTAATATATATATGAATCAAAGGAAATTATTTTTTTATTTCAAATTATTTTTTTCCTTCTTTTAAGGGGTTATTTGAAAATAAACTATATTATTGTATATTAGTAGATTAATATATAATTAATGATCATAGATTAATTATATAATATTTTAAATATCTTACAAATAGAAGAATATAAATTAAATATTTTATGACTTGATGATTCCAAAATAGTTTTATGTGGGTTATGAAAGAACTCCCCCTATATTTTATCGTTAATATATTTTTTCTCATGATTTGGTTTTCTTGGAGTTGTTGTGTGTAATTTATTTTCTTATATATAATTAAATGGAAATCTAGGAGTCTAATGAATATGTGGTAGTGTATATGATTTAAATATGTTCATGTTAACCATTTTATGATTTTTATAATATTTTATTTGTATATAAATTGAGTTATGTTGAATATGTGATAATGTTTATTATATATGGAGTTATTATGTGGTAGACCAAGGTTCATTGTAGGGGTTAATATAAAATTAAGAACTATAATAATGAAAATTAAAATGTTATAATTTGTGTGAATTAATTATTAAAATTCTATGAACTACATTTTATGTTGTTTGAAATTATTTTTTGAATTATTTTTGAGGATGAATAATTATTAATGGAAGATGTGTTATAAAAGAAATTTCATAAAATAATTGAGTTATTTTATATGGATGATATGTTATATTGTGATTTGGTAATTTATCAGAAAATGAAAATGTTTATGTGGTAATTTATAATTATAATAGTTGGGTTCAATCACATGATTTGTGTGATTGATGTTTTCATTGTTCTATGAATAATTTAAATTTGAAAGAAATTAATTGATATTTTGATTTATATATAGTAATAAATATATGAGGGAATATTAATGGAATTTGTAAATGACATGATAACTAGTAAATTAATTACATTGCTAATGGTATAGAAAAAACACTTGTAATTTGGAAAATTAATATTTTATGAAATATGGAATGTTGAATTGTTAGCTAAAAAATGTGGTCATTTTGTCGGATTGTTGAATGATTGGTAGTGATAATGACATTTTCGTGGATATGATGATGTGGGAGATGGGATATAGTGGTAGTTGTGGTTTAATAGGGAGTGGACCCTTGGATAATATTATTTTTTATTATTTATCAATGTATGATTTGTTTTTTCTTATTCACCACCAATAAATTTTGATAACATAATTATTAACCAAATGAGGTCATGTAAAAACCAATTATCTAGGATGAAGAGAGAGTAGATGATTGGACACTTACCCTCTCGTACTATTTATTATCGTCATGTTTATTCTAATGGTTTTGTTATATGGTGGACTTGGCAATGTTTTGTGGGTTTGTTATTTGGTTGGGGTATGTGGTTAAGGGTTTTAGCTGTGTTAATGGGAGTTGTATGAGGAATGCATAGGGATGGATGTTCTAAAATATATATCCTTATTAAATGATGGAAAACATTTTAAGGGAGAATAATATATTGAGTATAACATTTTCAATATTTTCTTTATTAATATAGTTATATTGAATATATACTTGGAGAGTGATCTGGTGGTGTGACTACAATTTATCGATGCCTTGGGATAGAAAATTAGTATATTTAAATATTTATTCACATAAGAATTAAGACATTTCGTCCACATTAAAAATATAGTTTAAGGTGAGGATCCTTATGAGTACACTTTTATACTACCCCATACAATAGTATATTATTTTTATTGATTTCCATAATATTATTGAAGAGTGGGATAGACCATACAAGCACAACATGTGATGATTGATATAAAATAGAGTATTTTTTTCTTAAGTTTTTTTGGTAGTTAATTTCAGAAATATTTTGTTATATGTCATTCTTTTCATATTCATATCACTATTGGTACTTTTTTTTTATTTTACCAATTCTATATGGGGTTTAATGCTGGAATTATATTATTTAAAGGGAATAAATAGGGTAATTCCTCTAATATCAAATGTTATATTAAATTGACACTAGTTAGTAATCCATGGACTTTTGTAGGATGGGATATAGTTCACAATTAGTGTCACTAACGACCTAGGAGTAGTTTTAGAGGTAATGGGCCAAGGAATCAATACATAATAATGACATATAATATTCCCTCCATCATTTATGAAAAAAATAATTCAATCTGAGGAATCCTAAAAAGTCAAATTAATTTATTTTCATAAAAGTTGATATAAGGGAATTGAAATATTACTGAAATCCAGAATAATAAATTCATAAAATCCAATATAGACAAAAAATGATAACTCAATTTGTACATAAATAGAACATGAGAAAAATGTAATTCTTCCAATTTCAAATTATTCAACTTAAATTCGATGTTTTTAAATCAATTGTCTACTGAATTTTTCTTTATAAATAATATAATATATTCCTCAAAGTTATTCCCTAGAATTTTTAAAATTCATTTCTATAATTATTTCTATAGATTTAATAGAAAAAATAAAATTACATGAAAAAATAATGATGCCATCATGAACTAACCATAATAATCCTATAATAAAAAACATGAATTAATATGAAATGAATTAATAAAATTTACACGGGTATTAGACTACCCAAATAGATTTTTTTATATAAAAACAAACCAAATGAAAAGATGATTTTTTATATTCCACTTGTGAAATAGGGGAAAAAATTAATAGAAGACCCAAAAAAGAAATAGTAAGGAATTTTTCCTTCTAATTTATATGGTATTATATAAATTAAAAGGATATAAAAATAATCATTCTATGTATGTTGTTCTAATTTTTGGAAGTCCCTGATAATCATCTAAATATTCTAATTGTTTTTAATAAAAATTTATTTTATATATTCCAATAATCATAAGATGAATTTGTTGGAATATTTTTTAAGGGAAATAAATTTTATGATATAATATAAAATGTATATCCTATATAAAAATTAACTTCATTTTTAATAATATTACGTGCCATGGGATTAAATTTATAGTGATGTCATCTATCTATTTTACATCCATGTTCACATCAAATGAGTTGTAAGAATATTTTCGGAGTTAGTATATGAATATAGAATAATGTACAACATATTTTTATTATGGTTGACTATAACATTATTAAAATTGATTATTAATATTAGACACAATTTATTTGGTTATGATCATCGAAGACTAATAACCATCCACGAAAAAACAATATTTTATTATTAATAGTAATGGTTTCACTTACAATTTAGAATGGTGTGTCAATGAGTATAATTTTTTTTAACTCATTTAGACGACATAAATATAAATGAATGAAAAGAAATATTTTTATCATCTTCCTTCTTAAATAAACTATAAATTCCACAAAAATTCTCAATATAGAGATCCAAAATTTCAACCATTGTGTTTTTTTCATATTTATAAATTTTTGTTTCCTTTATATTAAAATAATTTGAAGTTGTGATACTAGTTAATAAGATAATATTTTATTTTTTATTAATTTTTTACCGAATTATAAAATATTTTATATTAAATATTTACAAGGGTAAAGATACAATATACCACCGAGGGAAATTTCATCAAATCCTATTAAAATAATGTACTTACTATCACCTCCAAATTACATCACTATGGTATCTTTATAAACAATGATAGTTATCGTTTCTATTTTTTTAAAATATTCTATATAGAATTATAGGTTTGGGGTAATTTCTTTACTCATTCTCCCTTATTATGGTATAAACATTTTTTTGGGAAAATCGATTCATACAATCTAATTTTTATGACCTCAAAACTCAATCTATATGTTTTATGACCCTATTATCCTACTACATCACTAATATAATATGTTTGTGTTTCATATTATACAATGAATTATACATATTTTTGTTTATAGATTTTATAAAATCAATGATATGATTTAAACAATTAATAAGAATTGCATTCAATATAATGATTGGTATATTAAAGGTTCCGGGGTCCTAAAATTTTATAGGAATTTTTTCTGGGATTTAGATAGAAATATTATTCTCTATATTTACTATTTAATACTCATAAAGCCTCCTCTTTTTTCAAAAAATCTATTTATAGTTTTTTTGTGCTTCTAATTCTCTTGATGTTATTAAAATAAGTGAATATTAAATTATAATTTCATTAATATTTCAAAAATTATTCTCAAAATGTATCCCTAACTACATTCAAGAGTCAAATCATATATTATGGAAATAGCCGTGGTGGTAAAGTAATTTCCACCAACTATTGTTTATCATTATCCTTCCTTGATTGTGGACTTAATAATTATATCAACTATTGTTATAATATTTTTTATTTCAATCCATGATATTTTTTAGAAATTATTTTTTTATAAAAATTGTATTTAATTTTATAAATTCTTTTAAAACTAATGTCAGTAAATTTATTTTATAGTTAGAAGTATATTTAAAATGAAGGTTACAAAACCTATAACCTGTGAATCTATTAAATGTTGGGACCATTTTTCTAATATGGGTTTTAAATTATTTTTTAGTTACCATTGTTCTTTAAGAATGCCTGCTGAGTTCCACATGCTATTTCTGGAAGTCATTAGTCTATATTTCATCATTTTAGTGAATATTTACTAGAGATTTATAGTACATTAATAGTTTGTTATTTTTCTTATTTTTATGAAAATTTGGATGTATATATCATTATTGAAATATATTTTGGAAGAGTGTCCTTTATTATTGTTATTGGTCAAATCCATATTTAAAATTTCTTAAATTATTCCACTATTGATTGTTCAATGGTTATTGGTATCTGTTTTCTTATATTATTATCGCATTGATATCAGGTTTCTCAATTCATGGAAATCCATCAACGAAGTGTTATTATGAAAATAAAAAATAAAAAATCGTCAAAAAAAAAATAATTATAAAAATTTATGTTGAAGATAAAATAGTCTCATAAATGTTTTCATTTTATCATTTTTTATATTCAATTTAAGAATAATTATAATAATTTACCAGATATACTTTCTATATTTCCATTTCCCTTTTATAAAATGTCTATGAAATTTCTGAAATATTTTCCATGAGAATTATTATTTACTTTATGGATTGTGCATGAGTGATTATCCCATGATGAGTCAAATATATTTCTACCAAAATTGTGAAATAATTATAAAGAAACAGTAGTAACTGTTTTAATTAATCAATATATTTAATAAACACAAAAAAAATTATAAAACCTCTCATATTACTTGATAACGTTACTAAAGTGTCATATTTTATCCCATATATCCCCTTCATTACATATGTTCTATATGAAGTTATAAATAATCATTAGAGGAAGATCCTTTGATGCTTATCCCTACATGTTACTTCTGTAGGTTAGAGATTATAAATCGATATTTCAATATATCTTCTATGATAAAAGGGGAATCCTCTTCCGTTACTCTCTATGGTATCAAAATTTCAAAACATATTTTGAAATAATTCATCAGTTTTTTAGATATAAAATTATAATTAAATTAAATAGTGAAAGAAGATTAATGAATCTAGTTTTGAGTTCTAAATCAGTTTCTAATGAAAGTGTTTTTTTATTATTTTGATTAAAGAAATTTTCTAAAAAGTGTTTATTTGATTTTATTAAATCAATTCAACTTTTCCAACCATGTTTTCACTATTTTAAATTTGTTTATATGAATTAAAAAATGGAAAAATTTATCATTTTTTCAAAAATTATACAATGAATATAAATTTATAGCTCTAGAAAATATAGTTATTGAAATTTCTAGGACTAATCCAAGCTTTTATCATTAATTAATGCATCCCTAAAATTGAATCCTTCCAAAATAATTAAAACTGAAAAGAATAATCAAAATATAAAATAAGTGACCAAGCCTCTCTATATACATGGAAAATTTCTGATATGAATCATAATTAATCATTAAAATTAATATAAAATAAATAATATGATATAATATAGGGAAATATTTTATTTCCCATCATAGAGGATACATACACTTTATATTCATTTATTTTAGTTATTTCTCTAAATTTTAAAATTTGTAATGAAAGAAAGAAGGAATGTTTTTTTATATTGAATGAAAAAAATGTAATATACCTAAATGAAAGGTGGTATAATTGTTAATGAGTGAAATGTGAAAAATACTTATATATTCCCAGAAAAAAGTCATTCAATGTTTGTAGATGATTTTTTTTGTTCTTCCTTACTCACACATGGTGAGAAAATTAGTTGAAAAAATTAATCACCTCACATAATTGGATATAATTAAGTAATAATACACTATTACAGTTATAAATAATTACATAATATTTTTTATATAAATTTTTCAAAAAGGTATTACATCATAGATAACAGCTCTCACCCAAATTTACATAGGTTTAGGGATAAAGTGGTCGCTTGCATTGTAGGTTGGGTTGTGGAATCCTAAAAGGCCTAAGGAGAACCCTAAAGACACAACCGTTCTATAAGGGGAGATTACCCTATGAAGAGTCAAATTGTATGGGTTTGATTTGGGTTGGATTATTATAAAATATATTAGTGGATATGGATTGATCCTATGTTATTATAAAGGGTGTATATGATGGATTTTTTACTATTTTAATTCCTTAAATTTGTGAAGGATTCATTCAATAAGATCAAACCAAATTAATAAATTAATAGCTTAATACTAAAAAATCCAAACATTAATAACCTATAAACTTGGGGGAAAACTATTTTGACCACTCTAAAGAGAAGAATCATATTATCACTTGAAGTGTGTAGACTTAAAATTCAACAATAGAAAAAGGATTATGTTCATTGGATGATATTATCAATTAAAATAATTGAAAAAACATTTAAAGAGTGAGAAATAACATCCAATATATCCCCCTTCTACTCCCTTATATAAAAAATTATGAGGGCTATCATTTCATTGATGTTATGTTCTCAATGCAGGAAGAATTTAGACTTATAAGGGAGGAATTTAAGAAGAAAAAAGAAATGAAATAACAACTAATCCACCTTTATGTGAAGGATTTGACTATTCATTGTGTGAATAAATTCACATTTTTAGATAAAATATCAATGTTTAAAAGAAATAAAAGAATATGATAGGAATAATAATTTTTATTAAGAAACTAACGTGATCTGAACAACATACAAGAGATAAATTCAAATTACAATTGAATTAAAAGAAAACAATCCTTAAAATAACTCACCACAACTACCATAAATAGATATTTTCAATAAAATTAGGTTAAGAATAAGGGTTTGAAATTAGTATCAATTGAATGGGTATGCCAAGGGTGGTGGAATGTAGTTGGATAATTAATTTCAATCATTCTCATTGTTATATATATCGTTTTTATATCTCCTCATTGATGAACAAGAAAAATAAAAATTACGAGAAAATTATGTAATGGAATAGAAGAAAATTATTTCAGTATTGATGAACTATAATATCAATAGATTTATGAAGAAAATTGGAGTTCACATTTGGATATTATGATGAAAATAGTGGTATGAATTTTTGGACCTTGAAATGTGTCAAAAAATTTACACTTCATATTTTGGTGCCTCGATCACATTTAAAACTGATGAATTACCACTAAATAATGTTCAATGAAACATTTACATTTTTGGAATCTATCAACAGTTCAAATTTTAGCTTCATCGAACTTTTTAAATCTCTGGAACAATCATTTTAGTTGGCTTCTATCCAGTTCACTTCACCCAAAATTTTATAGATTCAAGGCCCACATTGTTCATATTCAAAGTTGAGAATTATATTATTCTAGAAGGTTGAATTTTTATCCATATAAATTTTAATATCATACTAAAATTTCATATCAAAATTAAAATCATAGGGTTCTTTTCAATGTGATGGAAAAAATGTACCAAGTATTGGTGTTTTTGAACAAAAATTAAAAACATAATGTGAAAATATGATCAATTTGAAAAATTCACTAATAATAGAGTGTGTGAAGAATTTAGAACCCGAGAATGATAATATAAAAAATGATATTATCCTTTTTAGTGGATTTTCACACACCCACCAACATGATTTTTTCTAGTCCTGGGAAAATAGTATCTCCAAAATATAGAAATTAAATTGCCTTTTACAAGAACATTTTAACATAAAATTCTCCCCATTAAAATCATTCAAAAAAAAACCATGAACTTATCAAAATAATTTAACATAATATAGTTTCAAAAGCATATTGTTGACGCTCCTTTCTTCACAGAATCTAAAGATCGGAAAAGGGAATATCTGAGCTCAAAGTGATTCATCCTTTGAAGAAAACATCAAAAATCGACAAAGGCAGGAACAAAGGATCAACAGCAACTGCACCACGCAAGTTATATCACTGTCGCGCAAGTCCACTTGCGCGACGACCTTGGTCGCACAAGTGACTTGCGCGACCTAAGTTATAACCGCCCGGTAACCGCCCGGGGTCTTCTTATGCCTATAAATAGACCCTGTGGGCCCCCCATAAGAGAGGATTTTTTTCCAGAAACTCGGATTGAAGCTCCCGACGTCCAAGTCTCTTCTCAAAGCTTCCGGAACACTTCTAAGGTAATTTCTTACCTAGAACGGAAGATCTAAAGAGAGGGAGGAAGGCCTAAGTGTTGAAACTCATTAACACTTGCACGCCTGAATGGCCAGCCCTTAAGGGAACTGGTCACACTTGCGCGCCGCCTTATTCCTTCAATAGAATTTGCGCGTCCCTTTTCTGGAAGAACCTCAAGGGGATTATAACGAGTTTAAAAAGGAGTCGCTCAAGTATTTCAATTCCAATTGAAAATAACACAAGTACACCATGTGTCGCGTAAGGTATACCTGCGTGACCAATACTTGCGCGCCCACGCAAGACTTGCGCGCCTTTCAAGACTTGCGCGCCCCTACCTTTCTGGGTTCCCATCTTCCCATTTTACACCTCTTAAGCCATTTCACCTTTCCTATTCAAGATTCAGTCTTCAAGATACTCTTCAAAGCCATTTATGGCATGATTTCTTGATTTGACTTCCTTATCTGAAAGGAATTCGGTGGAATATCTCTCAAAACCTAGTGATTTATACATCTTTATGTCACCAAAGATTGAGAGTTCGTTCATTCAACCTCATCCATTAATATGAGAGAATCCTTAAAATGGGTCTCCTTTTCAGGAATAATCCCCAGTTATAAATCCTTTAATCTGGGCATCTTCCTCAGGAGTAAGCCCCAAATTCTTAAAGTTCCCAAACATGGGCATCCTCCTCAGGAGTAAGCCCCAAAACTTAATTCCTAACCCGGGCATCCTCCTCAGGAGTAAGTCCCAGTCATAATCTTGGGCTTCCTTTTCAGGAGTAAGCCCCAAGTCCCCTAACCTGGGTCTCCTTTTCAGGAATAAGACTCAGTTATAATCTTGGGCTTCCTTTTCAGGAGTAAGCCCCAAGTCCCCTAACCTCTCTTAACCAGTCCTAAATTACGTTTGACATGAGGTTCCTTCTCAGGAGTAAAACCCAATTATCAATCCTCTCCTAATTTGTGTTTCCTTTTCAGGAATAAGTCCCAAGTTAGAGTATTCAAATCTCCATAAAGCACATATACCTTTATGGACCCTGTTCCTGGATTTTCTCCCTAAAAGTAAATCCTAAACCCTCATCTATTTGGGCAGTCATACATACATAAACCCCAAACAATTTCTTATGATTGCATCTTTCATGGCACAATTGTCTAATTTTTACCAATACCTCTTGTTTCTCACACCGAGCATGACTCACGTGAGCTTAGAGTGTAAAAGTAATTATGACATCCTTCTTTGAGCCATCAATCATAAACGTCATACTCTCTTACTCGAACTACGTGGGTTCGGATTCCTTTTCCAAAACAAAGGATACGTAGGTAGCCCATTTATGGGTTCGATACCAACTTTGAAATAATCCATGTCCTTCTGAATGACGATAAACTTCAAGTTCCCCACTGAGTGGCTTTAAAACCAGCCTGGTCATCATAATGACCAAGAGACTTTTATATAAATGTTTTGAAGGATACCATTGACCAAGAACCTCTAAACAGATATAAATGATTCTCTATTGATGAAGAACCTCGAATACATATAAAAGATTCTCTAAATTTCTTGCATATTTAATCATTGATTGTTAAAACTAAAGGAAAGAACATTTTATACTTGGTAATGTAATAAGGATTCACGAACATAACTTAAATCTATAAAGAGAGTCCCGGAGTAGACAATAATTCCCCTCAAAAAGGTGTGATGAGTCCGACCTCCCATCCTCCCGACCAATGAAAATTCCTAAGCTTCATCAGTCCACAAGCTAATGAGCGCCTACCTTTGGAATGTAGGTCCAAACGGATGTGGAATCATTGGATGTTTCCGGTTCTACGAACAAACCCACTAGAAACCGATCGGAATGTTTGAATCTCCCATCCAGGAGGTCATCCCCGAATTCCTTGCGAAACAAAAATGGTGAACCCGACGTGAAACCTTAACCAAGTTAAAGTGATGTTCTTCTTATTTGTTAGGCCCCTTGGGCCAACAAATCAATCATTGACATGTGCTCATCCAAAAGATGCAGTGGCCAGATTCATCTTGATTATGTCTGTTATATGGAACATGCACTCTTTTCTCAAGATCTTCTGCAAAATGGCTTTTCTTAAATTCACCCCTATGAATACAGCTGCTGTGAAAACCAATACTGCTACTCCCGCTGGAACGTCGTCCGCTCTAAGGATGACATCACCAACTCAGCGTCTTCAATGCTGGGTTTCTAATGCACTGGTTAAGGAGTACCGTCGCAACAGTACTATCCCAACTCTGGAGGCCGCTCGTCAAGACCTCCAAGTTAACAACTCTACCTGGTCGTCCGGACAACGGCGACCAGCGATCAAGAAGCAGGCTGTGCTGACTACCGTCTCCAACCGTTTCGGGTCGTTATCCCCGGAACGCAATTTCCATTCACTCCCTTACTCTGAGGAAGTGAATGAGCAGGTCCCGCAGGGCCTTAATTCAAAAAGACAGGAGTCCTTCTCGAGGGCTCCCATCAACAATTTCCGCCAGACTCGTGCGATAGTGCGCCCTCAACATGATGAGGGTAGCGACTCCAGGCATTCAGCTCAGGTTCCTCGAACCCAAGCAGGCAAGATGAACCGCCAGAGACGGCATCCGGTTAACAATGGGCAGGTTGTCATCCCTGCCATCTCCGGAGAAGTCCACCAACCTAAATTGGTGGCAAATAACAAGCAGGCACAATCACCTGTCCGTTTTAATTCCGCTGTCCAGCAGACTCGTCTGGCAGCATCACGCCAATCCTGCCAGGCAATTCCGGCAGAGTACCATAGGCAAGAACATGCACTTGCTTATACATCACCAGTTAGTCCGCAGGCTCGTCTGACTACATATGATAGATCTCGTAAACCACATTTGGAGAAGTGTAATCAGCAGACACATACACCTGCTCATACTAATCAAGCCTACCAACAGTCTCGCTTGGTAGCGCACGGAGAAGTCAGTCGGAAAGCCCTGATGACAGACAGGAGGCAGACTCAACTCTCTGCCTCCACACTTGAGTACTATCAGGATTCACTAACAGGAAAAGGAGGACAGGAACAGGCACATACACCTACTCCAAGCCCGGAATGGACGTATATCCCCGTTCCGGCGGCCGAAGTCACCAAACATATTTTGTCAATGGTGAAAGAGCAGAAGAAAATTCCTGCTCATATTCTGGATGCTTGCCAGGATATCATAACAGCTTCAGCATCATCTCAGGGATAGACACATAAATCTATCCCTAACAATGGACTGACACATCAACGATTCACTCCGGAATAGACACACACATTTGTTCCAGTCCAAGAGGGTTATGGGGAATACTCCCCCATATCATACGGACAACCAAGTCAGGCACATACACCTGATTTGAGTGGAGATCGTCAGCCTAACCTGACCATCTTTCCTGATCAGGCACATACACCTGCTCAGAGTAACCACTTTCGTCAACAAGTGGTTTCTAAAGTGAGTAAGAAGGCATCTAAGAAAAAGATCCACCCAGCACAGTCAGGATATCAAAGGCCAATCTACAACAAGGCCTTGCTCGATGCTGGAGTTCTTGAAGCCCTCAGACGTTTATCTGTCAGAATTCATGATTATACTCCCTCAGTTCCCAATAACGGGAACATTAATTTTGAAGGTCTTCAACAGACACTTCTTCATGAAGGCTTGCTTCATGAAAGTTCGGTCAATCTTGAAGTTTCTTCTTCAGATGAGAGCCACATGAACCCTCTGTGTGGTCAGAAGACCAAGGAGTAAGAGATCTCATCTTTTATTGTAACCCATTATGGTGGTCCTCCCCATGATAATGAACTTCGCTGCGAAAGTCCTCTCCGCAGTAGTGATTCACATTGCCGAGAAAATACTCCAATGGATAATGTAGTGCCGAGAAAGCCCTCTAATCTTGAGGCACTAGAAAATGCGAAACCAGTCATGTCTGATGCTTTATCGCTAACAAGTGAAATACTTTCTCAATCAGAAGATAGCCCAGGGTGTAGGTCATTCTCCGAACCACCCCTAAGTCATGCATCTTCTAGTTTGATCAATGATCTCTCAACCAATCTTGTTGAATCCGATGAAGCAACAAGGAAACACCAACTCTAGTAAAAAAAGGTAGAAGAATCTTCATTTAATGATAAAGAGGAAATGCTGAACATGAGGAACAAACTGGCAAAAGGTGAAGTACCAGCCATGTTTTGGCCTTTGGCTGACTCCCAGTACGACATTCCAAAGATGTTGACGGATGATAGAATCCATGATATTCTTCTCAACATATGGAAAACTCTTTGTCAATTAAAGAAGAAGGTATTATATTATGATGAATATGAAAATCATCTTAAGATAATAGAAGGGCTACAACGTCAGATTTATTTGGCATCTCTATCAGTCTCTCGGTATCCGAAGGCTGAAAAGCAACAGAGAACCCTTCAACGTTCATGGCTTGGCGCACTAAGAAAATTGCGTCAGTTAATTGCCAATGCTCCATCTGATGTTCATATCAGAGGATAGGCTGTTCACGGAGCACTATATTTCACAGTGCTTTCCAGTCAGCAAAGCCCGCCGAAAATGGTCTCATGCAATGTTATTGCCCATGGCCGGCCACAGTCAATGGGCTTTGTTCATAATCAAAAACGTGCTCAAGAATAGGATTCAACTAGTTCCTCTCAAAATCAAGTATATAGAGAACAAGTTGTTGAATTGCTCCTACATCAAGAAGGCAAGAATATTGCGCAAGCCTCTCGTCTGGAGCAAACACGTCATCAAATGACAGAAGTTTCGGAAATCATCCAACGGTCTGTTGAACCAGGTGATAAAAGTGGATACAGGTTAATGCATCCAGCTAATTTCCGAACTAAGATTCGCATGATCAAGAGTGATTTTAAGAAGATCTCAGACATAACATGTCAAGAGACACCCCAGCTTGTCAGACTGGGGACTTCTCTAACCCAACCCTTAGAGTCAACAAATGGGATTCGAGGAGTTGAGCGAAAGCAGCAGGAACATCCCCAGTCCACCGGACTGGGGACTTTTTTATATCCTCAATCCCTCCCTCAGAGAAAGTCAGTATTCTCTCGATTAGGGAATAAGCCTCAAGAGGAACGAAGAGCCAAGCTATCAGGAGATTCTCTCCAAGTGACGGTTCTCCATGATGTTCCCGAGGGATCAAGTCAACGGAATGCCATGTATCATCATGGACATGGAAGAAGACAATATCACAGAAATGCTGATAGAAAGGATTCCATGCAATATGCATCCATTAATGTCATCAATACCGTTGCTGCTGATTCACCAGATGAGGCTCAATTAGAGGGATCAGACGAAGAGGTTCCTGCTCAAGAAGTTGCGCACACAGACCTAAATGAAGAAGGTGTGCGCACACGTAATCAAAGGCTTACCCAAAATCTGGGTATTCCTTCAAGTAACCCACTTCCACCTCTCTGAAAAGGATCCAATAAGGGGAAAGGAAAGAATCAGGTTACTTATCACCCTTCCTCTGAAGGAGGTCAATCGCTCTCATTAGAGAAAAGGTTTTCACAACAGGAGGAAGAAATGAAAGCATTAAGAAGGTTGAATGCAGAACTACTTCAGAGTAGTCTTCTTCTTAAGAATGTTGAAGTCCGACAGCCGAAGGAATTTGTTGTAACTACTGAGATTGATCAGGAATATCCTCCTTTATCAGTACACCCTCAGAGGTCTAATCCTACGAGTCAAACGCAACAACGGTTGGCAGCACTACCCTCAGTTGCAGCACCAACCACCACATCTGTCCAAGCTCCATTCATTGCACCTACCCAAAACCAAGTTCAACCTGATGTTTCTCAAAATTTAATAACTACTATTGAGTCATTAACAGCTCGGTTAGAAACTATGGAAGGGAAACGGGTGCAAGTTCAACCTGAAAAGAAAGTTTACCCTGAATGGGTAGATTCAATTTCTCCTCCATCCAGTTTTGGAAACCCTGTTTTCCCTACTTTCAATGGATCAGGCAACCCTGAACAACATTTGATGCATTACGTGTCTTGTTGTGATCCTATGATGGGAACTCCAGAGCAGCAAGAAGCAGTGAAACTCAGATTCTTCATGCGAACCTTGCAAGGACCAGCTTTTGTCTGGTATACAAGCTTGCAATCCCGGTCAATCATAGGATGGGAGGATCTTCGTCAAAAATTCCTTCTTTAGTTTAGCTCAACTTTGCCAAAAATGACAGTTTTCGATCTTACAAACTGCAAGCAAAGGGAGAATGAATGAGTCTCTGATTTCATTGCTCGTTGGAAGGGATTAACGTATTCCCTGAGTTTAGCACTCCCTTAGGAGGAATTGTTGCCAATCTGTGTGGCAAATTTGCATGACAAATTATGCACGCCATTGATCCCTGTGAAATACAAAGGAGGGTTTCGAGATCTTACTTTAATCGCTCAACAGATTGAAGATTCCCTTATACAGGCTAAGGTTAAATCTCGTATAATTACATCAGCTCCAGGAAGGAGAACGGGTAAAGCGGAAACTGCTACAGTTATGCTTAAACAAGCACCTGTACCTATTTCTACTTCAAAACCTTCATCTTCTCGAAGGGCTCCACCTCCTGAACGCCAACAACAAAGGCTGTTTCGTCCAAATGATCAAAGAGATCAACGACGAAAACAATTTGAGGTTTTGAAGAGTAAAACATACTCTTTCCGAAGTGAGAAAGTTTCTGGTTACTTAATTTCAGCTCTGGAAAATAATTTCGTTCAATTACCAGTGCCCAAGAGGCCAAACAAGGAGGGAGATGAAGAACATCCCAATTATTGTCCATTTCATCAAATGTTGGGGAATCCCATCCGGGAGTGTTTTGTCTTTAAAGACCTCCTGCAAAAGATGGTCGACTTGGGACAAGTCAAATTGAAGGGTTTTTCAGCTCATGTAGCGTGTATTACCGCTACAGATTCAGAGGAAGAAGGCGAGTGGTAGGAAGTCAAAAGCAAAACTGCGAAAAAATATGATGATTGGATGGTCAGAAAGACAATCAATCGGACCCATTCCATTTTTCGAACACAATTGAAGAAGCCAATTGTGTCTCCTACAAAAGCTGCAGTAAAGCCTCCATCAAAAGACAAATCCTCAAAAGGGCAGCGCAATTCAAAGAAGAAAGAGGAATCAGTAGAAGATGAGTATCTATCAAAGCCTAAATTGTCTTTGACTCTAGCAGATTTCATGCCATCTACTTCAAAGCCACGGGCACCGCCCCACCAAACGGCACAGCCTAAACTGGCTAACCAGGCAGAGTCTTTATCAGACGAAGAGTTAATCTTTAGTTCTGTTAATATGATTCAATTAACAGATCCATATTCCAGTCTTGATGACCCTGAATTCCCTGTATCAAATAAGGGAATCCGAGGAAGTTCTAGAGGTTCAGGATACAGGGGAAGACGTGGATCTATCCGAAGCCACTACTCTAATTTTACCCCTGCTAGCACTGTATATGTAGCAGAAACTCGTGGTAGAGCCCTTCAGCGAGCTGAAAAAGAACAAGCAAGTTCTTCTGCCAATGACCAACTCAGTTTTGGCACAGTTATTTTGGAAGACTGATTAAAGGTTCCATCTTCTTTATCTCAGCAAGTAAATGGATCTAATCAGTCTAATCTTCCAAAACCAAGGATGTTTCCAACTTCTATACAAGATGCATCAGCTTCCAAAGCATCTGCTTCCAAGGTATTTGCTAAACCACATATTCCTATTGGGAAACACAGACGTCTAGATCAAAAGTATGATATATTGAAACACTTGGCCCAAGTACCAGCCAAGTTATCAATTTTGGATGCTTTGAATCTGTCAAAAGATCTTCGGGAAGCACTCATAGAAGCTTTGTCAAGTCCTCAGGAGTTTAAAGCTGAAATTCCTGCAGCTGAAATCTATCACATAGAGAATAATCCTGCAGAATGCCATGTAGTGATATATTTTACTGATAAAGATGAAGATGATGTTGTGCATGGGCACATAAAACCTTTGTACTTATTTGGAAAAGTCAATGGTGTAGATGTTCGAAGAGCTTTCATTGACAATGGTTCAGGAGTCAACCTCATGCCCATTCGCACACTTCGTCGATTGGGCCTCATGGAATCTGATTTATCTCCTTCTACCATGATGTTACAAGGATATGATAAAAATGAACAAGAAACACTGGGAGAAGTTACACTCAGAACTCAGTTTGGAGATCTTGTATCCAATTCGGATTTCATGATTGTTGATCAAGACTCAGCTTTCAATATCTTGCTTGGAAGACCCTGGCTACCTCAGCATGCAGCTATTCTTTCATCATACCATCAATGTCTCAAATACTATTTCGATGGTCAAGTTGAAACATTGTATTGTGATAAGGCCCCGTTCAAGACATGTGAGTCTCAATACATTGAGGCGGAATTTTATCACATGAATGGAAGAGAAAAATCTACAATGAAGGAAATTACCAAAGTTAATGCTCTATATGGTTTGGAGAAAATTCCAATAAATCCATTTTCACATGTGAGTACAGATTATGTGTTACCTATCAGTCAAATTGACAAAATAGGCCCAAATCAAAATACTCTTATGGAAAGATCCATAATGTCAATTACGACGATCGAGCCAGACAACATGGGAGAAATTGGTAACCTACTAAGCAGTGATGAAAGCATAAGTGATGACGTTTTCATTTCATCTGCTGAAGTCCAACAAGTCTATACTTCGATAATCAGGCCAGAAGAAGTTATAGCAACACCAGAGATGAATAATGATGTCGATTCTCAATCTATCATCTCCTCTTTATTTCCCAAATAAGACCCTTTATCATCAATAGGGTCGGAAATGGAAGCTTCTTCTTCAAAATGTGAAAATTTTGACATCTCTTATGATCATGAGAATTTCGTTTTTTCATCTACTTTGCAAGTAGAAATGGAAGAAATAACACATGATGAAGAGGAAGAGGAAGATCTTAGAGATGCTCCTCCAGCATTTGAAGAGGGTATCTCTACCACTGTGGATGAACTCAGATAAGTAAATCTGGGTACAAAGAAATATCCACGCCCCACTTTAATTAGTGCGGCCATGACCCTTGAAGAGAAAGAAATGTATATTTCTTTTCTAAAGCAAAATAAAGATATTTTTTCTTGGAATTATACAGAAATGCCTGGGCTTGATCCTGATGTTGCTACTCATCATTTGGGTTTACCAAAAGAACATCGAGGTTTTAAGCAAGTTGCGAGAAGAACACACCCAACCTATGCTTCCAAAATTGAAGCTGAAATGGAAAAGCTGATCAAAGCCAACTTCATCAGAGAAGTTCAATATCCCAAGTGGTTGGCTAATATTGTCCCTATAAAGAAGAAGAACGGACAAATTTGGGTTTGCATCGATTTCAGAGATCTTAATCGGTATTGTCTTAAAGATGATTTCCCAGTTCCGATTACAGAACTCTTAATTGATGCGACGGCTAGCTATGAAGTACTTTCTTTCATGGATGGATATTCCAGATATAATCAGATCCGAATGGCCCCAGAAGATGAGGAATATACAGCCTTCAGAGCTCCTCAATGTGTGTTTTGTTACCGGGTGATGCCCTTTGGTTTAAAGAATGCAGGTGCAACATATCAACGCTCCATGCATCGTATCTTCAAAACTCTTTTAGGGAAGTTTGTTGAATGCTATGTAGATGATTTGGTGGTTCAATCCAAACAACATTCTAATCACTTGGCTGATTTGGAAGTCATATTCCACAAGCTTCGACAACATAATTTGAAGATGAACCCCTTAAAATGTGCTTTTGGGGTAACCTCGGGAAAATTTCTCGGCTTTGTTATATGCCATCGTGGTATTGAAGTCGATCCTGAGAAGACCAAATCAATCCTTGGTATTTCACCTCCTCAGAATTTGAAAGAATTAAGTGTACTTCAAGGACACTTAGCCTAGATTCGGCGTTTCATCGCCAATTTGGCAGGCAAAAGTTTACCCTTTACCAAATTATTGAAGAAAGGAGTCACTTACCAGTGGACTGAAGAATATCAAGAAGCATTTTATGTTCTCAAGAAATACCTCTTGAGTCCACCAGTACTCATGCCACCTGTTGAGGGTAGACCGCTTATCCTCTATGTGACAGCTGTAGAGCGATCATTGGGTGCCTTTCTCGCTCAAAAGAATGATGCTGGGAATGAAAATAGTCTCTACTATCTCAGTTGAACTATGCTTGAAGCAGAAACCCGGTATTCAAGTATTTAAAAGTGCTGCCTAGCATTAATCTTTGCAGTTCAGAAACTGAGACACTACCTGCAACATCACGAGGTCCAATTGGTATCTCATAATAATCCGCTCAAATTCATCCTTAGTCGTCCAATGCTTACAGGACGTCTGGCAAGGTGGGCGGTTATTCTACAGCAGTTCGACATTCAGTATGTGTCTCAAAAGGCAATTAAGGGCAAAGCTCTGGCTGATTTCCTGGCTGAACATCCTTCAGTGGAAGACATGTATTCAGATATCGAACTCCCCGATGAGGAAGTTTTCTCTATTCAAGAGAGTCCTCAAACATGGGAAATGTATTTTTATGGTGCTTCTAGAAGTCCAACAGGGAAGAAAATGGAAAATCCTAAATTCAACAAAGTTGGTTTAGGAATTGTGCTCATTTCTCCAGATATGGCAGTGTTACCTTATTCCTTTTTGTTGTGGGAAGGTGGTACCAATAATGAAGCTGAATACCAAGCTCTCATTACAGGCTTGGAGTTAGCGCTTCAAGCACAAGTGAATCACTTAATGGTGAAAGGTGATTCAGACCTGGTAATCAAACAAGTCAATGGGGATTATGCCATCAGAAAAGAAGAATTAATCCCTTTGTATGATTATGTCAGAGAGTTAATGTCGGAATTCCCTTCAGAACCGACATTTTCTTATGTCCCAAGATCACAAAATGCTCAAGCTGATGCACTGGCTAATATAGCCACAACTTTAGCAGATCCAAATCGGGATGAGACAACCGTATGTATTGCCCACCGTCGTGCAATTTCACCTTATGTTCAAGTCAGAACAGAGGAAATTAATGAAATTAGTCCCATTCTTGAACCGTATGGTCATACTACAGGATGGATGTCACCTATCAGGGAATACCTTCAAAATGGAACACTTCCACCTGATAGAGCTGAGAAAGAACAAATCCGGCGACGTGTGGTTAATTTTACTCTTTATGATAGCCCAAACCACCTCAAGAAAATTCTCTAAAAACGTGGTTTTGATGGAGTTCTCTTCAGATGTATTGATGGTGAAGAGACAATGGCTGTCATAAAAGAAGTGCATGCAGAAGTCTGTGGTGCCCACCAGTCTGGACATAGACTGTCTGATCAAATTCGAAGGCTTGGATACTTTTGGCCTTCAATGATACAAGATTGTGTTAATTTCACAAAGAAGTGTCATTCATGCCAAGTATATGCCAACTTCATTCATCAACCTCCAGAGTTGCTTCATACAGCTAAATACTCGTGGCTATTTGCCACATGGGGAATGGATGTGGTGGGACCTTACCCTTCAGCTACGACCAAGCAGTTTAAGTACATTCTTACTGCTACTGATTTCTTTTCCAAATGGGCAGAGGCAGTACCTCTCAAAGAAGTCAGTTCTAAAAGCATTGTTAGCTTCATCAAGTCTAACATCATTACTAGATTTGGTGTCCCTCATACCATATTGACGGACAACGACACCAACTTCTGTTCTTCTGAGGTGAGGAAATTGTATCAAGAATATAACATTAAATCCAACCATTCATCTCGGTATCATGGGGCGACCAATGGCCAAATAGAAGCCTTTAACAATATTCTTTCAAATATACTGCAAAAGATGGTGGATAAAGATAAGAGGTCATGTCCTGAAAAACTCTTTCATGCTTTATGGGCTTATCGGACTACCACTCGCAATGCAACGCGGTCAACTCCATATTCATTGGTATATGGAACAGAAGCAGTCTTGCCAATTGAAGTTCAATTTCCCTCACTCAGAATATCCATTTGTGATCAGTTATCTACAGATGAGCAATCCCAAAAGCGGTGGAATGAATTGGAACAGTTAGATGAGAAAAGATTGTGCACTTTGCACCACTTGGAAATCTATCAAAATCGAATAGCACGAGCTTTTAACAAAAAAGTTCGTCTTCGTTCATTCATTCAGGGAGAATTGGTATTGGTTCTCAGAGCACCAATGATACCAGGAAAGAAGCCTCCCAAGCTTGAACCAAAATGGGAAGGACCTTATTCAATACATAAGGTCTACTCCAATGGAGCGTATTCTCTAATCTCAATAGATGGAGAACATATCACGACTCCAACTAATGCCAGATTTCTGAAGAACTATTTTGTATAAACACAAAATATTGTTCCCAGAGCCAAAATAGTCACATTGGTTCATATTATGTCCTACATGACACTAAAATATATTATGTCCTATCTACATGACATTAAACTGTACAGAAGTACCTTATTTGTCCGAGATGACATTAAAGTATATTTTGTCCGAGATGACATTAAACTATATTTTGTCCGAGATGACATTAAAATATATTATGTATGAGATGACATTAAACTATATGTTGTCCGAGATGACATTAAACTATATTTTTTCCGAGATGACATTAAACTCTATTTTGTCCTACATGACATTAAACTATATTGTGTCCTAGCAACATGGCATTAAACTGTGTGGCACTTTCATCGTCCAACATGACGTTAAACTGTGTCAGTTCCCTTATCGTCCAACATGACGTTAAACTGTCACATTGGTTACTATTATGTATGAGATGACACTAAACTATATTATGTCCGAGATAACATTAAACTATATTATGTCCTAGCAACATGACATTAAACTGTGTGGCACTTCCAGCGTCCAGCATGACGATAAACTGTAAAAAGTCCCCAGAACTGATATCCTCATATTGGTTCACCTTAGTCCTAGCTACATGACTTTAAACTGTACAACAATGTTCTATCATCCAACATGATGATAAACTGTATAAATGTTATATTGTCTAACATGACGTTAATCTGTAACAGTTACTTGAATTGTCCTACATGACATTAAACTGTTAAAAAGTTTCCAGTTCGTCCTTGCTATATGACGTTAAACTATACAACAATGGTCCAGTATGACTTTAAACTACAACTTCGTCCCACACGACATTAAACTGTTAAAAAGTTCCCTAAACCGTCCAACATGACCTTAAACTGCATCATCCTTGGTCCATGTATATGACCATAAACTATTTTTAAATCCCTTATGTCCAGCAAGACGTTAAACTGTGACGTCCTAACTACATGACGCTAAACTGTATAAAAGTCCCTCACGTCCGGAAAGACGTTAAACTATATAATAATCAAAGGTCCGGCATGACATTAAACTGCACCATCCACGGTCCATGCATATTACCTTAAACTATTCGCACTTTCGTCCAACATGACATAAATGGTGTGTTATTTTGTCCTTACTGCATGACATTAAACTGCACAGTCCCCCTTTCGTCCAATATGACGTTAAACTATTTTATCCCCATCATCCTAACTACATGACGCTAAACTGTACAGAAAATCCTTGATATGTCCTACATGACATTAAACTATATTTTGTCCCTGCTACATGACACTAAACTGTGCAGCACCAATAGTCCTAACTGCAAGACTTTAAACTGCATAGTCCCTTTATATGTCCTACATGACATTAAACTGTGCATCGTTAAGGTTATTGTTACCTCTTGTTTCTCACACCGAGTATGAATCACGTGAGCTTAGAGCGAACATCAACCATAACACTCTCTTTGGGCCACTATCCATGTGTAAGTCCCAAAATTTTTTTAATTAGATCATTGTCCCCAAGAACAATTTGATCATTAATTCATTCTTTAATTGAACTACACGGACTTTGATCCTTTCCCTCCAGGATGGGTATGTAGGCATCCTCCCAGGGTTCAAGCAAAAAACAATCTCTTCACATCGGTTCACCACCATCTCATATGATGTTGATTTGTGAAACCGCCCCTAGAATCAATATTTTTACATTGATTAACTTTTGTCCTTGTTATACGACGTTAAACTATACAACACTTTTGTCCGGTATGAAAATAAACTACAATATTCTTTGATTTCCTCACTTGAGAGAGAACTATTATTGACATTGATTTTTCAATCATGTTTCATTTCAAAAAAGACTACGTGCATACATGGTAATGGCTAATTTTTTTATCTCAGGTTAAACCATCATTGCACTAACGTCCCCTTTCACCATTCACATGTACGAACCAAATTTGTACAAAGGGTAGTTATAGAACTACGTGGGATTGATTCCCATCCTTATGGGATACGTAGGAACGTTCGAGTATCCCTCGAATCCAGCCCCAAGTCTTTTGGGCCTAACCCCAAATTTCACTTTCAGTCCCTTAGCTGAAAAGTTCTCATGAAAACACACACTGTGTATTCATTATTATGGTCCGAATTCTATGACCCTAAACTAAGATTTCTCATACTTTCGTCCTACACGACGTTAAACTGCATTTCAAGAACTACGTATGGCTTGATTCTCACTCTTATGAGATACGTAGTGAAGTCCAAGTTTCAATTCAGGACCCAGCCACAACATGATTATGGTTTTCATTGACCTATGTATCTCTATATTCATTGGACAATACCCATCTTTATGTGTTATAATCCTAACCTTAAATATTTTCAGATCTTCATAACCCTTTTTATGACTTCTAATCACAAAAATGTCAAACTTCTGAGAATTCTTTTGCCTGACTATGCAGCACGTGCCAATAGGTGGCCTTGCATAAACAGTACACATAACAAACTTGTCAGCCGAAAGATGCTATTTATTTGACCATGCATCTAATGCCCTTAGGTGGCCCTGCATATTTCAACCCCCTAACGGGTTTGTTAAATGATGGTAACATCATTCGTGGGAAGAATGCCTTTTTTGTCCTTATTTGTCTTAAATGACAGTATGTAGAGATCTGCAAAAAAATAGCCATCCTTAACATATTTGTCCCATATCCTTTTTCATGATTTGAAAGTATTCAAGTCTATGGTTTATTCTTCTTCCCTACGTTTGGGTCATACCTTCGTAGGAGTGATATTCATCCAGTTCTTCGATATTCTTGTTCAGAAATATCTTCTCCATATTCAAGTACCTCTTTCAATACAACAAACTCTATACTTTAGAAAATTTGAATCTCCATAAACATTCACTGGCTTTTAGCACTAGGAAAGTAAATTTCTGGGAGTTCTTTTTCCTGACTATGTAGCACGTGCCCATAGGTGGCCTTGCATAAACAGTCCACATAACAGACTTGTCAGCCGAAAGATGCTATTTATTTAACCATGCAGCCAATGCCCTTAGTTGGCCCTACATATTTCAACCCCCTAACGGGTTTTGTTAAATAATAGTAACTTCATTCTTGGAAACTACTTCTTCTAATGCCTTTTATCACTTTTTCATATCATTCCTCAGATTGAAATATTCTTAAGACATGGTTTACATATTTTCCCTCATACTTGAGTATGGTAGTATGTTTTCAGATGAACTTTCAAGGAATTGTGTCAATTCTAATCCATTTTTTTTGGTCAAAGCTATTTCGACCTTAAACATTAGCCCCTTTATGTCCGGCATGAATGACTTTAAACTGCCCACAAAAGACAAAGGAACTCTGAATAAAAGTCAATTTCTAGCTCACTAAACATACATTTTTGTATGATTTAGGTAATATTGAGCAATTAAGAGATTCAAAGTTTGTAGGGTTATTTGTAATAATCCTAGTAAAAATCAAACTATGCTTACTAGGCCCATTGGTTTAAGTAAAATTGAAGTAGGTAATTAAAGAATGTAGGTACAAATGATTGAAGACAAAAGTGTTTTTTCATTGATACACTAGAGTTAGAAGGACATACATAGACTGGAATCTCTTCTCTTTTTCAAGAATTACAAGAGGTTTTCAAACAAAACACTTCATTTGATTTACGGCATCCCGAGCTTCATCAGCAACCACCTGGAATTCATTCATTCAACTGGATACAAAAAGCTATGCAGTGATACCAGCTCTCCTTGGAACAATTGTAAGAGGATGTTCTTGAGTGCGGTTTGAGAAAATTTTCTCTAATGCCATGTTTGTCTTCTCTCCACCAACTGACAGTGGAAAACATTTCAGCCCATGGGTTTGCCATTTTCATATCTACAAGGAAATGTCATAGAGAAAGAACTTGATAGTTCACACCATTGTTGTTGCTCTTAATGCATAGCATAACTGAAATAGTGGAGTAGCAGTGCAACTGCATCTCAGGTGTATCATTGTTTGCATATGGAACATTGACTCCTTGCAGATGACCATGACCACACAGAGGCAGATGGATGCTCCGTGGAAAATTAGGATGATATTTCTTCAAGTACTTAGCCAAATCTGGGAGAGTGCTGTTGCAGATATCATAGTAATCATGGCCAATTATGTTCATCATGTCATCAATCCATTTGCTAGCTAGTTAATCAGCCATTCCAATTCCCTTGGGAACCACTGAATCTGCACAAATGATGAATATACTAAAATCTTAAATGGGTTTATTTTTCATAAAATTTGTGAATAAATTTGAAAAAATGGCTAAGACATTTAAGTCGCGCAAGTCTAAACATGGCGTGCAAGTATTCGAGTGCCGCGCTAGTTTTTGATGCGCAAGTATAAACCGCGCAAGTACAAATACCTTTACAGTAGCGCGACATCAAGGAAAATACTAGAAAACAGAAGCAAACTGCGCGGTTAAGGTGACCTGCGCGGTGAGAGCTCGAAGGTATGAAGTCCGGAAATCTAGATGCTTGTACGGAGGTGAGGCCATGTATTTATAGGCCAGGAAGCCTATCTGCGCGCCGTACCCAGAGTGCTTAAGGCCTGCGCGACGCAAACTTGTGCGCCGCCCTCTGTGCACTGAAGACTTGCGCGCCCCCCTTTTCCTTTCGATGGATTCGATTTCCTCAGAGTCAAATCCTCATTTCTCTCCGGATCCAACTCTGAGGGGGGACTTTTGTTGACGCTCCTTTCTTCATAGAATCTAAAGATCGGAAAAGGGAATATCTGAGCTCAAAGTGATTCATCCTTTGAAGAAAACATCAAAAATCGACAAAGGCAGGAACACAGGATCAACAGCAACTGCACCGCGCAAGTTATATCACTGTCGCGCAAGTCCACTTGCGCGACGCCCTTGGTCGCGCAAGTGACTTGCGCGACCTAAGTGGTAACCGCCCGGTAACCGCCCAGGGTCTTCTTATGGCTATAAATAGACCCTGTGGGCCCCCATTCGAGAGGATGTTTTTTCCCAGAAACTCAGATTGAAGCTCCCGACGCCCAAGTCTCTTCTCAAAGCTTCCGGAACACTTCTAAGGTAATTTCTTACCTAGAACGGAAGATCTAAAGAGAGGGAGGAAGGCCTAAGTGTTGAAACTCATCAACACTTGCGCGCCTGAATGGACAGCCCTTAAGGGAACTGGTCACACTTGCGCGCCGCCTTATTCCTTCAATAGAATTTGCGCGTCCCTTTTCTTGAAGAACCTCAAGGGGATTGTAAAGAGTTTAAAAAGGAGTCGCTCATGTATTTCAATTCCTATTGAAAATCGCGCAAGTACACCATGTGTCGCGCAAGGTATACCTGCGCGACCAATACTTGAGCGCCCACGCAAGACTTGCGCGCCTTTCAAGACTTGCGCGCCCCTACCTTTCTGGGTGCCCATCTTGCCCATTTTACCCCTCTTAAGCCATTTCACCTTTTCTATTCAAGATTCAGTCTTCAAGATACTCTTCAAAGCCATTTATGGCATGATTTCTTGATTTGAATTCCTTATCTGAATGGAATTCGGTGGAATATCTCTCAAAACCTAGTGATTTATACATCTTTATGTCACCAAAGATTGAGAGTTCGTTCATTCAACCTCATCCTTTAAGATGAGAGAATCCTTAAAATGTGTCTCCTTTTCAAGAATAATCCCCAGTTATAAATCCTTTAATCTGGGCATCTTCCTCAGGAGTAAGCCCCAAATTCTTAAAGTTCCCAAACATGGGCATCCTCCTCAGGAGTAAGCCCCAATCCTTAATTCCTAACCTGGGCATCCTCCTCAGGAGTAAGTCCCAGTCATAATCTTGGGCTTCCTTTTCAGGAGTAAGCCCCAAGTCCCCTAACCTGGGTCTCCTTTTCAGGAATAAGACTCAGTTATAATCTTGGGCTTCCTTTTCAGGAGTAATCCCCAAGTCCCTTAACCTCTCTTAACCAGTCCTAAATTACGTTTGATATGGGGTTCCTTATCAGGAGTAAAACCCAATTATCAATCCTCTCCTAATTTGGGTTTCCTTTTCAGGAATAAGTCCCAAGTTAGAGTATTCAAATCTCCATAAAGCACATATACCTTTATGGACCCTGTTCCTGGATTTTCTCCCTAAAAGTAAATCCCAAACCCTCATCTATTTGGGAAGTCATACATACATAAACCCCAAACAATTTCTTATGATTGCATATTTCATGGCACAATTGTCTAATTTTTACCAATACCTCTTGTTTCTCACACCGAGCATGACTCACGTGAGCTTATAGTGTAAAAGTAATTATGACATCCTTCTTTGAGCCATCAATCATAAACGTCATACTCCCTTACTCGAACTACATGGGTTCTGATTCCTTTTCCAAAACAAAGGATACGTAGGTAGCCCATTTATGGGTTCGATCCCAACTTTGAAATAATCCATGTCCTTCTGAATGACGATAAACTTCAAGTGCCCCACTAAGTGGCTTTAAAACCAGCCTGGTCATCATAATGACCAAGAGACTTTTATATAAATGTTTTGAAGGATACCATTGACCAAGAATCTCTAAACAGATATAGATGATTCTCTATTGATGAAGAACCTCGAATACATATAAAAGATTCTCTAAATTTCTTGCATATTTAATCATTGATTGTTAAAACTAAAGGAAAGCACATTTTATACTTGGTAATGTAATAAGGATTCACGAACATAAATTAAATCTATAAAGAGAGTCCCGGAGTAGACAATAATTCCCCTCAAAAAGGTGTGATGAGTCTAACCTCCCATCCTCTCAACCAATGAAAATTCCTAAGCCTCATCAGTCCATAAGCTATTGAGCGCCTACCTTTGGAAAGTAGGTCCAAACGGATGTGGAATAATTGGATCTTTCCGGTTCTACGAACAAACCCGCTAGAAACCGATCGGAACGTTTGAGTCTCCTGTCCATGAGGTCATCCCCAAATTCCGTGCGAAACACATATCCTAGAACCAGGATTATTCCTTTGATGAAATTCATTACAACATTTCATCCAATTTAAATTAAGAACAATTATGTGTTGGGAAACACAAATGACATGGGGGTTTATTTTTGTTTGAGGGGGAAATTAATGTAATAAATAAATAGTTGTAATATTAGACCATAAGATGAGAATTCAGTTTTTTTCTTCTTTTTTAGTATTTTTAGGTATTTTTTCTGTTTTTTGTTTTTTTTATCAAAAATATAAATGAAAATGCATACTTTTGAAAAGTAAACCATGGTTTCATGATCCCCATGTTCTGAAAACAACACATTATCTCAAAATAAGTTCTCTATATAATTTAGGGAAGAATAATAACTCTATAAAAGACAGTAATGGAGCCATGATCTCTATGTGATGGATGCCACACATTTGGACTACACATTTCTCTACATGGTCATTTTTTTTTACATTTTTTGCGTTGTTTATATTTTTCTGGAATAATCAGTTTAAATATAAAGTAACGTTAAATGATATGCTATGAATAATGGATCGCAATAACATAAACTCCCAAACCATAACCCAATTATGAGCATTGTATCATTTTAATTTAAAGGATCATAGTTTTGAATGAGAAAAATGACATTAGAAAACTGTAATTCCAAAAAATTATGATCATGATCATAATTAAGCATTTAAATCAGAATCAAGGAATGAAACATTATATGATATTCATTTTCAATGTGTGAAAATTTCATTATCATGTTGAATATTTAATAATTTGTTTCCCTTTTATGAAAAAAATCATTTTTTCCTTTTCAATATAGATGCACCCACTAATTTTTTTCATGCAGAAAATCTAATTTTTTTCAATATTTTCATCCCTGATATTTGAATAACATTGTATCTTGTGTTTAATGACAATATAATTTATAAGGAGGAATAAGTGTGGGGGGGGGGGGGGTGGAGGAGTTATAAAATTTTAATTAGAAAGAAAAATATAGAATAATTTCACCTAGTATTTTATTAAATAAGTCCATTTTAAATCCAATTGATCCATGGATCTTCATAATGTCATAGATTCGACATTAATTTTTAAATATTGTGTTATAAAGATTCTAAAAAATGTGATTTCCCTAAAAATACATCAACCTTAGCAGCCCTAAAATCTTACAAACCAACACAATATCAGGGAACCACGGAAACCCCAACGGTATAATTTAACTAAATACAATAAAGAACTAAAAAATATTTAAAAATAGTCAATTAATTTTATTTTTTATGTATAGATAAAAATTTGAAAATGAAAATTAAATAAGGTTTCTTCCTAGAAAACAATTAGTTCTGTAATATCTCGGAATTTCCATATGGAATTATTTCGAGACAAGATGCTTTCATCGCATGTGATTCTGAGGCCCGGTGATCCCCTAATAGATTTTGATCTTTTTAGATTCATTTAAGTAAAAATTCAAGTGGGTTTTTATAACATTTAAAATGGTGCCCAGATAAAAAATCTAAGGGCATGGTTGAACTCGAAATGCTGGGATTCACCTAGAAATAACCAAACTTTGTCAGGAAAGCATTGGACAGAAAAATTAATTTTTGGATTTTTTAGAAAAAAATAATAATAAAAATAAAATTAGATAATTTTTTTTTTCAAAATCGTCGAGTGGTTAACAACGGCTCTATGGTGCGGCGACACGTAACATTAATTAAAGCTCATTAATGTCTCATTTTTGTATAGCATAACGATGCCTTAATTGAGGTGTAATAGATATGTTGTTTCCTAAATGAAACATCAAAAAGAAACAATGTCGCAGTGTAACAGAAAAGATGTGCCATGTTTTCTTTTAATGGGTTAATGCGTTGGAGTGTTTATAATCAAAAGGTAGATTTTCTCTGATGAACTAACTAAGAGAATTCTCTCTAATGATGAATGATAAATGCCGGTGGATCATTAACGACTTCGACGCCTCTCGAAGAACAGGATAGGTGGGTGATAAATGCCTTTGACATATTGAATCTTGATGGGTGGACTGCGTCAACATTGAACTAATTAAAGGTTGGGGTTTAATTTGTTTTATGTGTTAGAATTATCATATTTTAATCATGTTTTAATGATAAAAAATCCCTCAAATCTTGTTTAATCAATCTCAAATCATGTGTAGATATGGTTGGTTTCATTATGCTTTAAATTAACATCCATTAGATCTTGATTATTACAAATCATATTTGATTATTATAACTTATTTTTAATTTTGTTCTTTTATGTTTTATTATATGGATGATTAAGTCTAATTTTTTATGTGAATATTAATGCTTAATATTGTTTACAGATATTTTCCAATGTGGGTGAAACCGTGAGTTTTCCACGAGTTCTGGTTTTATGGAAAAGGACCCAGACACTGTTACCCAGACACCATGTCCTAAACACCGTGATCCAGACACCGTGACCCAAAAACTATAACCAAGACACCATAACCCAAACACTGTAACATCAGATATAGTAACTAGTTATAGATCTCATGAAATCTTGGACACTGATTCCCTGCTTCCATCACCACGGCACCATTCAATGTTTTGCAAATGACTAGACACAATGATTCTAACACTGCATTTGTGCTACTAGTTTCTGATCTCAGTGATACTGTAGCATCATGACTATCTCACCACTCAAAGGAAAATAAGAATACATTGTTTCCCGATGACACCATTTCCATGTGATACTATTTCAAGACAGACTGTGACACCATTCTTTAATATGTTTTTTCATTTTCAATTTAATTTCTAACAGTCATATTTGACTCATTTAAAGGCGACGACATAATTAATATATCCTTTTAGACATGTCACATGACAGTACAAGGTATGAGGTATAAGAATACATGCATCCTGTCGTCTTCAACACATGAACTCCTTAAAAAAAGGAAATCTTGGCACTGGAACAATATGCATAGTAGAGTGGCCATTTGAAAATAGAATGATACATGAAACAAGAAACGACTGAAGAACACATGAAGCTCTCTCGATTCCTGAAGGATAGACTACCATACATTAGATCCAAAATATTTTCGTAGAACCAACCCTAAGAAGAACATGATATAGATAGATTATACCATCGAACTGGAAATCATAGCACCAGACTTCCGATACACTATTTTTCAAAAAAGGACTCGATTCTTTCATATACTTCATCCTACAATTTCAGAGTTGCATAGAATAACACTCAGATCACTTCTAACCCTTTGTCATAATTTTTTTTCTACTGTGTAATGTTTTAAGCTTTCGAGCAGTGTGCCTGTGTCTATATTAAAAAAAACATTATCTCCTATACTAACCTTAAGGATATAAATATCATTCATATTGTATCTTTTTACATCTGCTTACTTTTATAGATAAGTGTGGAAGAGGTCCTTGTGTGACATGACATTTTATACCCGCAAACAATAGTAGAAGAGGTCCTACGACCTAGATAGTCCTATGCACTACTGTTTAACCCAATCCGGGGTGTGAATCATGTTTATTAATATAAACTTTTTGGTGGAAGGTGACCACCAGGTGGAGTCTATTAGGTCTCGTCTTGAGACTGAACCACTTGTTTTATTTGCTGTGTCTTTTAATTTATTATTTCACTGCTTTACTATATATTTAATAAAACACTATATTTAACATTGATAATTAGTCTTGGATAATATTTATAACTGTTTTCCTCATTAGTACAACATCAAAGGTAATATCAATAACTCATATTGATATTACTGAGAATTAATTAATCTTTTGACAAGTTATTTGAACAGTAAAACTATTATAACCGTATTACCTTGATTAAATGGGACATATTAATTTTTATTGCGGAATATTTTAAAGTGAAATTTTTAACCAAAATTTTTATAGATAATCAATTATCCATAAGGTTTAAGAAATTTTATAAAAGGAATAAAATTTTCAGAAATCCTAACTTCAAATAAAAATATGATTTAAAGGGAATCTGGAAGAAATATTGGAAAAGAAATGAGATGTTTGATGTGATAGTATGTTATGAATGTAAGAGAAAGGGACATGTAAATGATGATTGTCCCAGGATAAAGTATAAAAAAAATACAAGAACAAATATAGAAAGTATAAAAAGGAAACGAAAGAAACATGGAGTTCTTCTGAGGAAAATTCAAGTGACTCAGGGTATTTACATGATGAATAGTCTAACAAAGACAATATGTGTTCTATAACAAACAAAATTGAGGTAACCATGAAATCACTTATACAAAATTCCTATTATTCTAGATATGAAAGTGATTCTGAAAATATGTCTAAAGAAGAAATGGTTGAGTGTTGAAATATGCTTGAATATACATGTAATAAACTAAAGTATAAATACATGTATTTAAAGAAACAATAGGCTCTTACCTAAAACATTAAATTTGAACTTTCTATAGAAAGAGAAAAACATATTCAATTACTCAAAGAAAATAATAAACTAAAGGTATCTAATGAGAAATTGAACAATGGCCTTGAATGGTTTATAATGGTAAAGATATCTTGGTACAAATTCTAGGTAAATATATTTCCCCTAATTATAATAATGGTATTGTCTATCAAATAGGTAAAAGAAATTTTGGAAAATCCAGTCTTGTTTCTAAATATAGAATATACAACTTTTCTCATAGTTCAAGAAAACATTATACTAGTTCAAATTATGATACACGCTATAATGTTTAGAGGTTTTTGAGACCAAATAGAGTTTATTTCTCAAATACATTACATAATGAAAATAGGAATACTATGAGGTAGATGTGGGTTTCTAAAGCACTAGTTACAAATATTATCAGACCCAAAGAAATATGGGTACAAATGTTTATTTTTATTTGACTATTTTGTAGGAAAAGTGTTTAAAGAGCTCTTATAAAATCACATGGTACTTGGATAGTGGGTGTTCTAGAAACATGGAAGGAGACTAATCCTACTTCAAGAACTTATTAAAAATTGATGGTGGATATGTAAACTTTGGTGACATTTCCAAACGAAAAATCATTGTCCTTGTCCAAATCGGTAACCCTAACTCAGTTTTAATTTCCAAAGTTCTTTTTGTTGATGGACTGAAATATAATTTTCTTAGAATTTCACAACTATGTGATGATGTATTTCATGTTAAATATGAAAATGATTCTTGAAATGTTTTTAATTTTAAAAATTAATTATTATTTTCTACATTAAGAAATGAAAATGTATATTCTCTTAACTTAGATTCTTTTGTTTCTTAAAATACATCATTT
The DNA here is from genome assembly GCA_963277665.1 of Viscum album. Classification (NCBI taxonomy): domain Eukaryota; kingdom Viridiplantae; phylum Streptophyta; class Magnoliopsida; order Santalales; family Viscaceae; genus Viscum; species Viscum album. Next base: position 1,990,421,687 of record OY728126.1, on the reverse strand, counting down.
TTAAGTGTACTTAATAGAGTCTTGGATTTGGAAAAGATGACTATGACACTGGATTATTAAATCTCTTAGAATGTTATAAAGAAAACTTTTAGTTAAAGATCTACTCAAACTTGAGTTTCCAAATGATAAAGTGTGTAATCATTTTCAAAAGGGAAAGAAAATCAATATTTCCATCAAACCAAAGAAAGAAGTCTCAACATCTCAACCTATCAAGTTGGTTCACATGGATTTTTTTTGAACATCTAGAGTATCTAGTTTAAATGGGAAGAACTATGTATATGTTCTTGTAGAAGACTTTTCTCGATATACATGGACCTGATTTTTGGCTAAAAAAGTGAAGACTTCTCTCATTTCACCAAATATGCTAAAATTGTAGAAAATATTAGTGGGGTTAGAATTAAATCTTTTAGAAGTGATCATGGACGTGCGTATAAAAATAAAGAGTTTGAATCCTTTTACTCACAAAATTTCTATAGTCATAATTTCTATTCTCGTATGACACCTTTAAAAAATTGAGTTGTAGAAAGAAGGAATAAAACATTGAAAAAAATTTCAAGAAGTATGCTTAGTGAGTATGACTTACCTGTTTATTTTTTGGTTGATGCTGTAAATACAGTATGCTATATAATCAATAGAGTATTGATTAGGCCTATACTTAAAATAACTCCAAATGAGTTATGGAACAATATAAAACTCAAATTAATCTACTTCAAAGTCATTGGTTTCAAAGTATATACCCTTAATACTAAGGAAAATATTAAAAAAATTTCCACCAAGAGAGATGGAGGAATCTTTCTAGGATATTAAATCTCTAGTAAATCCTATAGTGTTTTTTAAAAAAGATCTAAATGTGTGGTGGAATTTGTCCATGTCAGGTTTTATGAGATAGATCCACCTGAGCCTATGACCTCACTATAGAATCAAGAGGATGATATGTTAAATCTTGACATCAATGTTAAACACTACAACAATCTTGTAAAATAATCTGTGAAAAATTCCAGTTCTGGAAAATCACCAAATTCAAGTAATAGTGAACCCAAACCTGTTGAAGAACCTAAAATCACTATCCCCTTTTTTTCTAGAGATATTAGATCACTTAAGAACCATCTTTTAGATACTATGGTCATAGATTTATATAAAGGAACTCAATCTACTGCTTCTCTTAGAAATTAAGATGAACATCCTGTTTTCTTGTCACCATCGCACAAGGCTATATTCGAGAAGATGGAATTGACTATGAGGAGACCTCTGAACCTATTGATATAACTTAAGAAATCAGAATCTTGCTTGATTATATTGCACATATAAATTTCAAACTATATCAAATGGATTTCAAGAGTTCATTCCTAAATGGGTATATAACTTAAGATGTTTTTTTGAACACCCCTAGTTTCACAAATCCTCGATTTCTAAATTATGTGTTCAAATTATCAAAATCTTTGTATGATTTAAAGCAATCTCCAAGTGCTTGGTATGATAGATGAAGTACTTTTCTTATTTCCAAAGGTTATACAAAAGTTATTGGTGATCCTACTCTTTTTATAAAATTATTTTCCAATGATGTTTTAGTAGTTAAAATTTATGTAGATGATATTATTTTTGGATCATCAAAAAAATCTTTATATATTGAGTATTTTGAAATGATGAAAAATGGATTTGATATGAATTTAATGGATGAAATAAAATTTTTTCAGGGTTTTAAAATCTTTCAAAAATAGTGATGGTATTATATTAAATAAAAGAAAATATACTAAAGATCTTCTAAAATGTTTTGGCTAGGATAACACTAAAATTAGTGATACATCAATGAGTACTTCTTGTAAGTTGGATCTTGATGAAGATGGAAAATCTATTCATCAAACCACTTATAGATGAATGATTGAAATTATAACGACCCATACTTTACATAAATTTTTATTACTTTAGAATTGAAGCACACTTATTACAACATATAACAAAACCAGGAAAGGAGCATATAGGTATAGAGTCTTTATAAACTGGGAAACATAAACAACTGGTTCATAAAGAATCTACTTTGCCTCCCATTTATTTCATCATATCTAGAGTCCATTTTTGGAATATTTCACTTAATAACATTCTTCCTGACCTGAAAAAAAAAACATACAAAAGGGTGATCTCAAATGCTCAGTAAGCGTAAAGAAAAGAAATATCAATCACATCATATACATAAGAACATAATTTTTGGAAATCTTAACCTGCAAAAGAAACCATAATTTCATAACATAGGATAAATCATAGTAGCGAAATGTAATCCTAATAATCATAACTTAAAACATGAAACTTTGTGGCATACACAAATAATCATAGAGAATCATTTCTTATTAGTCAAGACTCATTGCCAAGACTATCTTAGTGGACAAAGTCCATTTCTGAACCGAGTTCACTGCTCGTTTCAGTCCTGTTCACTGAACTGGTTTAACCTGCCGTTCTAGCTATGTCTATCTAATGAGATATAAAATATTTACCCAATTCATTGGAGGGAGATATAGGTCCCACCCATCTCATAATGATAACATTCTTATGTGTGCCACAAAATCATAAACCATACATCATAACATAACCCATGTAATAAAAATGGGATTCTTAAACATCGTGAAACCATAAAACAATTCATATAAGATAAAGTAATTCATAAAAATAATTATATCACAACATAATCAAATCAATGTAATAGTAGGGATAAAAACAGAACCCTTTATTATCTTATATGTAAAATAATTTTGATAAAACACTTGAACTCCATTCTTGAGGAAAATATCCTTTCTACTTCAAAAACACTTTTCTTTTCTTAACATGTCATAAAATTATAAACTAAAAGAAGTTGATTAGAAATTAACTTGAAAACTTGTAAAGGAAGCTTCTTGGAAATAATTTTTTAAAAATCCATTCATGCCGTATAAGTTAAAAAAAACATTCTTCTCGTACTTTTGTCGGAAAAGTCAAAAAGTACCTCGTATGAAAAACGACAAAAGATTCCTTTCATATCTTTTAATAAAAACTCACCGAAGGGTAAAATTGGATTTAAAAAATTTTAGGTGGATGGAAATAATATTACATATTGAGGAAACATGGACGTGGATGATAAAATACACCCCAATAAATTTCAATGTATAAAAAATCTCGGATAAAAATGAGATTGTGATATTTCCCTTACCTTAGGTCCGATTTGCTTTGTAAGTGTCTGAACCTACTGTATAATGATTCAAATAATGTTATTAACTTATTCCAAAATCATACATATTTTTATGATATCATATATGGTCATATTTATAGCTTCTTATTAGTAATATTTCATTACTACTTGTTATTCGGGTGTTTATTACTTTTTGTTCTTATGCGTGTTTTGTCGAATAAATTCTTATATTTATTTTTAGGTTATATATAAATCATTTCCATAATGGTATTAGTGTAATATATATCATATTTATTCACTCAATTCATTTATGTAATCATTATGCAATGAAAATCATGTAGAACGAGTCGCATCACATCGTGGAGACGGTATTCCGTACGTACGCATGAGCGATGATATCGTTCCCATGATCAAGGAATTGTATTGGAGTGTATGTATACTATTTCAGAATCAATATCACTTTACAATAATCATATATAGTTTTTTATTTGCACCATTATACCCATCCATGTAATGTGGTGGTGGAAAATAGATTACACCACGGCGTGGAGACGATATTCCGTACGTACGCAGGCGCGGTGATTTCATTTTCCGTAGGATGGATAGATGGTGAAATAGGGTTGTTTCATACTTATAATAACATATCAGTATATGAGTGATACTGATGTTATTACTTCATAATGAAACAACTAAAGAAGAAGAAGTGGAAAAGGAAATAAAGTTGAAAGAATTGGTAACGGACATTACCTCTTCTTTGAAGCGCCTCATTGAGATATCCTTTTAGGGCACTAAAATTGGTCTTTGAAGAAGACCAGGACCTCTAGGATGTTTATAAAGAATTTTAGAGGAGAAATTGGCAGGGGTTGGCCGAGCTTGAAGGCTCAATGTGGTGTAAGGAAGAGGGGGAGGATGTGTCCTTTTATAAGGGAGGAGAGGGGCACCATTGGAATAACTAAAACTATTATTTTATTATAAAGTCAAATTAGGTTTTTAATAGCTCCAAATTGATATATTTCGAAGCTAAGGTGGGGATGGGTCGCAATAATCTCATCCAATAGATTTTAGAAATGTTTAGATTCCTATTTTAACCTTATCATTTAGATTTAACATTAAGTTAAATAATTTTACTTTTACCGTGTCTTCTTGTGTTCTTATAATATAAGGTTAATAAACTTACTATAAGCAGCCAAACGAACCCCAAGTTGTTTATTATTAATATATATAACCTTATATAAGTAATTTTTCCGAACCTTAGATTTTTAGGAATAAAATAACAATTAATAATATAATATTTGTTTTAAAAACTATTTTATTTCAATTTCACACTATTTAGTAATTGATTTTTGTGAAAATCATAACAGAATTATTAGTTCTAAAAAAGTTAATTAAATCAATACTAACATGTCATATTAACCTAGAAAATTAGTTGAATTCATAAAAAGTATCAAATTATATTTATTTGGGTATTTATGACATCAATTATGTCAATATTTCATTAATAAGATAATTACTGCATCATCATTGTGTCATAAATAAATTAAATTATTTAAAGTCTAAAAATTAAAAATAAAATATCATTATTTAGTAAATCTTTTTATCTTTCTAATGAACGTTTATAGTCGAATTTATCTTATGTATGACCCTATATTAAAAATAATTTAGTTATTAAACATTGATTTTAACTATTTTAACCCTTCTTTAAATAAATTAATAATAAATGTCCTAATCTAATCCAAGTGGGCCTAAATGGTCATATTTTATTCCTATGGTTGTTTTGGTCGAATTTCACTTATACAATAGAATTAGGACATGTTTTAGGGAAATAATAATAACATTTTTACCCTTAATTACCCTATTTACTTTTAACCGTGGTAAATAAAAGAAAAAAGTTACTATTCACAAAAAATTATTTTCATCTCATTGAACCACATTTTACTTACTGACATCAACCGTGTCTCTCGGATTTTTGAAATTCCACTCACAGAAGTGATAAAATTATGTTTTATGAAAAATTCAGTTTTTTAACTACCACTTAGTGGTTTCACTATTCATCAAAAATTGAAAGTTTTCAGAAAAATACCAAAATTTCACCCTAGGATAATTTTGATATTAAGAATCCAGAAATGAAGTCAATTTTAAAAAATAAAATTTACAAAATTTCAAAAAGTGGTTATTACTATTCATAACGGTTAGTTTTAATAATATTTTAATAGCATATCATTGTTTAGTGAAACTCGGTATTGCGTACGACGCAAGCTATCGAGGAAGGCCGCGGTTGCGTGTAAAGCAAGCCGATCTAGTGTTTTATGTAGTGAAAGATTCCTTTTATGATTTAAAAGAAATATTTCTCATAAAAGTCTCGGGCGTTACACTCTACCTCCCTTAAAAATGAATTTCGCCCTCAAAATTCGTCACTTTGTAACAAAAAGATGAGGATACCTCTCCCTCATCATATCCTCAAGCTCCCATGTAGCTTCTTATAATTAGTGGTTCCTCCATAAAACGTTCACCAATCGAGTGGTCTTGTTTCACATGACTTTTTTGCTACAATCCAGAATCTCTATCGGCTGTTCTTCATAAGAAAGATCTTGCTCCAGTGGTACAACATCTGAGCTGAGTACATGTGTGAAGGATCAGGTATGTAATTTCTCAGGAGAGATACATGGAGCACATCGTGAACTTGAGAGAGATTCGATGGAAGCGCCAACCGGTAATCTACCTTTCCAACACGATCCAGTATTTCGAAAGGACCGATATATCTAGGGATCAACTTCCCTTTCTTTCCAAATCTCATGACCCTCTTCGAGGGAGATATTCATAAGAACACTTTATCACCCACTTCAAACTCTAGGTCTTTTCTTCAGTTGTCGGCATAACTTTTCTGTCAACTCTGAGCTACTCTTATGTGTTGTTGAATAGATCAGACCTTTTCTGCCATTTCATCAACAAGATCAGGTCCTAATAGATTTCTTTCCCCAACTTCAACCCAGCAAGTTGGAGTCCTGCATTTCTTTCCATAGAGATATTCATAAGGATCCATCTGAATACTGGAGTGAAAGATATTATTATAAGAAAATTCCACAAAAGGTAGGTTTTGATCCCAACCACCTTTGAAATACATAGAGCAAGCTCTCAACATATCTTCTAAAGTTTGAATTGTTCTCTCAGACTGACCGTCTGTCTGAGGATGATAAGGAGTGCTGAAACTCAACTCTATATCCAGAGTATGCTAAAGACTTCGCCAGAACTTTGAGGTAAACCTCAGATCCTGATCAGATATAATAGAAAGTGGTACTCCATACAGTCTTACCACTTCCTTCACATATATCTTGGCAAGCTGATCCAGAGAGAAATCCTCTCTAATAGAGATGAAGTGTACAGACTTTGTAAGATGATCAACTATGACCCAGATAGCATTATTGCCTTTGGATGTTTTAGGAAGTCCTGTGACAAAGTCCATAGTGATGTTTTCCCATTTTCATTCGGGTATGGGTAATGGTTGTAACATCCCATTAGACTTCTGTCTCTCCGCTTTAACTTACTGACAAACCAAGCATCGAGAGACATATTCAACAACATCTCTTTTCATGCCATCCCACCATAAGTACTCTTTCAGGTCCCTATAAATCTTCGTGCTTCCAGGATGAATAGAGAATGAAGAACTATGAGCCTCATCCCGCAGTTCCTTCTTTAATTCGGGGATGGGAGGAACACAAACCCAATTCCTAAACTTTATTATCCCATCACAATCAAGGCTGAATTCAGGAACATTTCTTACCTTATTTTGTAACTCGACATCTTCTTTCTGTGCCTCTTTAATCGTCACATGTATAGATGGTTGAACATTCATTTGAGAAAGATACGATTTTCCCCTTTCATTATAATTCCATGATCCATCCTTTGTAAATCCATAAATATTGGATCTTTTGCGATCCTCATCATGGATAAACTGGAATGGTCTTGTCGACTTAATGCATCTGCCACCTTGTTTGCTTTCCCAGGGTGGTAATGGATTGAGCAGTCGTAATACTTAATCAACTCTAACAATCTTCTTTGGCGCATATTCAGCTCTTTTTGTGTGAAAATATACTTTAAACTTATATGATCAGTATAAATATCACACCTTTATCCATAAAGATAATGCCTCCAAATCTTTAATTCAAAGATTACCACAGCTAACTCCAAATCATGAGTTGGGTAATTTTGCTCGTGTATTTTCAACTGTCGTGAGGAATAAGCTATCACCACATCATTTTGCATAATAACACACCCCAATCCTTTCTTGGATGCATCACTGTAGATCACAAACCTTTCTCCACTACAAGGCAGTGTGAGAACATGTGCACTGGATACCCTTCTTTTCAACTACTTGAAATTCTCTTCACATTCCTCCATCCAGACAATCTTAACTCCTTTCTGAGTCCACCTGGTGAGTGGATTAGATAATCGTGAAAAATCTTTCACAAAACGTCGATAATATCCCGCCAAACCAAGAAAACTTCGAATTTCAGTTACTGTTGTTGGTCTCGACCATCTTTCGATAACCTCTGTTTTTGATGGATCCAAAGATATCCCCTATTTTGAGATTATGTGACCCAAAAATGAAACTTTTTGAAGCCAAAATTCACACTTGGTAAATTTGGCATAAAGCTTCTCCTTTATCTGGGTCTTCAATATAATTCTCAAGTGATCTTCATGTTCTTCCTTTCTCTTTGAATAGACAAGAATATAGTCTATAAAGACTACCACAAATTGATCAAGATAGTCTCTAAAGACTCTATTCATCAGATCAATGAAGATAGCAGGGGAATTAGTAAGACCAAATGGCATCACTATAAATTCATAGTGTCCATACCTTGTACGGAAATCTGTCTTTGGTATATCCACCCTTTTTAACCCTAATTGATGATACCCTGAACAAAGATCAATCATGGAAAAGTATTGAGCTCCGTGTAGTTGGTCAAATAAGTCATCAATGCGTGGGAGAGGATATTTGTTCTTGATAGTGATCTTGTTAAGTTCTCGATAATCAATGCAGAGTCTCATTGATCCATCTTTCTTCTTAACAAACAGAACAGGTGCTCCCCATGGTGACACACTAGGGAATAAGAACCCCTTATCAAGATTCTCTTGGAGTTTCTTCTTCAATTCCTGCAACTCAATTGGGGCCATTCTATAAGGTGTCTTTGAAATAGGCAAAGCACCCGGTACGAGTTCTATTGAAAACTCAACTTCACAATTTGGTGGAAGACCCGAAAATTCCTCTGGAAAGACATCATCAAACACCCGTACAATGGGAACATTATTAATCGTGAGTTTCTCACCAACCATTTGAGATAAATAACCCTCATTTAGTGGAATCAAGACCCATAAGATGGAAGAAATTTACACTGGAAGGTTATGTTCATCCTTGCATCGATAGACGATCATAGATTGATCTGGAATATGAAATGTGACTTCCCTTCTTTGGCAATTGATATGAGATCCATATAAAGAAAGCCAATACATGCCAAGAATCACATCAAATTCCACTATAGGAAGGATCATAAGATTTTCAGGAAGCACTTTCCCACAAACTTCAATCGGGGAAGAATTATAAACTTTTTATGCGACTGTTGTGCCATTAGGTGTTGTCACAGCTAACTCAACATCTAATTGTTGAGGTAATACGGTGATACCCTTAGAAAAATCTTCATAAATAAAAGTGTGGGTGGATCTAGAATCAAATAAAACATTTTCTACTTTAGAGTGGATGGTAAGTGTACCTTTCACCACTTCGTTATCGTACTCCACATCCATGATAGAAATTCCATGTGACTTTCCTTTGTCTTTAGCCTTAAGAGTTTGTTGACGTCGACCATCATCATCAACCCTTTGATTTGGGCATTTATTGGCATAATTCCCCATCTCCTTGCACATGAAACATTGAAGTGTAGTAGGTTCATTCTATGTGTCCCTTCCTTTGTTTGCATCATTAGACATATTCTTCCCATCATTGAGGCATTGAAATGCCCGATGACCTTCCTTTCCACATTTGAAACATTTACTTGTCCCTTTAAGACAACTACCTTTATGTTTCTTTCCACACTTTGAGCATAAGGGAAAGCTCATCTTCTTTTCAGTGTGCTCTTTAGATTTTACTTTGAATTCAATTTTCCTCTTCTTATCAAACCCATATGACTGATGGGTTACTCCAATCTCCATCTCAACTTTGAGACCACATCGAACGATTTCCTCATAGCTATTGAAGTCCCTTATGGCTAAGGCCCTTCAAAGACTTGGTTTTAATCCACTAAAGAATCGATCGATCTTACTCTCAGGTTGGATAATAATACTAGAAGTGTACCTTGCAAGTCTTGTAAAATTTGCATCATAGGTACCAACAGATTCATCATCCTTTTTCTTTAGCTCAAGAAACTCATTCTCCATCTTTGTTCGTAGAATACGAGGGAAGTACTTATTGAAAAATAAGTTCTTGAACTCGTCCCTTTCCATGGACTCAATTTGATCTCTTTGACTCGTATTCTTGATAAGATTCCACCATTGATCAACATCACCTTCCAAACGATACACTGCTAAGATGACTTTATCATGTTCAGAACAATGAAGAACTGAAATTATCTTTTCAGTAGTACTAATCCATTGTTCAGCAACTAATGGATCAGTAGACCCGCTGAATGAAGGTGGACGCTGCCTCATGAAGGATTCAACAGAATGTTTCTCCTTCCTTTGCTTGTTTGGAAGTCCTGCATGATTCATAGCTTGAGAAAGTTGTGTGATCATGGATACAAGATTTTGCATTCCAGCTCCCATAACGTTTGGTTGCTCAGGGGGACAATCATTGCATTGCCCGTCGCATTCCGTATTTACACGGTTCCTTCGGGTTCCAGCCATTGACTAAAACCAAGAAGAATAGTGTGAGAAACACTAATTATAATAGGAAAACCACATAATAAAGAATAAAATTTCACACTTAAGGTCTTATGCTAGGTTATTCATGGCCATTTCTAAAACACTAAGATTGTGTTATATGCTTAGACTTATCCTTAGGGTTCTTAATAAGGCTTTCACATCCTAGTTTCTAAAGGTTGACTAAAACCTCCCTCTGATACCAACTATAACGACCCATACTTTACATACATTGTTGTTACTTCAGAATTGAAGCACACTTATTACAACATATAACAAAAACAGGAAAGGACCATATAGGTATAGAGTCTTTAGAAACTGGGAAACATAAACAACTGGTTCATAAAGCATCTACTTTGCCTCCCATTTATTTCATCATATCTAGAGTCCCTTTTTGGCATATCCTACTTAATAACCTTCTTCCTGACCTGGGGAAATAAAACATACAAAAGGGTGAGCTCAAATGCTCAGTAAGGGTAAACAAAAGAAATATCAATCAAATCATATACATAAGAACATAATATTTGGAAATATTTACCTGCAAAAGAAATCATAATTTCATAACATGGGATAAATCATAGTAGCGAAATGTAATCCCAATAATCATAACTTAAAACATGAAACTTTGTGTCATACACACATAATCATAGAGAATCATTTCTTATTAGTCAAGACTCATTGTCAAGACTCTCTTAGTGGACAAAGTCCATTTCAGAACCGAGTTCACTCCTCGTTTCAGTCCTGTTTCACTGAACCGGTTTAACATGCCGTTCCAGCCATGTCTATCTCATGAGATATAAAATCTTTACCCAATGCATTGGAGGTAGATATAGGTCCCACCCATCTCATAATGATACCATTCTTATGTGTGCCACAAAATCATAAACCATACATCATAGCATAACCCATGTAATAAAAATGGGATTCTTAAACATCGTGACATCATAAAACAATTCATATAAGATAAAGTAATTCATAAAAATAATTAAATCACAACATAATAAAATCAATGTAATAGTATGGATAAAAACAGAACCCTTTATTATCTTAGATGTAAAATAATTTTGATAAAACACTTGAACTCCATTCTTGAGGAAAATATCCTTTCTACTTCAAAAACACTTTTCCTTTCTTAAAATGTCATAAAATTATAAACTAAAAGAAGTTTATTAAAAATTAACATGAAAACTTGTAATGTAAGCTTCTTGGAAATAATGTTTTAAAAATCCATTCATGCCGTATAAGTTAAAAAAACATTCTTCACGTACTTTTGTCAGAAAAGTCAAAAAGTACCTCGTACGAAAAACGACAAAAGATTCCTTTCATATCTTTTACTAAAAACTCACCGAATTGTAAAATTGGATTTAAAAAATTTTAGGTGGATGGAAATAATATTACATATTGAGAAAACATGGACGTGGATGATAAAATACACCCCATTAAATTACAAAGTATAAACAATCTCGGATAAAAATGAGATTGTAATATTTCCCTTACCTTAGGTCCGATTTGCTTTGTATGTGTCCGAACCTCCTGTATAATGATTTAAATAATGTTATTGACTTATTATAAAATCATACTTATTTTTATGATATCATATATGGTCATATTCTTAGATTCTTATTAATAATATTTCATTAGTACTTGTTATTCATGTGTTTATTACTTTTTGTTCTTATGCGTGTTTTGTCGAATAAATTCTTAATTTTCTTTTTAGGTTATAGATACCTCATTTCAAGAATTTGATTAGTGTAATATATATCATATTTATTCACTCAATTCATTTATGTAATCATTATTCAATGAAAATCATGTAGAACGAGTTGCATCACATTGTGGAGACGGTATTCCGTACGTACGCACGAGCGATGATATCGTTCCCATGATCGTGGAATTGTATTGAAGTGTATGTATACTATTTAAAAATCAATATCACTTTACAATAATAATATAGAGTTGTTTATTTTCACCATTATACCCATCCATGTAAGGTGGTGGTGGAAAATAGATTTCACCACGGCGTGGAGACGGTATTCCGTACGTACGCACGCGCGGTGATTTCGTTTTCCGTAGGATGGATAGATGATGAAATAGGGTTGTTTCATACATATAATAACATATCAGTATATGAGTGATACTTATGTTGTTACTTAATAATGAAACAACTAAATAAGAAGAAGTGTAAGAAGAAATAAAGTTGAAAGAATTGGTAACAGACATTACCTCTTCTTTGAAGCGCCTCTTTGAGATCTCCATTTAGGGCACTAAAATTTGTCATTGAAAAAGACCAGGACCTCTAGGATGTTTCTAGGGAAGTGTAGAGGAGAAATTGGCAGGGGTTTTCCGAGATTGAAGGCTCAAAGTGGTGTAATATAGAGGGGGAGGAGGTTTCCTTTTATAAGGGAGGAGAGGGGCACCTTTGGAATAACTAAAACTATTATTTTACTATAAAGTCAAATTCGGTTTTTAATAGCTCCAAATTGATATATTTCTAAGATAAGGTGGAGACGGGTCGAAATCCTCTCATCCAATAGAATTTAGACAAGTTTAGGTTCCTATTTTAACCTTATCATTTAGATTTATCATTAAGTTAAATAATTTTACTTTTACCGTGTCTTCTTGTGTTCTTATACTATAAGGTTAATAAACTTACTATAAGAAGACAAACGAACACAAAGTTGTTTATTATTAATATATATAACCTTATATAAGTCATTTGGCCGAAACTTAGATTTTTAGGAATAAAATAACAATTAATAATATAATATTTGTTTTAAAATCTATTTTATGTCAATTTTGACACTATTTAGTAATTGATTTTTGTGAAAATCATAACAGAATTATTAGTTCGAAAAAAGTTAATTAAATCAATACTAACATGTCATATTAACCTATAAAATTAGTTGAATTCTAAAAAAGTCTCAAATTATATTTATTTGGGTATTTATAACATCAATTATGTCAATATTTCATTAATAAGATAATTACTGCACCATCTTTGTGTCATAAATAAATTAACTTATTTAAAGTCTAAAAATTAAAAATAAAATATCATTATGTAGGAAATATTTTTATATTTCTAATGAATATTTATAGTTGAATTTATATTATGTATAACCCTATATTAAAAATTATTTAGTTATTAAACTTTGATTTTAACTATTTTAACCCTTCTTTAAATAAATTAATAATAAATGTCCTAATCTAATCCAAGTGGGCCTAAATGGTCATATTTTATTTCTAAGGTTGTTTTTGGTCGAATTTCACTTATCCAATAGAATTAGGACATGTATTAGTGAAATAATAATAACATTTTTACCCTTAATTACCCTATTTACTTTTAACCGTGGTAAATAAAAGTAAAAAGTCACTATTCACCAGAAAAAATATTTTGGTCTCATTGAACCACATTTTACTTACTGACATCAACCGTGTCTCTCGGATTTTTGAAAGTCCACTCACAGAAGTGGTAAAATTATGTTTTATGAAAAATTCAATTTTTTAACTACCACTTAGTGGTTTCAGTATTCATAAAAAATTGAAAGTTTTCAGAAAAATACCAAAATTTCACCCTAGGCAAATATCGATATTCGGAATCCAAAAATGAAGTAAATTTTGAAAAATAAAATTTACAAAATTTCAAAACGTGGTTATTACTATTCATAATGGTTAGCTTTAATAATATTTTAATAGCATATCGTTGTTAAGTGAAACTCGGTATTGCGTACGACACAAGCTATCGAGGAAGGCCGCGGTTGCGTGTAAAGCAAGACAATATAGTGTTGTGTGTAGTGAAAGATTCCTTTGATGATTTAAAAAAAATATTTCTCATAAAAGTCTCGGGCATTACAGAAATATTACACTACATAACTGCTAGCCTAACTCACATTATTCTTAGTGTATGTATGTGCGATCATTTTCAAGAAAACCCTAAGGAATCTTATTTAAATACTGCTAAACGGATTTTAAAATACCTCAAACATACACCCAATCTAGGATTGTTCTATCCTAGAGGACAATCATTTTAGTTAGTTAGCTATTCTGATACTAATTTTTGTGGTTGTATGCTAGATAGAAAATGCACCTCTAGAACATGTTAGTTTTTAGTCAAGTCTCAAGTATCATGGTGTAGTAAGAAAAAGAACACTATTCCATCACCTAATGATGAAGATGAATACATAGATGATTGTAGTTGTTCTGCACAAATTTTTTTGATGTAACACACATTACTAGATTATGGATATCAATTCAAACATGTATCCATAAATTGTGACAATACAAGTGCTATTAAAATATCAAAAAATATTGTTTCACACTCTAGGATAAAACATATTGATGTAAGACATCACATTTTGAGAGACCATTATCAAAAAGGTGATAACACTTTGGAAATCATTGGAACTAAATATCGTCTTGCTGATATATTCAATAAACCATTAAATTTTTATATTATAGATTACATCATACATTAGATAGGAATGATAAATATTATGTTGAAAATGTATTGTTTTGAAAAATGTACCTTTTCATGTTTATGGTCTCACAAGTTACCTTCTCTAGGTTACTGTCTTGAAGTTACTATTTCATGTATACGGTCGCACAAGTTACTATCTGTCGATTACTATCATGAAGTTACTGTTTTATGTTTATGGTCTCACCATGAAAATCTGTTCCGGTCTCACTGTAATGTCACTTTTTCATTTTATTTGTATTTTATTACCCATATCGTTGTGTTAATTGTTTTATTGTTTTTATCCCATGCTTTTGAATTTGTGATGCTTGAAATCCTGAAATGATAAAAATGAAGTATCATTCACTATTATCTTCACACAAGATATTTTCTCTTGAAAACGAAACCCCTATCATATCTCAAACCACATGTCCTCTTTCAGCCCTCCGTCTTTCTTTCCCTATATCAATCCCTCGTTGATTACCCAGAATGAAGCACCGATATTTATCAACTCTTGAGAAGAGATGATATTAGAATAAAGTGAAAAAACACCAAAAATAGTTCCTAATGTACCGTTGAACCCAAATCTTGTTGATAGAATAGTTATACCAGAAATATCAATATATCTTAAGTGGTTTAAGAAAAGTAAGTAAATAGTTTTAAAAGTACTGGAAGAGCAAGAAGGGCTGAACTGGTTCACAAAATGACCAGGACAATTTTCCCAAACTAATTTCTCAATTTTATTAGTTTTTCTAGTTTTCTTTCAACACTACATGCGGTTTTATTATAAGAAGTTGTATTAATTGTCAAAGATGTACCTTTTCCACGAGTTTATGGGCTGATTACCAAGGGATACCCCATGAAGTAATTTTTGAGGACTACCAAAGAAGTCCTCCTCCTCTTAGTGATGTTTTTTCTTAGAAGAGGGCTTGAGAAGTTTAACTTGAAATAAGAAGAAATGAAGAGTGATTGACGAAAAGTTAGATGAGAAAATAAGGTTTCAGTTTATGTTTATGAAAAATCGGATTCGTCCAATGAAAGGATATTTTTATACCCTCATGTATGAAGATGTATTCTTGATAAAACATATGAAAATGGACACAAGATTATTCTGTGTATGTATATCATACATCACATTTGTGAGTTGATTAAGACAACTTCAAAGTCTACATCCTTGTTCTGCACAAGGTTAATCTATGAAATGTTGTATGCAAAAGGAATGGTTGTATCGAATGAAGAAGTCATTAAAGACTTTGAGTTTTGTATCTCAAAGGTTATAATCAAATGGAAAAATATAAGTTGGAATCCTTTGAAAAAGGCCTGGGTGGAGGATAATGAAAGGTTATATGAGATGTTTAATCCGGTTTCATATCCTTCATGACCTAATAACATATCTGATCCAATATTGGAACCAGATGAAATTGTTGACTATCCTGTTGAATAAGAAGAAGAGGGAGTTGGTGCAGCTTTAGAAGGAACTATCTTGGATAAGGAAGAAAGTAATCTACATGTTCCACAAAACATAGTTGAGAAGGAAGAAACTGTTACTGAAGAAAAAGTTGGTTAAGAAGAATAACCTGCTTCTTGAAAAGAATTTGTTGTTAGTGTAATAGAAAATGTTGTTCTTGAGGAGTATCAAAGAGAAGACCTTACTATTGAGGAAGAGGTTGTTGTTAAATAACATTTTGATGAAAAAACTGATCCTAAAATTATTATCAGCTGGGGAAAGAATGGAACATGAATTCTAGTTAGATTGAAAAGAAATGAGTGAAGATATCAGAGATGAAATTTTAGAAATAGTTCAAAGGAATGAATCTCTTAGTTCTGTAAAATATGCACTTGTTGAGGGAAAAGAGTGTACAAGTATAGAAAGTGTTTAAATCCTAATCTGGTTGATCAAAGGATTGTGGATACCTGGTATAAGTTTATTTGCTACATTGATGTGGATAATGACCATGATGCCTCGATTAATGGCATAGACATGTCTACTATGATTCAATTGAAAACAGTTTCTACTCTAGATGTAAGGTCGGCAAAGGATCCTGGACCTCTCTCAACTGCTATTCCTAATGCTTTTCAAGAACCTTATGTTTCTAAGAGTCAAAGTGATTTGAATGCCTTTGGAGCTACTTTATTAGTTGGATTTGAAAAGATCACGAACACACAACCTACTCCTATGACAAATCATTGTGAAAGATATGTGGCCTTGCTGTTGGAGAAAATAATATGGCAGATTCAACCAAAAATGATTCATGAAATACAAGAGGTTTAAAATTGAAAACAAGAAACTGATGGATGAAGTGAAGTCTCTCAGGGCTATGGTTGAATATATGAAAAAAAGTCTTGAAATTATGAAAATCTCCGGTTTCTCATCATGTTGAGGATGTTATTTGTCAGATTCCATAGATATTTTCCTCTCTTATTCAACCGAACATAACTTCAATAGTTAACAAAGTGGCAGAGAGAAACATTCAGATAGTCAATGAGATCCGATATCTTATTGTTGGTCTAAAAAAAATGAATGATGAGTACATGGGATGTCTATAGAAATTTCTCAATCAGCTCAAGTCCCTCAATTTATCTGTTATAACCTCTACTGCATCTGGAGAGTCATCTCAACCCATTGACAATGATCTGCTTAGAACTGTTGTTAATGAAGAACTTCCGTCCCTGTTAAGTGGTTTTGACAAGGAATGTTTATCTTCGGTTGTCAAGAATAGTGACAGAGTAGTTGATTTAGTAAGGATTCGTTCAATGATTGTAAATGATGATCCAAAAGAAATTACTAAGAAAGTTGATTTCCATTCTAATAGGATTTTCTCTAATAATGATAAAAACAATCATTTAAAATATCATGTAGATAATTTGAAAATTCCACTATTCACTCAATCCTTCAAGACTCAAGTCTAAAATCTAAATTATTTTACTCCTCTATTGGACAAGTTCATGGAGAAAAAATGATATCGAGAAGGAAATGCAGTATAGAGGTGAGATCATTGCTGATTTCATTCAGTTGTTGAAGCCTTATCTCCATGTAAAAATCACTACTATTGTGGCTCTTGCAGCTGCACCTTTACGAGCTGGTTTATCTCATACACCATCCACTACTTTTTCCTATGCCTAGGTGTCTCTATCTCAGGTTCTATGCCAGATCAGACCTGTTATCCTCAACTAAAACATTCCTCGGTATTCAACCAAACTTATATTGTAACCCTTTGTTTTTGAAGGGATGTATCTTTCTTCTCTGATAATTTTATCAATCCCTTATTGAAACTCTATTTATCCTCCTATGAATTCTTCATATGTTTTTACCAATGGAAAAGAGAATACAACTAGTACTGAAGAAAAGTGAAACCTGTATATTGATAGAGATTTTTTGTATTTTTTTCCTATTGCTTTTAAAGACTCATATCTTTCTATACAATGCAATATGAAATATTGTAATATATTCTCTTATTTCCTTTCATTCTTTTCTCTTTTTCCAGTCATCTTTTCAATAATCCCAAAAGGGGGAGGAATCACACGAAAAATAGAAATCTAACTCATATGATTTGTGATCATCAAAACATGGGACATTTCTGGACTCCTCATGTTTTAATCACGTTTTAATGATCACAAATCATGTTATTCATGTTTAATATTTCTCAAATCTTGGGTTGAGATGGTTGGTTTCATTACATTTTAAATAAAATTCCACTGGATCCTAATTCTTATATATCATGTTTGATTATTGTAACCTATATTTAATTTTGTTATATAATGATTTATTATATGAATGATTAAGTCTAATTACTTATTTGAATATTATTTGTTAAGACAATTTACATATATTTGGCTATGTCTGAGAAACTGTGAGTCTACCACAAGTTTTGGTTGACTAGAAAAGTACCCAGACACCGTAACCTAGACACCGTGACCTAGACATCATGAACCAGACACCATGACCCAGACACGATGAACCAGGCACTGTGAAAAAGACACCGTCACCCAGACACCATAACCCGGACACCATAACACCAGACACCATGACTAGTTGCAGATCTTATGAAGTCTATGACACGAGTTCCCTACTACCATCTCCAAGACAATGTTCGATGTTTGGAAAAAAACCAAAAACCATGATCTTAACTCCGCATTTGTGCTACCGGTTCCTAATCTCAATGAAACTAAAGAATCACGACTCTCTAAATACCCAAAGGCAAAGAAGAAGACATAATTTCTTGGTGAAACCAATTTCAAGTGATACCATTTCAAGACAGACTCTGACACCATTCTTTAATCTATTTTTTGTTTTCAATTATATTTTGAATGGGAATATTTGATTCATTTAAATCCACTAACATAATTAATATTTCTTTGTATACATGTTACTTGACAGTATGAGGTATGAGGTTCAGAATACATGCATCCTCTTGTCTTCAAAACATTCACTTCCTAACAAAAAGGAAAGCTTGGCACTGGAAGAATATGTGATGTAGAGTGAGAATTTGAAAAGAGAACTGATACATGAAAAATGAAACAACTGAAGAACACACAAATCTCTCTCGATTCTGGAAGGCTGGACTACTGTAGATTAGAGCCAAAAACATATTCACAGTACAAACTCTACCAAGAACACTAGCTAGATAGCTTATTCCATTGAGCTGGAAATCAGAGCACCTAACTTTTGATACACTTTTTTCTCACAAGAGGAATTAATACTTGCATCTACTTCATCCGAAAAGTCCAGAACTGCATAGTATAACAGTTAGAAAACTTTTAAACCTTTCTCATAATTGTTTCTTTGTTCTTTACTATTTTTCACTTTCGAGTGGTGTGTGTGTGTCTGTATTATAACACAAAATATCTCTTGTACTAAACAGAAGGATACAATATACCCTTCCACTCATATCTTTTTACATTTTTTTACTCCCCAAGATAAGTGTAGAAGAGTTTCTTATGTGACCCGGTAGTTTATACCCACGATGAACAGTGGAAGAGGTTGTGTGACCTAGACAGTTCTATGCACTATTGTTTACAAAAATCTAGTTTGTAGATCAAGTTTATTAATATAAACTACTTGGTGGTAGGCGATCAATAAGTGGAGTGGATTAGATCTCGTCTTGAGAATGAACCACTTGTTTTATCCACCACATCTTTTAATTTAGTTTTTATCTTCTTTATAATATATTTCATAAAACACTCGATTTTACCTTGATAGTTAGTCATGGATATAAGTTATAACTATCATCCTTTATTAAAATATCTTTAAAGGTAGTATTAATAACTCATATTGATATTTCTAAGAATTAATAAATATTCTGAGAAGTTATTCGAATAGTCAAACTATTATAACTGTATTACCTTAATTTACTATGCTGTATTCATTATTATTGAGGAATCTTTTGATGTAAAATTTTTAAAAGAAATTTTTATAGATACTCAATTCACCAAACTCTTGAGTAATATAATTAGACCAACATTATGTTTTCCTCATTCTTATTTTGAAACTAGGAACATGGATCAACCCACAAACAAGTTGATCCGCAGATCGTGTGTTGTTGAGGGAGGGTAATTTTCTTGTAGGTTTTCACTAGGATTGATTATTATCTATTTCAACTATAATCCTGACCTACTCCCATTTTTAAAACATTAAAGTATAGTTCGCACGTCGACACAAACAAGGCATGAGACCCTCTGCTTGTTCGTTCTTTATGACCTATCATTCATATTGGTGGAAAGTAAAATTTTTGGCCTTTGATGGGAAAGAAAAACCCCCACAGATTCCATAGGCATATGAGGTATGAAGAAAGGACCACCGATGTGGACCCGATGGTCTATGGAAGAACCTGAAACTATGTATGAAGAGCATCGCGACCTGGCTAGGCTGCAACGGTACGACAAGAGCCACCGACCTTCATGCTGGCCATTGGTGGAAGGTGGATGCAGCTACCTGGCCTCATCGATGCATAAAAAATTTGGAAGAGGACACAGTCATTGGATCATGGTGGAGAAGGAATCCCCACAGATGAACCACATGCCGATGGGGAGCCGGACGAGGCATCCAGCCACATCTTGATTAGGCAGATCCAGTCTGCCTATGGCAGATCGGGCAAAGCACGGGCTGTCCCAGTGGGCCTGAATCGCAGCCCGATGGGCCTAACTCAGGCCGGGATAGGTCCAGGTCATTTCAGTGGACCAGGGTTGGGTCGGTGGACCCCAGGCCGGGTCGAGTCGGACCAAACCCTGACCCAACGAAACCATTTTTAGAAAAATGTCAATATCTTTCGAACCGGGTGTACAATTGATGAGATATTTGAGATGTTGGAACACTTGAAACAATTATGATATTTTGGAATACTTTATTGTGGATTTTATGTACGTTGAGATATGAAGAATGGATTGGGGAGCAGTTCTCTTGAGATCAATCATGCTACGTGTGGACACCCTATAGTTTGCTAAGACCTAAAGACTACTGTCAAGAGACCCTATGTGTATCGACTTCTATGTCCATGTGGGAATCATATTATGTGTGAACCAAAAGGACCAAAATGGGGAGATGAATATTTTTGACCTGGTAGACCGAAATTACTCGACATGAGGAGTACCTTAGTATGGAAAAGGTGGGAAGGTGATTATGTGTGACCGGGTATGCCCATGGTGGGAGCAGCTTCTGTGTGACCCATCATACCCACAATACTTATCTGGGATGAGTACCACAACAATCCAAGGTTAGTGGGAATAAAATTCTGTTTTACCCAGCATACCCACTGTACTCATTGAGGAGGACTTACCTTGTAGCCCATGGATTTCCATGATGTGAAAAATGGCCCTACTTTCCAACTCTAAACTATACCTGGTGTGAGCTGTCTTGCTTCATGATCATGCTTTTGGATCATGTGTTTTGGTTTATTCATGGATTTCTGTGTGGCCTTTCATTGTTATTTTGGGGTCCCTTCTGAGCATTTTGTTACTCACCCCTACACGAGCTTCACCTGAATGTGTTGTGTCTGGTGGAGACAACCACCGCCCTAGCGAGGGACATGGTGTCTTAGGACCCAGTGGTTTCCAGTGATCCTTGGATGACAGGGAATACTTCTACGGATTCCAGAAGCTACTCTACACTTACCCATCAGGTGGGGTTTCCGGTGGGAAACATTTATAGTTTTCCTTTTAATTTCTTATTTCTAGTTTATCTTTTGTTAGGTTTGTATTCTATCCAATTTGACCTACAGTTTTTACTCTTACTCAATGGTTTCTTAGTAAAATGAATGTTTAGTTTTCTAAATTTGGGATGTGGTTGTGTGTGCGTGGTTATAGGAACCCATGAAAATGCCTCCCACTAGCAGTTTTACGACTTCTGTGCTAGGCACCAACCCATGGCATTTGGGATTCGGGCTTGGGGTGTTTCACGGCATGGGTCTCAGGGGACGAGTTTTGACAAAGTGGTATTATAGATGGTCAGTTCTACCTCAAATACTAGGAGTCTATTTTTTTGTGCTTGGGAAATATCGTTAAATTTTTCAAGTTTAATATTCGGATTCAGGGAGCCCAATGTTTGTGGAGTGACCGATTTATCAATACACTAGGAACTAGAGTTCATATTTTTGGCTCTATACCTAAAAACACCAGTTGCATGCATCATAGAAAAATTTTGTGTCTCTTTATAATATTTCTGAATAAGATTCATCTCACCATGTATAATCTTCTGAATGTGGTTCATCTTGATCTATTTCAATATGACTCCACGTATAAATCTAGCTAGTCTTCAGATACATGATCATGTAGACACCCCACCTAGCAATGATGCGTCAGTTCAGGGACTGGTGCTGTAGATGGACCCTCTGGCTGGTGCACCGGTGTTGCACTGCCCATTTATTAGGAGATATTGCAGAGTTACCGATAGAGTATGTACACAAACTCAATGTCTTGCATTAATTTACGAGACATAGAACTACTAGGATCAGCGGAGAGATAGATCCTCAGGACGCTAAGGACTAGCTGGTGGCAATGACGCATGTCTTCTACATAGCAAGTACACTGCATGAACTGATAGTGATCTTGGACATGATCATTCTATAGGGATCGATAGGGAGATATTGGAGCTTGACCATCCAGACGCATGATGAGGTGACCCTCACCTAGAAAGACTTCAAGTGACTTTTCTAGGAGGTGTTTTTCCTCATGACATTGTGCTCTGTGCGTATACAAGAGCTGCTTCCCATGTCGCAGGTCAACATGTCAGTGGCTGAGTAGTATGAGAGGTTTATATTCCTCTATCACTAGTCCACATAAATGGGGTATGACCCATTCTTTAGAGCCTGAAATTTTGATCAGGGACTTATACCGGAGATCCGGGAATCCATGGTGTTTCACAGAATTCCCACTTAGTCTAGAGTGATGGAGCGAGCCCTTTTTGTGGAGATATTCATAGAATAGAATGAACCAACATCCCGAGACACCAAATGACCTTAGGTGATATAGTCCTCATTTGTGAGAAACATGCAGTAGAATGGGAGACCCAACCGGGTAATATCTTTCAGGGGATTTCCCTAGGAATCAAGGTTGATAGTGCAAGGCTCCTAGAGAAGGGGGAGTCAGCTGGGAACTAGGTTGTGCTTCACATATGGCAGGTAGAGAAACATGTCGTGTGATTACCCAACCATCCATATAATGCAAACAGTCAAGGTATGTCCAAGGAAGATGTAGAGGTTCGTGCGAGGAGGTCCGTAGGGTGGGGGATGTGGCAGTGTAGTAGGTCGAGTGGTAGGATGTGGACGACAGTTTGAGTATCTACCACCAACACCCCAAGTGGTCCACCATGGGCTCAGGGAGCCTACAGATAGGATCAAGGCCATATTCACGCAATGGAGGCCTATGAACATAATGATTTCGAGTTTTTTAAAGGAACTCTCTATTTATTCTCCACCTTAGCTATAGTTATTATAGACACAGGTTCCAATCGCTTTTTTTTCCTGTAGACCTAGTTCGAGGCTCAGAGATTCTGGTGCAGCCTTTGGCTCAATCCTTATTATTAGAGGCCCTTAAAGAAGGGTATTCAATGATTACACACTAGTTCCAGTAGTGTGAGATTAATTTAGGAGCCTAGATCTTTAGTTGGAATCTCCTTGTAGTGGCACTGAGACCTTATGACATCCTCTTCATTATGCACTGGTTATCTAAAGTCTACACTCATATCGATAGTATTAGGTGAAAAGTGTGGTGTGTCCATGAGGATGGGACCGGGTTTTCAATCACGGGTGAGAAGGGAACTTTTGAATCACAACATGGACTTTATCAGAGGAGAGTGAAACCGATCTATCACTAGTTGGAGAGGCTCACCCTTGGTGTAGTGGATGAGAGGATTCCGAGTTTTCCTATAGTGTTGGAAGAGTATGATGATGTCATTCTGGAGGATGTTTCAGGACTAAATCCTCGTAGGGAGGTAGACTTTGGCATCAACATATACACTAATACTACAATGATATCCACACTAGCATATCAGATGACTTCCTTTGAGCTTTGTGAATTGATGGTACAATTGGAGGAATTGTAGGAAAAGGGATTTGTGAGCCCAAGAGTTTCTCTATGGGTACTGTAGTGTTGATTTCCAAGAAGGAAGAAGACATGTTGAGGCTATGCCTAGACTTATGGGTCCTAAACCAGGTGACCATGAAGAACCAATATCCACATCCAAGGATTAATGACCTCTCTATCAGTTGAATGGACAAGGGTGGTTCTCAAAGATAGACCTCAGACCTCGCCATCATCAGCATTGGGTATGGGAAGAGGATGTACCAAAGACGCCTTTCAGTTGATGGTGTGGCCCCTATGAGTTCTTGATGGTTCCCCATAGTGTGACTAATTCCCCAACGATGTACATGGGACTCATGAACTATATATTCCATCCTTAGCTATATTGCTTTGTAGTTTTTTTCATTGATGACATCTTGGTGTACCCAGTTTTGTAGGAGAAACATGCTACAAACCTATAGAGAGTCCTGGATACACTTTGAGAGCACCAACATTATGGTATGATCTCAAAGTTCCAATTTTGGATTCAGGAGGTCCACTTTCTGGGACACTTCATCTCAGAGGTTGGAGTTGCAATGGATCCAGTGCAGATAGAGGTAGTGCTTTCTAAGAATCCACCCAGGAGCATGAATGAGATGAAAAGTTTCTTGGGGTGGGCTGGGTACTACCAGAGGTTCAATCATGACTTTTCTAGAGTAGAAAAACCTTCATCAGACATGAAAAAAAGGGACAACCCTTATTGAAGTTGAAGTAGTTCCATTAAAATTTCCAAGAGCTAAAGTAGAGACAGAAGAGCACCCCCATCTTGAGACTACCAGAAGAGGGTGTCAGTTACACATTTTTCTCCGGCACATTAGAGACCAGAATGGGTTGTGTCCTAATGTATGAGCATGTATTGATCACACAAAGACCATGACCATTGAGTTATAATGATCATAACTATGCGACCCATGACCTAGAGTTAGCAGTGGTGGTCTTTACGTTTAAGATATGGCGACACTACTTAATTGGTGAACAATTTACAGTCTAATCTAACCATAAGAATCTTAGGTATATCTTCTCAGAGAATGAAATATACTTGAGATAGTGGTGTTGACGGGATTTCCTTAAGGACTATGACTTTGAGGTAGTCTATACTCTTAGGAAGGGGAACATGGTGGCAGACGTGCTTAGCAGGATGTCTGGTTTATAGCTGCTGAGTGAGGCGACAGAGATTCTAGCTATGATGAATATATTCTTCATGGATGGGGATAGAGAATTTTACCTTTAGTCAATGACTGTCACTCCCCCACTCTTAAAATGAGTCTGGCATGAAAATATTGTGGATGTTGACTGTGAGGGCCTATGTACTTAGATATCCTCGAGATAGGATTCTGCTGGATTTTCGATATTCAGGGATCACGTCATCCTTTTCAGATGATCTTCCATATTAATAGTGATGTTATGGGAGGAGGTATTGAGGGGGTTCCATACATCCATTTTTGTAGTCCATCCGTGTGTGTAGAAGATGTACCAGGTCCACCGATGTCAGTACTTGTGGCCAGGGATGAAGAAAGTGGTGGAGGAGTTCATTTCATGATGCCTCACTTGTCAGTAATTGAACACTAATCATCAGGTCCCTATAGGCCAAACACTACCACATGAGGTACCAGAATGGATGTGGGATGGTATCTCTATAAGATTTGTGAAGGGGATACCACGCACCTCCAGGGAACGTGATTCTATATGGGTGACAGTTGACTGACTCACCAAATCGGTTCACTTCCTACCCAGATAGGAGAAGGTATTGGTAGAGGTCCTAGGATACGTCTATATCCAGGAGAGAGTGAAGCTACATAGGGATCCTTTGATAATCATCTTAGACCATGATGTGTGCTTAATAACCCAGTCGTGGAATGGGTTGCAGGGGGAATTCTGGAATCAGATACACTTGAGCACAACTTTTAACCCCTAGATAGATAGTTAGATGGAGTAGACCATACAGTCCTTGGAGGACATGCTTCATGATTTTTCCCTTGATTTTAGTCCTAGTTGGGAGGACTACCAAACACTGGTGGAGTTTTCATACAACAACAACAATCACTCCACCATTGGGAGGGCACCATTAAAGGCCATCTATGGGAGGCCATGAAAATCGCCTCTATGCTGGATAGAACCAAGGGAGTCAGCACTCATGGATCCAGAGTTTGTACTGGCTACCACTAAGAGGGTCTAGATCATCTAGGAGATAATGTGGACTACACTAAGAAGGAAAAAATAATATGATGATTGAAGACGAATACCCTAAGAGTTTGAGGAGGGAGAATTTTTTTTCCTTTGGGTCTCACTCTGACCGGGATTGAAAAGATTTGGAAAGAGTGGAAAGTTATCTACATGGTTCATCAAATATTTCAAAATTCTTATCAGAGTTGGTGAGATGAAGTACCTTCCTGCTATTCCCCAACTGATGCACTGGGTGCGCGATGTTTTTCTTGTGTCGTAGTTGAGGAGGTAAATGCATGGCCCATCACACGTCATCGACTGGGGTGAGCTGGACACCAATGATGGAGATACATTTGAGATGTTCCTAGTGGAGATAGAGGATTGACTGGAGAGGGTCCTTCTTGCACGGTCAATTCCTGTGGTTCGAGTTTGGGGGTAGCATGTGGACCTCCAAGAGAGAACATGGGAGAGGGAGACTCATATTTGTTCTCAGTACCCCCTTTTGTTTGATTATCCATTGTTTTGGATTTCACAGATTTAAATACCTAAGGTGGGGAGAATTTAATATCCCATAATTTTGATGTATTTTTTTAATTATATGGAATTATTTCGATACAAAATTCTTTGAATACACATGATTCTGAGGCCCGGTGAGCCTGGAATGGATTTCAGACCATTTTTAGTTCATTTATAAACATGAAAGTAGGTTTTCCTAACTTTTAAACCAGTGTTCAGATAAAAAAAATCCATGGGCACTTTTGGACTCAGAATGCTGGTATTCACCTATAATAGACCTAACTTTCACTAGCTACGGTTAGACAGAAAAGTTAATTTTTTTTGGATTTTTTGGAAAAAATCCTAATAAAAATTAAATAAATTAAAAAGATATTTTATTTTGTTTTTTGAAACCATTGATGGGAGGATGGAGGCGATGTAATGTAGTGACGAGGTGCATTAAATAATTCTCATTAATGGCTCATGTTTTTATAGCATAACAAAACATTAATTGAGGTGTAACAAATACATTGTTTCATAAAAGAAACAACATAATGATGCGACATCATAGTGTAACCGAAATCCTACGATGTATTTTATTTTAATGGGTTAATTCATTTGAGAGTTGAGAATAAAAGGGTGGATTTTCATTGATGAATTTATGGTGAAAACTCTCTCCAATGAAAAACGACAAACCATAGAGGATCGTTAATAAATTTAACACATCTTGAAGAACATGACTAGTGTGTGATAAACACCTTCGATCTCTTGAATATTTGATGGAAGACTCCTTCACCGTTTAACTACTTTGAGTTTGGGGTTTAATTGTTTTATTTTTTTCCACATTCTTATTATGAAACAAAAATCTCAGATAAACCTACGAGCATGTCGATCCGTAGATCATGTGTTCTTGCTGGAGGGTGTTTTCCTTGGGGTTTTTTCAATAGGATTGATTATTATCTATTAGAAATGTAATCCCATACTCCAACCATTTTTAAAACATGAAAACGTAGGGCATGGTCGAACATGAACAAGGCCCGAGCCCATCCTCTTGTGCGTTATTTGTGGCCAAGCATTCAAATTGGTGGCAAGAAAAATTTGAGGTCTTCACCAGGAAGAAGACACCCCACGGAGGTCGGAGGCCCAGGTGGCGCAAATAATGGACCATCGGTGTGGACTTTGTGGTCCGCAGAAGAACCCTCTGGTGGTGTCCCATGGTAGCGGCCACAGGCGGGATGCAACCTGCTATGAAGACTTGCCAGAAGAGCGCCACAACCAACCCGGGAGGTGGCGGTGCGACAAGATCCACCGACCTCTATGCCGACAACTGGTGTTGGGTGGACGCGACCACCATGCCACGTTGGTGCACTTAATATGTGACACTATGATGTGTACCATACAACAAAGGCCATGGCAGTTTGGCCACTGTAGAGAACACGGCCCCGTGGATGACCCACAGGGCGAAGGGGAGGAGGACGTGGCTTCTAGCCGTGTCCCAGCCATCCAGACTAGGTAGGGAGCAGGCCGACCCAATGGGACAAGAGAGGCTGGGCCGAGTACGGGTTGGGTCTGTGGACCCGGTTCAGGTCAAGGGAGCCCAGGCCAGGCCAGGTCGTACCAGACCTAGACCCAACCGACCTTTTTTTTTTGAAAAAAAACCCAAATATCTTTCAAACTAGGCATCTGATTAATGCGAATTTTGCGGCAATGGAACCCTCACGATGAGGAAGATCTTTAGGAATACTATATAGAGGCTTTCAATTAATTTTAAAGTTGAGGAAAGGCTTGGGGTTTGTTTCTCCTGAGATTAAGTGTGATACGTGTGGAAACCCTGCAGTTGGATGAGACCAAAAGACTTTGAAAAAGAGACCCTATGTGGATGGACTAATATGGCCTAGTGGGAAGTAGGTTATGTGTGACCCAGTAGAACCATGGTGGGGAGTGGATTCTGTGTGACCCGACATACACACGATACTCAATGTGAGTAGTACCTCCATATGGCCAAGGTGAGAAGTAATTTATGTTAGAACATACATGCCCATAGCAGGGAGAGGCTTCTGTGTGACCCAACAAAAACATGGTACTAATCAGGGATGAGTACCATAATAGTCTAATGTTTTTGGGAAGAGGCTTCTGTGTGACCCGATATTCCTACTGTACTCATTGAGGAAGTGTTATCTAGTAGTCCAAGGTGTTCATTGATGTGACAAATTTTCATACATTCCTACTCTAAATTATACCTGGTGTGAGGTTTCATGGTTCACGATCATGTTTTGTGATCATGATTTGTAGTTTGTCTATGGATTTCTTTGTGATATTTCCTTCTTATTTTGGGGTCCCTGTTGACTATTTTGTTACTCACCCCTGCTCGGGCTTTGCCTGCTTGTGTTGTTTCTAGTGGATATGACCACTTCCTTGACAGAGGACTTGGTGGCCTAGGACCCAGTGGTGCCCAGTGAGACCAAAAAGGCAGGTCATACTTCTACAACTTGCAACAGCTACTCTACAATTACCCATACGATGGGGTTTCAAGTGAACAAATTTCAATGTTTTCCTTTTACTTTCGTGTTTTCAGTTTATCTTTTTTGTTGGGTTTGGTTGTGTGCCTGTGCATTCATGTACTCAAGAAAATTCCTCCCACTTGCTAGTTGATGCCTTCAGAGCTAGTATCCAACCCTAGGATTTCGAATGGTGGGCTTAGGGTATGTCACAACATAGGCCTTGAGGGACAGGTTGTGACAAGTTTAATGTTTTTGTCTTAACAAGGACCCGAAAATTACCCAATACCATATTTAAAAATATTAATGATTTATTTTATGACCACTTTCATATGATTGAGATTCAGCCTACATTGGGGTTGGTATTAAGGTCTGAAATCTAATTCAAAAACAATTATTTGTGTCCAGATGTGTGGGATAATCCTAGGAATACCAATAATGGTACATAAAATTTATATCTTGTTCTTTCCCAAGATATCTAAATTCAATATCACATGGTCATAAATGAAAGAAGATTTAATGAAAAGATGAATGATTTTGTTTTACTATAATAATGAATGATTTATGGAGGTAGGAAGGATACTTGTTTTCAATCTTGGTTTGGATAACACTATTAGACATTAATTAGGACATTGAATAAATATTAGTTTAATTTTCAAAAATTGTAGATAGGATTGGTTCCTTTTGATTAGATTCTTCAGAAAAAAAATTGGTTAGATATGTTTTATGAACATGTATGGTCTTGAGGTGTTTTATTTATCTAATAGTTCCTATAAATGGAAATCCTAAATATCATTATTGGAGCAATATAAATGAGATTCAGGTGATGAATACCAGTTTCACTCATATGTATAATAAAATAGATTTCATTTTGACTTAGATATCAATCATAAATTCCATAAACATCCTCATCTTATTTATCAACACTACATATCCAATTCACCACATCAACCCCTTCATCATCTATAATCTAAGCATTTCAATTGTAAATATTTGGGTTTCCATTTTTCCCTCCTAGGTTATTGAAGGGGATCAGTGGAAGACCCTCTATTATAATTCAATCAAATTAGGAATTAGGAATTAGGAATTTTTATAATATTTTGATCTAAAGGAAAATTTCCCCAAGGTTTTCTTGAATCCAAGACCCCAAAACTCTCCCCCATGACTAAAAATTGTTATTTTTCATGGCTATTGGTGGGAACACAACAAGAAGAAAAGTAAAGTAAAGAGGAAAAGATAAGATAAATTGGGATGTGAAAATAAAAATGGGGATAAATTATAGGGAAGGTGAGTAGGATGACTGAATTTTTTCCACCAATATAGTGCCACATTTTTTTCTTTGTCAATATTTGCCCAATATTATGGTTAAAGCAGTTTCTTGTATTTTAGCTTGTGTTTTAGAATCATCAGACACCTAAGAAGAAACCTAAAGACAACACTATTCTAGTGGGGACGTTTGGGTATATAGGGACCCAATTTTTGGGTTTGATTTGGGTTTTTTTATAAAATAAAAAATGATTTAAGTGAATTATATTAATATAAATTGGATTATTACAAGGTTACCATAAGGGGTTGATTGGATGAATTTATTTTTAATGATTTAATGTATGTAAATCCATTAGGGATTCAATCAATGAAATTGAACCATCTTCCTAAATTATTTGGTTTAATACCAAAACAATCATTACACCAGTTAGAAATAAACATAGAGGATCACATGTAGGATCAATCTATGGAAAAATATTGATTATGACTCAATGTGTGTGGAAAAAAATTCAATAAGGTGAGGAAAGACTAAGATCATCAATCAAATTAATCAATTATGATAAGTTAATAAACATCTAAAGGGTTAATAATATAATATAAAAAATCCCCTTTATACTGACATGGATAAACCCATATGAGGGTTACACTACCATTGATACAATGCTTTCAATTGTGGATGAAAGTTAACACATAAGGGAAGAATCAACGAAGAAATAAAAATAAATAATTTATTTAACGCTCCCCCATTTTATGATGGATTTATATCTTTATTGTGTGAATAAATTCATACATTTTTTAAATGGTATCAATGTGTTAATAAAATTTATAGAATATTGATGGTGAAATTCTTTAATTAAGAAACATTTTTGATCCCAATACGAAACATGAGAGAAATTGATACTACAACACAGAGTAGTAGTGTAACATTATAATACAAATAAATGAAAAAAATCAATCAAATACTACCTCCAATGCCTTAAATTAGATTTTTTTTGGATAATTATGTTGATCCTAAGGGTCTGAAATTAATCCAAATTGAATGAAATTGTCCCCATTATTTCCTCTATATCTATTTTAAATTTTCAGTTCCTTGGGCATATATAATGTTTGTTAAATTAAATTTAGTGTGAATTTATCCTATTCACTTCACTTCTAATTTTCTATAATCAAAGTATACATTGTTCACATATCAATTGAATCTAGAATTATTTTAGAGAGATGTAATTTCATCAAAAAAAGGCTAACTTGATCTAGACATATCAAATCAAAATTGTAGTCATAGGGTGTCTTAGAAGGTGATGGAAAAAATGTAATTAGTGTTAGTGAATTTGAATAATAATTATAAAAATGAAATGAAAAAAAATTTGAGAAACAAACTAATACTACTTTTTTTGAAAAATTGAGCATATGATAATAATAATATAAACAAAAAATATTAGAATATTTCTGTGGATAAATATGACTGCTTACGTCTCTCTGAAATAATATACTCCAATTTATCATATATTAATTAATATATATTAGTGAAAACTAAAAAAGATATAAAGTATGAGAATGGTCAAAATATAAAAGTAAAATAGATAATTTGACTTCCACTCAACCAAATATTCAAAAAAATTACGCTTTTCAATGATGATAATGTCAAAAAATGAACAGAATATTAAATAAAAATATAGTGATTATAAAATAAAATCTTATATGGTAAATAAATAGTTGGTTTAGTGATTCATCCCTTGATATTTCAAAAAAAAAATAGAAAAATAGAAAATGGTATTCTACTCTTAGAATGTCTGTACCCCCTAAAACCACCCACTAAATGGTGTCATATTCATATCCTATTTGTAATATCATCACATTTCCTTTGCTTTATGTGATAAATCATATTTCAAAATAGTGGCCCTTGATTCCTATATGTTTCAAATATTCATTCCTTCATTTATCCCACCATAAATTCTATAACCTATAAAATCCTTCTCTTAAAATCACCACTGTGTTTCCATTTATATTTAAAATCTAGTATATATTCATGTGATATTATAATATTTTTAAATTTAATTAGACAATGTTTATACAATATTTATTACACCGTAGGTATACATGTGTACCACTTTATTAATTCATTGATCAAAATGGATTAGATCAATTTCTTATTATCAAGTTTTCATTATTACATACTTTCAATCAGACCTTAGATAACTCAACTGAAGTTAGTTGAATATTATACCATTATCTCAAACACCATCTCCACTTCAATTTCAATTTCTTTTTAAAAATTCATTGCTAATCAATAACTAATTACTCTTATGAGAGGTCCATTAATTATAAAAGAGTGAGAATAAATTATTACATAAGAAAATGATTTTTATATATTCATATATGCTACATTTGGTTCAGTAATGTATCGATCTCACCTACAAAAATTTCAATAAACTATTTTATGGAATATATAATTCACCATGAAATAATAAATGATTAGTATGTTTATCTATAAAAATGTAAATGGTCATAAAATATCTGAGTATAAAATCACACATATACTAATATCACATAAATATCATGATTAGATTATTATATGGGTAAAATCCATTCTTAAATGGCTTTTGTATGTCAATATTTCAATTACATTAAAGAAAATTAGGTTTAAAATAAAGGTGTGACTAATTAATTTACATAAAGAAATATTATTTAGTCATCCAATTCTAAATTCAATTTGAATGTGAAAAGTACATTAAAAAATTTCAAAATACATTAAAAATTATGAAAAAATATTAAGTGTCTATAATTATAAAATATTTTTGAATAAAATGATTTTAAATGAGAATAACACATATTTAATGAATGTTTTTGACTAGTTTACCCATACTTCATATATGTCTGTCAAATATTTAGAGACATGATGCATGTATTGAGGAATTCACATAATCATAAAGGAAAAATCACCTCTAACCTCAACTTATATCTAATTCACTAGATTTTTAAAAAACTTTTTTGTTTATTTATGAATCATATAATAGCCAAATATATCTTCTGAAAAAAATGTGTGATTTTATATAAAAAATGATTTACATTATTCCACAAATGATGAAAATTTTACTACATGATATGTATGTAACTCATGTGAATAAAAAAAATTATTATCAACTTGAATAGTAAAATTAATATAACTCTAAAATAAAGAAAATAATTAAAAGAAGTTAGTGTTTCAAAATTAGATGACCTTCACAATGAGAACCATTTTCTGACGATGAATTTTTCTTTTCTATGCATCTCAACAATAAATATCATAGTATATTCACATTGGTAAACTCACACAATGTGTAAATGTGTCAGGTTATTATATAACTTAGATGTGTTTCCCTTTGACCAAAACACCCTCTCCTGTATCTCGAAAATATTATTCATGTGTGAGTGGAATTTATAATGGAAATGAAGTGAAACCCAAAAATTCATAATAACATACTATAGTAACCTTAGGGTTTAATAATTTTGTCATAAATAAAAAATGAAATTAATAATGTGAAATCATGTGAGATCATGTTATTAGGACAAAGAAATCAAAGACTAGTCTATTTCATTTTAAATTTTAATCAAGTTATTTTAAATATGAAAATAATAAAATGTATGGTGAGTAAATATATCATAGGTTATCATAGATATCGTACCTACCGTTAATATATCCCAAGACAACACAAGTGATAAGGATAAAATATTCTCTAATAATAGTAGCTATATTTTCAAAAATTAATCACATTATGAATGAATATTAAATATTTATTGTTAAATATATTTTATTTCTTTCAATAATATCAAAATTTTTTAAAATAAAATTGAGTGATGAATTATAATAATACCATATATTGCAGAAGATATAATTTTGGGTAATTTTTCAAAATATGGACAAATGGATTCTGTGTTCTTCAACATATGTAGACATATGTTTTTGGGAACTATAAAATCATTAAATATTTATAAAATGATAAAATTGATTTAAATATAGTTTTTAGATATAGGTTTAAAATTAATTAAATGTTGGATATTTAGGAATATCTGTTAAACCATACTAAATATATAACTATGAATTAGGTCAACCCTATGAAATAACAAGATATGGTATAATAAACACAACACAACTCAATTCCAAATTATTTATTTAATTAGACTAATTATAATTATATATTGAGGTTTATTATTGCGATTATTTTATTCAACACAGCTACCATGTTTAAAATATCACAAATCTGATTCCATGATTTGTAAAAATGATTTCTATAGAGTAATAAATAACATAAATGGATTATTTTTTAATTTTATAAGACCATTTTTTTTAAAAAAAATCTCTATTTTGTGAAACATAATTAATTATGGAAAGTTAATTATTTCATAATTAGTTGGTACTAAATTTTTTTATGGGAATATTGATAAAGAAAAATTTAAGTATAATAAATAAAAAAATTATATAAATTTTAGCATCCAAATAATCTATAATGCTTCTATAAAAATAGAATTATTCATTTTTATTAAAAATTGGAAACTGAATTTTGAATGTTATGTACATATATTTTATAAAGAGTGAATAAATAATATTCTATTGGAAAAAAAGATACATGGATATTTGAATCAAAAAAATTAGGATGTTCTATTGAACCATGAATTAAAGTTTTTTTTCTAAAAGTGACTTATTTTTTAACGGATTGTGGATATTTTTTATGAATATTCAAGAATCTCATTAAAAGTTGAATGAGATCATATTAATCTACCTAAATTTATATATAAGTAAAAATTTAATCCACTTTATATATTTATATTTATTTTTTATTGTAATAATTATGTTACTTGTAAGATAATCAAAATGAATATTGTAAACATTAAATCTTGATTCCTTAACTTTATTAATTATCTATATATTATCCATTAATTTTATTATTATCAATCACCCCAATAATAATAAGGGATAAAACAATATGCTTAGTGTAATGATTTTTAAATATTATCTGTTTTGTCACTATTAATTTCATTTCTTAATTTTATATTATAAAAAAATAAAAGAAAACCCCCTAATCTAGAGAGTAATAGATTCAATTTTTTGAAATACTTTATGAATTCTACCTTAAGGATTCGTATCCCCCTTTATAATACACCAATAATATTTTTTTGGTACAAAAAATGAAGTTAGATTCCTAATGTATACTGTATTTGAAAATATAATATTTGATCTTATTATATTCTAAACAATTTTAATATATATTTGTTACTAATTTTCTAGAGTAAATATTCAGAATTATTAATTTTCGAATAATAAAAGAATTTACATTTTTAATGAAGTAACAATAATTAATAGAGGAATATAATGCTTTATAATTTCTAGCCACTTGGTTTAGAACTATTTTATTTTCTAAAATCTGAATTATCCTCTCTTGTGAATGAAACTTTTATAGATACCACGGATAATAAAAAAATCAAAATTATCAAAAAAATTAATGTAAATAAAGAATATTTTTCAATAATATAATTATAATTGTAATGGTTGATAATAATGCTAAATATATTTTGAATTAATTGAATAATATATATGTGAAGTCAATAAAAAGGTAAAAAAATATAAAATATATAGTTATATGGTAAAATTTCATGATTTAATGATGCATAATAATGAAGTAATGTATGATTTATTTACTAGAATTTAAAAATATATATTTAACACAATATAGGGATATAGGGAACCTCTATAGGACTTATTAGTTTTTAGATATATATATATATATGATTAAAAAAAATGTTATAATGTTATTTCCATGAAAAGATATATATTTGGACTTATTACCATTAAATTATTTACATAATATATTAATTTATGGTGAGATAATAAAACAAGTCTAGTTTTTAAAAGAACTTGAAATAAGAGAATGATATTTATTTTGATCCAATTAAAAATATAAATAAATTGGAGAATATATAATATATTCCAACTAATTATAAAGTAGAATAATAATATGAAAACATTGTTCAAATTATATTTTTTATTTATGAAAACACTGGAATATGAAAGGAAATCTTCATTTAAGATGCTTTAATTGTGGTGTTATAATGAATTTTTTCCGAAATTTTCATAATCTAGGATATAAATAATCTGATAAAGATGAAACAAATGATATTTTACAAAGATAAAATTTAAAATAAATTTTAAATTTAAGGAATAAAAGATGGCATCAAATGAGAATATGAAAATTTTCATAAATGAAAATTCATTTTAAAGATTTAGTGTAATGAAATATTTATATAATAATTAAATTACGGTAATGAAATTTATAATGAAAATAATACATTTATGTTAAACATTTAAAAGAAATTATGGTCCTTATGAAATGTAAAATTAGAATAATATTATATTGATAAAAACATTAAACTAGATTTCAATGAATATATTGATGAAAATTATAGTCTTTAAAATTAGTTTTATAATATCAAGTAAAAATCTCAAAATTAAAAGTCTGATAAATCAAAATTATTAAAAAAGGATAATTTTAAGAAAAATATTAAATGTAAAAGTTGTGAGGAAAGTTTTGATAAGTTTTTGGAGGATATTAGAATTTAAACTTATAATAAAGAAAAATAAATTTTATTGGTGCAATCAAGTCATATTAAGAGTTATTATACACTAAAAAATTTACTAATGTTGGAGTTCAATTATCTTGTAGAATTAGAAAGAGGTTATTGATTCAAATATTATTGATGATTGAATTAATTCTAATAGAACCCAATTTATGTAATTGAATGTATTACTATTTATTAAAATAATTATTATTCAAAAATTAGATAAACAATCCAATAAATTATATACCATCAAATCTTAAAACATATAATATTTTACCTTCTAATGGTTAATGTTTGATAATTTTTTTTTGAAAACCATGGGTTGAGAAAAATAAAAACTAATCACCATATAATTAAACCTAATTTTAAAATTGAATAAATAATATTTAACGTTAGAATTTATTGAAAGTAACTATATATTATCTAAGATAAAGTTTACAATTTTTTTAAAAAAAATTAAAATTTAACGAAATTATAAATAAAAGATTAATTTTTTGTTTAGGATTGATCGATAAAGATACAAAATTTTATGATATGATTTTTATTTTTAACATATGATGAGAAGATAATAGACCTTGGGGATTCAACCAAAGAATAAAATGATTGATGACGAAAAATATAACGATAAAGTGTAATTCAAATATGAAAAATTTAAAATATGTCTAATTAACCATAATAATTTTATGAGATATGGGATCAAATTGATCATTGTAATGAAAAATGAATAAAAAATCCATGAAAGTTTTGTATTATTGTGGTACAAAACTCAATGATTGGATAAAAAGGGATTAGAAATATTTTTTTATAGAGGAAAGAATGAATTATTCTAGGAAAGAGAATACATATGTAACGCCCCGACCCCAGTTACCCAGAGTTGGTGCATTATTACATAACATTGGCATGATCACAAGAAAGATCAAATCTCGAAAGACCGATTGGTTTAGTAGCCTTGAAAACACTAGATATATTCATAATGTTTTACATTACATCATAATGTGAAAAACTACAACAACAACATAATGTCTCCATAGTACACACTATTATCCCCTCATAAATCCCTGAAGGTCATTCATAATTTACTTCTTCACATCCTGGGAAAAATAAAACATAGAAAAGGGGTGAGCTCAAATGCCTAGTAAGGATAACAATATAGCGGAAACTTTCATAAATAAGAATAAACATTTAAGGCAATGTATAACTAAAACAAAAGCCTTTTAAACTTTAACTTCAACATAGTATGGGAAAAGTAAAATGAAATAATGCCATGTACTTATTCACATGGATATTCTACTAATCGAATAATCACATGTAATATCAATAACCACTTTCATAATGATGGAATGCATAATGCCAGACTATCATAACCACATAGCCAAGGCATTGTGCCAATACTACAAATAAGACTTTGTCAAGGCCTTGTGCCAAGACACAAGTTTGTCTCATGAGACCTACCGATGCATCGAAGAGCTATAGCGGGCTCCACCCATCACATATTAAGTCCAATGCATTCCCATATGAAAAGGTTTAAACATAACATAAACATTCGTATTAAAACTAGCATACGAAATGTCAATACTTTCACCATAAACCATGAATGGTATAAAAATAGTACATCCACAGTCAAACATATCACAAAACCTTCAATACAATATAGATGTTTTGTATCATAGTAAATCAACTTCAAATAAGCATAAAATCCATCAAAGGATGTTGACATAGATGAAATCAAAAAACTTTTTAGAGAAATATACCTTTCTATTTTGAAATCATTTAAGAGTAATATATTTATAAAATAAAACATTTTCTTTGAAAATATTCTTATAATATTGTAAGGTAAGCTTTGAAGATTTTATAATGGCGGTAAATAGCCCCACCCACCGTATAAGTTAAAAAAACATTCTTACCTTAAATTTGTCGAAAAGGTTAAAAGTGCCTTGTTTGGAAAACGACAGAAAGATTCCTTTCAAAGCACATAAGGGTATAAATGAATTTAAACCATTGTCTATTAAATATTAAATTTGTTTTTAAATACATTTTTAAGTAACATGGATGTGGATGATAAAGAGATCCCAGTAGATAATTACGTATAAACAACCTCAGATAATGAAGAGATTGTGAAATAAACCCTTACCAATTTGGTAACTTACAAAACGTACAACCCATGAAAGAGGTATCATACAATGAATATGTAAATACACATAAATTAAAGTGTATTACCCAAATAATATAATTATGCGCAGTACATACACCACACAAAAGGTAATGGTGGCAATATTGCATGAATCTCACGGGAATAAGGAGTGAGATGAAAACCCCTTAACTTGTACTTTTCCTTGGTTGGGGTAGGTTAAACTCCTTTATAATGGTGAAGTAATTGTTATTAAATTATACAAGAATCATATAAATTAATATGATATCATATATGATCTTTTAACATTGATTTGTTAATAATATCTTAGTATTATCGTTGTTTTGGGTGTTAACTTACTCGTTTTCTTTTATATGTTTTGTTACGTAAGATATTTTTGTCATGGATAGGTTGTAACTTAATCATTTCCACAATGATATCAAGTCCTTAGATATTATTATTAATCGTCAAATGAGAATTATACTTGACTGGATATGATGGAGAATGAATCTCATCGCGTTCGTGGAGACGGTAGTCCGTACGTACGCACGAGCGACAATATCATTCTTTTGATATTAAAATAATATATAATTGGATGGTATATCATATATACAGAATCATTATCATTTTATATTTATTATTTAAATGAGTTACACATCATTATTATACCCATCCAAATAATAATTTATTGAATAACAATTACACCACGACGTGGAGACGGTAAGCCATACGTACGCACGTATGCATGTTATTCAAAGGATGGATAGAATACTGAATATGGTTGTACCATATTTATAATAACATAAAATAATATATAATATAATTGAGTTATTATTTTATAATGGTAACAACAAAGGAAGAAGAAGTGGAAGAAGAAAGGAACTTGAAAAAGGGTGGTGAAATCATTACCTCTTCTTCCGGTTCTTCCTTTTGATTTGATCAAAAGGGCTCCTTAAGTTGGCTTTCGGATCAAACTAAGGCCTCTAGGTTTTAGTGAGGGAAGTTTAGAGAGTATTTGGGCAGGGTTTGGCCGAACCAAAAGTCTTTGACGGTGTGAAGTAATGAGAAGGGGGAGTGCCCTTTTATAAGAGGGGTGAGGGGCACCTTTGGAAAAGCTAGAAATATTAATTTATAATAAATTCATATTCGGTTTCTAATGGCTCCAAAGTTGGTTATTTAAAGGTTAAGGTGGGTATGGGTCGAAAACCACTGAAACAATAAAATTTAGACAGGTTTGGGTCATTATATTAACCTTATAATTAATTATTAACTCTTAGTTATTAGTTTCACTTTTACAATGTCTCTTTCTATTTTTATATTATATGGTTAATAAACATACCATATACATCTAAAAGACACCCAAGTGGTCCATTAAGGATGAAACTATCATGATATAAGTCTCTCATATGAACCGTAGATTTTTAGGAATTTAATATCAATTAATAATATAATATTTGTTTTAAGAACACTTTTTTGTCAATTTTGAAACTATTCTATAATTGATTTTTTTAAAAATCATAACAGAATTATTACTTCTAAAAAATTTAATTAATGCAATCCTAACATGTCATATTAACCTAACAAATTAGTTTAATTCATAAAAAGTCTCAAATTATATTTATTTGGGTATTTATAATATCAATTATTCTAATTTTTCATTAATTTGGTAATTACTGCATCATCGTTGTGTCATAAGTAAATTAAATTATTTAATGTCTAAAAATTATAAATAAAATATAATTATGTAGGAAATATTTTTATCTTTATAATGAATATTTATAGTCGAACATCCAACATATATAACCCTATGTAAAATTTTTTTTTCTAAAAGATATATGTTTTTGTCATTTTTGTACTTATTTTAACTTAATTAAAATAAAGTGTCCCTATCACCTACAAGTGGCTCAAAGGGGTCCAAAAATTGACCCAAAGATTCCCATGGTCAGAAATGTATCCACAAATAAGGTTAGGACACGGTTTAGGGTAATTTAGTATTATTATAATATTATTTTTGAACCCTTATTTACCGGATTTACCATTAACCATGGTAAATAAAATATTTACCGCAATAATTATTCAAAATGTCTAAAAATAAAAGTTACCTATTCACACAATATGAACATAATGATTCCAAATATGTAATCCATTTTTTTCCAAATTCAAAACACATAAGTGGCAGAAATTAATTTAAAATTAATTCCCGCTGTTAAAACAAAAACGTGTTTTTAATATATAATAACTATCAAAAGATTGATATTTGTTTATATTCGGTTTAATTGTGAAATCATGTCCAATGAACAAAATTGTATTAAATAGTACAAATATATTCTAAATATACTTTAAAACCACTCAAATTAATAATTTATCACTATTAATTATTTTGATTTAAAAAATTTTTTTTAATTAAAATTTAGTAATTTTCACTATTCATCAAAATATTAAAGTTATCCGAAAAGTACCAAAAATTCAATTTAGGCTAAATTCGATACTCAGAATCCAAAAATGAAGTCCATTTTGAAATATAAAATATATATAATTTCAAAAATTAGGTATTACTATTTATAACGTCTAGTTTGATCGGTTGTGGTGTGTGTTAGAACTCGATGTTGAGTACAACACACGCTATTACATTATTCAAAGGGAAAGGTACCATAGAAGCTTGGGGTGTTAAATTCTCCCCTCCTTCAAATAATTTTGTCCTTGAAATTTCTAGAATACTACCGCATGAAAATACTCGGGTGGTTCTTCATCATAAGTTCCTCGGGTTCCCACGTTGCCTCTTCCATCTTATGGTTTCTCCACAAAAATTTTACCAGACGCGTCGTTCGGTTTCTCAGCACTTGTTCTCTCATATCAAGAATTCTGACGGGCTCCTCGCAATAAGATAGATCGGGTTCCAGTTGTAATTCCTCATAGGTGAGTACATGTGTAGGGTCAGGCATGCATTTCCTCAATAGAGATACGTGGAACACATCGTGAACTTTGGAGAGACTTGGCGGCATTGCCAATCAGTAAGCTACAACCCCAATTCGTTCTAGAAATTTGAAAGGTCCAATGTAAATGGGACTCAATTTACCATTCTTACCAAAACGTATGACTCCCTTCCATGGAGATACTTTCAGGAAAACATGATCACCGACTTGAAATTCCAAATCCTTCCTTTGATTATCGGCATAGCTCTTATGCCTACTTTGAGATGGTTTGATGTGATTTTGGATTACCTTAACCTTTTCTAACATTTCCTCCACTAGTTCTGGACCTACAAGTTTTATTTCACCAACTTCATCCCAACAGGTTGGTGTGCGACATCTCTTTCCGTATAACACATCATATGGTGCCATCTGAATACTCGAATGGAAGCTATTGTTATTGGAAAATTCTACCAAAGGTAAATATTGATCCCACATACCCTGAAAGTCAAGTGAGCAAGATCTCAACATGTCTTCTAATGTTTGAATAGTCCGTTCTGATTGTCCGTCTGTCTGAGGGTGGTAGGTAGTGCTCAAATGAAGTTCAGTATCCATGGATTTCTGAAGACTTTTCCAGAATCTCGAAGTAAAACGAGGATCATGATCGGAAACAATCGATAGGGGTACTCCATGAAGTCT
Source organism: Viscum album (assembly GCA_963277665.1). Classification (NCBI taxonomy): domain Eukaryota; kingdom Viridiplantae; phylum Streptophyta; class Magnoliopsida; order Santalales; family Viscaceae; genus Viscum; species Viscum album. The sequence continues at coordinate 1,990,378,873 of OY728126.1, read as the reverse complement.
CACAACTTCAATAATATATATTCTTTCTAGACGTTCTAGTGGTAGATCTTCTCTTATAGCAAGAAAATGTGCTGAATTGGTAAGAAGATCAACAATAACCCATATTGCATCATCCCTTCTAGGAGTCTTTGGTAGCCCCATGACAAAGTCCATCGTAATATTGTCCCATTTCCACTCCGGTATGGGAAGAGGTTGCATGACTCCTCCAGGATGTTTCCTTCCAGCTTTCACTTGTTGACAAACCATACATCTTGACACAAAATCGGAAATATCCCTCTTCATATGATCCCACCAAAAATGTTCCTTCAAATCCCTATACATTTGGTGCTCCCAAGGTGTATAGAGAAATTGGAACTATGAGTATCATCCAGCAATTCCCTTTTTAGATCAGGTATATCGGGAACACAAAGTCTCTTCCCGAATTTCAAAATTCCATCTTCATACACAAAGTCTCTCAATCTCCCATCATTCACAGCTTTAATCTTCTTTTGAAATTCTCCATCATCGGTCTGAAAAATCTTAATCCTTTCTAGTAATGATTGTTTGGCAACCATTTGAAAAAGCATTGATGTTTCACTTTCCCTGGTTATTCCCATGTCCATCTTCACTAGATCCATGAAAATTGGATCCCTTTCAATTCTCATATTGTTCAAAACTCCATGATATTTTCTGCTCAAAGCATCTGCCACCTTGTTTGCCTTCCCCGGGTGGTTGTGTATCATGAAATCATAATCCTTGAGTAATTAAAGCCATCTCCTTTGCCTCATGCTGAGTTATTTTTGTGAGAAAATATACTTCAAACTCTTGTGATCAGTATAAATCTCACATTTTTAACCATAGAGGTAGTGCCTCCATATCTTCAAAGCAAAGATCACAGCTGCTAACTCAAGATCATGAGTAGGATAGTTTTTCTCATGAATTTTCAACTATCGTGATGCATAGGCAATAACCCTATCATTCTGCATGAGGACACAACAAATTCCTTTCTTCGATGCATCACTATAATAACAAACCCATCATTCCCAGATGGTAGAGTTAATATAGGAGCATTGACTAATCTTCTCTTCAGTTCTTCAAAACATTCTTCACACTCTTTTGTCCAAAAAAATTTAACCCCTTTACGTTTGAGCTTTGTTAATGGGTTATCCAACCGGGAAGAATTCTGGACGAAACATCGATAATAACCTGCTAAACCAGTAAAACTACGGACCTCAGTTATACTCGTCGGTGCTGGCCATTCTTGGATTGCCTTAGTCTTAGAAGGATCAACAGAGATTCCATCTTTAGAGACAATATGGACAAGAAAAGAAATCTCCTGATGCCAGAATTCACACATGCTAAACTTCCCATATAATTCATGTCTTCTCAGAGTCTTTAGGATAATGCAAAAGTGAATTTCATGATCTTCGTAGCTTTTAGAGTATACCAAGATATCATCAATAAATACCACCACAAATTCATCAAGATATTCCTTGAAAACTTTATTCAGCAGATCCATGAATACAGAGGGTTCATTAGTCAATCCAAAAGGCATTACTGTAAACTCGTAATGCCCGTACCTGGTTCGAAATGTTGTCTTTGGAATGTCTTCCTTCTTCACACACAACTGATGGTATCCAGATCGAAGGTCAATCTTTGAAAGTATTGAGCTCCATGCAGTTGGTCAAATAAATCATCAATGCGAGGTAGGGGATACTTATTCTTTATTGTTATAGCATTGATCTCCCTATAGTCGATACATAACCTCATAGATCCATCATTCTTTTTAACAAAAAGAACAGGGGATCCCCATGGAGAAACACTAGGGTGGATAAATACCTTATTACTCAATTCCTCTAGTTTATTCTTTAGCTCAACTAATTCTACAGTGGCCATTCTATAAGGGGTCTTTGATATCGGCCTTGATCTAGGAATTAAATCAATGAAAAACTCAACTTCTAGTTCTAGAGGATGTCCAGGTAAATAATCCGGAAATACATCTACATATTCTTTCACAACAGGTACATCCTCTATTTGAATATTAATTTTCTCACCCACAGTCATTTCATTCTCTTCCTCTCCAATAATTGAATTTAGTTGAGCTACTGGGGGTGGATCTAGATAAGAATTAGGTGGTGACGATTCTACTCTAAAGATAAGGTGTTCCTTATCATCATCATCAAGAATAATAACCTCTTTCTTCTTACAATAAATCTTCACATCATAGTCCGAAAGCCAGTCCATACTGAGGATTATATCAAACAAAATCATAGGTATGATGACGAGATCATCAGATAAAGAACATTTATGTGCTCTAATGGGGACTGATTCACAAAACTTTGTTGCAATGATACTTCCCTTAGGAGTTTTAACTATAAACTCCCTTGTTAAATAAAATTGGAAATATATAATTTTTTTAGCAAACTGGGAAGATATGAAACAATGCGATGATCCAGAATCAAATAATTCATTTGCTAAACTTGAGGAAACCATTAAATTACCTGCCACCACGTCTTTCGGAGCTTCTACCTCAGCAGTAGAGATAACATAAGCTTGGCCTTGATCCCTTGGCCTTTTCTGAGGTAAGTTCTCCTAACGCTTAGGACATTTTTTTTTCATAATGTCCCATCTCCCTGAAATTGTAGCACTGAAAATTGGTAGCTTCCTTCTTCCCTTTGCAATCACGAGCTTGGTGGCCTTTTTCACCACATTTGTAACAGACGCCCATTCCCTTCAAGAAAGTACCAGGGTGTTTCTTCCCACACTTACCACAAGATGGATATTCAACCTTTCCCTTCTTCCCCTTATTTCCATTCCCAGATTGATCAGCAGATCTCTTCTTCTCTTTCTTTTCTTTAAAGTCATAAGACTTTGATAATTCCTTTTCGGTCTTGATAGAACATGAGACAATGTATTCATATGACGAGAAGGATTGTGAGAATAATTCTTGACGGAGAAATGGTTTTAACCCATCAAAGAAATGATCAATCTTACTTCTTGGGTTACGTATATAATCTCCATCATACCTTGCTAACCTTGTAAAGTTATCCTCATACTTTGTGACATTCTCATCCTCCTTTTGTCTCAGACTCAGAAATTGACTTTCCATATCTGATCGATGGTCGCGAGGAAAGTATTTTTCTAAAAACCGATCTTTGAACTCCCTCCATTCCATATTTGATACTTCATCATCTTCCTTCGTATTTTGAATCAATGACCACCATTGATCAGCATCTCCAATGAGGCGGTAAAATTCCATGATATCTTTTTCCCTTTCACTACTCCCCAAAGCCTAAAATATTTTCTCTAGGAAATTTATCCATTGCTCAGCTACTAATGGATTTGTACTCTCATTGAAAGTTGGTGGTTGTTGCCTCATGAAGCGATTTAACATTGATCCTCCACGTTGCGGATCTGGGTGCTCCATACGGGTAAGGTTATTATTCATAACCTGAGTGAGTTGTCCCAGTATGGTGATTAGCTGATCAGCACCAGTTGCATCACCAGCTCCACTATAATTATCTTGAGCATGAGGGAAATCCCTACATGGAGTACGTGCATTGATATGGTTTCCATTTCTTCCACTAGGCACCATTTATAAACAATGGCATAAACTAGATCAGTTTATGAATCAAAATATACAATTCCATACTTATAAAACACTTTACATAAATTGAACTATTTATGGATATAATCCATAATCATAAAAATGTTTTCTTTGAGGAAGTATATACTCATAAAACCTTCATAATAATTTGTAAAGAAAATGAGAGTTATCTTAAGCATATCCCCCGGGAGTGTCGTAACCAAGAGTGCAGCAAGGCCCGTTGTTGTGCACCAGTTCCCATTTGAGTCTATCTCAAAGTGGTGTTTTCGGGTTTTACCCCTAGGTACATCTGTGCCAGAGCCGCATCTACCCGCTCGTATCCATACAGTGATGTATTTCTCGGAAAACTCACAAAATCTCTACAATACCAAAATTCTAGGAAGTTATTCTATACTAATCCTCAATGTCCATCTTAAGTCTATGTGATCTAATCATAGTTTATCTAAATCTAGCTTCCAAGGTTTGTACTAAACTTCCTCTAATACCAACTGTAATGCCCCGACACCAGTTACCCAGAGTCAATGCATTATTACATAACATTGTCATGATCACAAGAAAGATCAAATCTCGAAAGACCGATTGGTTTAGTAGCCTTGGAAACACTAGATATATTCATAAAGTTTTACATTACATCATAAAGTAAAAAACTACTACAACAACATAATGTCTCCATAGTCCACACTATTATCCTCTCATAAAATACCTTTAGGTCATTCATAATTTATTTCTTCACATCATAGGAAAAATAAAACATAGAAAAGGGGTGAGCTCAAATGCCCAGTAAGGATAAAAAAATAGCAGAAACTTTCATAAATAAGAATAAACATTTAAGGCAATGTATAACTAAAACAAAAGCCTTTTAAACTTTAACATCAACATAGTATGGAAAAAGTAAAATGAAATAATTCCATTTACTTATTCACATGGATATTCTACTAATCGAATAATCACATGCAATATCAATAACCACTTTCATATTGATGGAATGCATAATTCCAGACTATCATAACCACATAGCCAAGGCCTCGTGCCAAGACTACAAATAAGATTTTGTCAAGGCCTTGTGCCAGGACACTAGTTTGTCTCATGAGACCTACCGATGCATCGAGGAGCTATAGCGGGCTCCACCCGTCACATATTAAGTCCAATGCATTCCCATATGAAAAGGTTTAAACATAACATAAACATTCGTATTAAAACTAGCATACGAAATGTCAATACTTTCACCATAAACCATGAATGGTATAGAAATAGTACATCCACAGTCAAACATATCACAAAACCTTAAATACAATATATATGTTTTGTATCATAGTAAATCAACTTCAAATAAGTGTAAAATCCATCAAAGGATGTTGACATAGATGAAATCAAAACTCTTTTTAGAGAAATATCTCTTTCTATTTTGAAATCATTTAAGAGTCATATATTTATAAAATAAAACATTTTCTTTGAAAATATTCTTATAAGCTTGTAACGGAGGCTTTGAATATTTTATAACGGTGGTAAATAGCCGCACCCGCCGTATAAGTTAAAAAAACATTCTTACCTTAAATTTTTCGAAAAGGTTAAAAGTGCCTTGTTTGGAAAACGACGGAAAGATTCCTTTAAAAACACATAAGGGTATAAATGAATTTAAACCATTATCTATAAAATAGTAAATTTGTTTTTAAATACATTTTTAAGGAACATGGATGTGGATGATAAAGAGATCCCAGTAGATAATTACGTATAAACAACCTCATATAATGAAGAGATTGTGAAATAAACCCTTACCAATTTGGTAACTTATGAAACGTAAAACCCATGAAAGAGGTATTATACAATGAATATTTAAATACACATAAATTAATGTGTATTACCCAAATAATATAATTATGGGCAGTACATACACCACACAAAAGGTAATGGTGGCAATATGGCATGAATCTCACGGGAATAAGGAGTGAGATGAAAACCCCTTACCTTGTACTTTTCCTTGGTTGGGGTAGGTTAACCTCATTTATAATGGTGAAGTAATTGTTATTAAATTATACAAGAATCATATAAATTATTATGATATCATATATGATCTTTTAACATTGATTTGTTATTAATATCTTAGTATTATCGTTGTTTCGGGTGTTAACTTACTTGTTTTCTTTTATATGTTTTGTTACGTAAGCTATGTTGGTCATGGATAGGTTGTATCCTAATAATTTACAGAATGATATAAAGTCCTTAGATATTATTATTAATCATCAAATGAGAATTATACTTGAATGGATACGATGGAGAATGAATCTCATCGCGTTCGTGGAGACGGTAGTCCGTACGTCCGCACGAGCGACAATATCATTATTTCGATATTAAAATAACATATAATTTGATGGTATATAATATATACAGAATCATTATCATTTTATATTTATTATATAGATGAGTTACACAACATTATTATACCCATCCAAATAATAATTTATTGAATAACAATTACACCACGGCGTGGAGACAGTAAGCCGTACATACGCACGTATGGTGACATGTTATTCAAAGGATGGATAGAATAATGAATATGGTTTTACCATATTTATAATAAAATCCCAGAATATATAAGATACTGGAGTTATTATTTTAGAATGGTAACAACAAAGGAAGAAGAAGTGGAAGAAGAAAGGAACTTGAAAAAGGGTGGTGAAATCATTACCTCTTCTTCGGGTTCTTCCTTTTGATTTGATCAAAAGGGCTCTTATTTTGGATTTCTGATCAAACTAATGACTCTAGGTTGTAGTTAGGGAAGTTTAGAGAGTATTTGGGCAATGTTTGGCCGAACCAAAAGGCTTTAAAGGTGTAATGTAATGACAAGGGGGAGTGCCCTTTTATAAGAGGGGTGAGGGGCACCTTTGGAAAAGCTAGAAATATTAATTTATAATAAATTCATATTAGGTTTATAATGGATAAAAAGTGGATTATTTAAAGGTTAAGGTGGGGATTGGTCGAAACCACTCAACCAATATAATTTAGATAGGTTTGGGTCATTATATGAACCTTATCTTTAAGTATTAACTCTTAGTTAATTAGTTTCACTTTTATAATGTCTCTTTGTATTTTTATATTATATGGTTAATAAACTTACCATATACATCCAAGAGACCCTAAAGTGGTCCATTAATTATGAAACTATCATGATATAAGTCTATTGGCCGAACCGTATATTTTTAGGAATTTAATATCAATTAATAATATAATATTTGTTTTAAGAACTCTTTTATGTCAATTTTGACACTATTCAATAATTGATTTTTGTAAAAATCATAACAAAATGATTACTTCGAAAAAAGTTAATTAAAGAAATTATAACATGTCATAGTAACCTAGAAAATTAGTGTAATTTATAAAAAGTCTCATATAATATTTATTTGGGTATTTATAATATCAATTATTCTAATTTTTCATTAATTAGGTAATTACTGCATCATTGTTGTGTCATAAATAAATTAAATTATTTAATGTCTAAAAATTATAAATAAAATATCATTATGTAGGAAATCGTTTTATATTTCTAATGAATATTTATAGTTTAACATCCAACCTATATAACCCTATGTAAAAATTGTGTAACTAAAAGATATATGCTTATGTCATTTTTGTACTTATTTTAACTTAATTAAAATAAAGTGTCCCTATCACCTACAAGTTGCTCAAAGGGGTCCCAAAATCGACACAAAGATGCCCATGGTCAAAAATGTATCCACCAATAAGGTTAGGACACGTTTTAGGGTAATTTAGTATTATTATAATATTATTTGTTAACCCTTATTTACCGGATTTACCCTTAACCTTGGTAAATAAAATATTTACCTCAGTAATTATTCAAAATGTCTAAAAATAAAAGTTACCTATTCAAACAATATGAACATCATGATTCCAAATATGGAATCCATTTTTCAAAATTCAAAACACAGAAGTGGTAGAAATTAATTTAAAATTAATTGCCACTGTTAAAACAAAAAGCGTGTTTTTAAGATATAATAACTCTCAAAAGATTGATACTTGTTTATATTCGGTTTAATTGTGAAATTATGTCCAATGATAAAAATTGTATTAAATGGTAAAAATATATTCTAAATATACTTTAAAACCACTCAAATTCATAATTTATCACTATTAATTATTTTGATTAAAAAAATTGTTTTTAATTAAAATTTAGTAATTTTCGCTATTCATCAAAATATTAAAGTTATCCGAAAAGTACCAAAATTTCACTTTAGGCTAAATTCAATACTCTGAATCCAAAAATGAAGTCCATTTTTAAATATAAAATATATATAATTTCAAAAATTAGGTATTACTATTCATAACTGCTAGTTTGATCGGTTGTGGTGTGTGTTAGAACTCGATGTTGCGTACAACACACGCTATTACATTATTCAAAGGGAAATGTACCGTAGAAGCTTGGGGTGTTACAACATAGGTATTTAATAGATATTTTTCTTCTTAGGTGGGAGGGGTCCATATTTCTTAAAAATTGTGGAAAACCAAAAAATTATTTTTATGTAAATATTTCAGGTATATGACCACTATAAATTGAAGTTGAAAATATGAATGAAAACTAATTTTTTTTATGGGAAAAAGTAATTTTTTCAGTGTTAGTCAACAATAATATGGTGTAACGAAAGAAATTTTAAAAAAAATGGTTATAGTATTAAATGATTAAATTATTGAAATGTTTCCAATTAATAATAAATTTTCTACAAATGTTTTTATATAGAAAACATATAAAAATTATGCTATTTTTGTTTTCAAAGAAAAATATAACATTAGTTATTAAATAATTGTTTACTTTAGTCATGAAAATTTTCTAAAGATCACAAGAGATGAACTTGTGATGAATCATCCCAAAAAATAGAAATAATTATTTTTATTAAAGTATATAAAAGGGGAAATACGGTGAAAATAAGTTAAATGACTATAGAAAATCATAATAATTGGTTATAATAATTATTTAATTCTTTATCTTTAGTTTTTTCATTAATAAATAAACTAAATGACACTTGTATTTCCCCATTTTTTTTATGATTATATAAAAATGATTTTTTTTATATTTATGAATCATAGGTCAAATTCTTTTTATAATTTGAAAATTTTCATTATAGATATTTAGAATGAATCATATATATATATATATTAATTGGAATTAGGAAGGTATATTAATTGCTTATAAAAAGATAATGGAAGAGGATGCACCTTCAGATACATTGATATCTACGTATTAAAAAATTGTATTAAACATGATTATAACACTATATACATTACTCAATAGAATTTATAAGTTGAGGGTAATTGTTAAAGACTCATAAAAATGGGGGAAAATGTTAATTTGACATACAAAAAGAAAATAAAATTCAATTATATGTTTTATTAATATAAATTCCCAATGAATTAAATTGATTTTTATAAAAAAGCATATATATATACTTGTTAGATACGATTTAAAAAAAATACATTTGGTAAATTTTTCAAAAAATTAAATACCTTGTTGAATAATATAAAAAAATATGATAAAGTTTTATAAAATAGGGGATAATGGAATTTTTATTAGATATCTATCAATTGGAAGATCTTATAAGTGTTATAATAAATAATAAAAAAAAATTAATTATTTATATAATTTTTTTAAAAATATAAATTAATCACATAGTGTGTTCACAAAATATGGAAGAATTGGACATGATTGAGAAAGATGATATTTTGGATATTTTACCTACTAGAAAATGTGAAAATATTACTAACACCAAGTAATTATTACAGAAGGAACTGAATTTATAATGAATAGTCATAAGTAATTGATTGTATTGTTTTTAAATTTTTTATTTTCTTATAAAAGGAATTTATTTTTAGAATACATAATATCATATTACCAAATATTAAAAAATTGAATTTTTCTAGATTTAATAGTTAAATGAAATTACATATTTTATGAAACCTATGCTAAATGTAAATTTTTATATGAATAGAAATAAGAATAATTGTTTTTTTGATAATAATTAAGGTTTTATATTTAGAATTTATGAAATAAATCTTTGGTGATAGAATATGGGTCAATATGGATCAAAACAACTAATAGTAGAATTGTGTTATAAGTTTTGTAATTTTTAAAACAATTTGTCCAACAAAAAATCAAAAAGTGTTTAACAATTTCTTGGTGAAAAATATTTATAAATCTAATCTTATTATTATTTTATATAATTATGATATTATTTTTCTGGACAAATGTAGTAAGTCTAATAATATTTTTCTAATCAATGACGAAAACCTTAAAATTATCCATATTTTAGGATATTATACTCTTATTGTGATAATATGTTTTTAAAAAATAGAACTAAATATTTTTTTGGTGAAATCCCTTAAAAAAAGTTATCAACACCTTTGAAATTTAAATTTTTTACTAATCACATCTCACATTAATTTTATTTATGATAATTCTATAGTGTTCAGATTAAGTATATAATAAATGGTAAGATGATTAATATGTTTCCAAAAAAATGTTTCTTTGAAAGATGACTAACATTATATAACACTAAATTGAAAACTTTTTATAATAATATCATAACATACAATCTTATAACGAGTGATAAATTGAGTAAACATTTTTCTATTATTTATATTAATGATTTTTTATGAAAATTTTTAATACCTTTAATAACTATATTCATATGTTAAAGTGAATGAGTGATTAAGGAGAAACTACATAAAAATGATTTAATTCACATAGATATACTAAACTATAAAGTTCAATAAAGTATGTTACCACATTAAGTGAAATTATAAATATTAAAATATATAAACACCCAACTTATTCAAATTAAGAAAAAATAGTTTTTAGAAACTATGATGTCTATGATATAATTTTATTAACCATATCTTTAGGAAATATTTAATGATGAAGGCCAAATTTATATAGAACATTTGTTGATAAGGATGATGATTAATATTATGATTCCACAAAAAACTCTATCTTGATCCTACCAAAACCTTTTATATGATTTAGATATGTAACCTGAATTCGTAGTTCAATAGGGTTATGGTTGATGTCTAACAATTTTGGTATAATCACACGAAATAAAATTCATTATTCTTAAAATGAAAAAATCTATATTATTAAAAAAATATAAAATATATAAAACCTAATAATGAATTAATCTATGAATTTATTTTCATAAAATATCTTAAACCACAAGAAAAATATTAGATAGAAAATTATTTAATAATATAATCATTACACGATCGAAAAAAGTGAGGGAAAAAACTCTATGGATTTTTTTTCAGAAACGAAGGTCACCGGGAAACACCTTTGAATCATTACAATAAATATATATAAGAATATATAATTTATGGGTTATTGTAATATTATACCCAATATGCCCCCTAGAAAATCTCACGTGTCTATAAAAATATAATAATTCTAATGTATCCATGAATGAATTATATATGAACAGATAACTAAATCATTGATCCTGGAGTATGTTTTGGACATAAAATCGATCCCATAACACATTAAAATAACACTTAAAAAATAATTTAATATATATATAAATTCATAATTATGTAAATATATATCAATAAGGCCCCTTATGACCATTAACTAATAGAGTCATCTACCCAAGTACCATTGAGATAAATTATTTTTTTCAACCATTTGTTGTCGAAAAAACTCTTATACGATCGTCCTTATGATTACTTAATCCTCATTAAAACATCATACCTTTCATCACATCGTAAGAGTGAGGTAGAATAAACTGATTATATTTTTGATAGTCTCTTAGTATCTAGATATCAGGTGAAGATTTTATAGTATATGAGAAAAAAAGATCTCCAGAGTCAGATTATAATAAGAAGAAAATAATGTTCTCCTACACCCAATGAAATCATATCGTGGACAATAATCATATACCTAATATATTATCAATGGGTTTTAATTGGTTCAAACTAACGCCATAAAAGTATTCATCAATTTAATAGGTTTTTAACGGATTCAAAGACCACTATTAATTTTGTCAAAAAAAGTCAATCCCCATAGCCTATACATTATAAAAGTTCATAGAAGTTTACCAAATACATTGTATATTCACCAAAGACAATGTCTAGGTTTAAAACATTATGGGTTAAGAAAATCATTGGAATTTTTCAAATTTCAGATAATTTTGATTAATAAGAATAAAATTTTCATCGCTAGTCATATAAATATCATAAATTAGATATTAATAAGGTTATCTTTCCAATAACACCCATATGAATATATACCTTAATCTATATAATGTATTAAATATGAGATAATTCTATGATTTAAAATAATAATAACATCTAATTGGGTGCTTAAAATATACTCCAATTCACCCTTATGTTAGAGTGAATATAAAATGGAAGAAGAGTAGTGGGTTAGACAATAACAAAAATATTTTATTACAAACACTTATTTATTTATCATGGATGATGTACAAAGTAAATGTCACCCATCAAAGCTACTTGATAATGATTTTTCTTCACTAGTTTGTAGAAGAACCTCTATATCACTCCTTCATATCCCTTATGTATTATACTATATCATTTCTAAAAGGTATATAATCATCATGATTTATTTATAGAATATTAAACATAATCTATGCCATTTGTCATTTTTAGGTGGTAAAAAAACAAGAAATTGGGTTTTATTTTAGTAAACTAAAAATACATTACTTCCATAATATATCACAAAAAAATTCATTATGTGGTTAAATAAATATTTCAATTATCGAATATAATGTATTTTTTCATCAAATTTACCATAAACAATTATATCATTATTTTACTATTTATGTAATTTATAAATATGAAAATTTAACAAGTCTACACATATTCAATATTCAAACCATTATTAAATTAATTATAATAATAATAATTATAATTTTATATATAGTTAATTTTAATTATATAATTCTTCGCCAAAATATCCTCATCTCAAATTCCTACTTTTAATTTTTATACCATAATTATAAATGAAAACATAAAATATTTTCCATCATAATTCTATTTTAATTGGAAGTATAATTTAAACCCAAAATTATTAAAAATTATATACCGATCAAAAAATAAAAAAATTATACAAAATTAATAGAGGTTTAAATGGATAAAAATTTTAAACCAGCAACTGTAATGACATGAATTTTCATCATCACTTTATCATCATTATCTAATAATCACTCATTGTTTAATATCCACCACCCTTGAATAACTATATAATGAGGGGTTTAAATAACTCTCCACAAAAATAATAGAGAATCTTGGTTGTTGAAAATGAGAGATCTAATACTTTTATTTATACATGAGAAATCATTATCAATCATAAAATTTTAAAATGTAATGGGTTATAAATATTGAAATACCCCTTGAATTCAATTGTTTAAATTCCAAATAAACCTTTTAATTAATTCCAAAATTAGGCCACACCTCATCATGTTTACCTAATGAGAACCTTTATATAAAGAATATCACTAATATTTTATTCAAATCATTTATATAATAAATAATTAAAATTAGTTTATAAGAGATTAAATTAATAACTAAATAATTATATTCTATAATTTTTTTGGGATATCCAAAAATTTCAAGCACCAAATTATTTTTCAAGAGTTTACGCAAAGGTTAAAATCTAATTACTAGTCCCATGGTTCACTCTAGAATTTATTCGACATTTTGAAAAATTATAATTTTAGATTTCATATAAAACAATGATGAACTATCCAATAAAAAAAATCAAGTTGAAATATTGGCCTCTAAATTCTCCCCAAATTTATAAAACATTTATCCAAGAAAATCTTAAACATACACATTAAAAAGGGAAATAATTTTAAAAATCCCTTCCATTAATTTAATATTCATTTTTATAATATAATTCCAATACGTCTGAAATAATATAAAATTATACCATATTGATGTCCTATATGGAATTTTTTTCCCAAGCACTTTCTTTTACTCCAACATGATTAAAAATAATTCTTACTAAGAGAATAACTCATCCATGTAAAAAATATTTTTTGTGATCCAAAATAACCGCCTTTAATTTTTTGAGATTTTGGATGATTACATTATTCATTTAATTTTATGAAATTTATCATCTATGTTAAATACCATTTTATTAGTATATAATATAGTGATCAAAATTTTATGATTTTACATTATGAGTTTCTAGCTATATTGGAGAAGAAGTGGGAAGATGATATATTGACACTTATAGCACCACTGCCCTAGTCACCAATCCATCGCCTTGTACAGAGTGCTATATGAAATTACTATCACGATATATATTCCAGTGTCTTATAAATTTTATAAAGCATTTATGTACCACTTATAGGGAAACTATAATATTAATATAATCATATAAATATCATCAAATAATAGAAAAATTCATAACATGAACCATATTTGAGTGTATCTAATGGATTTAAAATGGAAAAAATAACATAAATATATGACCTTACCACACTATAAGAAAATGAATCCATGAAATTTATATAGTCATACAACAAATGTATAACCAACTATCGACGTATAATATCTAGAACGAAAATAAAAAAAATCAAAAAAGACCCATATAGACCACAAAATTTCCTCTGACCAGTCTCAATAATATCCATGAGAACCTACATCTCATCCACCTATTCTCAGGACCTCAAATTCTTCTTAAACATTGGTCTATATTCAAACTATAGTTAATGCATAGGGTGTGAGAAAGAACTCTGTATTCCACCACCAATGGTGTCCTGGAAAATTTTGAATATATTTTAAAGCATGTGGAAAATTTATATGAATTCATAAACATCACATTCATACTAAATTTTCACTATTATGAACTCATGAATCCACCCTGGTGGTCAATTAACACAATATTCAACCATTGTTTTAAGTGGATGAGGCTCCCATGGTTTGACCACAACATGTTTGTGATAAATCTACCACTACTCATTTATATGGTAAAGGTAAATGGGTGATCATCGATACCATCTACCAGATGAATGATGTATCATTTAATTATTACCCCCAATGAATGATGTATAAATTATATAGTAAATAATTGTCTGAATGATGTATTTTATGGTGAAAAATGATCCACAAAAATAATCCCTAGGTTAATGATCAATCACTGAATGACACACCATAGCTAAATTATCTATAACTAAATTATTGTTCCTATGTGAATGAGATATCATTGACACATAATTACATAGTGAAAATTTTGTATCACTATGTGGATGGTATAAAACCCATTACCAACACTAGGTGAATGATGTTTCACCAAAACATAAACCCCAGGTGAACAGTGAATTACTAAAACACAATATATAGGGGAACAATATATCATCGAATCCCACTTTTCTAGGGTCAATGATGTATATCTAGTTATAAAATATATCATTGTCTATATACCCTAGTTGAATGATATATCAATAAAAAATAATAATATTAAGGAACACCTA
Source organism: Viscum album (assembly GCA_963277665.1). Classification (NCBI taxonomy): domain Eukaryota; kingdom Viridiplantae; phylum Streptophyta; class Magnoliopsida; order Santalales; family Viscaceae; genus Viscum; species Viscum album. The sequence continues at coordinate 1,990,363,795 of OY728126.1, read as the reverse complement.
ATCATAATTAATACAAAAGAACCATTTATCATTAATTTGGTGAGTAATTTATCATCCTAGACATTGTCCCCACCAACCCGAATCCTCTTTATGAAACACAAGAACCTAATGTAGTGAATTTAGTATCCATATAAAAATATATTCCCTTCAACAACATGGGATTTAATTTGATACTGTCAATGAAATCAACAAAATTCCACAAAATAGAACTCACTATACCACATTCCAATCACAATGGATGCCTCACCACTTATATCAACAAAAACAAGATCTATTATTTAGAAAGAACAATGTAGAATGTTTTACATGATATATAATATAATAGAAGGACATAGAAACCCCTAATGATTCCATCCCCTAAATATATAAAATAATTTAAAAGGAAACATAGATATTAGTGAACACACAGTCACTCCATCTAGTTTAGGTACCCTATCATGACATGGATAGTTTATAAATATCACTAAATATGAAAAGAAACCAAACCTGAACCGATTTTGGGTTTCAAAAATACCTACCTATTCCCTCATATCAGGAAACATCTATAAGGACTATATATTCTCATCCATATACATCATTTTGGGTAAGTTTTACATATCAAAACAAGAACTTACAAGATATTTGGGTCCTTGAATCACAAATAGAAACCCCATTAGGTGAAAATTTCTCTATTATCAAGCCTCTCACATGTTAGAAATAACCATTGGTAGCTATAAAATCATTTACAACACTAAATGAATCACTATGAGTTTTAAAAACCCCAATATATTATTTATAAATTGTGGAACCAACTCAAAATTCCATCTTAGGTTTCTCCCACCCTCTTCCACATGATTACCATACATACAATTTATGAATGACCAGATAAATAAGTAATATATGAAACCTCATATGTCATGAACCAGCATTGGTTGGCCAAAACTGTCTTTTGAAATAAACATAGATAGATCCATTGGATTCTTTCAAATCCCCATTTTTTATAGACTAGGCCTTGAGAACTATAGAACTCACCAAATAATTGTTCCACCAAAAGAAAATAAAACATCTAGGGTAATTCCACTAGAAAATCCAAGATTAACCATCCGTATATCGTATGTCCATGCTTCAAATTAGTGGAATAAAAATAATAAATATATCCGGGGAGAGGAGAAGAAGAAATATATAATCATTAGGCAGCCATTAATTAATAAAGAAGAAAATATAAATATGTCAATTTCATCCCATAAATAAAAAAACCTAAATAAGAGTTCCAAGATGATACATACACATCTTGAAATAAAAAATAAAACCCAAAATTCTACCAAGAATCACTATGTGACACATAGTCAATAAATAGGTACCACACCTCCAGAACTAAACTAACTCATGCATCAACCAAGAAAAGATACCTCAACCATGGAAAACGTAAATTGATACACATGAATTTCATACACCGAATGGTGTATACATGTTGTTACAAAAAAAAGCCTCAAAGTATTTTACCAAATATTTTATGAAATTATTTAAAAGGTAGTTCATTTTTACTAGTTTAAAATATAAAAAAAAATTGTTTTATATACACATATAAATAATGGATGAAAAAAATCACATCGATAACCTTTTTTTTATTACGTTATTCCTCTTTTCATTTAAAATAAAAAAATTTACTTGAAAATAATTAACTATAAATCAGTAATTCTATATCACGTAATTGATTTATTTTTAATAAAACTTTTTAATACATTTCATAAAACTATTAGAAATTCCCAATCACACTATTTAAATAGATAGGAAATCAAAATGAACAATGTAAACATAAAAAAAAATCTATAGGAGTAAATAATCAATGATTCCACAAACTAATCAAACGTGAAAATCAAATTTATCCCATATATCAACCCTTTAATCATGGAAATTGGTTTCATGGGTTTCAGCATAGGTTCTAAAGTGATTTTATGCCAGACATTACCAAATTTTGACTAACTATAAAACTTTGTTACATCGTAACACAAGCAATTTTAAATGATAACACAAATCCTAAAATCATCGAAACTCTCCACTAAAATTAACAAAACATTTGGTGGATATTTGTAGTGTGGGTTTATCTATTGTTTCATAAATATTGACGGTCTACTTAGGCACCAAGGTTCCCATGACCAAATTAACGTGATGACGAGTACACAAGTAATCGATATAACCATCATGATTTATAAATATTAATCCCACCATATAAATCTCCCATGATAAACAAGATCATTAGATCCATAACCTAATCACCACATACATCAATCACCACCCCTAAAAATAAACAAACACAATGGGGGGAAATAGAAGGTTTCAAAACACTCACAAGACCGGAAAACTATATATAATCACTAAAAGATCTATATAGAAAAACTAACATGGAATTCCAAGTCCTCTATAACCATTTGATATCAACTAATTAAACAAGTTATAAAATAATTCATTCCAAAACACACATGAAATCATTTTAAATATACTATTAATTTTTTATTAAATAATTAATTTTTTTAAAAAACCAATTTGATTTATCATTTTCCCTAAATAGGGTCAAAATCCTTAACAAATAAAAATATATTTCCAATAACATTTTGAAAATTTCTAGAAGAGATTGGATGGTAAAATTTAATTTAAAAAATAAGACACACTTAAATGAAAATTTGACAAGTGTTATTATTATTTAAAATTGTTTTGGAGAAATATAGAACTAACAAATTTTGAATTAATTAAATAAAAAATTAAAAGCATTAAGTGCACAATGACACGCTAAAAGAAATATAATCACAAAATTCCAACTTCAATCAATTTGAAATAAATTTTAGTTGATAAAAAACATGCCACATTCAGTGAAGAATGCATAAACATGAAATTAAATGACCTCTATATCCTTAAAATGATAAATTCAATAGATTATAACCACCATGAACCTCTAATTCTATACAAACATACCTCTATATCTTGTGAGGACTATAAACTGATTAAAATAAGGGGGTTAGGGAGATAAGATTAAATGTGGGATTTCCACCAAGAAATTCACATGAAATTGATGTGTGGGATCTTTGAATAACCAAATTAGTGTTGGAGGAAATCCATTAGAATATTCCTAACTTTATACAATGGAAATGTGGAATAATAAGTGGTGAGGCCACAATAAATTTAAAGAGTTGATGTTTTGGAAAATAAAAATAAAAAATTGGATAGTATGGACCACTATGTTACATAAGAGTTCTCACTATGTGACATAGAGGTTTACATAATTAATCTCCATATTACTTGGTTTAGGGTTTAGAACTATGGTTCATTCCATGAATCACCTTCCCATAGGAAATCCCACCTCTATCGTGGACATTCCACGGTGCGACACATCTGTCATGCCGTGAACCACCTACAATTTTTTGGGAATTCCTTATTTTAATATGAAAATAACAATAATAATTATTTAATAATATTAAAATCCAAAATAACATAAAAATAAAATAAAACAAGACAAAAATAACAAAAGGGTGTGATATCATACCTCAATAATAGAGTTATACACTCATGTGAAACTTAATTTTCTTTCAAATATTTACAAAACCCTTACTATATATCCACCTCCACAATGTGGTCATACCTCTATAAAATTTAATATTAAAAAAACTATAAAACACATATATTTTATTATCACAATTAACCCATAATTAATTAATTTATGAATAATTGAACAATGTAAACATTATTTGGTATCTTCATTAAAACATCACCAAATGGGGTGTGGTCTACTATTAAAACAACCTCAAGGATAACTCAAATAAAATTCACACTAATAAAAACATATTAAATGTATAATTTCATCCATATTTTATGAAATTATTATATAAATTCACGAAATGTATTACCTAAAGAAAAATTTTACAAATATGTGTAATCATCCACCCTTACCCTCCACTATCCATCCTGATCAAACTTTATTTCATTCCACCCTAATTCCTCTATACATCCATGGAATGATTACTAAAACCTTAAATTTGAGTAAATGAAATTAAAAGTGATGGAGAGGATGAAGAAAGATGATGTGAAGAGAGGGAACGTCACTTATATTGAAAAATACACATGTACTAATCCTACATTGACAAATGGAGTAGAATGAGGGGAAAGACAGAGTAAAGGGGGAAACCTCTCCTATCTTACCAATTGGTTAATCCCCCAAAATCCCTTAATATTCCCATATTTAAAACTTTTTCAAAAAATATAATAGTGTCATATTTCATCATTCCTATCTATGTTACGACACAGCTCCCCTACCTTGGGAATCCTAAAAAACATAAAGTCATATTTTTTACTTGCCTATATGTGTCATAATGCAATGAAATAATATAAAGAGGCACTAAATAGTCATGGGAAACCATTGTGGAATGACCATACACTAAATAGTGAAACAATTAATTCAAGACAAATAAATAAATTATCATTCCCCCATGTTGTAGTGTGGTCAAGGGATTCATAGTATAATACCATCTACTATTGTATGAAACTTCCCTTATCATCACAAACTTATTCTAAAATAAGAATCCATAATATAATTCATACTACCATGTCTCAATTCCTCCCTCTATAGTATAATTCCTCTTACTGAAACATTATTTCTAACTGTATCCATAAATGAACCTTCAAACCGCACTAAAAGTTAAATAGAATATCATAATCATAGTTTTGTAAATAAATAAACCAATACAAAACCCATAATCTTTAGGGTGTAATAATTTTGGATGAAATAGTACATGATATGAATAAAATATCATATTTGGTATGTGACATGGCATGGTTAGTCCTTGATAAGTAAGATTATGAAATGGTGTTTTATAGAGTATAGGGAAACTAATGTAACTACTAGTGGATGTAACTATGAAAAAACATCAAAGAAAGACTTGGAATGTCATGTTTTAGTCAATACGTTTATGGTTCCTAAGCATCGTTTGAAGGGTATATTTTGGAAGTATAGACATAAGAAAAATTATTTTTTACATTTAAAAAATGTCACTATGTTTTTATCGATAATAATAGGATTACCACTAGTAGACATTTGTAATGGGTCATGTCTTGGTTTCATGTAATTTTTATTAAAGGATTAACAATAAACATCATGTTTTATTATGACATTTTATATTTATTATTAGTTTGATATTAATTTAGTATACTAATTTTATTTAATCATCATATTATTTCGGAATATTGTGAGATATAGAAATTAATAAAACCAATGAGGTGGTTACTAAGTTTTGAAGATTAAGAGGGGTCCCATTCAAAGGTTTTTTTAAAAAATTAGAGAATATATTTGAAAAATATGAAGTGGATACCATTGTTTTGTTTTTATAGTTTTTAATAAAAATATAATATAAAAAATCACATATAATAAAGTCCAAAATGTGAGGTGATAGTTTTTAAGGGTGTTTGGAAGGGTTTTAAAGATATTTTTAATTTTTAAGAAGAAATCATATTTTTTTAAGTAGAGAAGAATATATAATTAAAATATTGGAAAATTAATCCATGAATCAAACATATAATCCATTGTAAGAATACAAAACGAAGATAAACTACGGAGGAAACTTATGATGTACACATAAGAGTAATTCTATATCATATGTAATTTTCATTTTTGAGGCTGGACTGAAAATTTATCTATGTCCTTAATGAGAAAAATTTAACATCCTCAATCTTGAATATCAAAATGTTATGGTATAGGTCCCACCATGATAAAATGGCTTAGAAGTTAAACATATAGAATGAAAATAATCGAACTCTATGAATTTTATTATCTCAATAGAATGAAAGCGATATATGAATAAAGTATTGTTCATGTGATAGAATTTTTAGAGATGGAATGACTATCTTTAAAAGGTCACATCATGGGATAAAATGATTAGTGAATTCTATGATAGAGACATGTCTTGATGAAAATTCATATAAATTATTTTTTGAACTATTTTGATATTATTAAATAAAACACATAGTGATGAATAGTGACATTTCAAGTCATGCAGACCTAGAAAAATAGAAGATAAGTGTCATACTATGAAAAAATTATCATAACGGCTTGAAATTACTTGATTCTTATATTTTTTGTATCTTTTTATTAATCAGGGTGTAACTCCATTATTTTTATACCAATAGAAAAAGTTAAATAACTATAATGTCATGAATAATTTTATCAAATTTAAATGAGTGAATAAGTAAAAAAGAATTTAAGTGGAACTAATTTTTCATATATTGGTGGCTATAGACATGACATGATGTTCTAGAAGGTTTCTATATCTATATAGAAGTTGGATAAATACAAGATAAGTTTAATTAGAGAAAATATTTATTTTGAATTTTGAATTTTAATAAAATTTAAAATTTTAATATAAATAAAAAAACTTATGGCTATGAATGTCAATTTTAAAAAGGTTTTAATGCATGAATTTAAATAAAATCATTGAGTGTTATACCATCGATAAATGTTTTATCGTTTAATAGGAGTGTGTTCATTGAAATGTTGAAAAAAATAATTGGGAAGACAAGGGGAATACTTACATAAGTGAAAATAGAAAATGAGGATAAAGGGAACACTAGTTTTTGTATAATCATCACTATGGTATCATATCTTAATTAATAAGAAATTCATAACAATTCCATTTAGTGAAGATTTTAGGGAGTATAATAAAATTTTAAGGATTCCATCATCCAAGGACGACGAATAATTTACTCCTCAAAAAATATAAGACACCAATGCAACTGGCTGGGAGACTTTTTATGAGAGGGAATTATTTATTACCATATGATATATTTTCATAGAGATTCTATACTCATTTTTATCACTATGGAAATTATAGTTTATCAAATTTTCTTGGGAGATTTGACTCCTTATAAGTATTAGATACTCATTTTGAGTGGCGAACCATTTACAATGACTGTATTATGAGGGTTTATTTATTCAGTATGCATGAGTTAATATGTGAGTTAACTCACTATAAGAATTTATAAAGGTATATATTATTAGAAATAATAAATTGAAATATACATAATATTGTTCACTAATCCCCCCTCCATGAATCTACAATTCATGGACCCCCCAAAATTTGGTTTTTGAGAATTTATGTTTCCTATGATGATTTTAATGTTTGAAGTTTTCTGCAATTAAAGATTTAATCGTATTTGGTTTATGAGTTTTTCATGAAATACAGAATCCATGGTTTAAAATTTTTCCCTTTATTTTTTATTTTAAATATGGATACATTAATTAATTAAATAATAATGTAATTACCACTTCAAATGGGTATAAATACTACATATAGAAATATAAAATACTTCCAAATATTTTTTCTTTGAATATGAATGTTTTGGAGGATACAATCAATGAATTAATTTATTATACTAAAGGAATTATTATGATAGAATTATATAGGAAGAATTTGAAGAATGACAGTCATTCTCAAAATTCCATCATGTCATCTCTTCCAAAGAATTATATTTTTCGTAATGTTAAATGAATTAGGATGAAAAACTAAATTTGGTATAAATTAGATAATATTTATATTATAAATTTGAAGTTTAATCAATCTAATTTCTTAGATTATAGATTGATATATGACGATCTCAAGAAGAACAATCATGAAACAATGGACAAAATATTCAATTGAGTAAGTAATATTTTGAGCATAATAAGAGGATTTAATGAGATGCTGGTGGATGCTATTATTTTTTAGAAGATACGAATAAAATTATCCAGATTCTTTTATGTAAATGTTTTATCATTTTAAGACCAAGAATCTTGTACAATGACATTGGATTATCTATATAGCATTATTATTACTTATAAAATGTAGAAGGAGATTCAGTTCAATATGAAATATTATTAAAAAAAACGTGTCATTCATTTTAAAAATCTTTAATAGGAGTCATGATCATTTTTTATGAAATCCTACACATAAATTATTTGAGTGTGGGGATGTTGGAAAATATATTTTTAACATTGCAATTTTGAGTAACTAATAATAAAATAAAGATACTTATAAGAATCAAATAAGTTACTTAATAGAGAAAAGATAAAAATTTTATTCTAACGGTATAGGGAATAATTTGAATAAATTTAAGAAGATAATATTACTATCTATGTTTGATGATAGTAAATGTATTGAAGATGAATAATAATATAATTTTCAATGGAATATTGTGAAAGTGTGGTAATTCAGAATATTATTGATTATGAATTCCGAAGTGATTAGAGACGTAATGATGAAAGTGAAAAATAAATATAGATGAATATCATTATTAATATACTACTTAAATAGTGTATCTTGAAATTTTTCAATTGGAATGGTAGAGTAATAAGTTAAAGATTGGTTTCCCATTATCATTCAATGTTGACAACTTACATGATGATAGCTAGTAAAAGTATACATATGAGATTTTAAATTTGATAAATAATCACGATGAAGGGAAGTAGATAAATATTTACTTTGAATTAATGTTCACTGAAATGGATAAAGATCATGCTAATTTTAAATTTAAATTTATAGATGCAAAAAAGAAATTAGATTTGGAAAAATCCAACTTTTATAAATCTTTTCATGAAGATATATAATCTCAATGAATATGATATAAAAAATACATGAAGTTTCATATAATGGTGAAATTTATATTTTTAAATAAATATCACCTTTAATGTTTCAAAAATATATTCGAATTTTTTAGAATTTTTTTTATTTAAATTCACAAGTATATAAACAAAACTTTATGAAAAAAGATAATTCTCAGATATATAGAAATTACAAAAACAATGATATAAATGTGAAAATTGTTACAAATAGTAAGAAAAAAGTGGAAAAATTAAATAATATACGGATAGAAATGTGTTGGTAGACTATTAATTTTTTTTGAAAGAAAGGTTCAAAATTTCATAATGAAAAGATGTAATAATTTCATGTATCATAATATATAAATTTTTTTTTCATAGAAATGTTGTAATTTTATGTAATTCGTTGGCACTATATAGGCATTGATAATATAATTTTTTTTTAGAATAGTTATTTTTTTATTAGTGACAGTTTAATAGAATTTTTTTTCATGGAATTATTCACATGAAATGAGAAAAGTTTGATGAAATATAAAAAATAAAAATTGAATGTTGATGAAAAACATTCAACCAATAGAATATTATTATGGATAATTTGATAAGCTGGGTAACCATGCAGGATATTTTCTTAAATTTTTACATAATAATTTCACTATGAATAAAAAAAATGAGAAATCTCTTAAGAGTAAATTAAAATCTAAATGGGAGGCTATAATTATTTTTAGTTTCACATAATTCTTCTCAAATGAACCATAAATGGATTTTGGATGGAGAATTCTCATCCTATATGATAGGATAATTAAAATTCATGAAGTATTTTGAAACTTTTAATAAAGAATTGGATACCATGGGAAGTGGAGGGTCACACAAAATTAGAGGATTTTCTTAACTTCATTGTTGATTTAAATATAGATTTAAATACCACATTATATATTTATGGGTTGAAACACAATTTAATATGTATCTCTAGACTCACTGATGAAGACCATGAAGTGGTGTTTCAAAAGAATGAATGTATTCAGAATATGTTGAATGTGGGATGTGATGTGATGAGAGTAAAACATACTCAAATAAATTTATTTCATATTTTTTTAGAATTTTAGAAGATTATTTATTTTAAAAATAATATAAAATATGTTATGAATATAATGGATATTTTTGAATCTATGATCGGTTGAAAAAATGTCTACTAAAGAAAATGTCTGAATAACTGATCTTAAGAAATAGATATAAGAGAAATAAAGTAGATGAAGTATATAATTTTTTTGGAAATTAGTTTCAATTTTCTAAAAATTAATAAAAAAATAATTTTATTAATAAATAATAATTATCTTGTCACATTGGTATGGTAAATAAATATAAGAGTTCTTCCAATTAGAAATGGGATTAGAAGAAAAAATTAGTAAATCATATTGTTTTTTTAGTGAAAGGATGAGTTAAATACCCTTCTATTTTGGATAAATAATAAATCTAATCTTTCACTCATCAAAGACCACGATAGGATGTGTTTTTCAACTCTCTTATTATTTTTTTATTTTTTTCAATGGTTGAGAAAGAATACATTATTCGCTATATATTTAGTCCGTAATGAATTAAAAAATGTTGAGAATATAAAAATATAAGGAGAATAAAAATATATATTCAACATAATTTGGGAGGGATCTATTATTTGTGGGTTGAACATATTTATAGATATTTTTATAAAACGGTATAATATGAATCTACCTTGTTTGTGTTTGACAAAATTTAATTCATAAAATATTTAAACATGTTTGTGGCTCATGTCTTCATAAATTTTTATATATGAGTTCAAGGAAAAAATATGAGATATAGAGATAAAAGTACTATTGATTCATAATTGGAATCATGTGGTATCAGAAACTATGATGTAGGGGATGTAAGTCTATATTTTTGGATAGCATGATTTTATTATTTGCTATTATTTTTCCCTATATTTATTTTTCTCACATAAGATTAGTATTATTGAATGATAATTCATTTCGACATGTAATGAGTTTATAATTAATTTATGTTCCTTGGTTTACAAAAACTAACAATTTTGGGGTGTGTTGAGACAATGATATGATTTTTGATGTGTTTAAAATCAAGATATTACTAAAATATAGGAATTTGTTATTATGTTGTAACATTTAGGAATGATCCCTTTTATGGTTTTTTGTAAACAGGGAGAAAGAATATTTAAATGATGATGTGGGTGTGGTTATTTTTGTGGTTTTAGTTTTCATTTAATAAATATTATTCAAACTCCCATAAAATAATTTCTATTATGAGAGGTAATCATTTTTGTGATGTTTAGATGGGTTTTAAAGAGCTTTGGAATTTTTTGGATGCAATATGATGTGTTTTTGAGTTGAGTAGAATTTGGAACCAAATAAATAAAAAATACCACCATGAATTATTTTTATAGTAATTATATGAAACCATACTGAAAATAAATAATTGAAGAAACTTATACTGAATAATTTAGAGTAATTTTTACTCATAAAAATGGTTATTCTAGTGAATAGACTACATATTTGGAATATTCCAAAATGTGTAAAAGTTAATATTCTAATGTAAAAAAGACACATTATAAATAAAGAATTCATTTCATGATGAAAAGGGTTATAAGTTAATCATATTAAAGGATAATAAGTGCCACAATATTATTATGATTTTTGTTCCATGATGAAACAAATAATTAGAGGAAATTTTACAAATGCGACTGTATTTTCAGATATGGTAAAGACTTGTCAGAAAGGGAACACTATGGAATATAATGAATAGAGGTTTATATGTTGGAGTCAAATTGTGTTATGAATATGGTTGAATTGGTATTTGTTAAATTTTGAGATTGTTCAATACCTCACACCACGACACATTGAGTCACATCTTAATATAAAGAACTTGTGAAATATAATCTAAGTGTTAAGCTATGATTTGTTTTCATGAATTATTTCAATGATAGGATTATTTTGATTTTGTTTGTTTTTCTATATTACACCATTGATTATGGTCTAACCCTATTCCAAAAATACATAGAGAAAGAGTAAAAGAATAATTTTTCTATTGATAACAGTGTCACTCTAGAAAGGGAAAATATATTTAGATTTAGTAAAGTTGAAATAAGTTTTCAGTCATTGGTGAGTATAGACATGATTTGGTAACCTAGGAAGTTTCCAAAATAAAAAATAATAACTGATATATTTATAATTATACTTTAAATAATTTAATGGATTCTTTTAGATTTATTTTTACTTTTAATTTGAAATTAAAATAAAAAGAAAAAGTGTTTCAGCTAATAAATATAAATTGAATAGGGTCTTCCTTGATTATAAGGGTGGAGATGTTTTTTGTAATATAGCATGAAGATTTAGTACCATATGAAATAGGATATATTGACGTGTAGTTAACATATTAAAATGAAACATTTGGAATAGAATATTATAGTAGTGAAAGTAGAAGAAGAATAATTGATTTTAACACCGTTTTCGGTTTGAACATCAATGTTCTTTCATGTCATGAAGAAAAAGAATGCATCATATTTTATATATTGTAAATTAGTGATGGATTACAATATATTTTTTATGATCCAAAAATAATTATAAGAAAAAAAATTATATATAAAAATATATATCAAAATATTATAGTTTTTAGAGACACTTATTCGAAGATATCCTTGTTCATTATCATATAATATGAGAATGAGTATATTTTATACCATTTTGTATTATAATTATTCTATATAAATTTTCATATATCCACGTGAGGGTCTAAAACATTCAAAAGATTAACTATTAATTGGGATTAGTAAATTGCGTACATAGAGTATACGCTGATCTCTACTTTCCTTGATGTTAATGAGTCAAAAAACGAGTCTGCTAACTCTAACAAGTAATAATTATTTTTTTTATAAGAAAAAATAAAAATGAGGAAACAAGTTATTTTTTATTGACTCAGCCACTAACCAATGAATCCATCATGCTTGGGGTTATTATTGAATGTTTAAATTTTTTTTGATGTAACACTAACTGAACAACAATTTATCTATTCAGAATTATTTAGTAATAATGTTTCTTGTTTTTAGTAACAATTTATTGGTTGTTTGTAAGTCATCTAAAAAATATTAGAACATACATTATACCTCTATTATTGATATTATAACATTCCCTATATAATGGGGTAGTCCTTTAGGTGACATGGGAATAACTTTTAAGTTTCATAACTGCTTCTTTAGAATTAATCATGGGATTGAGTGGATTGATTCTTGAATGATTCATAAGTGAAATTCTATATTTATTTCATATAGAGATGTGGTATGATTTTTTAAACCTATTTCCTATGAGTTTGTAATCTTTGAATGGATAAATCATGGAATTATTATTATGGATGTGGATTTTGTAATATGATATATGGTATTGGGGTATAATTAATGAGGATATCAAACTTCAATGAGTTTTGGGATTATAAATTATCTTATTTTATATATTGAGTTAATTAAGATAATTTAGTTTATATAGTAGTATTTGAATGATATTATTTATATGAAATTGGTGATAGATAAACATAATTTGTGGGATGTGTATTGTGAGTGTAAATTAAATTAACACTGTGTAATGAATTTATAGAAAAAATGGAAATTATTTTAAATATTGATGTATACAATTTTATTAAATAACAATGTAAATGGAAATATATGAGGTTAAAAGATATAATAGGGAATATACTTGAATTGAATGATTGTTCCTTTTTTACTTAAGAAATAATTCTATGTAAATTATATATCCCTTATGCTAAAAATTGATGTGATGAACATTATTAATTGACTAGAATAGAAATTTTTATAATAGTGAAGTGATAAAGGTTACATTGATATGCGATAATGAATAATTTAGAGTGTAATTTTTTTGAATAAAGATAATAAATATAGATTTTATGATGAAATTTTTATATTATATTTGATGATGGGGCGATTTGAATGAATCTAGAAGTGGTTGATTGGGATGACATGTTATAAACATTATTTTATTGTTATTTAGAGTTACATGTTATAGATAATGATATAATTTGATATATGAAATTATTTATATGATAATGATGTTTACGATACCAACTATGATATTTTTTTGACGGATAATAATGTGGTAATGAGTGACATAAAATCACATCATGATGATTTAATATAGACTAATGTGGTATTTAATGATGATAATATTGTGTAGATGGGAGTGGTATTCTTAACCTTGGATTATTTGTTGTTCTTATATATTTTTCACTATAAAATTATTGTTAATGTAATTTAATTGTCCTTTTAGGCAGTTGTTTTTTTCTTCCATGCTGTATTGTTATTTTGGTGTTATATATATGATGATGTGGGTGAATTTATGTCGATGATTAGTGGATTATTTTTTTAGCTATATGGATCACTTTATTTCTATTATATAGAAATTGAATAAAATTGTATATGTCCTTTATTCATTTGATTCATTATATATAGAAAATTATTATAATTTCATATGTCTCATAGTAAGGGTTTATTTTTCATATTCACATGGAATATGAAATGATGGAGGTGGAATCTATTTGTATACATATATACTAACAGTTAATTTTTTTTACTTATTATAACAAGTTTATAGTATAATTGGGTGTTGTTATAACATGAACATGGTTGTCTAGTAAGTCTAGGATAAGTCATTATTCTTATTTTCTATAGAATTGGGGAATTATTTTCCCTTTTTTCTTAATATACTCATACTTGTGCCCATTTATTTTATTTTGGAGTTATTTTATTATTAATTTGGATTTTGTTTACATTTTTATATAAATAATGATAATTCATCCCATAAATCCTATTTTATACCATCAATGCACGCCTCTTCCCCATAAACTATTAGAGACCGACTTTATAGATCACTCTTGATCATAGTGTTGAATCATTAGAATTTTTTAAGGCCTCAAGAAGTGAAAAAATTTTAATTGAGTCATTTTTTAAAGTATAGGGTTTTTAATAGGCATCAATTTTTGATACATGGGTGTATATGGGTATTTTATTGGTTGAATATATTATATAATGGAAGTTTGAGAAACCATATAAGTAAATAGGGAGACCCTGTGACTCTAGGAAAAGACTCTGATTTCTATTGATTGTTATTAGGGGGAATGTGTACAATTATTATGGTATATATACAGGTGTGAGTTTATGTATTATATAATATAATAGTTTAATGATTGTGTATTATTTGTGTTGAAGTATTATTTTTGATTGATATGGTCGTAGTATATCCAAGAATATTAATATTTTCTTCATGTTGAAACTTTTACTAATATATAATTATTCCACATGTGCATTGAAACTACATGGTAGATTAAAAGAGGGTTGAAAATAAACCTATTTTTATATGATAAATGGGTTGTCCCCATAACTAAATATTAATTAAGAGTCTTCTTATTTTTGTTTTAGAATCACAATTTACTAATGTATTAAAAATCCATTTCTAAAAAAGAAAGAGTGGATGTTATGGGATATAGAGACAACTATAAATCTTATTAGGTAGTTAAGGTTCCCTATATTCTATTAGTTGTGATTATATCTTATAGAGGAGTATAAAATTGTTGATATTTGTTCCTTGATGATTGTTTATATTTTCATAGTTATGAAGAGTATGTTTGAAGATGAGTTCTTGACAATTACCCTTAATCTAGGGCGTCCGTAAGGCATATTATATATCAAGCCAGGACTGTCAAATGTTTATGAGTACATGGTAGAGAATAATTTTTTATCATAATATTCTGATTTTATAGTTGTTAAGTATTTGATAAACCTCTATTTTTAGAGGGGAATATGATCATAGATTCGTTATTATGTTAGTATGTTTACTTTGGGGTTATAAAAAAATTATATAAAAAGTTAATGTTTTTATGATGTCCAAGGATTGTGTTAGAGCTTTATATGAGGGAGGACAATAAGACTTTTTAATGGGTGTAGTATAACAGGATATCTCTATAATCTTAGGTTAGTCAGTTCATCTACTTAGAATCCCATATTTGAAATTTTTTATAAATAGTAGTTCACATTTTTTTAGAATTAATATTGATATAATGTGATAAAATTATAGATTTATAGGGAAAAAGAATATGTTTCTTTCAAATAATAGTGGACATAGTGGAATGTGTTCAATGAAATATTAAATAATCTTCCTTGACAATTTTATTATCCACACCAAAAATTTATACACAACATGTTATTTTCACAAAGGTAAATGAAATGGTAGCTAGAATAGTGGGGGTGAATTTTTCCAAAACTGAAAAAAAATTCACCCACATCATTAATCTTTTGACTGAAAGTTATCTTTTCTTATACAATATGAGTAAAAAAAGAAAGAACAAAAAAATGTGTGATAAATGTAGTGGGAATAAATCTATAGTATTTTTATTCACTAGATGATAAAAACAATACAATCAAAATATAACAACATGTGGTATCCACTTAAATAATATTATTACTAAAATATCTTTTATAAAAATTCTTGACCTTTAAACGGAAGGAGGAGGTGGAATATTAGCCAGATTCAAGGTATTTTCAAGTTTAAAAAACTGGAACTCATTTGAAAAATCCAGTTGATAGAAACATGTTATGTGATTAAAAAATCATCAATTTTTTTTTTCAGAAATAGGTAGCTATATCTTCAAGCATCTTTTTTATTTTTCCATGTTTATAAGAAATTGGAGTACCCATTATTTCATTAATCAACCTTTTTATAAGCAGTAGACATTGAGCCTAAGAGTCTCAAAATATAAAATTACCAGAAGTATTAGATTCCTCACCAAAATTTAGTTTATCATAATGACTAAAATATTAATAGTTAAAAATGCAAAATTATATATATATATAAATGTATATATATATAATTAAAACCTCACAATTGTAGCTCTAAGTGAAACACACAAGAAATGGAATATAATCATTAATGATAAAGTAATGTGATTATGATGTGTTTAACAAGATTAAAATATTTTTATTTATTAATTTTTCTAATATACTTAGTTGTACTTATAAATTATTCTGTAACAAACATCAAAGGTCGTATTTTGATATCATTTATTTTAGTTGCCACCACATCAAAAGGTAGACTATATCCTAATGAGTGTTTTAATAAGTTTAAATGAAATTTCACAATTTCATCACATGTTTTTTAAATTTTATGTGTATATTTAATTGACAAGAATGTTAAATTTTTAGTTGATCCTACACCATGTGAATTGAAACCAAATGCTTTAGGTAGATAACAAAATTTTATTTTGATTTTGAAAACAAGGACAATAAGAGTTATATAACTTATCACTTGTATCATTTACTTGATGGATAATAATTATTGAGAAACATTCACAATGGACATCGAAGATATTTTTCTCCCCTATGGAACATAAAATGAATAGAGATGAGGTTGAAGTAAGTATAAAATACAACATGGTAGTAGAATTTGTCATAGAAAACTAAATGCATTGGAAGATTATTACTTAGGAGGACCTGAGAGGTTCAGAGACACATTATGAATTTTTCCACTCTTTCCTTTTATTTGTATGATATTTATTTCTTTAATATATTTATTAATCATAGTAGATTATGATTATTATAAATCCATATAGAGTGTATTTTTTATCATCTCAAGTAATCTACATTAATAGGCCATCATTTGGGGTTAGAAAACATGATTCAATGGTGTGATTTGGTAGAGGTGTTGGTCATATATAGGGAATTTTGATCTTATTACATATATAACCATATTATATCATACTAGGAATATATATTTTTACACTAATTGATATATAATATTTATTTATTATATATGTGGTTGATTGTTTCTAATGGGGATGGACATTATTGGGTACTCACTTAAGAGTGAGATCAATGGAATGTGTTATGTAATATAAAACCTCATAAAATTACTTCAAACAAAAATATTAATTTTTATCATTTATATGAAGTGGATGTAAATAAATTTCATTGGGAGGTATGTTATTTTTCTAATGAACCCCTTAAATATATTATTATTTAGACAATTCGGTATGAGAAATTATTATTAGTTGAATTATATTTGGATATATATCCTATTTTTTGACTACATATCAAATGATTCCAAATGAACTTTGGGTGTTGTGTATTTTTAAGAATTATATGTTTCATAAGGGTTTCATTACCCCACATGTATCATTATAGAGTTTGATAATGTTATTAATTGATAATGATGATGTGAGATGGAGATTAATTAATTATTATTAGTTTTTGACAAAGTTATTATGAATAATATATAACACTTATCCAGTAATGATGACTTATTTGATCATCTAAAGGATATAATCAAGTTTCAAAAGATATAATTCAGATTTGGTTATCACAAAATGAGGGTATAGGTGGAAATTTTTTAACAGGATTAATTCTAGTGTTACGATAAGTATTTTCATTTCATGCTACATCTCTTTGGAGTTTAAAATTCACAACATGTTATCAAAGGGATGTGATATTATTGTTTAGATATTGTCTTGTGAATTTTATAGAGGTGTTTACTGATGAAAGTTTTGTTACATAAGGACTAATAATGTATATTTTGAATATCATGGATGGTTTTGGAACTAATTTTACAACATCTATTGTATGGGAAGATATTCAAGTGTAATTTTTGGGGGAGCGCACATCGTTGTATTTTTTTCTTACTATAAATAAATTATTGATCCTCAGAATATAGAAGTGGATATATCTGAAGTGTTGATATAGAATATCATTGAGGAGTGTGTTTTTTATATTATATGGATATTATTTGAGGATAGTATTTTTTTAAAATTGTTTTTCTCTTTTTAGATATGACAAAAAATGGATATGTTTTCATTATAATGTCATATTGTCTATTTTATTTTTAATAATTTTAGGGGAGGATGACTAGTTCAATATTTAATAATTTTCCCATTAACATGATTATGTTTTTTGTTAACTATGATACTTTACGTCAATGATTGAGTTTCATGTTGATGAAATAGAGGGTTGTTATATCTTATGGGACAATGTGATTTTATCATCGTAAATGTCACTATGACACCAATGATCTCGATTTTTAATTATTGTATTTTAATTGATGTTTTGGATATATTACATGATATGGGTAAACTTTGCGATATTCCTTTAACATAAGTGGTGTCAATAAATATTTTACTAAAAAAATTAAATACATTATCTATGATTATTGGTAGAGTTCCTCCTAAATTATGATTTTTTAGATATTGTATACTCTTAAGAAATGTAATGTGGTAGTTGATTCATTGATCCTAAAGACCAAAAATAAATTTTCATAGGAATATAGTGATGAATAAAAGTTGATAAAACTACTAATATATTTTTATTATAATTTTATGCGGTCAATGATTGAGTTTTATTTTTATAAGTGGTTGTTAATTCTCATTTTGTTAATAGTTTTACTAATTTAGCTGGAATACCTTTCTCTTGATTTGTAGATATATCAGGGAGTTAAAATAAATGATATTTATTGTTGAATGGTTGATGGGGAAAAATTAATGTTGATATGTGAAAGAATTTATTTTCATATTGAGATATATCATATAGTTTTGCAATAGATCTAAATATCACACTTAGTTGTTCATCCAAACGATTGAATGATGTAACATTATTTGAAGATGTTGTTTTTGTTATCGTGGATGAATAATTAAATGGTATAGTTTTTCTACTAATGTTATAAATATTAGAAAATAGAAAATTATCATCATGTTTTATAAGGTCTTTATAATCCCTTAAATGACCCACAATATAAGTTGTAAAATATTTCAATGAAAATTGTTTTGTATTTTTTTCCTCATTAATTGATAAGATTTTTTTTTATTTTATCAATAGATAATATATCAATAAAATAAAACCGTACCCTAACAATATAAGAGTATTATTTCATGGGTTGTTTTCCCTGGTCTTATACAGATAAGATAATAATGATTTATGCATTTCTACAAATGGTCAGTTTGTAAAATGTCCCTCAATTTAAAAAACTATTACATAGGGGGTTGTATCATTCATTTGGTAACTAAATGTATGTCGGAATATTATTTTATCCAAATTTTGGTTTCTTAAACTAGATATAGGAATAAAATAATTGGGGATATGTTGAGGGGATGCATTCTAGATTTTGTATGATTTTGTTCATAGAATTTTTTATTTATCATGTTTACATATAGTTTTGTCGATCACTCATCCATTACACTAAAAACATATGACTTTTTTTATGGATGACATTATTGATCACCATTATTTTGGTTTTATACTAGTGGTGTATTTATTATTGGACATTATTTTGTGTATGATACTATTTTGAAGGTATATATTATTCAAGGGAAAATAAAGACAATGTCATTATTTTAAAATGGACATGTTAAATAGTGGATGAAAATTTTAGAGCTTAATTCTAGTGATCATATATTATTAGAATTCACAAATCAATGTGGATAATGGTGATTCAAAATTTGTAGTAATTTTTCTCAGAATTTCTGCAAAACAATCAATATATTGGAATGTATTGGTGAATTGGTGAATCAATTTTTACTTATTACATTGTTATATTGTATTCATGATGTTTCCAACATATAACAACTTTTAACATACTTTATTTAATATTTTATTGTGATTTATTTTTATGTTAATTATATACAAGTAGATGAAATAAAAATTTAACTTCCAATGGAAATTCAACATCATTAGGATAAGGTGTTTAATGGATGGATTATTATTTTGGTATGTGTTTTTTAAAAGCATAAAAAATTAAAGGAATTTACAATGAAGTGTTGTTAGTATATGGGAGATCAATTTTATGTGTTTTTTAATATTATTCCATAAAATATGTAGTATATGTTTTAACTTGAATTTTAATTTTGTTGTAACAAAATTAATTTTCTAATATAATGATATACTTTTCCTTATAAATTACTATAAATTTCCTTAGATATATATAAAACTTTCTTGTGTTTGTGGTATTGAACAATAAATATGGGGAAACATAAAATTAACTCCAGAAAATTACATTAAATAAAATTTATATTTCCCCTTTGATCTCGACATATAGTGGTTATCCTTAGGTGATTTTTTGTGACATTATATGAAATTTGAATTATAAGTGGATATTTAGTGATAATTAGACTAGAACATATTTTATCTAATTCATGAAAATGTTGATGTCTCCTAAATATTTACATGTATAGAAAATAAAAAAAAATTGGATATATTTAATACATGTAGTGGTACCTATAAGTGATATAAATTATGTCCTGGTTTCAAGCCTCATATTTTTTCTATTTGGGGACTTCAAAAACTATATTAAAATTACCAAATTTTGGAAATTCAAATTAATACTTATATATTCTTCTAGGGTTTATTTATTTACAATCAACATGAAATAAATAACTAGAGGGAATTGAGATAGGAGATCTCATTCTTTAAGTGGTAAGTACCAATGAATCATTTATTGATGATGAATTGGAATCACCATGGAATTCAAATTCAATTAATATTTTTTACTATAAAAATCATTATACTTTTAAATTAATTCAAAATAATGGTCATGGATAAATCATAATGCATAAGTCATTGAAATTAAAATTTTGAAGCTTTTCTTGGGTTCTTCCACGATGGAAATCGAATTAAATTTTCTATTTAATGAATGAGTGGTTGGATATTCATTTGAAACCACCCCTATTATTTTTATTAAACCACAATGTAAAGAGACATTGTGAGATTCCTCTGATGTAGATCAGGGGTAGAATGTGTAAGTGACTGATCTATTGATCACCCTCCAAGTATCTTCCCCCCATATATTTTCCTTGACATTTTTTGATGGTGAAGCCCTAATAGCCCTCATAAGGGATGATAGTTGGAAAAGTCATAAAGGTAGAGATGCATCGATATAGGAATGATGTGGGGGTGGAAGAGTGTCATTACCAAAATAAGGTGTTTTGATGATACTAGTAATGTGTGATAGTTCAATTATAATTGGATATATGTGGATAACCTTTAGATGATGTATGGAGGGATGAATCATATGTGAACAATGTTGGTATAGAATAATGAGGAAATATGTGTCCAATGGGTTGGTAGTTGTAAAGGATTTTCATGGAATATTGGATTTAAATTCATGATTTGGTGGATAGGTTTTTTGTTCATTGAATTTGTGACACATGATGTGTGTTCATTAATGTAACACCTAAACTTCCATGATACGCTTCTCTTTGAATAATATAGTAGTGTGTGTTGTATGCAACTTTGAGTTCTAACACAAACCCCAACCAATCAAACTAGCCATTATGAATAGTAATACCCACTTTTTGAAATTTTATACATTTTATCTTTCAAAATGAAATTTATTTTTGGATTCGGAATATCGAAATTATCTTAGGGTGAATTTTTGGTACATTTCAGATAATTTTAATATTTTGATGAACAATGAAAATTACTAAATTTTAATTAAAACTAACTTTTTTAATCAAAATAATTAATAGTGATAAATTATGAATTTCAGTGTTTTTAAAGTATATTTAGAACATATTTTTACCATTTAATATAATTTTGGTCATTGGACGTAATTTCACATTTAAACCAGACACAAACAAGTGTCAATCTCTTCATAGTTATTATTTCTTAAAAACACGTTTTTTGTTTTGATAGCGGGAATTAATTTTTAATTAGTTACTACGACTTCTGTGTTTTGAATTTAGAAAAATGGATTCCATATTTATAATCAGGAGGTCCAAATATTGTAAATAAGAAACTTTTATTTTAAGACATTTTGAATAATTACTTCAGTAAATATTTTATTTACCCCGGTGAAAGGGTAAATCCGGTAAATAACAGTTAAAAAATATTATAATAAAAATAATTTACCCTAAAACGTGTCCTAACCATATATTTGGATACATTTACGACCATGGTCATCTTTGGGTCGATTTTGGGACACCATGGATCCACTTGTAAGTGATAATGAGACTTTATAATAATTAAGTTAAAGTAAATACAAAAATGACACAAGCATATATATTTTTGAACTTTTTTTTAAATAGGGTTATATATGTTATATTGTAGACTATAAATATTAATTATAAATCTAAAAAGATTTCCTACATAATGGTAGTTCATTTATAATTTTAATACTTTGAATAATTAAATTTATTTATGACACTATAATGATGCAGTATTTTATTTATTAATGAAAGAATCAAATAATTAGTATTATAAGTGATTAAATAAATATAATTTTAAAGTTTTGATGACATAAAAAAAATTTGTTGGTTAATATGACATGTTGGGATTTTTTAAATTAATTGGGTTTGAATTAATAATGTTTTTATGACTTTAACAAAAATCAATTATTAAATATTGTCAAAATTGACATAAAGGAATTTTTAAAACAAATATTATATTATTAATTGATATTCTATTCCTAAATATCTAAGGGTAGTCCAAATGACTTATATAATGATAGGTGTATTATTAATGGACCACTTGGGGGTCACTTGGAAGTTTATAGTATGTTTATTAACTATATAATATAAAAATACAAAGAGACATGGTAAATGTCAAACTATTTAACTAAGAGTTAAATCTAAAAGTTAAAGTTAATATAGTGACCCAAACTTGTCTAAAACATATATTTTGAGTGGTTTTAGACCGGCACCCACATTAAACTTTAAATAATCCACTTTGGAGCCTTTATAAACCGAATATGAATTTATTATAAAATAATATTTCTAGTTTTTCCTAAGTTGCCCCTCACCCCTCTTATAAAAGGGCACTCACCCTTCTCTTAATTTCACACCTTAAAATCCATTTGGCTCAGCCAAACCCAACCCAAATATCCTCTCAACTTCCCTCACTTAATCCTAGAGGCCCTCCTTTGGTCATAAAGCCAACATAAGGATCCCTTTTGATCAAATCAAAAGGAAGAACCTGAAGAAGAGGTAATGATTTCACCAGCCTCTTTCAAGTTCATTTCTTCTTCCACATCTTCTTTCCTTATTATTTTGATTCTAAAATAAAAAATCTAGTATCTTCTATATATTGAGATGTTATTATAAATATGGTACAACCATATTCAGTATTCTATCCATCCTTTGAATGACATGTCACTATACGTGGGTACGTACGACATACCGTCTCCACGTCATGGTGTAATTGTTATTCAATATATTATTATTTGGATGGGTATAATAATGAAGTTTAATACATGTAAATAATAAATATAACATGATAATTATTATGTATATATGATATACCATCCAATTATATATTATTTTAGTATCAAAATAATGATATTGTCACTCGTGCGTACGTACAGATTACCTTCTCCACGAACGCGATGAGATTCATTACCCATAATATCCATTCTGAATAAGATACATCCCATAAATAACAATTATGGCTCACATAACAAAGAATATAACGGAAAATGAATTCATTAACACCCGAAATGACGATAATACTAAGATATTATCATCAAATCAAGGTTAATAGATCATATATGATATCATATTAATGTATATGATAATTGTATAATTAAAAAACAATTATTTTACCATTATACAGGAGGTTAAACAAC
This sequence comes from Viscum album, assembly GCA_963277665.1. Taxonomy (NCBI): domain Eukaryota; kingdom Viridiplantae; phylum Streptophyta; class Magnoliopsida; order Santalales; family Viscaceae; genus Viscum; species Viscum album. Next base: position 1,990,339,564 of record OY728126.1, on the reverse strand, counting down.
CCTCTACCAAGGAAAAAGTACAAAGTAAGGGGTTTCTTATCTCACTTTTAATTCTGTGAGATTTCTATTGTTCACCACTTATTTATTGCATGTGGTGTGTGTACTTCCCATGATTGTATATGTTGTGTAATATAATTTAATTTATAGATATCTACATCATCATTGTATGATCTTTCTTTCATGGGTTTATGTTTCGTAGGTTACCAAATCGATAAGGGAATTTGAAATCTCAATTTCCACCTATTCGGCTTTACGCATACTTCATTGATTATTTTACTCCCATATTATGTGTTGAATCACTATTAATTTTATTATGTCATAATTTACACTCCCCTTTCTATGGATATACTTTTGATACAAATAATCACTCCATTGATAAATTCTCAAGTCATCGATATGAACTTGATAAGAGTAATTTTAACTCAATCTCCATTTCTTGAGTTAAACATCTAATTCATTGGTGTTGTTTTTACAAGAATATGTGTGAATGTCCTTTGGTTTTTCTACACTATATATCCAATCATATTGAGTGTATTAATATTTTTAACACATAATTATGTCATTTATTTATCCTTAACCTAAGGATACGGTCTTTATGAGATATTTCATCTCAATCTACATTCCATTAAGACTCTTTTGTTGTTATACACCAAATAACTTTTATATGGTGTATATAATGTACATTGACATAGTATATCATGAATCCTTTTATTCTCATGATATAAAAATGTTTTTATTACCTCAATTATTTTATTAAAGTGTCTCTCTTTTGGTTAGGAACTCTATATGAAGTATCATTTTAAAATGTTTTAAAGATTAATTATTCTAAATATTTCTCATTAATGTCCATGTTTTAAAAATGGGGTTCAGAATTTATTTATATGGACATTGCAGTTTTAAAATTAAAATTCATTTTAAAATTTTCAAAGTGGTATGGGAAACTTTGATTCAAAAATCTAATTTAAATGCCTTTTTGACAAGTTGTGTGACTTTTAGATGATTTCAAGAAAAAGGGGGATATTTCTCTCTAATAGTTTTGATGATTATTTTCATCTATGTCAATATCCTTCATTATTCTCCATTGAAGTTAATCTGTTAAAATAAAATCTTCCATATTGTATTGAATGAGTTATGATTTACTGTGGATGTTCAATTTTTATAGCATTCATGGTTTGTGGTTAATGTACTGACATTTAGTATACTAGTAATAATACAAATGTTTATATTATGTTTCATACTTTTCATATGAGGAATGCATTGGACTTAGTAAGTGACGGGTGGAGCCCGCTATAGATCCTCAATGCATCGGTAGGTCTGCTGAGACAAACTAGTGTCTTGGAATAAGGCCTTGATAAAATCTTATTTTTAGTCTTGGCACAAGGCCTTAACTACGTGGTTATGATAGTCTGGCGTTATGCATTCCATTATTATGAAAGTGGTTATTGATATTGCATGTGATTATTAAACTAGTAGAATATCCATGTGAATAAGTAAATGGAATTATTTCATTTTATCTTTTCCATATTATGCTGAAGTTCATGTTTAAAAGGACTTTGTTTTAGTTATATATTTCCTTAAATGTTTATTCTTATTGATGAAAGTTTCTGCTATATTGCTATCCTTACTGAGAATCTAAGCTCACCCCTTTCTATGTTTTTATTTTCCCAGGATGTGGAGAAGTATTTTATGAATGATCAACAGGGATAGTATGAGGATATGAGTATGGTCTATGGAGAGAAGGTGTTGTTGTAGTTTTTCACTTTATTATGTGATGTAAACCTTATAAATGTATCTAGTGATTCCAAGGCTAATAAACTACTCGGTCTTTCGAGACATGATCTTTTGTGGTCATGCCAATGATACGTAATAATTCACTGACTCTGGGTAACTGGGGTCAGGGTGTTACAATTAAAACATAGATTATGTGCCTTTTTATTATAGAAACTGTTTACATAATATAGTTAAATATTTTATTGTGTTTAACTATGGGATAGTTATAATTTTTTTCAAGATTATAAATGGACTAGGGTGTGTCAAATTACATTATTAGACACCCCATTTGATTACCATATCTTGTATCTAGGGAGCACAGGTGATATCATGTAAATGTAGACACACAACATGAATAATAAGGGACATGGTCATATGATGCATTCAATGATCTCCTGATGTCACAATAAGAACATGTCATATATCTTTTGATGACACAACTAGGTGATTGTCATACACATTTATTTTACCCTTTGTGCTTCACATGTATTTGTGATTTAAATTAGATTCCATTTACTATTTATACTCATGTTTTGTTTTCATATTTTATCACATATGAGTTACATATACATATTTGAACACACAATTTTGAGTGTTTTTATATAAAATGTGATTTCATTTTTCCCAATTAAATATATTTTTTGATGTATTTTAGTATGTATAATTATATTTTCTTTATAGAGATAAAAATTGTGTTTTTAAAAAAGGTTCACATTACAAATGTGGATCATGTACTCACCTGATGATGTTCCCTTGTAATGGAATTATCATACATATGAAAAATGGTGTTCAGGTACTTCTCTATATAATGAGGTTCTGTACACTATCCATTGAGATCATGTAAACCCATCCATGTTGGGGTGTGGTCCTACATTTTAGATATGGGGTTTAGGAAGTCCCCAAGAAACTTATTTATGTCAGGGCATAATCCACTGTATAAAAATATTGGGGTTAAGTAATCCCTTGAAAAAACCTTATTTCATAGAATGGTCCCTCAGATGATAGTCAATGGTTAGGTATTATCTCATGTGATTGGGTTTTCTCCTCTATCTATATTTTTTGGTACACCATCATTTGAAATACACCCCCTCAATGATGCATTACCCCACTACTATTATATAAGTGGCATATAAGTTATGAATATGGGTATTTCAGATGTTATGGTCTCATGGCATATTAGGGATTTATGGTTATCTTTAGGAAATAACTTAGAAGTTGAATATTGATTTGGTTTTTGTTATGATATTATATTACATTTGGATACAACTTACATCATGGTTGTAACATGGGTTTCTTTGTTATTTTGTTGATTTTCTGAACAATTAGGGCATATATAGGTGTTGGGTTTCCATCCAAATTTTGTTTTAAACTACAGTATTATTAATAACTTTCCTTTTTTTAAAACGTTATCTCAATGGGTATTTTTATACTTCACCTACATGGTACATCTTTCCTAGATGTCTATTTTATATATAGATGTTGAAATGTTCATAACTGATCATAATGGAAGTCAAGTTGGTAAATATGGATAGATGGTGATTAGTGGTGTATGATGGATCCTAATAGAGAAAAAATTGTTGGGGATATGGTAATGGGTACATGATATATTCCCTTATTATATTCTTGCCATATATAGATTCATTATCTTATATATTTTATTTAGGATTTCAGTTACCCATGTTAAATTTTCCTAGATGGTCGATATCTCATGAATTACTATTAAACAATTTTTTTCATTGAGGATGTACATTTTTCATTAGAGATAGATATATTTTTTAGGGTGTTCATTAGGGAAAGGCCTCAAATATATGATATCCCTTCCTAGTTCTAGTAATCATCCCAAAGACTCATATAGGTAGTCTTGGTGTGGGAGAATTGACCTAATCGATGGTCCATATGGGGCCCCAATAGTTAAGTTCATATAAGGGTTATACTGAATTGGATAAATCTTAAGGTTGATGTTTGTTGTTATGAGAATTGTGATATTTGGTTTGGTAAAATATTCGAAATGGATTCAAGGTGTATTGAATTTCCTTAGCACACTAGAGAACCTGGAGTTGTTGTGGCTACTGATTTTTCATTTCATCATGAACATAATAATATGTTAATCAACACAAAACTCAAATTCATCATTTTTTGTCAAAAGAAGTTTGTTCATGCATTATATAGAAGGACAATCATGATCATATCCAAATACTTATTCATCCATCTCAATTATATAAACTTAAATAACTATATAATCATCCTATTGGTTACATGATACCACCTCTAATATAGGCTTACAGGATTCTACTGTAAGGTTATGATGACCACACGCTAGTAATAATTCCACTTTCAATAGATCAAGTATGTAATTTGTAAATGATCTATGGACTCAATCAGGATGTATCTCCCCCAATGAGTAGAGGGAGGATTATTGACCCATTGTGTAAGGAGAAATTTATCTACTTATGGAGTTTATGGTACCTTCTACGAATAAGGATGAGACTATAAACGAGTTGATTGTGTTTAATGAGATTATCCAATGGAGGAATATTAAGATAAATTTTGAGAATAGTCCTTAAGTGGTACAATATTAGATAGAGTTAGTGACATGTTTTTTATATGGTTTATAATATATATTAATAGGTGGAAGTTCTTTCATCAATCCTACTTCCTGATTTAGTGAGATATAGATGGGATTTCAATACGTAAACATATGATAAATACACCTTTTTATAGTAAGGGTTCAGGTTCTTATTTATAAGGGACTACTATTTGGTAACCCCAATGATGGAATGAGTGTGAGAAATATTATAGTCTTGAAAAGGTAGTATGACCATAATCATGAACATTTTTCAGTTCCTTATGCATAAAATTTACCCGAATTTATTGTACATAATTAATAACTATAAATGTTGATGTTTGAGAAAGGTATATATAATAATATTCAAGTCAGGGTTATACCACTATACATATATACTGTTGTTGGTGTCTTAGAGATATATTTAGTATTTGAGAGATTCTTAGAAGATACATGTCTTAATATTGTGGCAGTTTTTGGTTCCCTGATAGTTGAAAAATCATCAATAGTAAGTTGGAGAAAAATAATGAGATCCAATTTCGAGAGGATTACACTTTCACAATTGTAGTATCAATGACCAATAACCTGGGGATCACATTTTAGATTAAAATTTCTTTTAGAATGTAAATTTCATTCTTGTAGTGGTATAGGACATATGTAATGTGATTTTATTACCACGAGAGAAATAGAGGTTATCCAATGAAATAATATAGGTATACATATACATTAGTTGGAAAGTTAGGATTTGGGACCTCACTATGTTGGGAAACATGTCCCAATAAGTGTGGATTTCAATAGATAATCTAGTTGAAACATAGAATGAGTGTGAGGTGGATTATTCTTTTATCCATCTCAATCATAACGACATCTAGGTGGTCCACACAAGGCATGTGATATTAGTTGTTTGGGTCATAGAATAATACAAGATATGGAAGTCTATGATAAAGTATTGAAAGATATAGTATGAGATATGGTGCATTTATTCTTTAAAAATGGATTCATAATTCTTAACACCAATATAAAACATTTATTTCCTGATCTATAATTAGGTGAAAAGAGTTATAAAATCCAGCAGATCCCTCAAAAACCCTCTTTGTAAAGAGATGCCTACTAGTGGAGATCAGGCATGTACTCATATCTACTATCTGTGTGACATTAAACACATCATATGGAGATATTTTTCATTTATACTAACAAGGGTGAAGATGGGGAAATACATCATCATTCTTGGTAATTATTGGTTGTTCATAAGATAATATGGAGTGGCATCTATCATACTATGGTGATACACATATATGAAATTTTTCCAAGATTCGACGTGACTACTGAATGGAACACACATGTAGGAATAATGAGGCTGACACTATGGGTATTTTTTCTTAGTACACATTAGATGGTGAGATTATGTTTTTCATTTTAGATGTGTCAATGGATCATATTCTTTATTTTATATGGGAATGTAAATATGTTTTTTTAATATTAAAACCACACATTTCTTTTTATTATGAGTGTGAAATATACATCAAATTTTATCCCAGTGTGACATGAAGTTAAGCTTCAGTATAACAGATTAATGGGTTTCACATGTAGGAAAATAAAGGATAACCCTCAGGGTGTTTTAGTTGATTAAATGTCATCGAGAAATATATTGTTGTGTAGTTTAAATGCATTAATGGATCATATTCATTTGGCTATAGTAAAAAACATGGTTATTTTTTAGAGGAAATCCCAAAATTTTCATGTATGTTCAAAGTGACTTTTGTAGCAAATTTTATCCCATTGACAATATTGTACTATCACTAAAATCATTATACGTTATTAGTGATTTCTTTTAGAATGAATACACCCATTTTATATTCATATAATCCATGAGCCCGATATTTTTCTTTGAATATCTCAAGGGGATCCACATTAATGTTTGCATTATAATTTAAGGGTTGAAAGAGAGAATGTCGAGCATTATAAGATTATCCTAGACTCACCTCATGAGTTCATGTATTATTGTAAACTCTCATAGTGAATGTTTTAAATTCTAAAAATCCATTTTTTAGGTCTATCACCATGATGTGTAGATTATCATTTCTCCTTAGAAATCAAAGAGGATATGATGGCTAATGTGATTAGATTTTCTAAGAAGTAACATGAATGATGATTCTCTTAGTGGGAAATTGCATGCTCAAATAATGTGGGGATATCTAAAGAGTTAATAGCATTGCGGTTGATTTTAATTGGATACGGGGACTTCACTTATCATTAATGGATAATTGTTTCCCCAAAATATGTCATCTAGTTAAGAAGATACATCTTACTAACTTCAATTTCAACATCATGTGTGACTAATGATATTTAGTCGATGAACCTGGTGAATTTTATAAATTTGTGTAGCATAAATTACCCTTCTAGGTTAATATAGTGATATTTGCTTAAGGATCATATTGGGTGACATTAGAAATATTTTTTTATAAGGATTATGCTAGTGGTTCAAATATCCTTGGTTGAAAATGATTAAATGAGATTTTTTGTCATATTCATTGAGTGAAAATTCTCGCTACAATGTAAGACACATTTTAGTATTAGTTTTAGTTTTTTTCATAAGTTATAGAAGGATTTATCATTGGTTCTATATAATATTTATCTAGAAAATGCCCTGACACAATGATGCAGTTTTGTTAGATAGATTCTTAAAAAACAATTACCAGAGACAAGAAAGTTTACATATGATAGTTACATTTCATGATGTAGTCTTGAATAGAATTTTTGACAGTGTGGTACCAACCCTTCACCCCCTTGAGTCATCTAAATTAGTGAATATGATATTTTCTTTTGTAAGACATGTGACTGAGTTATTTACTCAAAAGTTAGTGGAAATATAGACCTAAAGGACTTGTGTTTTCACTGTGATTTGTAATGGTGAAATTTGTTTACATTCCTTCATGAGAGGATGATAACTAAAAGATTATATTGAGTATAATTTTAAGACAATGTTATTATGAGTTTAATAATGATATATTTTCCATATGTGATGGTAATTTTGAGTCGCTCATTAAAGGTGGGGGAGTGTACTACTTTCATATAAGGTACCCATGTTAATAAAAAATTTCAGATTTAATCTCGTTATCCCATTTCTTAAAATTTTCCCATAATTATGGGTGATATATTGATGGGAAATGTATTGTGTGAAAACCATTATACAATTAATAAAATTTGAGTTCATGAATTAATCTGATATTTCTCGTCTATTTTCATGAATATATCATTCATGTAGGGAGAGGAAGTCAAAGGATGTAAGATCATATGATGCTGATGAAAAGAGTATTATTTCTACATGATTTTTGTTATAGTTTAACATATAATTTTGAAGTCCAAATAATAAAAAAGTGTATGTGAAGGTAAAAAATATTTCTATAGTGTTGCTTTAAAAGATTCATAGTTTAGTAACTCAATTTTTTTCTTTTCAATGATTTAAAAACATTAATGGTTCGGAGAATGTATTAACCCATGTTTTACATTGGATAGTACATAACACATTCTTTCACATTAGACTCTCTAACAATAAATAATAAAAAATGTATAATTTACCCTACTATGTAGCCCTTGAAAAAATTTGATTTCATTAGTGATCTTAGGACATAGTTTTTACTCTATAGTTGAGTTATTATGAGATTTAGAGACATTTAAACTTTTTATGCATATTTTTTATTTATTTAATTAATAAATATTTTATCCAATATATGTTAATTTTGATATATCATTAATTGATCCTATGATTAAAATTATGAAAGGGCTATTATGTTTGGTATAGAGGGTTTTACCTAGGAGTGTAATAATCATTGTGAGGTTTTTCGGCATTGTACTAAGCCCATTATAGGTATTTGAAAATTATTTTAATTTAACATAATTTGATGTAATAGATTCATATTTATGCCAACCATCAATATTTAGTTTCTTTTTATTTGATATGAACCCTTTAACAGTTTGGTATCAATATGGGAGATTTTATTCCTCATAGAATAGTTGCTGACATATCATTAATCATGTACAATGTTTGTAATATGATGAATTTTTCAATGTGGTAGAACTTTATTTTTATTTCAATCATCATTATTTATATAAAATTATATATAAATCTTATATATTAAATATTTATGTTGAAAAAATTATTGAAATTACAATTCAGATATTTTATTTCATTTTTAGATTGTTTTGGTGATGTAAAAAAATGTCTAGGAATTACATAACAAAAGATTTTATTTTACCCATCAATATCTAATTCCATCCTACACATACCACACTACATGGTATAATAATGTTATTCCACTAGAATATACCAGTTTTAGTGTGTTAAGATGATCCAGATATTTATTTTCATTACATATATCTTTCCAAAATATCCCTTCCTCATAATATTTGGAGGTTAGATAGCTACTAGCCCTCATATTGGTTATTGTTTGGTGAATATTCTATAGAAAATCTATCATGTCCCCATGATGGCATGGAAAAAACTTAATGATGATATATATTATGGAATTATTAATGATGATGGTCTAAGGATAATATTTTTAGATAGGTGGATTGCTGGGGAACATCCTTAAATTACATGAGGGGGTTAGTATTTATAATACATCGATGATGTCATGAAACATTAATAAAGTCTATAGTTATATTGATAGTGTATATTAGATATTTCAGAAGAAGTGATGGAAAAAATTTAGATATAGAGGCTCGGGGTTATATATTTTGTATTTATGATATCATGATGTGTGGTATTAAAAACACATATCATGTAGTAACCAAAAATATTATTTTCTATAAATGTTGTATATTATGTGTTTTTTTTCAATCATCATTGGAATATCAAGAAGTTTTCAAGGAAAGTTAACATATGTTCAAGCAAACAAAAACATTTAAGGTGACACCGTTTCCTAGTGTTTGCCAAATTTTTAAGTCCAAAAATTGTAAAATTGATAAAAATGATTTTGGAAATGGGAGTTTCAAACAATAATGAAGGTGGTTTGGAAACATGTGTGCATGGTTTTTTTTGGGATCATTACCGCAAATTGTGGCACATGAAAATAGTGCATGAAATATTTAAATGTGTACGAAAGATGAGGTTGCGTAGAAGCGAATTGCACACCCAATGCAACGTACAGATGTGTTTTCCATGATTCGAGTGTAACATATTCAAATCGAAAAAGATGCATCAAAAACTTCATTACATTTTAATCAATTCCTATAAATATAGAACTACCCCCTCAAGAGTTTACAAATTTTTAATGAATATGGAGTTCCTCTTCTGTGTGAAAGACATGTGTGCTAAATAGAAGTAGCGAGAGAAATATTCATGTAAAGTGTTTCTTTAGTCTAAAAAGGCCAAGTGAACCTTGTGGTGTGGCTTCTAAAAATATAAGTGGTTCATGAAAAATAAGAATTCCCTGAAATACATCTTTCATGAAAATCTCAAATCCTGCTCACAAGGGACGATGTTGTGTTCAAGTGTTAGTGTGTGCTTCTAGTAAGCTTTGAACATCTGGGTTGTTTGATCGGTGTTTCCATGTTCATAAATTCTGAATATCGATGAAAAGGGGAGTCAACCAAAGTGATCGTAGGGACGTAGTGATATATCCCAGAATTTTTTTAATGGTAATGTTACTAGAATATTTTTATTGTACCAAACTCATTTATTCCACAACTAGTGAAGATTAGTGGATTTTGGTACGTTCAATACACTGCCAGTGTATTTTTCTTGGATGTAGCTCTTAGTGGTGAACAAAGTAAAAGTGTCATGTTTTCACTCTACATGTTTTATTTATTACTATAATCCATCATATAGGTTTAATGAGTTCCTACTAACATGGTAATAAGATTCATGACTTTAAAATAAAATGTTGACAACCTGATTCACCCCTATCCTCTCTAGGTGTTCTGGGGACTTAAATGTCATGTATCATATAAATATGGATAATGCTTACATAGTAGAGTTAAATAACACATGGTAAAAAACTATAAAACATACCATCCTTATTAAAAGGGAACACTACTTTTGGTGTAGTGAAGTACTTTCCTAGTCCCCTTGTTTAGTTCACATGGTCTGTTTTGGGTAATAAAATGCCATGTTGATTCATATGACATGATTCATGAGGTACTCACCTAGATGAACATTCGAATGAATACAGTATACCACCTTAAGAAGACACCATGTTTTCTTATATGAAATTATTTGTGTATATTCATACACACCTAGTTTTCCCCACATATTTCACATCCTATATTTAATTTAGGTATAGTCCATCTATAACTTAATACCATTATATTTTTCATATTTTTCACCAAATTTTTAAAATCTTATTGAAAAGGCATTTTTCGTTATTTTTTAATAGTGTTTGATGGTGAGGTCATCTTCACTATAAGATACTTTTTCACGGTATTTTATGTGGTTATATAATATAAAATATATAAAGAAAATGATAGGATTAATTTGAGGTTTTTATAGTATATATTTTCTCTTGGCACTCCCATAAAAAAATCATTTGTTTAGGGTACAAACCCCTATATAGTATATAATGTTGAGTTACTTTCCAATTTGAAAATTTTTGATCCTCCATCCATGGAATTCTTGTAACCCCCTTCATATCATGATACAATAATATATTTTAGACATTAGGTATGGTAACTCACCTTATGATATTATTATACCTTGTTGTAGTCCCTTATATAATATACATGTGGTTAAAATACTCCACTTAAAATAAATTTATTGTAAAATCAGATTCAAAATATATGGGTCCTAAATCAGGAGAAACATGATCTTAAGTACACCTTACCATTTTTCAGATGCTAACAACTATTAATGAGTTTCTGTTTAATGTCATAGAGAAAAAATACCCTCAATCAGAATACACAATAACAAATAAATAACCAAACAGTTAAACACTATACAATAAGAGTAAGTGAAAACCAACAACACACCATTTGTATGAATAAATGTTGAAATTATAGAATCAATCCTAGGTAGAAATCAGTGATCACCCACTGAGAGTATGAATATTATAAGATATAAAAATAAAAAAATTACAAGAAGTGTCTGATACTCCACGACTCAGTGTATCTTGATCCCCGAACTCATATAAATCTATCATGCTTGATCATCAAACACAAGCCTCATCCTAACATGTACATACAAAAATTGAGGGATTCTCAAGTACCTTTTTGTTATGGATTCCTGGGTTGGTTGTGATTACCACTTAGTTGGGAACACTATAAATGCAATCTAGTACATTAATAGTTAATGTAGTTTGTGTTTATGTGATAAGATCACATGAAAGTAAAAAAGACAATACCTAAAATCCAGATGCATAACAGATAATAATAATTAACCAAAAATAATACAAACAACGATGTGCCAAGTGTTAATATACATAACATTCTTTCTTAAACCCTGGTGGTACCTACATCAGCATAATGTAGGTAAAGATCTCAATTCTTATTATTAATCATCAAATGTTGCTCTTTAAGTCATAAAATCAGTTAGAATACTATGCATGTTAGTCCATGTTTTTTCCTTTAAAGAAATTCTCCATCTCCACCATAATGTGGTCATGTTGTCACTAAAGTATTTTCCTTATACCACACAAAAATGATTTAATGCTAAAATTTTTCAAATACATTTCTTACATGTTGTCACTTATGTTTGACATCACATACCAAAATATATTCCTATTTTACCTTATGTACTTCCATATATATTCTAATTCCTATTTTCATGGACAGTTTCATGATGTTCCCTTTGGTTATTCTTTATTTCATGATTGTGCTACCAAATTCATTCCAAGGGTAGCCCAAAAAGTGGTCATTATCCTCAAATGTGGGTAAGTCTTACCTGATATGTTTGACATAATTTGATAATAACATCAAACATATATGTAATTATCCCAATTTGGCATGTGGATGATGTATTATCAATTTCCACACATGGTTTACCCCATGTTAACAGACATGTTCATGATCTATCTAACAACATAAAATGGTCTGTAGTCCATACCCATCTTCACGTTATCACACTCCACCTTTATGGGGACATCTAACTGAATTTTAGAATCTTAGTCATCATGGTACCTCAATAAAGGTTCCACAGGCTAGGTAATAACATAAGAAAATTTTATCACAGTAAGGGAAAAAATAATCCTTATTAATAATTGTTGTCATGGGGTTACACCTGAACACACAGGTGATCAAGTTTCAAAAAACGCCTCCTAGGATAATAATGTATAAACATATGATCCTATAATCAAACATGGTTCACAACTACACATGAACTGACATGTAATCAAAGAATTAAACATGGTATTATATGCCACACACGCACATACATGTGATCAAGGCATCGAACATGGTCTCCTAGGTTACACCAACACATACAACAAAGAGGGTCCATGTAATCTATAGAACACAATAATAATGAAGCATCATCCCACAATGGTTGTCATATTTACATTCTAAAGGGGCCATCATAGCCCTGTGAAGATATTTCTTATTACATCATATATATTTCATTAATTATTTAAGATTTTAGGTTCATTAAATAATTTAAATTTTCTTGTTACTCACAGTATGTTTATGAGTTATGGGTAATTTTCCTAAGGTGGAGAACATCATATCATATTCCAAAAAAACCATACATAATACCATTGGGTAGAGTACACGGGACCAGCTATAAAAATTGGGGAGTTAACCAAGAAGATCCTTTTGGAATTATTCGATTATTCCATGTCTATTTAGCCACCATCAATCTCAATGTGGTTTTAACTCATGAACATGCTTTACAAATAATTAATTATAACTCATTATAATTTATTAAATGATTTATAGAATCTTCACAATTCTAAAAGAAACAAATACATACCGAATGACTTAATTGATATTAACACATTACCGAAACCAAAACCAAACCCACATGGAAGATCCATTGTAGAATTTCAACATCATTCTAGGAATAATAAATTAGCCACAACATCATCAAATGAAAATTTTCCAGTCTCAAAACACTGTCAATTATAATATAAGAATAATATTCAAATAAATTCCATGATCGAATGGTTGATTAAAATCAATTCACCTAACACCAAGAGTAGACATCACAAATGGACTTACCTTCATAAAAACTCCTAATAAAATCATTCATTCTTTATCACGAGACATCCTATTTCCATTTTCTCCAAAACCCATCATTTTATAAAAATTATATAAATACTTGTTGGGATTTACATCAAATAACTTTGTTAGTATCTAGCTAATGATTAATCGATGACAAAAATAGTTGGGTAGAAGGGGATCCAAATTAAATTGAGAAATTAAAGGATCTCAAAGGATAAAACATACAAGGTTGAATAATCCATGAAGAAAAACACATATTTCCACTAACACATGAAATAGAATGAGATGGATATCGATGCAGAATGAAGGATCTTTCTTGGATACATAAATAAATTATTTCTAGTTCCACAATTGATCATGGTATGTTTTTAGAGGTAGGATAGGATGATAATGTAGCCAATTGGCTTCCAAAAATTTGATCTAGGAACATAAAAACCAAGGGGACCTTAGTGGTTAGGAAGAAAAAAATTACATCCACTAAATGCTACCAAACATGTGCTATTGGATAGAAGTTCAGGGTTTTCTGGCCACATTGTGTAGGATCATCAACTGGCTAATGAGTGATATTGGGCAGTGGTCCTTCTGCATGGGCCCACCGACAAACTAATGGTTATAACCTCAGATTTAGTTTCTCTAGGCTTAATCCACTAAAATTATAATCCTTGTTTCCAACTCTAAGATTCCATTCAAGACCACAAATATTCTTCAATATGATTAAAATTAGAGCATCTCAGTTTATAACTTTGTTCACTAAAAAAGCAATCCACCAGATGAAATATTTGAAATTCCTATAAAAATTCATTAATATAACATTATTATTATTTATAATATGCACACCATAGTGATTCTTATACTTGACATTTTATATTATCATGTTAATAATTCTTCTTGATATGCCCTGATTATCATTTAAAAGTATTTCTCTATATTATATCCTCGAATGCTAACCCACCACCTCAAGGAAATATCATTTCTAGACACCCATATTTATACTAATTAATGAACCTATGAATGGACGTATGAAGCTGATCCTGGAGGTCATTGTTTTGAAAACATTGAGACTATGATCATTGCGACTTTTGAATTCGAATCACCATGTTTTCCTCAAATGATTTCACTTAAAGCATGAAGGTTCTACCTTCCATAGTAATTTACACAATGAAAAATATTCTGATATTCATACAAAACACCTAGTGGAGTTCAGTTCCATCATGCTCTATTCAATAAAAGACATGGGTTAATAGTCAATACCAACACCTCATCTTCAGTTTTGAGCTAAACTAATGAGTTAATCCCAAATTAATTCATCCTGATCACACTAAAATTACTATAAATTCCTTGGATTATTTAAAAACACATTATTCATACCCGATATCATGATTTTTATATTTTTTTAACCGAACACATTCATTTTCGTACAGAAACACTAGTTGGTACTCTTCCAGTCATCTTCCTATAAATGTACCAATCGTATCAATTAATAATCCGTAATTCTAGAGACCATAATGTCGTAAGCCTTAGATACATAATTACATTAATCCAATATCCTTACATAATTTTGAACTGACATCAATGAAATTTCCCTCGATGATTCATAAACCACTTTCACCAGCCACAAGGTTCTCAAGAACAAACCAATGATTCAACTCACTCTTTATTCACACTGATTTTCCTTTAAGTCTGAAGCCCATATCATTTCTCTATCCATCACTACTTATAAATTATATTTAAGGAATTCATTACGGATCTAGATAATATTAGGGACATTTCCCATTGGTTTTATGAAGTCAACATGATCATCCAATATCCAGTATAACAAAAGACAATGACCCTTCCCATAGGATAGGTCATTCAATTGAAACTAGTTCAATGTTAACCACCAGAGAAGTATCTTTATTTTTTCCTTGTAGTAGACACATTGGTTTACCGATCGCCAACTGGTTCATCGCCAAAAATAATTATTAGGCACAATCATTTATGTAATTTTTTTCCTATAAATTTTCCTCATTCAACACACCAATATATATCTCAGAATATAGTCAATTACATTCAACTACCTATTATTGACATGAAAAATGTTCTCTAGAATCCTAAGTGTGGGTTATGAATTTTGACTCAGGAAGTTCACATCCCCCATAAAAACTCATACATTATTCCGCCATATATTCACTAATAAACAACTTTTGTTGATTACATAACAATACACAATTCATTGTCGATGCTATTTTCCTCCATGAGGCCATCTCCACTCACACACAACTCAGGCTACCATGCCTTGAAAACATTTTTCCAAATGTGCCAATTTCTAACATCATGGGTGACCCCGAAGAGAAACTTCGAGTGATCTACCATAAATTACTCTTCTAGTTTTAGCTACAAAACTAGAAAAAAAATTTATAGTTAGTTCACTACCCTTATTGACCGATCCAACCACCATAGTGCATAGGAAATACATGAATTCTTCCACACTAAGGATTCTAATAAATTTTTGAGGATAACACTATTTACTCACAGTAGAGTGATTTCCTACCAGTCATAGACCACTGTGCATTGAATCTCTAATTTATCATCTTTACATGCTTTATAAGTCTCCATCACCCCTGTACCCAGTCATTATCACCACTCCTCTTAACATCAAGAATCAATATATAGCCACGATACCCCGTGCACCACAAATCACAAGGGTGTCAATCAATGTCAATGATAATCCATCCATGCTAAACAATCCTAGGTATGAACACCTATAATCTTCATTTGAAATCCAATGATTGTTCTATTTCAAAATAATAGTCTTGGAAACACATTTTCCTACCTGCAATGCAACATGATTCCAAGCACTCTGAAACCAAAACTTGTATCATGAGTACAATATCTCAAGGAACCCTATACTATAAGGTTTCATGGGAAATTTTTATACCATGATTTATGCCTTATAATGGTTATTGTCATGAATTGGGAATTTCTTCAGTGAGAATCAGTACTAAGGAATTAACCTTGACTATCCCCTTACAAGTAACATCTCAGTCTAGTTACCATTATGAATCATAAGAAATAAAGACATTAATAACTTAATGTCTAATTTCTAATACCATATGGTTATGGAAATATCATGAAAATGGTTTCCCTACAATTAAAAAATCACGAAGCACCATCTTGGTTCATATTTGGACACATTACATGACCAATTCTTCATTAAGATATCCATGTTGAGGCCAAAAAATTCTTAGTTTAGTTAAATATAATTCTACTAGGTTCCAAATGGATCACTCTATATAGAATGTAGTCAGAAAATAAATTCACCAATCCAGTATAATTGATACTCACCCAAGATTCTTACTAAGGCTACAAGCACTGGGAAGTGATCTAACAAGCTTCTCTAAAAAATATATACATAATGAGACTTCATTGTTATAAACCCAATAATTATCATCATCATCATATAGGTGCACCACACTGTAATATCACAATTCCTATTTTATATAGTAGAATCACATAGAGTTTTATCCAAAATAATGAAACAAAGAGCACCACTTTTCAAACATAATATAATTTGTCGAAACTAAATTTTTGAGTGCTTTTTCATCAATAAAATCACAAAAAATAAGTATATATGCCATGTGGAACCTGTATGATTAATATAATGCAAAAATTTACACATACACATATGACCAACATAAAAAACCAAATGTAATCTAGATACATAAAAAATCATTATCATTTCAAGAGTTGAAACCATATAACCATAATTGAAATGACCCCAAAAATCAATATTATTCTTCAGTAACCTGTACACACAATTTAAATGGTGTTTGTGTTGCAACAAACAATGATTCATTACATGATATAACACATATCTATTTAAATAGACTAGAAAATCCCATAAAAATGAAAATAAGGCTGGTGATGATACTATTTTTTAACAACCCATCCCAATGTATTGGCTTCGAGCTAGAGTGAAACATGACCAAAACTGTGTTTACCCATACACCCATGGTTACTAGCTAATAGAAATGGTGTTAAAAATTTCTTTGAAAAACTATAACATCAATTAGAGTACATGGTAAATAAAACCAAATATGTAAACTATATATAACCATAGTAATAAGAAACCATTAACATACCATCTATATGAATGAATGATGAAACACCATACTAAATACGAAATACAAAACACTTCTTTAACATATGGTTGATAAAAAGTATTAGAAAAAAATAAAACCATATATTGGGGATCTACTTCTATAAGGCTCAACACATCCTTGTCTCCAAACTTGTAGTAATAAATATCCTAATAGAATATAAAACCCAATCCTTATCCCAACCCATACAAGTAATAAGTGAGGTATTCTTAGGTATCCAACTGCGATGGCCTCCCGAGATGTATGTGTGTATAACTTAATAGGGAACCACCAACATGGTTCAATACTTAACCGATAAATGTAGAGTATGTGTTTGTGATAATATTTTTAAAAAGTAAAGAGTAAATACATATATTACACAATAATAAAACATAATCACTAAGAACATAAAAAAACAAACACCCAGGTACCAAGTGGTCCTGGGCTTAATAAGACGCCATAAAACCCAACCACTCCTTCTTCACCATGTTTTTAATAGAGAAGTAAATGTCTATTACTATATGTCATTATATATTCTTCAATTCTTGGAATAAGTTGACACCATACACCAATAATTTCATGTTCCTCCATTAATGAAATTCCACATGGCCCACTTTAATTGTGGTCATTATCAGAAATACCACATGCCCATCCCAGGTGGTGGTAATTATCCAGAACACAACACACCCCACCATTTTGGAGTTCTTTATAATTATATGATAGTACCTACCACCATACAAGTTTTATGTATTTATAAAACCACATTACCCAAAAATATAATTATACCACTTCAGCATGTAGACAATGGATCTTCAATTCCCATTCATATTCTACTCCCGCATCAATAAAAAAAATTTGTAATATAACCCATACAATAAAAATATTTATAGTCTATATCCATCATCATGTCATCATGCTCACCCTCCAAGGGTCACCTAACCAAATATGATAAACTTAGTCATCATGAAACCTAAATAAAGGTTACATAGGCTATTCAAAACCAAAAAATATGCATCACAAAAAAGAACAACAAGACATTCCACTAATAGTTTTCAATTGTATACATGTGCAGACACATACGATCACATATAAACATGGTATTATTTGATACTCATGAAGACACAAGTGATTAAAACATCAAAAAATGTCTCATGGATATGCACACATGCATGTTATCAAATAATTAAACATTGTATCATAGACCACACATGCACATGCTTGTGATCAAGGAATCAAACATGGTGACAAGGGATATACACATAGACACCAAATAGGGTCCCTGAAAGAAATCTTACACATTAGTGATGAATCCTCGACCATCGATGGTCATCATCAATCAAGTGCATAATGTTCCATCATGGCCCTTAGCACTTTATCTGGTTACATTATCCCTAGTCCCTTTAATTAAATAGTACATGTGATTAATTATTTAATAAATCATTACATGTTATTTATAGTACATTTATGAATTATGGTTCGGTATCCAATTGTAATTAACCTCATATCAGATGTAAAAGTATCATGCATAATAACATATGAGAGTGTACACGATACCACCTAACTAAAACAGAGTCAAATTCTAACCAATAAAATACCAATAGCTTTTTCAGAGACGTCTAAGTAATTTTTATCCTCCATTGATCACCACATGGTCCTGGATCATGACCGAACATTCTAAATAATATATTATAAGAAAATTATTATTAATTAAATGATTCCAAAAAAATTCACAAAAAAGGAGAAATGAATATTTTTCTAAAGACTTTCCGGATATCATTACCTAGTAAAAACCACATTTAACCACATGTGGAAGGTCTATATGATACTTTTGATGTCATTAAATGAATGAAACCATAGCCACAAAATCATTGAACTGAGTTTTTCCACTATCGATACACTCACGATTCAAGGATGATAAAAAGATCAAAATGAAATACATGATATAATGAATGATTGAATT
This sequence comes from Viscum album, assembly GCA_963277665.1. Lineage (NCBI taxonomy): Eukaryota > Viridiplantae > Streptophyta > Magnoliopsida > Santalales > Viscaceae > Viscum > Viscum album. The sequence continues at coordinate 1,990,320,003 of OY728126.1, read as the reverse complement.
AAATTTTACTATAATACATAGAATATATATATAAGGAACTAAAATTAATTTAAATAACTAACAATAGAATGCCTTCATCATCATGGTTCATTCTCTAGAAATGTTGACCCAAATTCCCATCATTCTTGGAAAAATCCACCAAGATCTGATGGAATATTCATTCAACTAATTTAATGGGATCTACACAATAATCAATCACTGCTCAAGATAATCTTGGGGAAGGGAATATAAATATAAATGAAACATCCGAGGATCAAATAGAATAAAACATACTAAGAGGAATCATCTATATCGAAAGACACAATGATCCACCACCACATAAGGAATTAAGGGATCAATATTGATGAAGAATAAAGGATCTCTCTAGGATTAACTATTGAATTATATTGAGATCCTCCTTGTATAAAGGGAAGATCATAGATATAAGAGAGGAAGATATCCCAACTGTGTGGAACTCCAAATTTCTATCAAATCACATAAAACACAAGTGGGGACTGAAAGCCTAATACACTAATCGGATCTCCACTATATCTCCCAATAGGCTAGCCGATGAGGGTCCACCAGTAACCTAGTGTAGTCTCTTATATTGGCAAATGAATATTTCTTGGATGCATGCCATCTACCTACCCCATCTCCTAGCTGGGGGGTACTACGAACTAATTAGTCATTATAGCCACATCCCCATATTCTTTGGTCTTACTCCACTAAAATTTAGATCATTGCCCACCCTTTGAGCTTCCATTCATTTCCAAAAACGCCAATTAAGGATGTTTTAAAATGTAACATATCATTTAATCACCCATTTATCCAAAAAATTCATTATTAAAATAAAAAATTACTATTAATCATAAAATTCAATACATGTAATGACGTGGTTCGTGAAATATATGTTAAAGCATAGTCTCATGTATAAAAGTTATAGTTGAGGTAATTACTTATAAAGACCTAGAAAATTCCATGTAATTGTTTTTAATTATTTGGGATTATTATGAATCTGTGAAAATTCACAGCGCGTGATTATGAGGCCTGGGGTGCCTGGAATGAATTTATGAACATTTTTAAAGGTACGTTCAGTAAACGCGCGGGCGACATTTTCTATCTTTTGAACCGGTGCTCGGATTAAAAATCTGAGTGAACCATTGAATCTACAGTTCCATGATTTTCTTAAGGGAATCTTCACTTTATACCTAGTAGGTTAGGAGAAAAAGATAGTTTTGGACTTCTAAATGAAAAGTAAAATAACATGTAATTGTTATTTTATTTTCTTTTTCTCTAATGGATGAGCGGAGGTGGTGGGATCGATGACTTGTCAATCCAATAAATGGCTTGACTCATCAACTGTGTAACTCGATTGTTGTGAATTAAAATAGGTTCATTAATCCATTTAATGAACCTCATTAATTCTAAAATGCATTACTCATATTTCCCCCTTCTATTTAAATGGAGCTCGGGGTGGGGTTTTGGATTGGATTATTTAAGCGAGGAATCTCTGACAGAGTTTTGCGGCAACACCAACTGACAGAGGATGGAATCTCAGGCAGCAATGATCCGAGATCGACAGACGCTGACGAGTCCATCCAACATTGATGCTCCTCCCACCGCAACCACGATACCTCCAAATAATCAATAGGTATGGGTTTTGTTTGAAATGGATTTATTTAATCATTAATATTAGATAAATATTCTCCACCTTGTTATCATGTATAACGCAAAGGGCCTGGGCTGACGAACAATCCCAGACCCTCCGATGCTTCGTTCATGTTTCTTTATTTAGGGACGACTTTCATTAATTTTCGAACGAAAAAATACACATAGGGTTATGCTCTAACATAGACAGTTTTCAAGACTCATGGGCATAGACGACACTAAGAACGGACCACCAGATCTTTTCTGGTGGCCTGCAGAAAGAACTAACGTCGCGCAATGCTTGCGGTGGCTGGCAGTGGCCGGAGTAGGCTCGCAGAAACCGGCTGCCAGTGGTGGGAAGGTGGTGCATCATGGTGGTGAGAGGAGGATTTCCCAAGCCAGGAACATGGGAGAAGGGTGGTGCTTGTAGGCATTGTCGGCCACAACAGTCACAGTTATCGGGCCGCAGTAGAAGGGGGCGACGCGGCCCTGTGCCATGCCGCATCGGTTGGAGATCGGTCAGAAAATTGGATGACCGTTGTACGTGATGGGAAAGAACCCCACAGGCTAGACGAAATGGCCCTGCATCCGTGGGGCCATTTGAAGATAGAGGTCCTCCTTCTGGTGGACCAGGCTGGATGGGGGTCGGCTGAACAGGCCGGACCCGCGGCCTAGCGGTCTAGCGCAGGTGGGCCTGCCCCACTCGGTGGGCCGGGCCCACTGTGACTCGGGCCCACAAACCTGACGAGCCGAAGCCAGTGAACCCGACAGAACCTTAACAGTTCGGACCCAAATGGGGCTAGGTAGACCCTAGGAAAAGTTGTGTCGGGCTGACCTAACCGAGTCGGACTGGGCCCAAACCCAACCGGCCCCCAAAAAAAAAATTTCTTTAACTGACATACCATGTTTCCATTTGACATTCCGTTAGTGGAATTGGGACCCCTCTTTGGAAGTGGTCCCTTTGAAATATTCCGGTTGGCCCAATTGAGCTTGGCCGGACCGAGTTGCAATCACCCCTGTTTCACAGAATGAGGTGTAACTAACAGACCAGACGTCCGATTGACGCGCCATCTATGGAATAAGTACCCTTGTGATAGGGAGGTAATTTGGAGATACTCTAAGGGAGTTTTGATGGATATTAATGTGTGAACTAGGTTGGATCAGACATGAATCCAACTAGGCCCTGTTTACAAAAGTACCAATATCTCATAGACCGAGCATCCGATCGATGCGCCTTCTATCACGTTGGGAACCTTATGATGTGGAAATCCCTTGGGTATGATTTTTGTGTGACTTAGTACTGTTTGAAATATGACTGATGGGTTGAGTAGAAGAATCTTTCAGATATCAGGTATGCATCGCGTGGGAATCCAGTGTCTGGCTATGATAAGAAGAAGAAGAGTGACCAATACCGGTCAACATAAGAAACTCCATAGTGGGATGATCTAGCTGTACAACTAATCTTCCCTACCTATGTATTAGCGACCAATACGGGTCAACACTAGTGACCAATATGGGTCAGCACTAGTGACCAATAGGGGTCACCACCAATGACCAATAGGGGTCACCACCAGTGACCAATACGGGTCACCACCAGGGACCAATACGGGTCGACCCCAATGACCAATACGAGTCAGCACCAGCGACCAATACATGTCGACATCTAGCGACCAATACGGGTCAGCATACAGTGACCTATACGGGTCAAGAGTAGAGTTACTATGGATAGGATGATCTGGCTTTTTGTCTAGTCATCTCTATCCAAGTAACCTTGATGTTATACCTTTAGAGTGAGATGTCTCATTTGCCTTGTGCTTCATGATTTAGATCATGCTTGCGATATTAACTTTGTGGTATTTCTTGTGATTTTTTTCTTTTGTGGATTACTGAGAGACCTTTGGGGGTCTCAGGGTCCCCTACTGGGTACTGTTATACTCAACCCTACATGGGCTTCACCTGTACGTGTGTGTCTGGTGTAGACTACTGACGCTCCGAGGTAGAATTTGGAGGTTAGGGAATTAGTGGAGCTTAGTGAAAAGGGTGCATTCAAGATCATTTTATTCAACTTTAGACATAAATCTTTTACCCTCCTAGTAGAACTCCTGGGAAGATGCAATAGCTGTTTACTTTATTTTTAGTTTTTTGGGCATGTATTTTGGCCCACTGTTTTCAGTTTATATTTGTACTTGTGGTTGTACATTACTCTCGTGGTTATACCTTACTTTTGTTGGTTGTTTTCTTCATTTTCTATTTTTTAGTGTGTAAATATATCTATGTAAATTCCTTCCCTATTCAGGAAAAGCCTTCTGGTGATAGTCACCAACCCCTGGCCTATGGAAGGACGGATTGGGGTAGTCATGTTCGACCCCCATGGGATGGGTCATGACAAAGTGGTATTAGAGGGCGGTCGGTTCTACCAGAAGAAATAAGAGTCTACTTTTAATGAGGCTATTGTTTAAAGTGTCTTGAATTTGGTTTTCATTACAGGGTTTCTAGTGTTGGTACAGTGGCCAACATATTGATATAGCAGGACCCTGAATTCTATTTTCGGACTCGATACATGAATACAATGGTTGCTAGTATTTTGAAATGTTTTTTTATGTTTCTTGAGTCATCTCACCCGGTATAACTTATCAAATGTGGAACATATGTTTCTTCCAGGATTCCTCCATGAATACAACCAGCCAGGATTTCGATTAGAGATCGTGACAGTGGTTCACCGAGCGATGAGGCATCTATATAAGGACCACTCACAATGATGGCACATTTGGGTGGTGTACTAGCAACACCACCACCCATTGTGGAGCAGATGTTACTAGTGGATCATGCACGCTGGAAGATAACATTGGATGAGTTCCATAGATAGAGGCATCTGTGGTTTTGAGGTGAGACATACCCCCATGCAGTAGAGGACTGGTTTGAGGAGGTTTCGAGGGACTTTCGCTCAGTAGAGACACCAGATGAGCAGATGGTGATATTGGATGATAGCCCTTTCCTGGGCTTGGTAGGAAGATGGTGGAGATCGATGCTCTAGGTCTGGGAGGAGATGACCCTCACCTAATTGGATATTGATATACTTTTCAGGGCAGAGTTTGTGCTAGTGACACTATGATCTGTACATATTTAGGAGATGTTGCATCTGTAGTAGGGTAGACAGATATTGGCTCAGTACTCAGTGAGATTTATTGACCTCTCATGATACTCCACCGACATGGTACGATACCCTAAATTCAATGCTCGGACCCTTGAGTAAGGGGATTTGATGAGAGATCAGAGCTACGATAGTTCCTCTCAACATAACAATGCAGGATGGGGTTATAGAGAGATATTTTTTTATAGAGAGCTTTCTTGCTGTCTAGGAACTGACAGTGAGAGCCTCTACCAGATGACAGGTAGCAGAGTCATCTGCAGCTGGTTGTAGGAAGACGACACAGAAGGCCAAGCATGCTAGAACTTCCGGAGGGTGTCCCTGGGATGTGGGGTTATAGGTACAAGGCTCGAGGTGCCGAGGGAGCCACCAGTGATGCATGATCTTTTTTTCCTTTGGGGGTCAGGGTCAAAGAGATTGTGACTGTCTGAATCCCCACATGGATGATCAGAATATGGTGGAGGGGACACTATGGTAGTGGGAATGGACGTATCATGAGTGTCATCTAGGATAAAGACAAGGATGGGGAGCATGACATGCAACTAGAGGTGGTCGGGGTCACCAGGAGCTACCTCCACCACAACCAGGTGGTCCACGACGAGCTCAGGGAGCGGGTGGATGGGGACATGCCCAACTACATGCAGTAGAGGCTCATGATCCTAACATCCCTGAGATGATACGAGGTATGACCTGTACCTTCTCTACATTAGCAGTAGTGCTTATCAACACAGGTACGAGCCATTATTTCTTTTCTGTAGACTTAGTTCGAGAATCAGATATTATTACTGAGCATTTAGCTCAACCATTGCATTTGGAGACTCCTATGAGAGGAGATTCAGCTGTCACAAACTGGTGCCGATAGTGTGATATTTCTCTCATAGGAGAGATTTTTAGATGGGATATTCTCGTAGTGGCGTAGAAGACCTACAATGTCATTCTAGGCATGGACTAGCTATCAGTAGTTCACACACATATTGACTGCTAGATATGTACAGTGTGATGTACATGTGGATATGGAGGCCAATTTTCCTTTTTTGGGGATAAGGTAAATAGAGAAGTACAATATGTACTTGCTCTTAGGAGGGTGAAGCCGATTACATATCAGATGGCTTTCATGACCTTCGACATGGTGGATGAGGCGAGTCCACAGTTCCCAGTGGTGGTGGATGAGTATGAGGACGTATTTCCATGAGATGTCTTGGGACTACCTCCTCCCAAAGAGTTAGACATATACATTGACATGTTCTTAGGATCACCACTGATATCTACACCAGCATATCAGATGGTCCCTGTGGAGCTCCAGGAGGGGAGGGTATAGTTGGATGAATTATAGAGGTAGGGATTCGTAAGGCCCAATGTTTCTCTATGGGAATCCTTGGTGTTGTTTTCCAGGATGGCAGACAGATGTTTTAGGCTATGAATGGACTTTCGGTGCGTAAACCATGTTGAACATGATGAATAAGTATCCTCTTCTGAGGATTGATGATCTTCTTGATCAGTTGAAAAGAGTGAAGCAGTTCTCAAACATAGACCTTAGATCAGGCCATCATCAGCTCAATATACAAGATGAAGACATACCGAAGACAACCTTTAGATGTCGGTATGGCCATTATGAGTTCTTGGGGATGCGTTTTAGCGTGAACAACTCTCTAGAGGTGTTCATTGTGATCATTAACATGATATTCTAGCCATACCACTATCGCTTCGTGGTGGTCTTCATCGACGACATCTTGGTGTACTCAGCATCTAAGGAAGAGCATACATTACACTTGAGAATAATTACAGACACACTCTGGGAGCACAAGTTATATGGGAAGCACTCAAAGTGTGAGTTATGGATATGGAAGGTCCAAATCATTGGAAGTGTCATATCAGAGGTTGGACTTGAAATGGATCTAGAAAAGATCGAGGCAGTACTTTCTTGGGGGCCACCTAGGAGTGTTTCTAAGGTTTAGGGCATTCTTGGATTCGTTGGATACTATTAGAGGTTCATACCCAATTTCCCAAGATTAAGAGAAGCTATGACTACCTTGATGAAGAAGGGTAAACCCTTCCTGTAGTCGGAGACACGCCAGTAGTGCATTCAACTGCTGAGGTAGAGCTTGACCATCGCTCCAATCCTGAGGTTTTCGATGGAGGGCACTGACTATGTGGTTTACTGTGATGCATCAAGGACCGGACATGGTTGCATATTGATGCAGTGAATGATTATGGATCATGATATTTGAGGCCTCATGAGTAGAATTATGAGACTCATGACATGGATTTGGCAGCAGTTGTCTTTGCACTGATGATGTGGCGACACTACTTGATGGGTGAGCAGTTCATTTTTTACTTAGACTATAAGAGTATCATATATATATTCACACAGAAGGATTTGAATTTGATACAGTGATGTTAGCTGGAGTTCCTCATGGACTATTACATTTAGATAGTCTATACTCCTAGGAAGGGGAATGTAGTGGCGGATTCACTTAGCTAGAGATCAATTTCGTAGATAATGAACGATTCTTCAGAGTATTTAGGCTCGTTTCGGATATCCTACGTGGATAAATATGAGACAATCTACCTATAGTCGATGGTAGTTTCGCCTCCACTCCTTCAACGAGTCACGAAGGTGAAACTAGAAGACATTAGTAGTGAGACTTCACGTTCTCAAATATCCTCTGGCCATGCACCTGACAGATATTCTGAAGGTGGGGAGCACACTATCCTTTTCAGAGGACGAACAGTTGTACCAGTGGTGCTACGAGAGGAGATGCTGATGGAGTTCCATACATCCCCCTTCGTAGTACATCCAGGCTTTAAGAAGATGTTTCTAGACCTCCAGTGTCACCACTGGTGTCCAGGGATGAAGAAAGCAATGGCTGAGTTTGTTTCTAGATGCCACACTTTCCAAAAAGTGAAGGACGAACACCAGGTACCAGCAGGATGGACCCAACACCTCGAGATACTAGAGTTGAAGTGGGAATAGATATAGATGGACATGGTGATGGGGTTACCAGATATGTCCAAAGGGAATGATACCATCTGGGTGATCATTGACCAACTCACCATGTCGGCCCACGTCCTTTTTATTTGAGATAAGGGTTCGATAGAGAGATTAGGTCGTCTCTACATTCAAGAGATCGCGCGACTTCATAGGGTGAATTTGATGATATTCTTAGACCCTAACACATGATTCACATCCCAGTTATGGAAAGTATTGTAGGAGTATTTTGGGGCTCAGATTCTCTTGAGCACAGCTTTTCACCCATAGATAGATGGTCAGAGTGAGCAGATCATCCGGACCATAGAGGATGTGGTTCGTGCATGTTTCCTAATTTTGGTCATAGTTGGGAAGAAAACCCACCCTTGGTGGAGTTTGCGTACAAAAACATCTATCACTCCACCATTGGTATGATACCTTTTGAGGTGTTGTACAAATGACAATGCAGATCACCATTATGCTAGACAGATCCAGGAGAGACATTACTCGTGGGTCTAGAGATGGTACAAGATACCACTGAGAAGGTTCAGGTTATCTGAGAGCAGATAAAGACTGCATAGAGCTGACATAAGTCCTATGCAGATAGGCGATGAAGACCACTGGAGTTCTAGGAGTGGGACCATGTATTTTTGCGAGTATCCCCTTGACGGGGACTACATAGATTTAACCTAGGCGGAAAATTCTCACCGAGGTTTATTAGACTATTCCTGAAACTTCAGAGGACTGGTGAGGTGGTGTACAACTTGAAATTTCCACCGCAGTTGGAGATGGTGCACGATGTCTTTAACGTATCACAACTGAGGAGGTACGTGCATGAACTATCTCACATCATCGACCATGTCAATATGGATGTTGACGACGAGGTGACTTTTGCAGAGTACCCAGTTGATATAGAGGATCACCAAGAGCAGATCCTTTGTGGGTGGTTGATACCTATTGTGCACATTCAATGGGAGCATGGGAATCTTCTGGAGAGCACATGGGAGAGAGAGGCCCTTAAGAGTGACCAATACCCCTCTTTTTTGTGTAGCCTTGTTTAGATTTTGTGGATGTAAAGCCCCAATGTGGGGAGAATGTAAAGACCTAGAAAATCCCTTGCAATATTTTTAATTATTTGAGATTATTACGAGTCTGCGAAAATTTACGGTATGTGATTTCGAGGCCCAGTGTGCCAAGAATGAATTTTTGATCTTTTTTAGGGTACATTAAGTAAACGTGCGGGCGAAGTTTACTATATTTTGAACAGATTCTCAGATTAAAAATATGAGGGCATCGTTGAATCGGAAGTGCTGAGATTCGCTTAAGGGAAGCTTCAATTTGACTGATGTTGGTCAGGAGAAAAAGTTTGTTTTTGGAAATTTTAAAGAAAAGTAAGATAACCTGTAATTGTTATTTTATTTTTCATTTTCTCTAACGGTCGAGCGGTGGTGGTGGGACCGGTGACTTGTCCAGAAAATAAATGGGCTGACTTATCAACTATGTAACTCCACCGTTGTGAATGAAAATAGGTTTATTAATTAATGTAATGAATCTCATTAATTCTCTAACGCATTACTCACATTTCCCCTCCTATTTTAATGGTGCTCGGGGTGGGGTTTTTTAATGAATTCTTCATGCGAGGAAACTCTGGCAGAGTTCTACAACAACACCCACTAATGGAGGATGGAAGCTCATGAAGTAATGATCCAGGATTGACAGACGCTAATGAATCCATTCAATGTGGATGCTCCTCCCACCGTGATAGCGATACCTCCAACAAATCATGAGGTAAGGGTTTTTTTTGAAATGACAATATTCAATCTTTAATAATAGATAAATATTCTCTATATTTTTATCATGATTAACACGGAGGGCACGTGCTGAACAAACAACGACCATACCCTCTGCCTCTTCATTTATATTGCATTCATTGGGGATGTCTTTCCTCAATTTTTGTTGGAAATGAGAGATCAAGAGTCACGTTGTGACGGACGCAGTCCGAGAGACTTGTAGGAACAAATACAACCAATAATGGACCCCCGGAGCGTGTCCGGTGGCCCACGGAAAGAACCGCTGGTGACCATGCAGGCGGAGGCTGACAATGGCTGGAGAATGCCTGCAACAACTGGCCGCAGGCGGTGGGATCGCAGCTGCCGTTGCGCGCCATGATGGACTGAGGCAGTTGACCTGACTTACCACGTGGGAGAAAGACAGGGCCCATAGGCACCACCAGCGATAACAGCCATGTCTAGCGGACAACTGTAGGAGGGGACGGTGTGGCCCCCACCGTGCAGCGTCAGCTGGAGACTGGTCAGCGAACTGGCCGACCATTGCACACTGTGGGGCAGTGCCCCACCGGCTAGATGAAAAGGCCCCATATTCGCGGGTCCAGAAGCAGATAGCGGTCCGCCATCAGGCGTACTTGGTCAGACCCTCGGCCCAGTGGTCTGGATCGGACCCACGACCTAGCAGGCCAGCTCTGGTGGGCTGAGCCCCACCCGGCGGGCCGAGGCAACTGCGGCCTGGGCCCGCGAATCAGTCAAGCCAACACCGATGGGTTGAACCAAGTGAACCAGGCCTTTCCATAATAGGCCAGACCTAGGTGGGGTTTGGTAGACCCCAAGACCAGTTGTGTCGGGCCAGCCTGACCGAGTCGGACTAGGCCAAGACCCAACATACCCTCGAATAGAGAAACACCCGTAACTAATGAACCGGGTGTCCGTTTTATGTGTCGTTAGTGGCGTTGTGACACATTTTGGGAAGCGATCCCTTTTGCATATTATGGTGGGTCCGACCAAGCTGGGCTAGACTGAGGTGCGATCACCCCTATTTCGTGGAAGGAGGTGTAAATAACAGAATGGGCATCCGATCGACACACAGTCTATGGCATAAGGACACATTGATAAGGCGGTCCTTTGGAAATACTCTAAGGATGTTTTGAAAGAGATTGACATGATGCCTGGGTTGGATCAAACTTGAATCCAATCAGGACCTTTTTATAAAAGTACACATATCTCACCGACTGGGAATCTGATCGAAGCATCGTCTATCACGTCGGGACCCCTATGACAGGGAGGTCCCTTGAGAATGATTTTTTGTGGGACTTAGTACCAGTTGAAATATGAATGCTGGCTTGAGGATAAGAATCCTTCGATGACTGGGCATGCTTCATGTTGAAATCTAGTGGCTAGATGTGACAGGAAGAAGAAGAGCGACCAATACGGGTCAAAATAAAAAACTCCAGAGTGGGATGATATAGCTGTACAACTAATTATCCCTACTATTGTACCAGTGGCCAATATGGGTTAGCACCAACATCCAATATGGGTCAACACCAGTGGCCAATCATGGTCAGCACTAGCGACTAATACGAGTCAGCATACAATGACCTATACGGGTCAACTGTAAAGTTACTATGGATAGGATGACAAGGCTTTACGATTATTCATCCCTATCCAAGTAACCTTGAAATTATACCGTTAGAGCGAGTTGTCTCTTTTTCCTTGTGCTTCAAGATTTAAATCATGCTTGAGGTATTTCCATTGTGGTATTTCTTCTAGTTTTTTCATTTGTGGAATAATGAGAGACGTTTGGGGGTCTCGGGGTCCCTTACTGGGTATCTTTATACTCACCCCGGCATGGGCTCCACCCGTGTGTGTATGGTGTAGACTACTAATGCTCGAAGGTAGACTTTGGAGGATCGAGACTTGGTGGAGCTTGGTGCGGAAGGAGTAGTCGAGATCCTATTCTTTGACATCATACTTACAACTACTGACCTACAGGTATAGCTCTAGGGTTGATTCAACATCTGTTTAATTTCTTTTCAGATTATAGTGCTTGTATTCGGGCCCACTATATTCAGTATATAGTTGTACATGTGGTTGTACTTTACTCTTTTAGTTATACCGTACTTTTTATAGTTTTTTACTTAATTTTCCTTTTTTGAGTGTGTATAGATATCGAAAGCAATGACTTCCCTATTTTGGAAAAGCCTTCAGGTGTTAGTCACCAACCCCTAGCCTATGGAAGGTAGGATTGGGGTAGTAACATCCTGTCTCTATGGGACGGTTCATGGCATTTCTCATATAGTGGGGAATTTTCCTCAATCCATGGGTTTGGTACCCCCTTGGTCGATATGCCTTTACCTCAAAAAGTAATAGCCCCCACTATAATCATAGAGGTTTAGTATATATTATGAAGCTAGGGTGTTTGTATTTGATTTGGTATAGTGATAAAATAATAATTCAAGGTTACCACTAGGATATAACTTATTGTTGGGTATTCAATTTTGACATTATTATGAAACTGATTTCCATTGAGTTATGAATTATATTTGAGTTATGAACATGGATTTTCCATTACAAGATTGGTTTTCAAGCCTCTTAATGTATATTAGGGCGTTGATTCTCACTATGACATGTGTTTCAATATGAATTGTTATTCTGATTCAACCCATCATTTATTAAGACTAATATAAGGTATTTTTATACACACTATTTTCACAAAAATTGTTTTCCATAGGTTTTATTCCAGTGTATGTCATGGAAATTTTAGTGTAGACATTTTTGGGAATGTAGATGTTTGAGCTAGTTGTTAGTTTATTTCAGTGGTTACCTATATTGATGGATGTTTTAAATGACTACGTCCTTATTAATAAAATTGAAAAGGTGTTTTCCATTATTAAATATCATTTTTTCTTGCAATAATTATCTTATAAATTCTCTTACCTATGACATTTACCCATGTTATGTTTCTTTATATAGATGACAACTCAATTATTCATTCCAATTTTATTTATAGGTTATTTATATGTTAAATTATAAATTGGATATAAATATATATCATTAATTAATGTTAATTAGGATAAGGCATCTTATGTGTGATATCCGTTCTTTTTGATAGTGACTACCCCCTTACCCATGTGTGGCTGGATTTTTGTTTAAAACTTGTCTTAACCATTATTACATGAAGGTTCCATATTGTTTATGTCTTGCGAGGTATTTTTGGGGGTCTAATATCATTCAAAATATATTATATATCATTGTTTCTAGTTTTGGGTTAACTATTTATTCATTTTTTGTTTTATGTTCTAGCTTTTATGGGTTGAAAATCATCTAATATTTTTCCAATATAGTAATTCAAAAAACTAAAAATTTATCTTTTGTGTTTTGGGAGTGTTAAAGAAGAAATGGGAACATGAAAATATGACTTTAAGATAAATTATACTACACATAAATTCCATGTGACTTTAGGTACATGAAATTCCAAGGTTATTATCAAATGTGGATAATTTTAGTTTTTGATGTTTTGGTAAGATGAAGATTGAAGTAAACACCAGTCATCATACCTTGGGAAAAAATGTGGATAGTTGGAGCATATCATGGTTTATTAGGAAGATCTGGAGTTCCCAATAATAGATTAATGTATAGTTGAATGAATTATTTTGGTATGAAATTTTATGTGTCACATTTAATACAATAAATGTTATGTTACCTTGAGATGATTTTGATTTAAATTGATTGACATGTGTATGGGGAAATGTTGTGGTTTTACACCATAATTTTAGGGGAATTATATATATAAAACATGGTTACTTTAATATTGTCTTATTTCTATTTAGGTATAATTGAAATCAATTTGATAATGGTTGTGGATCTGACGGAAGTGATAAAAAACATAAAATACTCATTAGATCTGGGAATGATGGTTTTTGAGTCAATGGTTTCATAGAAAATAATAGGATGGTTTTGAATTAATATTGATAATATTAAAATTATCTTAAAACCTCTATTATTTATTTTGAAATTTCTCCTAGAACTTAGAATGTATTTTGGAAACTATGGGACATTTTAAGGTTATTTGACTTTATTTTATGATTTGTTTATGAAATTACACTTATAGTTGTTTCAATATTCAGTATGTGAAATTATACATATATTTCATAAGGTTTATTAGTAAAATTATATTTATCATTACTTATATTAAAAATGGGATGTTTGAATGGATGAATCAAGGAATAGTGTAATGAATAATTATTTTTTGTATACTGTCTCAAATTAATTAATCATGAATGAGGGAATTATAATTTTATGAGGTAGGGGAATATAAATTCTCTCTTTTATATATTTAATGAATATTTTTAATTTTACTAGTGTAGTTGTTATTAAATTTTATGGGTCATATTAAATTAATTATTGTATATTTTTTTGTAAGTGTATATTTAATTTTCAATAAATAATAATATTAATGGAATACCGGTAATTATGATAGATCTAGATTAAAATTATTGCATATAATAATAATAAAAATGGGAAGATAAGAGGTTATATTACATGATTGGGAATAAAATGAATTTATTACTTTTTTATGTTTTCTCATTAAGTGATATTTTGTAAATTATGGATCCTTTATACTGATACATTATTTAGTAAACCATGTAAATTATTGTCTACTAAAATTTAAAGAATCATGAAATCAATGAGATAATATTAATATATACAGATTTGGAAATTATTGTGGAATTATTGTTTGATAGTGAATTGTTGAGATAGATTTCACAAGGATATGAGGATTTTATCATCGATGATAGGATGAGATAAATGAAACCAATGGTGGCTTGTTTGGTTTATATGTTATGAATATAATTCTATTGTTCCATGTAGTTTTTTGTAATGGTATTCGATATGATTTGAAATATGAATTTATTTATGTGATATTTATTTAGATGACATTAATGTACTAAATTTTCTTTGGGGATGACAATGATATGGTATGAAGTAATGTCATATATCTTGATAATGATATGGTATATAGAGATTTAGTATTACCTAATTATGGTGTGGTACCAAAGTATGTGTTATTCCCTAAACAAGTATGATTATTATTATATATTTCATACCGCTATATATTTGTTCTTTTTATATATTCCTATACATATTTTTTCTTTTTATAGATATTGTGGAAGATAGTTTTTTGTTTTTTCTGATTATACTATTTTAATAGGACTATATAATGAGATTTTGAACATGATATATCATTTTTGTGGTGTTATAAATATGTTTATATAGTTGTGATGATATAAATGTGATAATTTTGATAATGTAGTCAATAATATATGTAGAGGTTTTTTATGCTTTATTTTTCTCTAATTTGTATTGTGTGTAAAAAAAATGAACAATTAATATGTCATTATAAAAGCCTTTATTTTTTCTATTTATATGAAAAATGAGTGGGTAAAGGTGGATACTACTGAATATACATGTATAATATCACAATTAGTATCAACTATTATCTATATTGACATGATTAAGTAGATGATGGTGTTCCAATATCTTGGGTTTCAGAATAAGGTGGAATATAAAAGAGTGGGTTTAGTCATGTAATAATTTTTTCTTAGGAATTGGTATATTATTTTTCATTAATTTATTGACATAATAAAGAATTTGTTCATTATTTTATTGAAGTTAGTTTATTTTATATTTAGGTATATTGTGGTTTGTTTTACATAAATAAGGTTAATACCTCCCAAAACTCTGATTTTATATAGTTGGTTTTATTTTCATCGTTGTGGACTATTGTAGGTATGTTTTGAGTTTTACTCTGAATCTCATTTCTTTCATAAGAGGATTTCTACTAGGTTATGACATAATAAAATATGTTGATTAAAAAAACTGATAATATACTAATTTGCTAGATAAGACTATTTAGACACCTGCAATGGATCATGATAGTGATTGTTTCAACCTCCAAGGTCTAACCACCCAAATATAGAAGCGAATTTGGGTGATTTTATTCTCTAACCAAATTTATCTTGATCTTATGTTTGAAGGAATTAGAAATCATTCATAAAAAGTGTACAAAGAATAAAATACAAGTTAATCAAATAGGGCAGGCCTTAATAGATGTTTTACTTAGTTTTCCCAGAATGGTTGAATCCAAATTTAATACAATAATAATGTGTCAGGATACTAAAATAACATAATTAATTTCCTTGTGAAAAAAATTTTAGGATCAATTTACTTAGAATTGAAATGAAGAAAAACTATTCTTATCTCTCCACTCACTACTCAATAAATGGTAATGAAACAATTATCAAAAAATAAATTAACATTTAATATTCAATATAAATAAATACACTAATCCATTGTTTGAGTTTTTGTTAAGAAGGATCTTCATGAATCTCTTTATATCATGAGTTTATTTCTAATGATTCTGATTTGTCACAATAAATTTCTATAACTCTAAAAAATAGTCATCACGATCATTAGTTGTTTTTAATTACATGTTATTATTTTATAAACCTAAAAATCTCCAAGATGAATATTCTAAAGTCTTCTTAATACTATTTTCTTATGTCATTAAATTATTTTTCCTAAAAAATTATATCATGGGTTGAGTCAAATCTCCCCTCAAAATCCCCAAAATTTTCCCTTTTGGGAAAATATTTATAAATTTAAAAATATTATATATATATATATATATATCTTAAAAATAGTATCATTCACAACTGAACTACATGTGGTAGATTACCCTGGATATTTCTCTCTAAAAAAAGTTATCAAATCATAAAAATAATATTTTCCCCAAATTTTATTAATTTGAATATCAAATATGATGATATTCGTAGCCCCCTATCATATTGTGAAATATTTTTCATTTAAAATAGTTTAATCATTTATATATATATTTCATTTTATGAAAAAATCATGATTTTTTATTTGAAGGCCCTATGTTTGGATTGAGTTATACGCAACACAATGTTATGTTTGTGCTACACACAACACCAAGCGCACAGAAGAATATAATATTCTGAGACATTACATTATTTATAGATTTTCCAATAGATTTGATATATTCTACATAGATTTTAATGCACATAATACCTAATTATATTGTCTTTCACACAATAATTAGTTTCTTCAGTGAAAATCCATACACACATTACTGAGTTTTACCAAACAATAGTATGTGATTAAAATATTTTTATATAATAAAATAAATCATAACCTTACTGTAAAATTATTGATTATGAATAATATTAACTAGTATATGAAAATATGGGGTTTAAAAGTAAAACAAAAAAAAATTCATTGGTTACAAATAATTTAGAAATGATTATAAGAACCAATTGAATATAAAGGAAATACATTTATAGAAAACCATTTGTATACTCACAATGATGTTTTATTCTAAAAAAATAAATTAATTACAATTATTGAATGATATTAATCATATATATATATATATATATAATATTAAATAAAATATATATTTTATATTCATCCAATATATTTGATTATAATAAGATAAGAGCAATCCCACTATTTTGCATAAAAATCAATATTTTTATAAAGGAACTTTTGCCGCCTTTTAGTGGATAACCTTTTTTAAATCCATTTTTTTAATTTTTAAATATTATATGTCAAAATAAACTTTTTATTTGAAATATAAACATACTAATTATCTTAGGGTTAATTTTTGGAATTTTTCTATGATTTTTTTAATGAATAGTGAAACATTATGAATTTTTATTCAAAACTGATTTTTTGTCTATGTTATTTATAGTGTAAAATATTATATTAATTTTATAAGTAAAATTATAAAAAAAATTATAAATTAATCTAGTAGAGGTAATTTTAATAAATTTCACATTAAAATTTAATGTAAAAAAATTAAAACTTTAGAACATTTTCTACTTTAAAACCCCTCTTTATCATTCCATTTGCAAGAATAAATTTAAATTAATTTGTGAACCTTATGTGATTGGAATTTGGAAATATGGATTATATATTTAGAATAATTATGGATTATAATGTATAATATAGAAAAGTTTGTTTATAATAAATGATATTAGTGACTGTAGTAGAAAATAATTGTAATGATTAAAGTGAAATTTTGATAAATATGGGACTAAAAATTAATATTAAGAGAGAAAAATACATAGAAAATTGTCCAAAATCCATTGTATATCAATAAATATACCATATCATAAATTTGATCTAATTGTTTCTAATATTTTGGCCACATTAAATAGTAAATTGGTGGGTGGAATTCCCTTTTTTGAAATTTACAATAGTTCAAAGCCTCCTCTAATATAAAAAGGTATCTTCTCATCCCAATTAATCACACTTATAAATCCAATTTTTTTCTACCAATATCAAAAAATAACTTCTAGAAACACCAACCATAATCCTAGAAGTCTCACCTTTTGGAAAAATCCATTAAAATAATCTCTTTGGTGCAAATCAGAAGGAGTTACCCAAAGAGGAGTTATCATCTCTTCTCAATAACTTTACATTTATTTACATTATCCACCCCCCTAAACCATACTTATTCTATAATTATATAAAAAAATAAGTATACTCAATATTTGTATATGTTTTAAGGCTAATTTTTATACCCCCCAAACACACACACTTCCCTCTAATGTGTATGGAACATATTTTTTATTTGTACGATAAACTACCACCTCAGAAATTGATAATGGTTCATTATTCCATGAACACATTTCATGGATGGTAATTATGATAGAAGCACTATTTATAGACTTTATATGTTATTAATATTGTGAATTTATGATTTTTTAATTATTTTATGACACAAAAAATATACTTTCCATCTTTTGTAAATATGATAACTTTGTTTGTGAAAGTGTGGACTACCGCCTCCTCAAAGTGATGTGATTCATTGAATCTATAGATGAAATGTAATAAGGATCATTTTAGTAAAATTATATGATTTATATGACATAATAAATATACTTTAATTATATATTATAGATATATACATAAATATCATATACATTCTTTCTTTCAATACGTCATGATAATGGAAACACCCATTATTTGTACGTACGACCTACCGTCTCCAGGAACTGTGAATTCTGATATATATATATATATCTAATAAATATTATTATAAATGATTATATAGTGAATATAAAAGATATATATGTCATTTTTACATTATATAAATAATTAAACCATGATTTCAGTAATATATTCATGAATGAAAAGTCAAAAAACGTATGATAAACAAAATGGTTTTTTCATAAACCTTACTTTTACATAATTTTTTTAATAAATTGGTAATAAAAGGTCATAATAATATAATAAATGGTTTTTTATATATGAATATATTTCTAAAAAATAATTATAATAAACATATATTTATTATATAGTAGGGTCGTATGATTACGATGAGAGTAATGACAGATGGTAAGGAAATTTAGTCTCACATTTTATTTCCATGAGATTCATATCTTATTCCAGACTCATTTCATTTATGTCTTGTATATACATAACATTTATATATTCTACTATTAATATACTTAAATGTATGGGAAATTAAATATCCATTTTATGAACATCCTTTATTTGGGTACATGATTCAAAAATTACTAAATCAATAAAGTCATTTTTTTTAATTTTAATTACATGGGAAAAATACCGTGTTATGAACTTATACTTTTAATTGAGGTTTATATATGGACCTTTAAATATTATATATTTAATAACATTTTTTAATGATATTTTAATCTTTATGTAATATTTTTATTTCCATTGTGTTGTGATTGAATGTTACCAAATCTGTAACGGTTTATTGCTAAAATCTCACAATTTATCAAGACTATTAATGATTTTTCTTCCATAGACAAAATATTATAATGAATCTATAAATAAATATGATTATTTCTCTCAAAATTTGGTAATTAATGTTACATATGAGCAATGGTAGAATATTTTAACTCTTTCAATCATAATACAATCAAGAACACGTTTCAAAGAAAGACTACATTTACCACTCATTTCAATCCAAAATATGTGTTCCTCCAAACACATTTTTTCTAAAGGGTTTCCAAATATATTAAAATATCATCCTATGATATTTAAGAAAAATTTCACAATTTTTTATTTAAAACATTTCATTAAATAAATATTCTAGTCATTTTCCCATGGTGAAACATTTCTATATTTTTTATGATTAAAAAAGAATATCTGAATGTACATATTCACCCATCGTCATGGCCATAATTTAATTTTATATTATTTTTAAAAAATAAAATTTAATTTATAGGAAGAAAATTTTCTTAATATTTTGGAAATTCATTTTTTAAAATATTTTTTAAAGGAAAAATGTTTTAAAAAATGATTTATGTTTAATAAGAGTTTTAAATAATTTTCAAAAAATCTTTACTAATTTTTTGATTTATTTTATAAAAAATGTTTTCAAAATGTTTTCAATGTTATTTTTTATGTTTTTAATGAATACGGTTTTCAAAATTTTATCAAGAATCCATTATATTTGTTCAATTTTATTTTCAATGAAAATAGTTTTCAAGGATTTTCTTGTGTTGAAAGGTTTTTTTTAAAAGAAAGGATATTTTCATGGAGAATTTTTTTGAAAAGATCTTTTAAAATTATTTCCCATGTAAGATGAAATATATTAGTGTTACTCATGCCTTTCTGAGAAATTATCCAAAGTTCCTTTCATGTTATTTCTTGAATTTTTTATGTTTTAATGGAATTATTCTTAATAAATCTGCCTCTCTTTAACGTGATATATGTTTATGAAATCTATTTCTCTATTAAAGGTTATATAATTATAAAATACATTTATCCTTTTCATTTGTCCTATTTTTTTTAAATATGTTTGTCTTTCATTGGTTAATTTTCTATGAACCCCATTTCTTTTCAGGGGTTATTCTTTGAGGAAATATTTATCAAACATGTCAAATTTCTACCAGTTGGGATAAGATTACAATATTATAATAGTCATTTCATTTCATGGTTTATGTAATGATTAATTTTTATAATGTCATAGAACACATATGTATAATTTAATTATCATATGGGTGGGACCTATATCTCCCCAAATGTATTGGTAAATATTTATATCTCATGAGATAGAATAAGATAATATTGGGAGTGAATCTTTGCTATTAAGATGACCATAGTAATGAACCTTGACTACCGAGATGGTATGTGGAGTGAACCCGTATTACTAAGACGTTCATGGGAGTGAACCATGAATACCAACACAGTATAGGAAGGGAACTCATTCTACTAATATGATTGTGTGTGGTATGGGGAGTGAAGAAATAATACTAAGATGACCTTATATGCGATTCCCTAACTACTATGGAAATCATTTTTTTCTTATGTGTTTTCCAAAATTCTATGTCTTACTCCTATTTTATTCTTTCATGGTATAAGATTTTGATTTCATTATGATACATGCCTTATGAATTGATAACCTTTATAAAATTATTCATCTTTATTATTTGTACGGTTTGATCTTCTAATGTTAATATCAAAATTTCATTGTCACGACCGTCCCCCTGGGCCTGCACCATGACTACCCCATGCCTGCATTCCATAGGCTAGGGGTTGGTGACTAGAACCGGATAAAATATCCCAAAAAAGGGAAGTCATTACCTTTAAACCCATACATACAAAATCTAGGTAAACAACAAGATAAAACCACAATGTTTAACTAATTCTAGTAAAAATGTGAAATTTTTTTAAAATGGTCTAGTATACAAACCCAAAAAAAATAAAAGTAAAGAAAAAAACTCCAGAGGTCATCCACCATGGATCCTACCAGAAGGGTATGTACCACTCATCTCTACGGTTCTCCATGTTAACCAGTCACCTTCGTACACCGTCTAGTCCTGGCTCCCAAATCACGGTCAAGGCTTTCTGTCGTCTGCATAAGGCAAACAAGGTACGGGCAAAGCTCATGTAGGGGTGAGTATAACAATACCTTGTTGGGATCCCAATACCCCCAAAGGTCTCTCATAATTCCCCAAAGAAAAATCCAAAAACATGATCTCAATCATGATGCACAAAGTAAAAGACATCACACATGAGGTATATGACATAACGAACATGAATAATGATGATTATTCATAGAGATAAATAATCATATATTATTGAGAAGTCCTATTACTGAAATATGAAGAAGTAATTCAACTATCAATCCACATAGGGTCGTAAGTCATTGATCCATATAGGGATGTAAGTCATTGATCCACATAGGGTCATAAGTCACAAATCCATGATAGGCCTTTCTAAGGATAGTCCTCTTCGGTTCACGCTACTACTGATCCCCATAGGGTTATAAGTCATTGATCCACATAGGGTTGTAAGTCGCTGATCCTCGACGGGCCACTCTAAGGATTTTCCTCAACGAGTTGGGCTTCTGTCAATCCACCCAAGGTTGTAAGTCACTGATCCACACAGGGACATAAGTTGTTGATCCACACAGGGTACCATGTCACTTGAAATCCAACCATTGGATTTCCCGCACTTGGTGTGCTTGAGTTCTTGTAGATTCTTATACTCAATCCCTTATTTGGACCTAAACTTCCATGAAGTTCCACGTAGATGTAACCCAAAGAACCTCTATGTAATAATGGTTCCAACACAATAGATGACACATAAATTTCATACCTAGTCTGTATGTTATATGTATTGTAGTACTGTGGCCCCGGTTGGATTCTTGTTCAATCCAACCTATCCATATTCCAAAATTCTCCAAAACCCACATGGAGTATCTTTAATGTACCTCCTCATCTAAGGGTTCTAGTACCATAGAATTTTCATTAAAAAGACGTCAGGTTTAGAAGATACACATGATTTAGTGAAACCGGGTCAGTCGGGTCTGGTAGGGGTCCATCCAAGCTCGCCTAGCAGAGGGGTCTGGCGCAGCTCATGGGTCTGACCTGCCTGGAAACCTGGCCGGCTGGCCTGGCGCAACCCACACTCCCCTGAATAGACTATGTCTATTTAGTTCCTCTAACAACAATGCCAGCCTTGGGATGCTTCACCATATCAGTCCGCGTGAATCATATAATGGAAAGACCCTCAGGTACAGGTCTACCTACCGCGATGGTCGGAGGTGTGACGCGCCACCCTCCACTTGGCACACGGATGACGCCACCATGTTCGTCCACTGGGATCGACGGACTGGCAGAATGTTTTTCGGACCACCAGATGAGCTCTGGTGGTCCATTCATCATCCTGCCTGCACCTACGGGCCTCCCAGGACGCGCCCTTCAATGTGTGGCCCTCAAAAAATGCCTTACCACCACATTTGTTTGTCTACCTTGAAGAACTCACCATGAAAAATTTCGACGGAGGGTCCGGGCCTCATATGGTTTAGATTGCGCCCTCTGGATTAGTCTTATAACATGGGGTGAAGTAATAATCATTATAAGATTAAATAAAATCCACACAATGAAACCCAACAAAAATATCCCGCAAAAATGAATGAATCTTGGATCAACCCGTTAGTTGGTCGATCTGTGTTCTTTATGTTATTCAAGAAGGGGGAATAGGAAATCATTTGAAACATATAAACAAATAAACCCCCAACCCTGAACATGTTGGATTTGTTGATGAAAAATGAGGAGGATCCATTGTTCAAATATGTTCATCAGCGTTCGTCGATCTCCGGATCGAATCCTCCACAATGTTGTTCGTTCTTTGTTGGAGAGGGTTTTCCACCAGTTCTTCATCAAGATTTCTCCCATGGGGTCACAAATCTCATTCCGAAGGACTGTTTGAAAAAAAATCCCACACATTGTGTGTAATTAATTTGGTTCTTTAATGAATATCAATTAATGAACTTATTAAACAAACCACATTTGTGGTTACACAACCAGTGTAACAGGTAATTTAGTGACCTTCACTTAATGTCTAACCCACATTTCAGTCCCACCACTGTCACTCAACATTTTAAAAAAGAATAAAATAACTTCATTAGTTATTTTATTCTTTTTTTCTGAATGTTTGAAAAATAAATTTTCCATATGACTATTTCCGAACAAAATTAATCTTCACGTAAGTGATTCCCAGTGATAAAAATTAAACAGTGCCCTCAAATTTTCAATTCGAGCCCGGATTCAAAATATTAAAATCCCTGCTCAAATGTTTATTGAACATTCCTTAAAAAAGTTCAAAATTCTGTTCTTAGCTCTCCAGGCCTCCAAATCACGTGATGTTAATTTTCACTGTCTCATAAAAACTCCTTTTAATTAAAAAAATTATACAAAATATCCATGTCTTTATATTCTCTGTACCTTGGGGCTTTAAATCACCAAAAGCCCCAACAAAGGCTAAAGAACAAATGGGGGTACTGAGCATGAATATGAGCCTCCTGCTCCCATGTGCTCTCTTAGAGGTTCCTGTGCTGCAAAAAAATGCGCACCCAAGAATCGACCAAACAAGAAGGACCTGATCCTGTCGATCCTATATCTCCCCTTGGAACTATAAAAAAATCACCCCATAGTCAATGTCCAGGTCACCCGAGTCGATGATGTATGACAGATCATGCACAAATATCCTTAGCTGTGACACGTAGAAAACATTATGCACCTAGTGCATCTATGAGGGGAAGAGCTAGGAGGTAAACCACATCTCCAACACTACTGAAAAATATGGAAAGGTCTGATGAACCGCAGATATAGCTTTCCGCCCCATCCAAATATCCAAAAACCTCATCATGGTGAGACCCGTATGAAGACATGGCCTCCTTCCTCGAACTCCAAGGGTCTCCATCTTCTGTCAGTATATGACTTCTACATGATTTGTGCTATCTTCATCCACTCTTGGATTATCTTCACCTTTTTAGTGGTATCTCGTACCAATTCTAGACCCATAAGTGCGGACAAACCTGGGTCTGCCCAGCATTGGGGTGATCTCCATGGTCACCAGTACAAGGCCTCAAATGGTTACATGCTGATGGTGGAGTGATATTTTTTTAATGTGGACTCCACCAAGGGAAGGTGATCCTCCAAACTATGACCAAAATCAATATTGAAAGCACAATTCATATACTCAAGCGTCTCTATGGTCCGCTCTGTCTGAAATTTTTTTTAAGGGTGAAAACCAGTGCTTAAGCATATGTGAGTCCCAAATGCCTCCTATAATCTCTTCCATAACTAGGATGTAAAACGAGAATCATGATTTGAAACAATCATTGATGGAACCATGTGAAGTCATACTAATCCCTCTACTGATTCCTACTCTTGGATAGGATGGAAGTGGGCTGACATGGTGAGTTGGTCAATGATCACCCATATGGAATCATGGCCCCTAGATGTATGTGGTGTCCCTATCATGAAAATTACGGAGATTCCATCACACATCCATTCCAACACCTCAAGTGGCTGATTTACGCCTTCTAGAACTAGGTGCTCAACCTTCACTTGCTGAAAAGTGAGGCATAATGAACTGAACTCTACCTCTACTTTCCTTATCCCTGGCCACCAGTACTAATGTTAGAGATCTTAGTACATCTTCGCCACACTAGGATGTACCGCCAAAGGAGATTTGTGGAACTCCCTCAACACCTCCTCTTTTAGCGTCACTGGTACCATGGTGCATCCTATGAAGAGGATGACGTGAACCCCACCATCTTAAAATCTTTCTGGAGCCTTTATTGAGGATATCTGAGCACGTTTGGTCTCGCAGTCAATGTACCCAAGTTGTTCCTTCCTAACTCGCTGAAGTAGCGGGGGAGTGAATTTTATAGAATGGAGTTAAGATGCTCCATCATTATCCATGAAGGATAACTACAATGTGGACAACTTCTCTTTCACCTCACTCTGCAACTGTAATCCAGACCTCCCGTTGAATGCATCTTCCACCATGTTACCCTTCCTAGGAGTGTAGAATATCTCAAATTCATTGTCCTAGAAGATCTCCAGCCACCATCGATGTCTCAGGTTCAAGTATTTCTATGAGAATATATACTTGGAACTACTGCGATCAGAGTAGACAATAAATCGTTCAACCATCATGTAGTTCGACCACATCATCAAGGAGAATATCACTACTGCTAACTCCAGGTCATGGGTAGTGTAGTTTTTCTCAGGTTGTCTCAACTGTTAGGAGCCAGAGTCGGTCACCACTCACTCCATCATCAGGACACATCCTAGTCCTATCCCTGATGCGTCACAGTAGACTATATACCCAACACACTCTTCTGATAGCCTCAAGATGGATGCATTCATCAGTCTCCGCTTCAGCTCCTGGAAGCTCTGCTAGAATCTCTCTACCCACAATAAAGGTTGTACCTTCATTATCAAAGATGAAAAGTGTGCTGATACTATGAAATTGTTAGGTACGAATCTATGGTAGTACCCATACAACCCCAAGAATCTCCGTACCTCAGTCACGCTCTTGGGTGGATTCCAAGAAAGCATTGTATCTATCTTTTTCAGGTCCTCTGCAACTCTAGCCTCCGAGATAACATGTTCTAGAAAGTGGAATTATCATATCCAGAACTAGGACTTCGAGAGCTTACCATAAAGCTGGTGCTCTCAGAGTGTGTATAGAACAATCTTCAGATGAGTGGTGTGCTTCTCCTCTGATGCTAAGTACACCAAGATGTTTTCAATGAAGGCCACCATGAAGCGATTGAGGTAATGCTGGAAGATCTTATTCGTAAGTCCCATAAACACTGCTGGGGACTTGGTCATGCCTAAAGACATCATCAACAACTCATAGTGGCTATACCATCATCTGAAGGCTATCTTCGTTACATCCTCATCTTGTACTCTGAGCCGATGATAGCCTAATTTGAGGTAAATCTTTGAAAACCACCGAACTCCATTCTGCTAATCGAAGAGATCATCAATAATTGGGAGTGGATAATTGCTCTTCATGGTCATGTGGTTCAAGAGTTGATAGTCTATGAAATTCCATAAACTCCTATCCACCTTCATGGAGAACAAAATCGGGGATTTCCATAGAGAAACACTAGGCCTTATGAACACCATCCCCTGCAAGTCCTCCAGTTGTACCCTCGACTAACAATTCTCTATAGGAGCCATCTGATATGTTGGTGTAGATATCAATGTCATCCCAGGGTATAGTTTGATGTAGAAGTCTGCCTCTCATGGAAGAGGTAGTTCCATTACATCCTCAGGAGAGACATCAGCATACTACTCCACCACTATAGGATATCTCAGACTCTCTCATCAACTAATCTGATGGAAAGGCTAACCAACTGATGAGTGATCAGCTGTACCCTCCTCTAGGAATGTCCATCCTATGCTCCAAGGGTTCCCTTCTCATCGGTGAAGGAAAACCTGGTCCCATCCTTGCAGACACACCACAATTTGCACTGAAAATAGTCAATCTGAGCATGGACCGTGGATAACCAGTCAATAACCAAGATGACATCGTAAGGCCTCGACGCTGCTATTAGGAGATTTAACCTGAAGCAATTGCCTCCTAGATTATGGTCACACTGCCGACACTAGTGTGTATTCATCGAATCCTCTCCCATATGAGTCCCTAAATATAAGGATCGAGCCAACAACTCTATTGGTATCTTTGAGATCTGAATGAGAGCCATGGAAATAAATGGGTTACTTGCACCTGTGTCTACAAGAACAACATCTATGGTGGAGTAGACACAGATCATCCCTCGCATCATATCTATAGAACCATGGTCAAAGGACGTAGCTTTCTGAATCCAAGCTCATCCCTGTTGACATTCTCCTGGAGGTTAGGGTGCGCAACCTAAAGACGGTGATAGTAGAACCTCAAATCGCCACCCACCGCCTGCTATGCGGCCAACTCCTCTTCCATGTATGCTGCCTTGTGGACCTCCCCACTCGAATCTCTTCCTCTTCCTCTATGGTCTCTCGATTTTCTGCTGATCGTTAGTGTGGTGGGTCGATTAGTCATGAGCCATGTGACCCTGCCCACCGCACAAGTACCACAGTATGCTCCCCTACTGACCTCCTCTATCCTGTGAGATCCTCATGTCTGGACCTACATCTCGGGGTTGTCCACCAGAAGCTCTGGGCCGCTTGGACCACTATTTCATCTGACTACTGCCTACTCTAGATGACTTGGACTACTGTCTTCTAGTTGGTGGATCTCATCGTCAGTGCCTACTCATCATGAAATTTCTCCACCCAGAGTGCTCGCTCTATAACTCCAGCCTGCGTTAAAATGTTGGGCAATTTTATCGGTGCTCTAACCTCCCGTCAGATACCCTGTTAAATGTCTCATCCCTAATGAAAGGGTGTCATACCATATAGGTGGAGCAGGAGGAGAGGTCGGTGAATCTCACCGAGTACAAGGCTACTGTCAGGCTGCCCTACTATAAGTGCAGGACCTTATGAATACACACAGATCGTAGAGTTTCTGGTATGAACTCCTCCTTAAAGAGGATCTCAACGTCTAACAAGGTGAGGGTCTCTTCATTGTGCTACTGGAGAGTCAGGCTCCACCATCTCATTTTTATTCCCTGAGGCTAGAAACTATGATCACTATTTGGTCTGCTTGTGTACCAACATGGCGGAAAACTCCACCCACAACCTCCAGCTAGTCCTCAGCCACCTGCGGAACTGTCTCACCTCAAAAACTCGAAGGCCTCTACAACTAGAACTTATGAAGTCCACTATGTCGGCGTGCACTCTTTTCTGGTAGTCTTGGTTGAAACTTCCTCCCTTTGGTTAGTGGTGTTGTAGGTACACCACCCGAAGGTACCATCTCTGCCAGAGGGCCCTGCACTGAAGCCTCATCGCTCAGTGGGTAATCACCGTGATCTATCAGTGGAATCCTAGATTTTTATCTACATGGAGGCATATTGTAATGAAATAGGTGCAATACGTTTAATAAGTTACACATGGTGAGAGGAGTCAAAAGAGATCAAAAGAAAAACATTTCAAAAACACACGCAAATTGTGTTTTCATTTACCCACATGGAAATCAGAACTCATGGTCCTGATGTATGGACACGTTGGCCGCCGCACCAACACTGTTCTCACCAAACTAAAAACCATACTAAAAACACTTAATACTCTTGCCCCATTGAACAGATCAGAATCTTAGTTCTTAAGTATTGTCTACTCCTTTGATACTACTTTTCATGACCCGTCCCCCAGGGCTCGTGCCATGACTACCCCGAGCCCCCCTTCCATAGGTTAGATGCTGGAAAATAGAACCTGAAAGGTATATCCCAAAAGGGAAGGCATTCACTTTAAACATGTACATACACAAACTAGGTACATGACAAAAGCAAACCACATAGTTGAATTTCTGATAGAAAAAGTGTGAATCGAAATTATAATGGGATAGTAAAGAAACCCAAATGAAAATAAAGTCTAACAAAAAGGAAAAACTTATCCAGTTGTTGTCCACCAAGGATCCGACCTAAAGGGTAGGTATAGATCATCTCTGTAGTTCTCTATGTCAAATGGTCACCTCCATACACCATCTAGTTCTGGCTCCCAAATCTCAGTCAAAGATGTTTGTCTTATGCACATGACACAAAAAGGTATGGGTGAAGCCTGTTTAGGTGTGAGTATAAATATACTTAGTAGGGACCCCGAAACCCTCAAAGGTCTCTCAGAATTCCACAAAATAAAAAACCACAAAGCATGATCTCAACCCTATGGCACAAAGTTAATGATAGATCACACTATGTATATAACTTGAAGAACGTGACTAATGATGATAATTTATAAAGATAAATCAACTTATTTCGTTGAGAATTCCCACTCCTAAACCACGAAAAAGTCCTTCCATTTTTAATCCACACATATTCATAAGTCATTGATCCACACAAGTTCGTAAGTAATTAATCCAAACAGGGTCATAAGTTGTTGAACCATGACAGGTTGATCTAAGGCTATTTCTCATTAGTTCGTGCAACTGAATATCCTCATGGGGTTGTAATTCATCGATCCACATAGGGTTTTGACTCGCTGATTCTCAACAGGCCACTCTAAGGATGATCCTTAGTGGGTTGCACTACTACTGATCCAAAGAGGGTCGTAAGTTGCTGATCCACCTAGGTTCATTAGTCTGTGATACACACAGGGTCATAAGTCTCTGATCCATATAGGGTCATAAGTCTTTGATCTGCACAGGGTCGTATGTCACTTGACAACCATCCACATGATTTCCCGCACTTGGTGTTCTTGAGTTCAGAAGATTCTACTCCTCAAGACATTAGTGATACTTTAACCACTATAAAGTCCCACAAAAAAGTAACCTTAAGAACCACCAATTTATAAGGCTTACAACAAAATAGACGATGCGTCTATCGGACACTCGGTCTATATGTTATAGGCATTTTGGTACCGAGGGCCCGATTTGATTCAAATCCAATCCATCCCAACCATACACCATCATTCTAAAAAACCCAAGTGGATTATCTAAAAAGTTCCGCCTCATACTAAGTGTTTCATCACAACAGATGGTTTATCAAACAAACATCAAGTTTAAGAAGCTACTCAAGTTTTAGTTAAATGGGCCCGGTCGGGTTCGGTAGGGGTCCGGCCCGGCTGGTGGGACCGGAAAGGCTCGTGGGTCTCGCCCGCCTGGAAACCAGGCCGACAATCTAGGCATGGGATACGCTCCCCCTAATGGACTATGTTCATTTGGTTCCCCCAACAGTGATTACAGCCTGGCGCCGGTTCACCTGAATCGTCTACGTGGAACTCTCAATGGCGGGACATGCTCCGGTGGTCCTTTTTTCGCCCTGCCTGCACCTATGGGCCTATCGGGATGCATCCTTCACTGGGTGGCCATCAAAAATTCCTTTCTGCCATGTTCATTGGTCTTCTTAAAAAAATACAGCAAGAAAAAGTTCGATAGAGGTTCCGAGCTTTTTTCGGTTCGGCCCGCGCCCTCCTTTTTAGACTTATAACAAGGGGTGATGTGACTACCATTATAAGATTAAATAATCCTCCCCTTAGAAACCCCTCAACAATCTCATGAAAAAACAAATGAATCACAGATCAATGAATTATTTGGTTGGTCCACATTATTCTTATTAATTAAGAACATGGAAGAGAAAATCATTTAAAAGGCATAAACAAATAAACCCCCCACCTTGAACACATTGTATTTGCGGATGATAAAGGATTATAATATATTTTTCGAGGATGTTCTTTAGTGTTCTTCGATCTCTGGGTCAAATCTTCAATGATGTCATTCGATCCTCATTATTCTTTAGAAAGGGTTTTCCACCGGCGCATCGTCAAGAGTTCTTTCGTGGGGTCTCAAATCTCATGCCAATGGTTTGTTTAAAAAAAGAAAAATCCACCCACATTGTGTTTAATTAATATAGTTCATTAATGAATCTCTATTAATGAACCTATTAAACACATGTCATTTGTGGTTACACGACCAGTGTAACAGGTCATTCAATGACCTTCACTTGATGTCTACCAACTCTGCGGTTCCGCCAACATCGCTCAATAGTTTAAAAAAGAATAAAATAACTTATTTTATTATTTTATTATTTTTTTTCTGAAAGTTAGAAAAAAACATTTTTGTCCGACTTTTTCTGAATAATGTTAAGCTTCACCTAAGAGAATCCCAACACTGAATTCAACCGTTCCCTCAGATTTTCATTTTGAGCACTGGTTCAAAATATTGAAATCCTTTCTCGCACGTTTATAGAACGTACCTTAAAAATACTTAAAAATTCTATTTCGTGATCTCTAGGGCTCAGAATCACGTTCCATCAATTTCTGCAGTCTCATAAAATTTTCATTAAATTAAAAAAAATTATACTGAATTTATGTGTCTTTATATTAATACCCTTATGCTCATGTTTATGATTATATATATCCCTTATTTATCTTTAATGAGAATATGAACTCACCCATTTTTATATTTTTATCCTCATGTTATGAAGATATATTCATAGTATTATATGTATAAGAGGATTTATCGTCTCGGAGAACCTAGTGGGGTATAATATAGCTCAATTATGTACTAGAATTTATGTTTCCATATTTACCATGGAACTAAAATAATATTGTCTTTGGGCATATGTTTTTCTAATTTAATAATTATTCCTCAAAAGTGATGAAATTTTAATTTATGAAAAGATAGGGTTTCTATAGTTGGTATCAGAGTTAAGGTTTAGTGAACCATTAGAATGAAAAATGAGGAAAAATTAGTGTGGTCCCTAGGAATATTTAAAATGATTTTTCAAGGGATGTTTCAAAGGATAATTATTGGTAGGAGTCATCATTTATGATTTTTGTTTTGTAATTTTGGAAAAGGATAGGGTGATTGGTTTCCTAGAATTAAACCCCTTCCCAGATACTACATGTGGATGTGTCTATGAAATAGATGTAACTAGGGTAAAAAAATATGACTAGGTGCTTTGGGTTCGAGTCAAGTGTTACCTAGTACCATGGGGTAACAACTGTGACTAGGTGTATCAGGTTGGACTAAAGTGTTACTTGGTATAAGATAATGGGATTTCTGCACTCTTGGTTTGTCACTCTCAAGGGATAATCTTTGGGAACTCTCAAAATTTTATGAACCACCTTGCAACATTTAAATAAATGATTTCAATGAATAACGTTAGATAAACCTATGTTTTAATAAATTTAATAATTATGTTTCATTTTATTAGACATCCTATGAGTAATATTTTCAATATTATGTTGTTTTATGTTATGATAAGTGTTTCTCACCTTGTTCTTTATGGGTATAATCAATAGAAAAATCTAGATGGAACATGGTTAACAATGGATGTTTTATATGTGTAAAGTATGTCAATTATGGAAATCAATTTCCCATTTTTAAATCTCATAAATAGAATTAGGATGGTGTTATGGGTAATGGGTATACCTCTAAAGATAAAGAGACAACAAACAACATGTGAATGGTATGTGATGTTATTCAGATATTTTTTACACTAAATTTAAGAGTCAATATTTGATTGAGGATGAGAAACCTTAATACATGAATCACATTTAATATTATAGGTAATAGGTATTATGGAATACATTGATGAATCCTGAGTAATAGTTTAAGGAAAATGTAGGATGAATGAAGTATTAATGTTTTGGAATTCAATGAATAGGTTATACGAATCATGAAATATAAAAGTATTTTCAGTATATGTTTTAACATAAGATTGAAAATGAAATGTTGGATGCTGATGAAGACATAGAAAATTTATTTAGTGGAATGATGATATTTTGATTAAGAGATGATAACCCATAACGTTTTCAAGATATAGTGAAAATTATGGATATCTTGGATAAAGATATAATAGTTTTGGATAAAGTAAATTGGATTGTATCCACGACCATTGAACAAATTACGAATTTGTCAAAAATATAGACTATTTCACCATGGATGAACAAAAAACTTATTATAGTTTTGGAATATTTCTAAAAATATTTAGAATAGCGAAGTGTGCATAAATTACAAAAGGATTTATAGTAGTTCAGGTTATTACCATGTTTCAAGTAAATATACTATGAGGGTATTCACATGTTTAGAATGTGACAACTGAGAAATAGTCTATGAAATATGGGGGATCAATTTTAATCTTATTTGTTGAATTTATTTTTAAATAGATTAATTCACATTTTTCTATAAGGATTACATGGTTAACCATTTATGGAAAGACTTAGATACACATTTGATAATGTTGTGAGATTATAGTATTATATCACCACATGAGGAATTATGAATATTGGATAACTTGTTCAAACAAAAATTGTGTTGATGATAAATGATGAGATATGGGATGGAATATCATAGATCTCATGATCTGTTAGTTCTTCAAGAATGAAAAATTTACTTTTGTTATTAGAGAAAGAGGTGATTTGGATGAAGGAAAAACAAAGGGTGAGGTTTTCTTGAAATCATGTAAGTATGTACTTCCATGAAAATTCTTCAAATCTATGAAAATTATCTAGATATAAAATTTTACCTTAATAAATTAATTTTTATTCAAACTATAGTCTTTTAAATTATCATATATTTATAATTTTTATCCCCTCAAGTTTCAAATGTCCATTCACATGATTGTTATTGATGACCTCAATCACTACCTATAAATATTTATGTTTTTCTCCAATGTCAATGTTTTCACATTATTTCTATGTTTTCCTATGTGGAGATGTATTTATAAGTTAATTCGAGTAACTGGTATGTTTCAAACATTTCTTTTTAAAGGAAGTTTTAGTATTTATTATTATGATTTGGGTTTCCTTGGAAGGAACATTCATGTATTAAACCTTTTATAACCCAGGAGAATTTAGAGGGTGAAATTTATTTTTAGGTGGTATACATTAACACACTGAGGTTTTTTTGAAAAATAGTTTTTGAATTAATTTAATATTTTGTAGATATTTTTCATTTCATGCAACTATATATATTTTTATATATGAATGTTCTAGGTTTTTATTGTTTTATATGAAACACCAAGTTAATCATTATCTACACACAACACCAAGCACGTAATAGAAGATAATATAACAAGACATTAAAATATATTTACTATTTTTAATATGTTAGATATATTATAGATCTCTTTAAATTAATGAAATACATAGTTATCATGAATCACACATAATAATGAGTTTCTTCAATTACTTTCCTTACATGCATTACTGAGTTCTTCTGAACAACAATATATTATTAAACTTTTATAATTTACTATAATAATATATAACCTAGATGTTAATATAGAAGTTATGAATAGTATTAAATAAATTTGGAAAATATTTTTTATATAAAAAATATAAAATGAAATAATTGGTTGCAAATTAATTATAAATGGATATAAGAACTAATTGAATATAAACAAAATATTTTTATACACAACTACTTTTGTACTCACAAAGATGTTTTATCCAAATAATATAAATTAATTCCAATTATATAGTGATATTAATGGGATATATATGATATATATTCAATAAAATATTTTTTATATTCATTCAATAGATTTCATAAGCATAAAATAAGAACCAACAAAATATTTTACATGAAAATAAATATATTTATAAAGGAAACGTTACCCAAATTTAATGGAAAACCTACTTAAAATCCATTTTTTGGTACATTTATAAGTACTATATGTAAAAATAAAGATCATAATTGAATGATAATCCTAAAAATTATATTAGGTTGAATTTTTCTCTGATGATTCTCTTTTTAATAAATAGTAAGCAGTAAAGAATTTTAATACAAAACATCCATTTCATATAATTTATTTATATGATTGAAAAATATTTTAATCTTATTTAAATGTGAAATTATATAAATTATTTATAAATTAATCCAATTGACATCATTTGAACCGATTTATCACTGAAATTGAAAAGAAAAACACAGCAAACGTTTGAATGTTTTGACATTAAAAACCCGTATTGTCAAGTTGTCTCCAAATGTAAATTTAAATTAAATTTTCCACTTATATAATTCGAATTTGAAAAAATAGATTCCATATTTGCAATCAAAATAATTTATTATTTATAATATGATAAAACTTATTTTCGACCAAAAATATCAATGAATGTAATAAAATTAATTTTATTGATTAATTTGAAATTAAGCTTAACAATGGACTAGAACATAAACTAAACATCCAAAAGGACCTATGAACATGTCCAAAATACATTGGATTTCTCTTTGGAACCCTATAATTCCTAGAATACAATTTTTTCTTATTTTTTATCCCTTTTAAATGGAAAAGCATGGGTGGAATTCCCTTTTCCAAAATTTACAATAGTGGCACTTCTCCTACAATATAAAATGGAATCCTTTCGTCCCCCTTCCTCGCATGTCTCAAAACAGATTGGATGTAAAAATATATTCAAAAAGAGATCCTAAAAATACCTCCCATAATCATATATACCTCTTATTCGGCATAAATCCATCCATGGAATCCATTTTTTTTGAAACCAAAAGCAGTTACCTAAAGAAGAGGCAACATCGTTCTTAAATACTTTAGATGTATTTCCATTCTCCACCCCATCAAATATCCTTATTCAAAGATATATTTTTCTATTATAAATATAAAAATATGTTTTCATCAAAGTTTTGGAAATAAAAATACTCTCAATTCCATCTAATGGGTAACATACAGACTATTTATCTGTTTGGTGAACTAACACCTGGCTGAATAATGATTGTTCATTATTCCTTTACCAAAATTCATCGTTAGTAATTATGACAGAAAAACTATTTATATTTGGTATGTATTATATTTATTATGAATTTATTATTATTTAATTATTTTATAGCACATACCTTTATTCCTTCCATCTTTTGGAAATACGATAACTTAGTTTGTGGAAGTGTGGACTACCGCCTCCTCAAAGTATTGTGGTTCATTTACACATTACATAGAATATATTAAGGATGAGTTTAAAAAACTTATAGGATATATATGATATAATAATTACTATTTAATGATATTATATATATATATATATTTTTCATTGACCTTATTTCATTAAATACACCCTGAAAAGGGAAAAAACACTAATGTGTACGTACGTCAAACCATCTCCATGAATAGTTTATTCCATTTCAGATTTATATATTTTATAGATTATTATAAATGTTTATATACAAAATATATATTATATATAATTAATGTTTTAAATTCTATAAAAAATTAAATCATTATTTATGTAAGACAATCAAGAATGACAAGTCAGAACATGTATGAAAAAGATAGCGGTTATTACATGAAACATTAATTTGACATGGAATTATTAATTAAAGAGTATTAGAAAGACATAAGAAAATAATACAGAGAATTATATATATTAACATAGTTCTGTAAAAAATTTATAATAAATTTATAATTATTATACAAGAGGTTTTCTCTAGTATTACAAGTGCTAAGAAATAAGGTTAGATGATTTAATCTCACATTTTATTTCTGTGAGATACATGTGTTAATCACCACTAATTTATATTGTGATGTGTGTATACTACCAGTTGATGTGTTCTATGATTACTATAATTATATTTGTGGTTATTTACATATACTTTTTGTTATATTTCTTTCATTTGGTCAGGTCTGAAAAGTTACCAAACCGATAAAGTAAATTTTTCTCAATTTTCCTTCTTTATGACACGCGCCATGCTATGGACCTATATTTCTACATGATGTTTATATAATGACCTTAACATGTTATATAATGAATATAATTATTTTAATAGTATGTTATGATTCATTTAGTGTTGTTATTTCCATATTAATGCTTAAAAGTTACAAAATTAGTAACTTTTATTAATAATATCAATTTTTATCGAGATTGTCTATGATTATGATCACTTTGATGAAATATTACAGTCCATATATCAAGAACCCTCATGTGTTTTATTAACCTATGGTAGTTCAGGTTATATACATGTAATGGTAAAATTTATATAATATATTTGTACATAATATGATAATGAAAATGTTATTAATAACATCCAACATTACTTCTCTTTTCATTTAGAAGAAAGTGTTCCTTAAAAACCATGTTTTCTAAAAGGATTCCACAAATATTCTAATAATTTCCCATGATATTTAAAATTAATTTTTTACCTTTTTTTAAATTTTAATAGAAATTATTTTTTTATAATGAATCTTCTTATTTTGTCTAATAAAGCTACTTTTCTAAACTTTTCATGGTTTAAAAGGAATGTTCAGCTTGTACAGATTCATCCACGTCATGACCGTATTTCCCTTAAATATTATATTACAAGATTAAAATGTTATTTTAAAGGAATTTTTTAATATTATAGAAATTCAAATTTTAAATTGTTTTAAAATTAAAAATATTTTCCAAAAGGTTTCATGTTTAAATATTGTTTTAAATAATTTTCAGAACATCCTTTATAATTTTTCAATTTATTTTCAATGAAAATTGTTTTAAAAAGGATTTGAATATTATTTTATAAATTTTCAATGAAAATTGTTTTCAAAATATTTTTAAATATCCTTTATATGTTTTCATTTTTATTTTAAATTAAAATGATTTTCAAGATATTCATGTTTTAGAAGGAGTTTTTAAATAAGAAATGATATTTTCCTCAAGAATTGTTTTTAAAAGATATTTCAAAATTATTTCACATCTATGATTACATAAACTGATGTTACTCATGAATTTATTTTAAATTATCCAATGGAACCTTTTATATTCTTTCATGAATGGTTTAGGTTTACATGTAATGATGCTTTTGAAACCCGTTTATCTTTCCAGGGTTATTGCTTTATGAATTTGTTTCTCTTTTAGGGGTTATATGTTTATGAAATCCATTTCCCCGTTACAAGTTTTATGTTTATGAATTAAATTTATTATTTAGGGGTTATATGTATATGAAACATATTTCTTTTCATGGGTTATGATTTTATTAAAATATTATGAAGCCATTTTATTTTCCACACGTTGGGAAAAAATTACATGTTTATGATACCCATTTCATTTCATGGGTTATGTTGTGACTAATATTTAGGATCTAATGTTATAGGTATGTATGATTTCATAATGAGATGGTTGGGACCTATATCTACCCCAAATGCATTATGTGAATATTTATATCTAATGAGATAAGATATGATATTCTTTAGAGTGAACCTTGAATACTAAGATGGTAATGCAGGTAAACCATGACTACCAAGACGGTATGGGGAGTGAACTCATACTACTAATATGGTCGTGGTAATGAACAATGACTACAAAGATGGTACTAAGAGTGAAATAATACTAATTATATGGATGTCTGAGTGAACCATGACTACAAAGATGTTATGGGGAGTGAACCAAAACTATTTTGATGTCCTTGGTTGTTATTTCAAGACTAATATAGATAGGAATTTTATACACTTATGTGCGTGCCACAATTCAATGGCTTAATCCTATGTTAGGATTTCATGTATTATTATTCTGATTTCATTACCATTCATCCCTTATGAAGTACTAAGATTTATTCCCAGATTCACATTTATGATATGCAGGGTATGATCCTATAATGTTATTATCACGTTATCAAACCCTTATGATAATGTTTATTCTTATATATAACAATTATTTACCCTTACTAAGCATATGATATCATACAATTTTATGTTTCCTTCCCTAGGTTATGATGATATATAATAGGTATGATATTATTAATAGGGGTTATACTCTTTGGGAAGCTAGTGAGATATAATGTTTCTCACTCATGTACAAGTGATTACGTTTCTCTACTTCCAAAGGCAATAAAGTAACCTTGTTTTTGGGTGTCTGTTTTGATAATGTATTATGTATTCTGAAAAATTAATGTAATTTTAATGTCTGAAAAGATGGGGTCACTATAAAAATCATACCATGACCTCCAATATTTTACAACATGGTTTTTTTCAAGAATATTCTGTCAAATTGCACCTAAAATTAATTATAAATCATGATTGGAGTTTCTTCATACCCGTTCTCAAAAATAGACAATGTAAAATAAAAAATTTACTATATCTATAACAAAAACAAAGAATTTCTCTTTGTCTTATTGAATTTAAATTAATTTGTAAACAATACTACATAAAATATATAGAAATACATATATAATATCTAGCCATGATATATTATAAAAATATATAATTTGGTTTCTCCCTCCCATTGGCTAATGACTACAACTTTATTTCATAATTAATATATCATAATAAATATTAGAACCATGAAAACAATCAGGATGTGTTTTGTTTATATTCATGAAGTGTCCTTTAAATTTACTCAAAACTTTTCAAAACAACTTATATCCTCTATCATGTCTATATTTTATTTATTAAATCCTATTGAAATAATAATAATATTTTTTTAATTCATTCTCAAATTCCCTATTTTTGGCTCAAAAAGGGTTCTAAAATTGTTTTACTATGGGTTTGTAGTTATTACCAAAATGTTTATGTCTTAAAATATTTTGTTGATAATTTTAATATTCTCAAAAAACTCCTAATAATCTGAGTATAAATAAGATTTGCCACCTATCACATTATGTCAAAATTAATTTTGTTTTGTCGAGATAATAAGGGTTATAGAAATTAGTTTCTCACTCCACATATTTGGTCTTTAATATATATATATATATATATAAGAATTTACTCCACATATTTTTTTGATCAATAAAATGTTATTCCTCATGAAATTTATTTCACCCTTACTGTCCAAAAAAATACTCCCTCATCAATTAAAATATTTCATATGCATTTAATATTACTAACTCCACTAATAAGAGAATTCAATTCTCTTATATTGATAATAATCTCTTACCCCTATCACCCTTTATACCCCATTAACAATAAAACCAAACAATAATCTTAATTTTATCCTACCAAATAATACAACCATATTTTATCATAAAAATCATTTTTGTTATAGATATTTTCAAATATTTTTAGTTTTATGGAAATGGATGAATATAGAGATCCATATGATAGTTATGAAACACCTATATGATATGTTGATATGAGAAAATATCCATTACTTGAAAATTATTTCAAATTTATTCCATTTTGATGATGTATTTGTAAGCATTTTAATTGAATATGATACAAAATATCATTGTTATAAGTGCATGAGTTCCAAACAAGAATTAATATAAGATCAATTATAAATTTTCTATTAAAATTTTCACTATAGTATTCTTTGCATCATCACTAATATCATCTGATATTTACTTCATCCAATTCAATCTGGTGAATTATTTCATCCCAAAAATATAAATTATTTAATTTTTTCTTAATGAAGTACTCTCTAGCAGGGACCAAAGAGACAACAGGATTTAAGGAAACTATGGTGGTTCTCTGATTAAGATACTAGATAAAATGGAGGATTCAATGAGGAAACTCGTGGTTGTTCTAAACCAAATATCAAGGAGTCATGATCAACCACTTGAACCTTGGTATGTTCTGTAATGCATCATGTATGATATGACCAATCTATGTGGAAGTTCAGGTAATAATTATAAAGGTAACCATTAGAGTTCATATGATCCTTACTTTTGAGGTAATTATGGGTTATTATATGATATGATGGAAAATGAAAGGCATGCGATAAACTTGAGGTTAAAATATGTTATGATCATTTTTGATGATTTTATCTCTTTTTGGGGAAGGAT
Organism: Viscum album; assembly: GCA_963277665.1. Lineage (NCBI taxonomy): Eukaryota > Viridiplantae > Streptophyta > Magnoliopsida > Santalales > Viscaceae > Viscum > Viscum album. The sequence continues at coordinate 1,990,279,364 of OY728126.1, read as the reverse complement.
TTAAGAATTATATAGTTTTGGAAAAAGGACAACACGTAGACCGTGTGACAACCCGTCGCATTGGACAAAGCTGCCGGAATCAAACCCACAACCAATGTGCGACTGTTATTTATCGCCTACCGCTGGACTACGTGAAGTCCCTGGTTAGTTTGACTGATTCTTTTTAGTTATATGATTTTATTAATTAAGAGTAAATTGATTTTGGGTTATTTATGAAAATGATTAACCTATCATGGATGATATGTGATTTGGTTAATTACTTTTCAATATGAGACTTTAGGAGCAACTGATGTTGTTTGGAGATAAATGTTACGATTTAACTTGGAAGACTATTTGACTAAATCCTTCAAATATTTGGGTTTAAATCTTAGATTGGTTTATTTTGAAGAATTTTATGGACAAATTGTTTATCAGATGGTCCTCGTTGAACTTTGGGTTTTTTTGGACAAATTTTGGAGATTAAGCATAGATTTTCTTTTTAATGAGTTATCCTTTTCTGGATTATCTGACCTTATACTATCCTTTTCTCAAATTCACTTGAAAATACAACCATATTTTATCATAGGTACTTTACAGATACAACATGATCCTTTTCACTTCAATAATTTTATCTAGGTATAGATTATGTTGAAACCTTACCACTGATCATATCACATACACAATATCTATCCTAATTTTTTTCAAATACGATATAATACTAATCATTATCAAGAATAATGTTAGACTATATATTTCTCATTCTTAATATTACTATATTTGTATACAATAGTGATTTGAGTTGAAAATAGTGTATAATAATTTATTTCATTTTTTTCTTAAAATATTCATCATATTTAGTTTTATAAATTAGTTTTTATATAAATTTATGATTCGATTAGAGCCAAAAGTAATAATTCATTTCTCTTATAAAAAACATTTAATATTTTATCCTAGGAAATTTATAAAATCCATGATTGATTCCTTCTTTCTTATATTAAAAATCTATATGATAATCATAGAAGAGTACTGCGTGAATTTTTTACATTAAAAACAGTAAATTTATATTTTGGCTGATTCATTATAAAATTATTTAAATTTTATTGAAGTATATGTTTACTCAAGTTTTTTATGTTTATGGAACTTCAATAAAACAATATAAATTTGTCATGAAATTAAATATGTTAATTTAATCATTTATATTTCAAAAAAACATTAATTATTTAATGTAAAAACCATTATTTAGAACAGTAATAAAGAATTTAATATTTATATAAATTTTATATATCATAATTCCACTATTACAATAAAAAATAAGAAAATTGTTTTAATCTCTTGGGATCAGTGAAAATGTTCCTTGAACCCCAATGCCCTAAATTTAAGAATTTCCTTTGGAAACTATCTTTCCTCTTCCATATCATATTATCCTTGATGTATTGTTTATTTTGATCACATAATTAGTTTTAATAATATTTTGATCATTAAACCTCTTCAAAACCTTTTATTATTTATTATTTTTAATTTTATTAGTGTATTAAATAATATTGAGTTCCCATGATCCATCTCCCTCTATTCTTCTAAATGTTGTTGGATCTACTTTCAATAAAGACAATACTTTCCCCACTACTCAAATAATGAGTTTTATTTGGTGAAATATATTTTTTAATAAGGTCTGATTTATCAATATTTAACTTATTCATTTCCTTTGAGTTAATAATTAAATACAACCAACATTATGTTCTTATTATAATTAAATTGAAAAATCTCTCTATTATGGTTTAGATTGAGGTTCCCTATAAATTTAATTAAAATCCTCACCTTATCCATGAATTTAGTCCATTTTATATTTTTTCTGTATTAAAAGACCTTAAATTTAATAAATATCAGTGAACTACAGTCAATTTTTTTGGAGAATCTCATTTTTAAATAATTATTTGTCACACTATAGATTAAAAAACTAATAAATATTCTCTAATATGACACATCATGATATTTTATTTTGATGATTTCTTCTTTGATTATTAAACATTATTTTAAATATTCTAAATATGATAGAGTTAAATTAATACTATTCCAAATTTCTTAGGGTGACACTAACAAAACATTTTTATACATGTGTTTTGGGACATAAAATGTCATTATTGTATTAATTAATATATTAAACATGTCTACATTTAATTTCATTTTTAGTTTTTAGTAGGATACAAATATTGATAAAAATTTTAAGAAAAAGGAGATTAATATAGTGAGATGAAACAAATTCATGATGCACCGCTTTGTGACGTGTCCTGAAGCAATTTTTTTTAAGGTATATAGATTTTTTAGCATAGTCAAGGGCCAAAACCAGAGTTATAACATGATTAATTAGACTGAAATTAGAGAAAATGGGTAGGATATTGTCTTTTACACGTCATGTAAGTCTTTAACACAATGTAAAACTTGATTAATTACAATGTGTGAAAAGTAATCATGACCCTGCATGTTGCATGTCATGTAATCTTTAAACGACGTGAAACCCTTGAAGCTAATGCAAAAAATGGTAGATTTAATGGTATTTAATATGGTCTCCACAAATATTTATGAACCACACCCACCTAGGATGACTATTATGATCTATTTATGATCCCAGAGGTGATATACCATACCAATACATGTGAGGCTATAATATATTGATTGATGATCAACCGGTGATTGATGATTTGGATGTCGGTCTATTGTTATGTTGAACTATTACATTCTTTTATTTTCTTTTAATTAATTTCATTCATGTGATTTCTACCATCTCCCGAATCAACTTAACTTTCCCATCCATGGAGGGGTAGTTTTTTGAGAGATCTAGAAAGGGGTAGCATATAAATATGTTATTTTCTTGAGTTTTTGTGATGAAATTATAAAAAAACCCTTCTCCTTTCTACATATAGTTTTCATTATTAATTTCAAATTTAAATTCCAACTATGGCTGTATAAGGTTTTGAAATTGTGATTTTTAATTTCCATGGTAGATAATCCATTTTTACCACCACCCAATTATTTTCTGCATATGGTGGAGTAGATTAAATATCGGTGGGGGATGCTCTATTTTTGTGAACATTTGTGTACAATTATTATTTGGTAAGTTTGTATAATTTGATAAAGAATATTCCCAGTCAGATATTGTTTAAAATTAATCAAGATAACCCACTACAACAACACACAAACACGAAGGATGATAAACCAACATGAGATTTTAGATAATAATACTCTCTTCATAACCATCTGGAATGTGTGTAGATTGATCTATATAGATGAAACTATGTCTTACTAGTTAGAATAAAAGATATTAGAAATGTTTGGATACCATGATATCACAACACTTGGTCTTTCGAAACTCACTCTTGTCACCTTATTTATGATTTTTTTAAATATAAACTAAAATAAACTGCTTACAAATCTCAATTTATTGAAACCTACATTTTAGAAAATTAATAATAATTGGAAACCATGTTTTTTGTGAACACTTTTTCAGGAAACATCCTAGGGTTTACCACTAGAATATAGTTAGTTAATAAAAATTATTTTCCCATTACACATGATGAGACACATTAGTCGCCTTCTTTTGGGGATATGGAAATGACTTTTTTTGAGAGTAACTCATAAATTTAACCAATTAATTTCAATAAATCCATTATTTAATATATTTTATACCACATGGTTTCTCTTATCGGCCAATTAATTTCATTTATGGGTTCTCATTTTTTTCTCTTTATGTTTGTCATTACGGTTTTCCAAGTTTTCCTTACATTAATAGATATAAATTAATTATAAATGTTTAATCACAATGTTTTGAATATAATTTAACCTCCACTTTAATCTCACATATGATACCTTTTAATATAATTTATCACATCTTCCATCATATTAATAAACAAGATATATGTTATAACAATATAAAAAATAAGATGAAATACATTTATAATATTTTCCCTTTATGTGTTGTGAGTCTATATACCTTTATACCTTTAAAATATATAAATTGTAATTCACTATTTTTCTTAGGTTTAAAGGTACTTAAAACCATATTCTTACTCATTCATTAATCACAATTATTTCTTCTCTATCTATTTTTAAATACATTTTTACAATGACATTAATATTTTGATGAATTTTCATCCTATGTTTTTCATTTGTCATATTTGTGGATGAAATTAGGTGTTTTCCTCTTCCACCATAAATAATCATGACCTCTCATTTCTATATAGAAGATAGAAGTTTTCAATATTTTTATTTACTTGCATCAATCCATAACCATTATTTACAATTATTATGAACCCCATTTGATTAAATGTTACTTTTATCATAAATTCAAAAATTCAATTCTTGAAGATATTTTGTCAAAGTCTTTCAAGAATGAGTACATCCATATATTTAAAATCATTGGAGTATATTATTATATTATTTATTTTCCTCGAACCATTGTAAATCATTATTTCTATATGGAATAATTATATTCATAGGATTTTTCATTTTCTTTAATCCACTATTATAACTTTATTGTTTAGTTTGTATTAGTTATCTGGTTTGTTTCGATTGAAGTCCAACAGTTTATATTGGTTGTCTTTCCTATCATCAATTCTACAAGGATATCCGGGAAATTAAGTAAGATCAAAAACCATGTTACAGTAGTTGTGAAATTCAATGGATGGCTTGGGGATATGTGTGGAGGCGTGTTCTATGTATGGATTTATAGGTGAGTTGGATTTGTCTCATGATTCCACAATGTCTGCTATCACCTGGCTAGACACTATCCCATTTTTATTTTGATTGGTGTCCTAGATCAGTCTTATATTTGTATGAATTTTGTAATTTTTTCTATCATTTATGTTTTTATGTGTATTTTCAATAATATTTTTGATGTGTATATGCATTTAAAATTGCATATACTTTTTTCCCACTCAACATAAAAGTGGACATTTAAATATTTTATAAAAAAATAAAATGGTGTTCATTATTTCCTTGTCAAATTATCTCGAGGCTTCTGTAAATTTAAATTAATTCTCCAATAATCAAATATCTAGTTGAAAATTATAGAATAATGTATACAGAACATGTAGAAATAATTTTTCATTTTTCATATTGGATATGCCCTTAACTTTCATCTCTTACACACAGGTTCTCAACTTCAAAAATAACTTCATGCCTCATCATAGTTGATAATGTTCTAACAAAAGTATTTATGAATTGGAACATCCTCAATTGTAATTTCATCTCATGATTTTTTTTAAAAATCTTATAAATGACTTTCAGTTTCATCGATAACTAAGAATATTTAAGTGTTTTCTAAAAAAAATTCCTTTCCTTTATCCATTGAATTTGTTTATTTATTCATGGATAAATCACCTTTATATCCAATTTTGATCATATGAATAATATAATTTCATTTATTGATGAAATACTCTTCATGTACTCTTGTGTATTAATTATACCATAACATTAAACCCTTATCAGTAAATAATTTAAATTGTATCTTCTTCTAGTAATTTCCTTATTTTAACATTAGTTCATTTTTTTTCTTCAAAGTTAACATTTTTTAATATGACTTATTCTTTTCCCCCTGTTATTGTATAAAAATGTTATGTTAAATTATTACCTTATCATGGTTGTTAATTTTTAGCATGAAATATTCAAGAAATTTTGTTTATTAATTTTTATCAGTTTTACATTCACTGATTTCTATTTTGTAATGATTTCTTATTTATATTTATTAATTAACTATAATTATTCCATTATTATTCCACCGGTGTTATTATTATTCATCATATAAATCTCCATCTATTAAATTTAATATTTGTGTTTACTATTAATATTTATGACACGTTTTAGTTGTGATGCTTCATTACTTCCCACAAGAGATTTGAAATACCCAATAGGATTGATGGATACACCTGAGAGGGGGTTAAATATGCTATTTTCTATTTTTATCACATCCCAAATTATCTAGAATTTTTTTAACCCAAATCGTAATTTATCCATTATTATTTATTAGGGAATATAGATCTATTTTATTTTTTTTAAAATGAATGCATCAAGAACTTGTATGCAAGTGACGTAATAAAAGAGCATGTGATGTTTTTTAAGGATTGGAACAACTCCATACTCCATTCCTTCATTAGTAGCTCGTAAAATTAAGGATTCTAAACTATAACCTGATGTGGAATACCATGGGTTTACTCAATATTACACTTATAATTTACAACATCCAACATTAATTCTCTTTATAGATTTATATTGTTATTCTCACAATTTTATCTCATTCTAGTTATAATTTCAAGCCATGATCTCCCAATATACCTAAATCCAATCAACATTTAATGTATCCCACCATGTATATAAAACTATTTATTTAATATCTTATATGAATTAGATCATAAATTCAGTACATGAAGCATCTTCATCTTCGAAATATGTTATCCTTTGACGAAGAGCCTTTAACTTCCAATCGATGCATAAGAAACCTTTTAAACACAGTATCTTATAAAGCTCAGATTTACATATCATATTTATAATATTTTCACCTAGATTTATCACATTTCAATTACAAAATGGATTAAAAATTATATAATAAGTAACTTTAACAATATAGTATGTCTTTCCACTATTAATCTTTCTCTTTATAGCTTCCACACACATGATAAGATCGATAAACAATGGACATATTTCCTATATTAATTTAAATTTTATATCCAAATGATCATTAACATTAATACGTACTCGTTTCCTCTATACTATTTTTGAGAGTTTTCTAAAAAATATAAAACCAGTTCATCTCTCTGTTTCATAAAACTACATACCTAAAAAAACTAAACTACACTCATCATATTTTCCCTTTTTTATATATATCACCATGAAACCTGATTTTACATCTTGAGATATATAATAACGCAATATAATTTTGTGCCCAAAATAATCATATAATTTGATAATTTTTTCATACTTGGAATTCCTCCTTTATCTCCATATTCTTTGGGTGTCAAAAACTATTGTCTGCTAGGAAATTCCAAGCGTACCCTCACATTTCTCTTTACTATTTCTTTAACATTTTTCTCTTAGAAAAATTCAGTATTCTAAAAAATTCAAGCTTATTCTATTTATATTCATGATATATAATGACCCAGTCATGATATAAATGGATATTACACCATTGATAATGAATATTTAATACATTACTATAACATATTCCTGAGGACCGTAATAGTTTGTTGTCTTTGGAAACTTGGGGAATAAGCTTCTATCCTGACAAAAGATCTTTAAATTACCCCACAAGGAACTCCATCATTAGTAATTCTTCCTAAAACTTTTCTTTTTAACATTGGGAAAGGAAAAATAATAAAAGAGTGATCTAAAAATCCCAATAAAGTTAAAAGGGGGAGATGTGTAAGAATAATCATGAGGATAAGTGTATGAGAACATGATCATGAAAATAGAGGATCATATCATGAATTTAAAAGATCATATACCTGAATCATTGAATTTTGGAATACACATAACAATATAATATGATTTATATAGTCACTAATAGAAAAATACCATATACCAATGGTATGGAACCGTTGGTATAGGTCTCAAAACCATTGTTATAGTCTATACCAACGGTTTGGAGGACTGTTGGATGGCTTGGAGTAGGGATAGGTCTACACAAATAGTTTATGTAAAACCACTGGTATAGACCTATACTGACAGTTGGAAAAGCCATTGGTACAACTCATATGAAAAACCTATACCAATAGTTTAATAAAACCCTTGGTATATGTGATTTAAAAAAACCTTTCTAGGTTTTGATCCCAACACCTCCCATTTATAATGCAATGACCTAACCACTAACTTAAAATGACTTTTGTGAAAATAATTTCATATATATATATATATTCATAAGTATTTTATATATTGATTTATTTAAGGTTATTTATTAAAATATTCCATAAAATAATGTGTGTACCAATACAAATGGTTTGGAGAACCGTTGGTATATGTTCTTGGATTTTTTGAGCTATAGAAACTGTTTTGGCCAAACTATTGGTATAGGTCCAAAATAGATATATATACAAAATGTTTGTCCAGAACCATTGGTATAGGTCTATACTAGTGACATATGCCAATGGTTTTGGAAAAACCGTTTGTATAGGTCTAAATTTGAGACCTTTACCAATGGTTTGTCCAAAACCAGTGGTATAAGTCCTATTTCCACTAGTGAGTATCCGCATGATTAATTCCATGATCATCGTGGTAATATGGGTTCAATAACTGTACCATATTGATTATCATTTTTCACCCTTGTCGCCATCTTAGTTGTATGAGTTCACTCCTCATACCATCTTGGTAGTCATGGTTCACTCCAATTTCTATCTTAGTTAGATGAGTTCACTCCTCATACCATCTTTTAGTCATAGTTAACTCCCATTCCCATATTGTAGTTGTGGTTTATTTATATGAACATCTTAGTATATCTCATGATATATAAATCTTTACCCAATACATTGGAGGGAGATATGGGTCCCACCCATCTCAAAATGAAATCATACGTACATGTGATACAAGATCATAAATAATCCTATCATAACCCATGAAATAAAATGGGTATTATAAAAATGTAATCATATCATAAACAATGGAAGAATATATGTTTCGTAATCATTTCATCATAAAAATATCCCCGGAAAAAGAAGTGGGTTTAAAAATTATATAACCTGTGAAAGAGAACTGGGTTTCATAAATACCGTGACATTAAGCATAACCCATTCATTGAAATTATATAAATGTAAAATTTAGATAATTTTCTAAAAGGGAATGAGTAACATCAACAAATTTCATCTTAGATAGAAAATATTTTTGAAACATCTTTTAAAAATATTTCTTGAGGAAAATATCCTTTCTTCACTGGAAAAAACATTTTAATACATGAAAACTTTTGAAAATCATTTTCTTATAAAATACCTTTAAAACCTATAAAGAAAACATGAAATCATTTGAAAACCTTTTTCTTTTAAAATATTATAAAAAAATGTTCAAAACATTTTAAATAATTTTTTATTTGAAAACACATTATAATACTATAAAATAATCATGAAGACATTTTGAAAACCATTTCATTGAAAATACATTGAAAAATTATAAATTGATATTGAAAACATTTAAAAACCATTTTTTGAAAATAGCAGTAAAAAATTCCAAAAAAAATATCCCTTTTGATATAAAAATGAAGCATTACATAAATGATAGTGGGTAAATCAATATATGTCATATGAGGTAAAACAAATATTCTTTTTGTTCAGTAAAATTGCTAGAAAAGTGCATTAATCAGAAAGTGAAAAGAATATTACTTTGAAAATATGTATTGTAAAAAAGGTTAAAATTTCATTTAATGATCATATAATATTAGAAGAATATTCTTGTAAACCTTATTTAGAATACATGGTTTTGGAAGAACCCATATGTTTGACCGAATAGAGGTTAAATTCCATATTATCTAGAAACACATTCTTAAGTGTCTTACATAAAAAATTATAGTGAAATGGTACCAATTTATTTTATGAATATATAGAGGATAATAAAATTCATCAATTTTCTAGAGATAAGGTTCATAATATTTCATCAAATAAATAATAAATAGAAGAAATCTAGAAAGGCGATAAAATTATTTCAATAAACTCTTATATCATGGTAATGTGAGATAATAAAATCCATGTAAAAAAAATAAATTAAATGAATCTTAAAATAACATGAAAAGTAGGATATTAATTATTTAAAATATAAAATATAAGTATAGACCCCTAAAAAAGAATGTAGTTTCATAACGCAACACAACTCTAAATGATGGAAAATTGGGACTAGACTATTTTATAGATTTGGTAAGTTTTGAAACATAAAATCCATGGAATAAATGTAACAAAATGAATATGTGAATTATAATAAATTTAATTATGATATATATATAATACTATAATTAGTAGTACATACATCATATAAAAGGAAAGAGTGGCTAAAAAATCATTTATCTCATGGAAATAAAATGTGAGATGAAATCCCCTTACAATGTATATTGTCCTTCATTGTACACTTTCAGACCACCTATATAAAAAATATATATTTATTATGAATTTTTTGAAAAAAGCATATTCTTATATCTAAAACCATATATAGTTTGGTTATGACCAGATATTCCTTTCTTGTTATTTATACTTCATATCATAATTTACGGAATGTAAAACATGATATAAATATCATTTATTCACAGAATATTTTTTTATAATAATATATAGAATATATAATCATGAAATAGAATAAACTGTTCGTGTACATGGTAGGCCATACATACGCATGAATACTATTTTCGTTTACTTGGCGCATTGAAAGAAACAATGTAAAATCCACACACATATATATATATATATATGTTTTTATATAAATAAAACATAATTAATTTTTTTATGATATAAAATATGTCATATATATTCACTAAAAACATCGTTAATACCATCCATGTAGTGTATGAATGAATCATATCACATTAAGGGGGAGGTAGTCTACACTTTCCCAAACAAAACTATCATTTTAACAATGAATGGAAAGTAAAAAAGGCATGTGTCAAAAAAAGAACAAATAAGCTTAATGAAATAATAAATATAATATATAACTTATAGAAATATATTTTCCATCATAATTTATATTATGATATGCAGAAAATAAAATTGAACAATCATCATTTAGTGTGGTGGTAGTTCGCTGTACACATAAATAGTATGTTCATTATCTATTATACAAAGGTGTGTGCAATAGTAAGTTGAAATATGACTATAAAAAACAATTTTTATTTATTATACTAGTGTTTTCATAACATAAGTTAATAATAAAGTGTACTGGGTGGGAAAAGTAAATAAAATAAAGCAATTTAGAGAAGTTGTTACCACTTAATCAGGTAACTCCTTTTGGTTTTTTCTAAAGTAATTAGTTGGATTGCCTTAGGATGAATGGAAAGATTATAGGAGTAAGATATCATTAATATGATTTTTATTGGTAGGGACTTGTCTGATCTTATGAGGTTTGAGAGGAGTGAGTATGTGGGAGGGGTGGTGGCCTTTTATAGGGAAGGAAACACTTGGAATTTTTGAAAACTAGTTCTGTGTACAAATGTTATTACAGAAGAAATGTAATGAAAAATCAAACATAAAGATATAATGGTAGATTTATGGAATAAAAATGGGTTGAAAATGGGGTTTGGACATGTTTCTAGGTCATTTGGTCCCCTATGATTGAGGTTTAGTTCTCTAGTTCTGAATTATTTGACCTTAATCGCTGTGATTAATTTTCATCAATTTTACTAATCTTATTGGTAAAAAATTATGTTGATATTTTTATAATCTAAATTCTATACTAACAAAACTGTGTGTTAAGGTTTTTTGAAATTAAATTCATAGGTTTGGAATAGTTATTATTAATTATAATCTTCCAGATGGGATGAAATTACGTGTTTTTAAGCTAGAACGAATTCCAAAAGTATATTAAACTTTTATATTCAATTCTGAAGTGATATTAATTCCATTGAAATAAATTTCATAAATATATTTATAATTTATATAATTTTTATGAAAAAATTTAAAATATAAGTTAACATTAATACTTATTTAAACAAAAATGCAGTTTTTAATTCAAATGTAGAATTTTTCACAATTCAGCAATAAATCAATTTTCTCTGAAAAATTCTAAACCCCCCCAATGATAATTTCAAAAATGATGCTTATTTTTTAAATTAAATTTATAAAAATTTCTATAATAAATTTTATTATTATACTAGGTTCATTCTAGAAAACCATATTTTTAAACATAAAATGTACATTTCCAAAAATTATATCTTTCATTATAAATATGTTTTATTTACAAAAAACATTATAAAAAATATTTTCAAAGAATTTATTACTACTCATATTACATAGTTTAATTGATAGGTTATAATTTTATCATTTATATAATTATATCATTAAAATGTTGTATCATAGAAACTATGTGTTGCATGTAACATATTCAAAGTCAGAGTTTCATTTAGTGCAAGAAAATCGGTATTGCGAGTAGCGGAAGCCAGGTTGGTATTGCATTTAGCAATGAATAATTTGGTATTTTGTGTACTTTAAGGTAAGTTAGTTCCATGTTAAAGGAATGTTTCACTTTCTGTTATTAAGATATATATATATATATATATATATATAACTATACAGAACTATTTCTAGTGTCATGTGAAATGAAAAACATCAAAAAATAATGAAATTATTTTTGAATTCACAAAATATCAGGGTGTTCCACTCTACCACCTTTAAATGAATTTCTCCCTCAAAATTCACATGGGTTATCAACGGTCAAATAAATGAAAGTTCCATTCATATAAACCAAAATTGTAAAAATGAATCCTAAAAAATACTTGAAAAGGGAATGTTGGAACCATAAAGGTTACACAGTGTAACATATAACAATGTTTAAAAATCTAAGAACATAATTTGGGAGTGAAGATTTGACATGGGAAAAAACATAAATATTTATAGGGTGTGATTGAGTCCATTAATCACAAACAAGTGAATGATCATTGAAATGTGTAGGTCTTCAAAGTAATAAATATATGATGATTTAAAAGAACCTATGTTCAAAAAATTATGGTATTAGGAGAACACATTTTATTTTGACCAATCTCTAAACATTGACTAATTATTTTTTTGACCAAGAATATAAGGAAATATACATATTTGAAATATTTATATAAAAAAATTCATTCATTAGTTGTTCTTTTATCAATTTCTAATTCATCTATTACATTGCATAGTGGACATAAAAAAATTAACTTTGATGCATGATGTGATGAAATAAACATTTAACAGATCATTTGACCCATAAATGAATGAACTGGTTAACTTTTTACCTATAAATATTCTTAAAAAATAAATATGGATAATACACTAATCTCAAAACATAAAAGTAGAACTAATTTTTTATTATAAATTGTCATTCATCAATTATAATTATATTTTAACCAAGACATCACATAGGACAATGGTAGGCATGAAACCCTTAGTGTCTTTCGATCATGTGTTGAAGACCCATGGCTTGGTAGGCTTTATTGGTTGTCCCCCAACATACATGTTGTACTTTTCTAAAACCATAATAATAAAATATCTAAAATATGATGGGCATCCTTAAAATAAGGTTAATCACTATATAGAATTTTAACCAAGGGTTTCAAAAAAAACCTAGTGCATTAATAATTCCTCTGATGTTTAACATAATATATTGATGAATTAATATCATATTATCCTTATGAAGGATGAAAATTCAGAAACATATAAATAATTTCATGAAATCATCTTAACATTGATTCCCCTATATATTACAATGTAGCTATTTGTTGTTACCTTTCAAACATGTGAATACACCCATAATATATTCTCTTGAAACTTGTTAGTAACCGGAATTACTAAAAATATTTCTAGAAAACATGAAGGATTACTTATTCCATAGATTAATGGATCTATTCCATAAATTTAATATGTTGTAAACATTTTCCATGATAGCATAAACTACCTATCAAAATGTCCTTTATTGGTCCCAATGTAATTAGTAACATACAATTGAATTATTTGTATCCCACATGTCATTATCCAAAAATCATTATCATAACATAAGGAACTTATTATGGTTTATCATTCAATTAACCTAATGTTTTCCAGGGAAATTACGTTTCCATTATATCACTTTTATATTCCATCCAAACCATTCAACCTGTTCTTGTATATCCATAGTCGAAAAAATATTATAAAAAATACTTAAATATTTCACCTTTCATATAAAATTATAATTTAATACAAATATATAAATTCTTTTATTATTACACTTCATAATTATTCTATTAGAAAGGATACCTCATCATAGTACACAACACCTATTTCATTTCACATTTAATATGTAGTCTCTTCAGCATCCAAAATGTAACTATTACTCATACCACCTTTCTAATCCCCTTTAAGAGATTTACTCTTGGAACATTGAGTCACATAAGGAAAATTTATTCCACAATTAAAACACTAATCATTCAAAAACAACTTTGTGAGGATTAAATTCTCATCTATTTCATTAACCAATATCATCAGTTTTTCCTTACAATCAGTTGCTTTGTGTCATTCATTTCCATAGTCAAAACCTCTTACTATTCCTCTATAAAATTCACATAGTTTATTCATTCCACATTATTTAATCAATGGAAACTGAATATTCTTTCCTCCATGGTCTAAACTGCCCAAAATCTTAGTAAAATCCTCATTTAACTTCTTTGGTGAGTTTGAGAGTTGGTTAAGGTACACGTTGTTAATCATATTCCCTGAAAATTGATTAGACATGATCACAACATCTCCTAATCTAGTTATAACTCCACATCCATTCTAATCAGCAAATCGTCCACCACATTAAATGTCAATCATGTTCTTTTCTGATTCTTTCCTTCGACTAAAACCATAAGAATTGTGTGAGTATTAATTATCATAGAAAAAAACCACAAAGTCCTCAAAAGAATTATTTATCAGATGTATAAATCAAGACACCTTTATTAATTTATGATTCCCTAGGTTCATACTAGTTTATTCATATGAAACATATTTTTCAATACTTCATAATAGTTTAGGATGTGTTTTTGAATTTCCAAATCATATCCCCTTGGATTTTTAAACTTGGTGTGCAACAAAGCCCAATTTTGTGTACCAGATTACCTCAATGAATGAAAAAAATATCTTTTAGGAGTTTTTATACCTAGGTACATATGTTAGAGATCAACATAATATTTTAGTATCTATACATGGATGTATTTATAGAAAACCACTCACTTTATCCTCTACTGAAATTCCAAGACATTTTTTGAAACATTAATTCAACCTTATACTTATACACAGAGACATCCCTAGACATATACATAGATATATAACTAGGTATCTAACTAATTTTTTCTATCCATAGTTTAAAAATGTTAAACAAAACCATTCTTTTGATACCAATAACAGAGACCCACTCTTAAAAAACATATATGATTCACCATTTTAGATGAATATTCAGTACATTACAATAATACATGACCGAGGACCATAGTAGTTTAGTTTATTTGGAAACATAGGAACAAAATATTTTCCCCTTGTGAATGATATTCAACATCTCTCATAATTATCTCTATCTTTAGTAAATCTACCTAAAACCTTTCATATTTACCTAGTGAAATT
This sequence comes from Viscum album, assembly GCA_963277665.1. Taxonomy (NCBI): domain Eukaryota; kingdom Viridiplantae; phylum Streptophyta; class Magnoliopsida; order Santalales; family Viscaceae; genus Viscum; species Viscum album. The sequence goes on along the minus strand of OY728126.1, from coordinate 1,990,264,116 downwards.
AAACATAAGAAATGGATGAGCTAAAATGCACAATTACGGTAAGAATGAGAGATATATAAGCATAATGATCAGAATAATGGTATGAAAACATGTTAATGAAAACATAATATCACACCCTTCATATAAAATAATATATATTTGAATTATGGCATAAATAATATCTTTTAATAAGACATGAGTGACAAAAAAATAATGAACATAAGCCATGAATGTGTAACATAAAAATAAAACATGGAATTTTGGCAGACACATAAGCATATAAAATAATTTCCATAGAAGCTAAGGAATTAATTATAAGACCAACTTGGGGGTATTGGTTCACTCCCCATACCATATTGGTATTCATGTTTCACTCCCATGGCCAACTTAGTGTCTTAATCTCACTCCTCATACTATCTTGGTTGTCATGGTTCATTCCTATAGCCATCATAGTATCATGAGTTCACTCCTCATGCCGTCTTGGTAGTCATGATTCAATCCTACATCCATCTAATTAGTCATGTTTTATTCCCAATACCATATTATTCTATCTAATGATATATATATCTTTACCCAATAAATTAGATTGGGAAATAGGTCCAACCTGTCTGATAATGAAATCACACATACATGTTTCCCATGGACATAAATAATCATATACCAACCCATGAAACAAAATGGGTATTATAAATATGTAATAATATCATAAATTCTGGAAAATGTTGGTTTCATGATCATTTCATCATTAACATAACCTACAAAAAAGAAGAGGGCATTGTAAGAATATAACATGTGAAAGAGAAACATGGTTCATACTAACCATTCCATTATGTTTAAACAATTCATAGAAATAATAATAACGGAACCCAAAGATAATATTTAAAATGGTAATGAGTAACATCAACATATGTCATCTTAGATGGTAAATAATTTTGAAATATCTTTTAAAAAAATCTCTCCAAAAAAATATCTAATTTAATTTTATGAAGGATTTTTAAGATATGAAACAATTTGAAAATCCTTTTATTATAAAATAAAATTAAAAAATTTAAATAGTACTTGGAATAAATTGAAACCTTATAAAATCATATTAAAAATATTTTAAAAATTTTATTCCTTGAAAACACTTTCAAATCATATAAAGAAAGCATTAAAATGCCTGGAAAAATTTTCATTAGAAATAAATTTAAAAATTATAAAGAAATATTTAAAATGTATTGAAAAAAATGTATTGAAAATACTTTAAAAACAAAATTCATAATTAAAATTATATTTTTATAAATAGAATGGAAGCTTCAAAAAATTTCTGGTAGGTAAATTCATATAGTTTGTACTCTGTAAAACAAATATTCATTTTTCACAGTAAAATGGATAGAGGAATTTATTGATCCAAAAGAGACAATATGATTAAATTGAAAATCTGTAAAATAAGAAAATTTATAAATTTAATTTTATGATCATATGATATTATAAGAAAATTATTGGAAACAATTTTTAGAAAATATTGTTTTTAATGAACATAGATTTACGACCGAAGAGAGGGTAAATTCAGAATTTCTTTAAAACACTTTCTTAACTATACTATATACCAAAGAGTAGAATTTTTTTTACCAATTTGTGATTATATAATGAATATAAAAATGATATTAAATTTCATTAATTTTCTTCTGATATCATTCAAAATGTTTCCTCAATGAAATAATAAATAAAAACAATCTTGAAAATTGATGAGATTGGTTCAATAAAATCATACTAATTGTTAACTATGGAACATGCTCTCCATATAAGAATAATGAAATTAAATAAATCATAAAATATCAATAAAAGTTTGACATTAATTATATAACATGAAATATGAAAATATATATACCTCAAAGAATAATTTAGGTGCATAACAAAACACAAACCTCAAAGAAAGAAAATTGAGAGAAAAAAATATGTTACCGACATGGTATCTATTATAAAATAAACCGCATGAAAGAATGGTCATAAAATTTATATGTAAAAGCCCAAAAATTTTTTTAAATCCAAAAATGATACAATAATGGTATGTAATTACACCACAACAAAGGAAATAGTGGCGAACATAGCATGTATATCATGGAAATAAAAAATGAGATGAAATCCCCTTACCTTGTGTCTTGGCTATCGTTGTACCCATTCAGAAAACATGTATAATAAATATTAATTTATTATATATCTTTTAAAGATACATATTATTATATGTAATAACATATATGGTTTTATTATGGCCTTATATTACGTGCTTGTTAAAAATCCTCTGTTAAGGTTTCACTTCAAGTAATATTCGTTTTATTCTTCGCATTGTCGTAATTTGTAATATCATTGGTATTTATACACTATAAAATGATTTAAGGAATTTAAAACATGATATAAATATTATTTATATATATATTATATGTGTATTATTATAATATATATAATATATATTTATGAAACAGAATACACCGTTCATGGAGACAGTTGGTCGTACGTATGCATGTACGTTATTTCTGTTTAATTGTCGTGCTAAAAAAAGAAGGTAAAATAAATACATGTGTATATATGTACAAGAATATCATAATTAAGGTAGATTTATTATATCACATATGACTTATATATTCACTAAAATCATCATTAATACCATCCATGTAGTGTATAAATGAATCATATCTCTTTCAGTGGGTGGTAGTCAATACTCCCTCAAATAAAATTATCATATTAACACCAAATGGAAAGTAAGATGATATGAATAAAAGTGTTAATTAAAAAGATTAAATAAATAATAAATATAATATATTACATATATAAATATAGTTTCCATCATAATTTCTACCATGATAGGTGGTGAGGAAAATAGAAAAATCATAATTTAGTGAGGTGGTAGTTCTTAGTATGCATAAATAGTATGTTTGTTATCCAATAGTTGGAGTTGTGTGTATGTGTAGGTTGAAACCCTAGATAAATAATATAAAGTTAATTTCAGTATAGTATTTTATAAAATTATTGAGAAAATATATCATAATTGGTGGATAATGAAAATAAAATAAAGGACTTGAGAGAAGACAATACCTCTTAATCAAGAAACTCCATTTTGTTTCTACCAAAAGACTTCCTTAGATTTCCTACATACCAGCGGTATGAATATAATAGGTAGGGATGATTTTTTGGAGATTTATTGGGATGTTATTGTCCAATAATATGTTTTTTGAGATGTGTGAGGATGTGGGAGAGGTGATGGCCATTTATTGGGATTGAAAAGACTTACTTCGAATTTTTGAAATCAGGTTCAGTGTGCAATTGTTATTACCTAAAATATTCTATAAAAACAATCATAAATAAATAATTTATTGTTTATGGAAGGTATATGTCCATAAAATAAATTTTGGACAGGTGACTAGGTCATTTGGGCCCCTAAGATTACGGTTTTGTCCCTAATTAAGCTAAATTTCACTATAATCGATGTGATTAATTTTAATCCCTTTCAGTAATGTTTTTTGTTAAAAATTAAGTTGATCTTATTATAATCTAAATATTATAATTATTATAATGGTTTATTTAGGTTTTTTGAAATTCAATTCATAAAAGTGAATTTTTTTTGATTAATTCAAATCCCACAGATGGAATGATATTACAGGTTTTTCAGGTAGAATAAATGTCAAAAATTTATTATGTTTTTATATTAAGATTCAAAGAGAAATTTATTATATTAACCTAAATTTTATTAAGAAATTGATAATTATCTTATTTTACTTTGAAATAATTTTAAAATATAATTTTAAATTAATAATTATTTAAATGAAAAGTCATTTTTTTAAAAAGTAGTATTTCTCACTATTAAAAAATAAATGATGTTTCTCAGAAAAATAAAAAATAATCACACTAAGTTAAATTAACCAATCTAAATTAGATAATTATGTCTATTATATAAAATTTAATTTATAAATGTGTCAAAAATTTATTTTGTTTTTGAAATTCGTTCATTCGAGAAAACAATATTTTCAAACACAAATTGGAATTTACTGAAAATTATATCTTTCCTATGATTATGTTTTATTTATACCAAATGATGTAATTTTTGTTAAAAGTATTCACTATTGTTCGTAATAATCAATTTAATTGATAGATTATAATTTTCTCATTTAAATAATATATCATTAAAATTATACTTTGTGTAAACATTGTGTTGTTTGTAACATACTCCAAGATGATGTTGCGTGTAGAATAATACAAGTTGGTATTGTGTGTGGCGCAAGCCAAGTCAATATTCTTTGTAATGGAATCCAATCCAAAATTCTGTGTAGGGCATACCAATTTAGAGCCTTTTGAATGGAATGTTTCACATAGTGTTTTAACACACACACAAACACAAAGATATATACCATTATATAAAAATAATTTACAAAATATCAGGGTGATATAAGATATTCCTATTTATACCTTTATATACAAATAATCATATGAAAAATACTATAAAAACCTACTCCATGGTCATATTAAAAATCCTAAAACATTATAGTTTTTGGAAAAAAATGCTCTTCTCATGTCATATTATCTATGTCATTTCAATTTGTGATATAGAATTATACATAAACATATAATACCTATTGTACGGCTCATAATATTAACTTCAATTCGATATCCCTAGATGTATAGAAATAATACAACATTTTAGTGGTATCTAAAATACATCTTAAGTATCTTGAGAGCTTCCTTGAATATGAGTGTTGACATCTTAATGATATGAAAGCTCATATAAAAACTCAACATGACTCATAAAACATTATCTTATGCTTGAATCACAAATTTGTTTTGTGGTATTTAGAGAAATATATCAATAATGGGTTTCATTGGAATATCATATGACCCTTTGGAATGGAATCAGACCCAAAACACAAAAGATATATCTCTTGGAAATCAAAAGTATATGATTATTCAAAAACATATCCTATAAATAGAATACCTAAAATACACGATCACCAAAAAAATTATCTCTATCATCAATAGAGTTATCTTAATGATGATCATGGGGAGTGGAATATTAATTCCCCTAATTATTTGGGCTATACACAATAAAATATATCTAGAAATTCGTTATGAGGACTCTAGAATGATTAAAGGGGGTTTAATGGATTCATCAAGAGATGAATGGATTTCACGAAAGGAAGAGAGCTTTAGCGTTCTTGGATATTATTTAAAACTATCACACATTCACAACAAACACCACCAAATTGGGGTTTTCCCCTTATATATCCATCCTCAATGCACTTTATTAAATCCAAAGTGTTCCATCACATAGAATCCATTTATTTCAACCTAATAGTTCTCATTCATTGAAAACATCACTGAATGATGTAAACTAGCCATATACAAATCTACCCCTTGATTCACAATTAACGAAATATTGGGTGGATAGAGATAGAACCAAGATGTGCATCATATGCATGTTAATAAAAGTGTGGTTATTTAAAATAGATTTATCTCACCAAAATAGTACAGATGTTACAGTTTTTGTTCATATCCTATAATATCCTACTTTTAATAAAATATTATTTGGAATTTATGAAAAGAAGAAAAAAACTTTGGGAATCCATAAAAACTCTTTTTGGATATTTTATCCTCAATATATCTAGTTTTTTGGAATAAACAATTTATTCAAAACATAATCCTTATGAAAGGGAATCACTATGTGACCCTACATGACTTATTATAATTGGTAACAAATGTAAAATCCAAATTTATTAAATGTAAGAAAAGAGAGGACTCTAGAAAAAAATTAGTTCTACTCACTATATTAAATGGTCTAGTGTGATCTCCGTTATATATACTAATATATCAATAGGAAAATTTACAGCAAAAGTTTTATCATATAAATCCAATATATAAAAATATTATCCATTTCTATGACATCGAGTGACCATTAGATATTCAACATGTCAATATAGTATATTCCTCTCATATTTTGGTGATTCTATAAATATTATTGATTATGTATATGAAGAAATCACTTGTTATTTGTATATATAATGTTCTTAAAAAATTTAAGTTATCTGATTAGTTTATTACATCACATGTGAGGAAACAAATAATGTCAATTCATTTCCTCATGTAATTCAATTAATGTCCAAATGTATTTTCTTATAGTTAAACTAGAAAAATTCCACCTTGGTTTTCTCTGACCACTAACATGTTAATAATCTTACCCAATGAAACCCTAATTATATAATTCATTATATAGACTAGTGTAATTATTCTATCACTATTTGAAGGTTCCCATGGTAGGTATCTCACCACCCTCATGAATTATCCTTCTTATTAAGCCGGAATCATATAATATTGATGGGGAATTGGGATTCTATGAAAAAATTATTGTGGATTAGAACTTGATTTTTAAACATCCTGAGTGAATAAAAATCATTGATAGTGATCAAAAGATAGAGTACAAGGTTGAGTATGACAGCCATGCACCTTTTTTGTAAACGTTGAAAATTTTCAGGCACTACATTTCTAATGGCAGGGTCATCCATAAACTAGTGGAACCTCTATATAGTGTTATATAATAGAAGGAAGTCAAGAGAGGTATAAATAATAAATTTAATATCTTAGAAAAGGGTTATTAATTCAAAATAAATTATCCAAATAAAAATTATTAGACCTCAAGTGAAGATATTCCCTCTAATTAGAAGGAATAATCTAAGAAATATTGGCCTGATATGGTTAACTAAGAAGATAATTTAATGGATAAAAAATTCATAATATAACATATTTCACTACTAATAGGGTATCAATAATCATATATGATGAGGAATTGTGAATTACCTTAGATACTATTAATGGAATCATAGATTTAGTATTCCACTATCAAAAAGAGGGTTGGAATGACCCAAATATTTTGTATCTTCATATAAATCACAAGACTAATGTCATGCAATTTACATATGTGTCTAGTATTCATCACACTGCTCCTGACATACCATGTTCCAATAATAGGGAAACTCCCAAACTGATATCAAAGACTCAAATTTATTCCAAACACTACATTTGGAAAGATAAAGATGCTACTATAAGTTCAGTATTGAATATTTCTTCCTCAAATTAATGTGATAAAAATATGGGTAACCCCTTATCAAATAATAACAATATGGAAATATAAAATGAGATCAAATAATGACTCAAAAGGCTGAAATTAGTTCTTACATTCAAATCCTCACTAAGAAGAAGGCATGGAGGCCTAAGAGATCAACATAGTAAAGAAAAATAGTAGAGGGAAAGAAAAAAGGGTGACCCAAAAACCAATTCAATATTAAAACAATGACCCTTTTTTGGAATTTTCATCGGTTGAAAAAATATAGAAAACATTAACACATTAAAATTTGAAATTCAAAAGTATAAACACAAAATTTGTGTTTAATATAAATCTAAGATGTCCCCCGCCTATAGGAATACTGGTCTTGCAGGGGTGGGATGTCATCTGTTTAGTACTGATAACAACAATGATGAAGTTAAATCACTTTTGGTTCGTTCTCATCCATCCCCGAAGCGATTTTTATTAATTATATCTAGTGAATAGATGGTTAAATGTGTCCTTAAGAGCCTTGATACTATTTAATTCATCTCCTTTTTCTAGTTCAATAATTGATATCATTATTGAAGAATGCTATGAAAGTACATTGTCTCCATTAATAGTAAGGTCATTAAGTCATGGATTTTTATTGGTGACAACAATGATAATATCAATCCAGAAGAGTAATTGGGTGTTTCAGCCACATCCATTTAACCTAGAGAATTTAATGGATAAATTTAACAAAATTACATAGTAGAGGTTAATCATAATGGATCTAAATAAAATTGGTATATAAAGGACAACAATATAAATATTGAAAGTAAACATGAAAATACCTTTACTAATGATATTTATTAGCACATATGAGACACCATCTCCGCAATTACATATCTTTATTATAGTGGTAAAATGAATCTCTTTTTCTAATTACTCATTTCAATATTTTATATAAAATTATTGAGAAAAAATTATACAATCAGCTCAGAACTTTCAGTATAAAAATTATATCCTCTAACCAGTTTTGATTTGATAAGAGCATAACCATTCATGATTCTCGAGTCATAAACATTTACTGTTTTAATATTCTTAGAAGACCACCACTAGTAGAAATATTTCACTAAAATTAAGAATCAGGAATTATTTTTACATGATGGAAAGAGAATTCCATTGTAATATTTTACATAGATATGGTTTTAAGGGAACCTTCATCAACTGGATGGGGACCCTTTTTTCCTAAACTCACATATATATTGTTGTTAATTACTCTCCTAAAGAGTACTGCAAATTCTAAAGGGGGGTGATACAAGATTACCTTCTCCAAGACATAATATTTTCCATTACGAAGGATTACCTCTGCCTTATTTTTTGAAATCTAGTTTCAATGAAAGATGAAACACATCAGATTTGTGAGGGATCTTACTACCCATTTTTCTATTTTGGTATGTAAAACTCTACCAATATAATTATTGGTAATATCAATGAATAAGAAATTTTGGATGGTTCATTTACCTTGATCTATCTAGAGGTTCCTATTTTTTGGGATGAAAAGTGTGAATTTATAAGGATCGAGCGTTAAATGTTACATAATCTTGAGTTACTTCAATAATTCTACATTGAGGATCTTTTTAGTTTTACAGTTTTAGAGAATTAGTCTATAACTATTACATTACATATCAAATATTACTTACTAGACTATTCTAATATATCTAATTTTTTTCACAACTATAAGAATCATTAAATAAAAAATGATTTTTTATATAAAGATTATTGAATTAATATTTTCTCCTACCCATACTTATACCTTGTGAAAAACATTTCAAAAACATGGCGTGGGCATACAAAGACCTGTATGGGTTATAAAATAATTAAAGAAAACATTGGTCCATCAATACATGAAAATCCATGAAATCATACTTTTTACTCATAAAACACAAAATTTTTAACATAACTCATGACAACATATGATTTATGAATAAAATATAGAAATCATAAGGGTAACTTCTATCATCCATATCATACTTACATTGTATCTTTCACAGCAACATAGTGAGTTATGTTTGGAATACCCATCACGACATATTCCCTAAATCTCATAGTGAAACATTAAAGTTTACAATTGTCACATTACCCAATGAATTTGAAAGATATATTGGGCTCACCCACCTTAGGTTTATCTTGGAACCACCCATATATATAAACAATTCCCTAGAACCATAACATATTCCTAACAAAAAAACAAGCATAAAGGAAATAAAATATTTCCACATTTCAATAAGAATATATCATTTCAATATATTAAAATAATCAAATTTTTCTCAGAACCATTTTAAATAACATAATATATAAAAAGGTTATATGATACTTATTTTCCTTTTAAAAACATTATGACTGGTTATGGAAGCCTAATATAAAATAATGCCCATGACGGAAGAAATGTGATTGTCACCACGTACATTAGAAAGAAACATTATTTTTTTCGTTTAGTGAAACTCTTCATAAAAGAATATTCCAATTGAATAAAATAAAAATTTAAAGGGGTTTATACACCATATAAATGTATTTCATGTATAAATCAAAATATTCCACAGTGAAAGAAGATTGTGAGGAAGACCTATACCTTGAGTCCGACTTGTCACGTATGTTCCTTGATCTTCTTGAATAATAAACTTATGTCAATTTATTATTGATTAAGAACCTTTTTCATGTTTATTATTATTTTATATCACTTATTATTACATAATTATTTAATTTAATAACTGTTTTTTTGTCGATATTCAGTACTTGAGAAAAAAATGATCCTGTTATAATTATAAATTATCCATGTGGTCAAAAGTCCGTTATCTCCAGAATGATATCCATGATTTTAGGCTAATATATACCAATTATATATATATATAGATCCATTATATATTTATTTAGAATAGTTTTTTATCATTTGGAGATAATTAATGAAATGCATTGTTCATGGAGATGGTAAGCCGTAAGTACGCATGAATGCTACATTCACGTATTTTTCATATTTAATAGAATAAAAACTAAATGATACAAATATATATTATAATTCTTGTATACTATCATATTTTATAAAAATTACGTAATTTCATTTTCCCCATCCCTTATATGTTCCATATATGGCATGAACGAGTCATACTACTTTGATTGGGCGGTTGTCCGCACTTCCTTAAATAAAATTATCGTATTTATGCATTATGGAAAGCATAAATGTATGATTTAAATAAAATAAAAGGATAATAGGAACAATATAAATATAATATATATCTTATTTAAATATGGTTCTATCTTAATGGACACCATGATTGAATTTAGGGGAAAATTGAACAATAATCGTTTTGCGAGGCAACAGTTCACCGTCCAAAGAAAAAGAATGTTCATACTCATTAGATGGATGTGTGTGTAAGCAAAGTTCAAATAAATATCATAAAAAATCATAGTATATTGAGGATACTGTTATTTTTATGTAATCAGAGAATAATAATTGAATATAGAGTGAATTGGTATAATAATGGAAACGAACATTAAAGAAGTCGCTACCTCTAAAATGTGTAAATTCCATTGATTTGGGCTAAAAGACTTTCTTGATTTTTTTTCCTAAGGTAAGTATTATAAGTGAAATAAAGGTATATTAGGATCTTATTTTGGTAGAGGTTGGATGAGAAAAGGGGCTTGAGAGGTGTGACTAAATGGGTATAGGTGATGTCCTTTTATAAGAGGGAGGAGGGTCACTTTAGGAACGATTGAAAGTATTATTTTATTATAAAATGATTCTTGGTTTAAAATGGTCACAATGTCATTAATTTCAAAGACAAGATAATTTTCGGTCGAAAAACTCCCAAAAAATAGGTTTTATACAAGTATATGTCAGAAATTTAACCGTAAATTTTATCTTTAAGCATTAGTTATCTAATTTAACTCTTACCACGTCTTCTTATATATTCATACTATATGGTAAATATTGTCACTATAAAATGAAAATAGAACCTCAAGTGGTTCATTAATTAAATTATAAACATTATAAAAGTCAATTTTCATTATTTTATATTTTTATAACTATTATATCATTTAATAATTTTTTTAAAAACTCATTTCTATCTATTTTTATACTTTTCATATCATGGCTTTTTAAAAATCCATAACAACTTGATTATTTCAAAAAAGCTTCATTAATTGAAATATAAAAAGTAATAATCATAAATAAAATTCATGGATGTCATAAAAAGTTTCAAAATAAATCTATTTTAATATTTATAATCTCATTTATTTTGATCATTCCTTAATAAGGAAATCACTACATCATCATTGTGTCATACATATATTTATTTTTTTGATGTATAAAAATTATAAATAAAATACCATAATTTATGAAATATTTTTATCATTATAATTAATTCTTATAGTCTAATATATCACTTATATAGACCCATATATTTTTTTTGTAAAAAGCACATGTTTATGTTTTATTTTTATTTACTTAAATTATTTCTTATAATAAGTCATTTTCACATCAAAGTGGATCTGTGGGTTCCCAAAATAATCTCAGGGATGTACATGGTCAGAAATAATTCATCCAATAGGATTAGGCCATGTGTTTGGGTAGTTTTATATTATTATAATATTATTTTATACTCTTATTTACCAGATTACCCTTTAACCACGGTAAATAAAATAATTACCGAAGTTACTGTTCATAATGTCTAATAATAAAAGGAACCTATTTAGACAATATAGATATTCTTATTCCAAATATGGAATCCATTATTCAAAATTCAAAACACGAAAATGGCATAAATTAATTTGAATGTTATTCCTATTGTCAAAACCAAAAAGTGTGTTTTTATGAATTAATAATTATCAAAAGATTCACAAGTGTTTATGTCTAATTAAAAAGTGAAATCACATCCAATGACCAAAAAAGGATTAAATGATAAAAATATTATCTAATTAAATTTTAAAACCAATTAAAAGAACAATATAACTATATAAATTAGATTAAAAAGTATTTATGAGTTAAAATGCAATATTTTTCACTATTCAGTAAAAAATGGACTTTTTCCTTAAAAATACCAAAATTTAATCCAAAATAAATATTGATGTGCCTATCATATATAATTTTTTTATTTTATCAAATATAACATATAAAAGTGAAAAACTATATTTAACAATGGTTCTTCATCAAAAGGTGTTAAAGCAACCTTTAAAAAATATTAAAGTATTTCATGCTAAAAATAAAATTCATTCTTATTTTAAGCCTCTAAAATTTATTGGATAAACAAAAAAAATTTAATAATCATATTTTCGTTTTTTTTCATTTACTCCAATACAACAACTTAGTGTTAACTTCAATTTTAAATAATAAAACTTTTACATTATTTTTTTAGTATGACTCATCATTGTGTGCAACAGAAGATTTCAGAGAAATCTATTATTGAGTGTTAGGTACACCATCGAACATAGAATCATCTTTAAAGTGAAATTATTATTTAATTAACAAATATTAAAAAATATGAAAATTTCATATTCTTTTTTTAACTAGGATTTTACATCCTTCCCCCATTTTGGAAATTGCGTCCTCATATTTTTATTCACTTAAAAAAAGTAGGGGTATTTATTCCTCATAGAATTTTCAGATTCCCATGTCGACTCTTCAACCATATGGTTTTTCCAAAAAAACCATTACCTGATGAATTACCTTATTCCAAAATAATATCTCACTTCATTCAAGAATATGGACTTGGTATTCCTCATATAAAATATCTTCTTCCAACTGAAATATCAAGGGACACAAAACATGAGATGGATCTAACATAGACTTTCGAAACATTGAAACATGAAAATCATTGTGTAACTGGGATAAAATTGGAGGTAAATCCAATCAATAGGCAATAGATCCAACATTCTCCAATATTTCCTAGGGTCTAACGAACCTTGGACTCAACATTCCATTTTTACCAAAACAAATCACACTTTTCCAGGAGGATACTATGAGAAAGACATGGTCACTAACATCGAAAAAAAGATCCTTCCTCCGGTTATCCACATAAATTTTCTTCCTACTCTGAGATGGTCTCATGTTCTTCTGAATCAGGCAATAATTTTCTCCATCTCATCTAACAATGCCGGTCCTAGACACTCAATTTCACCTATATCGTCCCAAAAAGATGTAGTTTGACACCAATTTCCAAATAATTTTTCTAATGGTCCCATCTATATACTAGAATGAAGAATATTAGTGTAAGAAAACTCAACCATTGAATGATGTTGGTCCCAACATCCCTAGTAATACATTAAAGAATCATGTAGAATATCTTTGAATGTCTGAATTATTCATTTTGATTTCCCATATGATTGAGGATAAAAATATGTAATGAAATTTAATTCAGTTCCCAATGACATCAGAATGCCCTTAAAAACGTTAGAAGTGAACCTGGGATCATGATCAGATATAATAGATACAGGAACTCAGTTTAACCAGACTATCTCTTTAATATACTATTGATTAATTTGATCTATAGATAGTGTATCTCGAATATGAAGAAAATGAGAATACTTAGTCAATCGTTCAAAAATTAACCCAGATTGCATTTTTTATATAGAGAAGTCTTTCATAATCCCACTGAAAAATCCATGGGAACATTTTCCCATTTCCACTCTGGAATTGGAAAAGGCTGAAGAATCCCTTGAAGTAACATCCACTCTTCTTTAAACTGTTGAAAAATCAAACATCTCAAGATAAATTATGAAATACCTCATTTCATTCCACCCCACTGGTAATACCCATGATAGTCTCTGTACATATTAGTACTGCTAGGATTAACTGAAAACAGAGAACTAAGATCTTCACCTAACAACTCATTCTTCATCTATGAATCCCAAGGCACACATAACATCTAGCCATACCTCAAAACCCAATCTTTATCAATGTTAAATTCTGGTAACATACCCTTCTGAACCAATTATACCTTTTTTTTCAACTCACTATCTTCTTTCTATGCTTTCTTTATTCTCTCTACTAGGGAAAATTTCACTACAACCTGAAATAAAATAGAGGAATTCTCTACACCAATAACTTCAAATCCAAAATTTATCAAATCAAAAACTAAATATCTTCTTCCAAATGTTGCATGGTTAATGTAACATTACTCTTTCAACTCAAAATCCCATTACCTTTATATTCTTTTCCAAGATGGTAATGGATCATGCATCACAATCCTTGATTAATACTAGAAATATTCTTTGTCTCGTGATAAATTCATTATGAGATATTATATACTTCAAACAATTTTGATTAGTATATATTTCACACTTTACTCCATACAAATTATGCCTCCAAAATTTTAAAGCAAAAAACCACAGCAGCTAATTACAAATCAAGTGTATGTTAATTTAACTCATTAGGTTTCAACTAAAATGATTCATAAGATATTACCTAATCAGTCTTCATAATGACACAACCAAGTCCTTTCAATGAAGCATCACTATAGATAACAAATTCACAATTTCTGGAAGGCAGTTACAAAACTAGTGAATTCTCTAATCTTATTTTCAATTCCTAAAAACATTCATCACATTATTTTTCCTAGATGAACTTAACACCTTTACATGTTGACTTAGTCAGTGGTCTAGATAACCACAAAAAAATTTCAAAAAAATCTAGTAATAACATACTAAACAAAAAGACATTGAATCTTGGATATACTTGCAGTTCGTGGAAATTCATTAACAACTTTTGTTTGAGTAGGATCAACAATTATGCAATATTTAGAAACAATGTTACCATTGAATGAAATTTGATGTAACCAAAACAAACATGTTCTGAATGTTCCATACAAGTTTCTTTTCTTTTATAGTTTTCATGAAAACCATTAAATGACTTTTATACTCCTCTTTATTTTTGGAATAAACCAAAATATCATCAATAAACAAAACCAAAAAATTATCCAAGAACACATGGAAAATTCTATTCATAAGATCCATTAATATAGCAGGTGCATTGGTTAACCAAAAAGGCATAACTACAAATTAATAATGGACTTATTTATTATGAAATATTGTATGTAGAATTTATTCTTCCTTTAATTTCAACTGATGGTACCATAACCTCATGTCAATCTTCAAAAAATATAGATCACCCTTGAGCTGATCAAACAAATCATTGATATGTGGAAAATAATTCTTATTCTTTACAGTGATATTATTCTGGGCTCTATAATCAATGAAAAGCCTCATTGAACCATATTTGTTTTTAACAAACATGATAGGAGAATCCCATAGTGGGGTTCTTGGTTGAATGAAACCTTTATCTAACAACTAATGAAATTGATTCTTTAACTCCAAAAGTTCAATTTGATCCATTCAATAAGGGGGTTTTGGAATTGTCTTACCATCAGGAACTAAGTCAACTATAAATATAACTTCTCGATCATGTTTTATACATGGAAACTCATCAAGAAAAACCTGAAGATACAAACTGACCACTGGTACATCATTAATCTGAACAGTTCCATTGTTTTCAATAATATGTACAAGGTAACATTCATTTCCAGCGTTTTCTAGTTTCTCAGCTTCTAGATATGTTCTCAAATGTAAGGGTTCATTTTTGTACAAAAACTGAAATTCTTTCTGAAATGGAACCTCATTAGCTCTGAAGTCAACCTTAGAAAGATAAAAATAAATCCAATGCATACCCAAAATAACATAGATATCTTCTGGAGTAAAAATAATATGTTTTGTAGGTAGATTATTTCAACACACAAAGATAAGAGGGTTCTTATAATTTATCTTTATCTCAGCATTTCCTCCATGTGTTTTTACCACATGTTAAGGATTCATATATTCATATGGAATTCCCAATTTACTTGAAAATTTCTCAAAAATGAATCAATTTTTAGACCCTGTATAATTCAACACATTAACATAATCTGAATAAACAAACAATGTACCTAATACTACTTTATTTGATGGACCAACACATGGTGAAGTAGTTTCAAAGGATTTCACCACCCCTTTCTGCTTGCAGTGTGGCTGCTTTCCATTATTTGAGTTCTTATTCGGACACTCATTTGCATAATTTTTCCTTTTATTGCACTAAAAACATTTTACTGATTGTAAATAAAATTTTGTCTTACAATTACCCTAAACATTTTCAATGAAATTGTGTGCCTTATGTCCCATTATACCACATTAGAAGCACTTACCATAATTCAAAAGTCATTCCCTTTCACCACAAGTTTCAAAAAATTTTAACATATGTTTCATAACATCAAACTTTTTTGATGATTTTTTCAATTTTGGCTGAAACCTAGACCTCTTATTTTATTGTTTTTCAAAGAACACTTGATCATTGACAAACTCCATTTCCACCTTGTCTGCACATCAAATAAGTTTTTCATTACTTTTGAACTCACGAGAAGCTAATGTCCTTAGATAACTTGTCTTTAAGCATGAGTAAAAACAATTGATTTTCCTATCAATATCCCGTTTGAAATTTGGACCATACCTTGCCATTCGAGTGAATTTTTCTTCCTAAGAAGCTAATGATTCATCTTCCTGCCTCAATTCCAATAATTGTTTTTCTACCTGAAGTCAAACCGCCTTAGGATAATATTTTTAAAGAAACATACCTTTGCATTCATCCCAATCAAGATCATTAATCTCCTAACTATCCTTCATATTTTTAACCATCATCCACCACCGATCAACTTCACCTTAAAAAAATTAAACAAAAAGACAAACCATTTGATGTTTTGAATATGACATGACATTGAATATCATTTCTAGTGCTTTAATCCACTATTCAGCTTACACAGGGTCAGATGATCTTTAGAATGATGGGGTACGTCGCATCATGAAATTATCCACTACATATATGTTTCTCTATGGTTAATATATATGATCTCGTGTATAGATCCCATCACCATTTATATTATGAGTCAATTGTTACATCACTGCAACAAATTGTTCAGTTCTTTTTCGGGCAATCTCAAATTTCTAATTTGGAATTTGGTTTTCCTCTTGATGTCATCCCATCCTAGTTTTCCTATTTCCTCTTTGGAAAACCATTCTGAAACCAGAAATATCTTATGTGAAGCAACATGGAAATCTACAAATTCTATATTATTTAAATCTTACCATGAATTAATTAATATATCAATATCCTAACTCCTAAAGTTGTCTAAACTGACATTTGATACCAACTATAAGGCCCTGAACTTAAACATTACATAATCTTGAGTGAGGTCAAGAGTTCATCTTTGAGGATATTTTTAGGTTTATAATTTTAGAGAATTAGGAAATAACTATTACATTACATATCAAATAATAAAATGTAGACACTTCTACCCTAACCAATTTTTTCACAACAAAAAAACTCACTAAATAGAAAAAGAATTATTTTCTTCATATAAATCTTCTGGAATTTTTTCCTCTCTCTTACCATTCCTTATACACTGTGAAAAACTTTTCAAAAACATGGGATGAGAATAAAAAGCTCAGTAGGGGTTATAAAATATTGAAAGAAAACATTATTTTATCAATACATGCAAGTTAATGAAATAACACTTTTTATTCATAAAACATAATCTCTTTAACATTCCTCTTGAAATCATAAGATTTAAGAATAACACATCGAAATAATAATGGTAACTTGTGGAATCCATAAAATACTTACATTATAGTTTTCACAACTACACAGGGAGTTACATTAGGAATACCCATCATGATATATTTCATAAATCTCTAAAGAGAAACATTAAATTTTACCCCTGTCACATTACCCAATGCATTGGGGAGCTATCTCGGGCTCACCTGCCCTAGGTTTATCACAAAACCACCCATATATGTAAACAATTCACAATAACCATAATATATTCATAACACATAATACAAGTATAAAAGAAAGATAACTTTTCCATATTTGAAGCATAATATATCATTTCAAGATATGAAAATAATCAATTTTTTCTCAAAACCATTTTCAATAGAAAAATACGTAAAAAGATTATATGGTATTTATTTTCCATTTAAAAACATTTCGACTATCTAAGGAAGCCAAATATCAAATAATGCTCGTATTGGCGAAAAGGTAATTATTACTACGTACGTTAAAAAGAAACATTATTTTTTGTTGTTTAATAAAACTATTCAATTAAAAAAGATTCTCATTGAAATAAATAAAATTTCAAAGGGGTTTATACACAGAATAAAAGAAAGATTTGTATTAATCAAAATAATCCTCAATGAAAGGATATTGAGAAGAAGTCCCTTACCTTGAGTCTGACTTGTCATGTATGTTCCTCGTTCTTCCTGAATAATAAAATTAAGTTAATTTATACGTTATTCAAAACATTTTTCAAGTTAATTATTCTTTTTATATCCCTTATCATTAAATATTTATTTATGTTAATATCGCTTGTTTTGTCGATATTCGGTACTTGACTCAAAAATGAACATGTTATAATTTCAAATTGCCCATGTGGTCAAAAGTCCATTATCTCCAGAATGATATTCATGATTTAGGTCTCATATATATCAAGTGTATATGTATTTAGATCCATTATATATGTATTAATAATATTCCATAATATTTAGAGATAATAAATTAAATGCTCTATTCATGGAGACGGTAAGACGTTCATACACATGAACACTACATTATTTTATTTTTCATATTTAATGGAATGAAAACTAAAAGATACATTGTATATTATAATTATAGTACAATATAATATTTTTTATATGTTATATAAGTTCATTAACCCCATCCCATATATGTTCCATTTATGGCATGAATGAGTAATATCTCTTTAAGGGGGTGATAGTCCACACTTCCTTAAATTAAATTATCATATACAATCATTATGGAAAGCATAAAGGCATGGTTTAAATAAATGTCAGAAGCATAGAGACAATATAAATAAAATTTATATTGTATATAAATATAGTACCATTCTAATGAACACCATGGGAGGTGGTAGGAGAAAATTGAATAATTATCGTTTCTTGAGGTAGTAGTTTTCCATCCACATTAACAGTATATTCATATCCATTAGATAGAGGTGTATATATGTGAGGTTTGAATAATTCTCATAAACAATACTATTATATTGAGGATACTGGTGTTGTTATGTAATAAATTAATAATATTACAATATAGAGTGAATAATTATAATAATGGAAATGATCTTTAGAGAAGACGCTACCTCTAAAACTTGAAGCTCCCTTTGATTTGATCCAAAAGGCTTTCTTGAATTTCCTTCTTCCTAAGGTAAGGATTCTATGAGGAATATAGGTATGTGGGTAGATTATTTAGGAAGAATTTTTTTGATCCAAGGGGCATGAGAGGTGTGATTAAATGGGTAGAGGTGATATCCTTTTATAAGAGGGAAGAGGTGCACTTTAGTAATGTTTGAATGTATTATTTTATTATAATATGATTTTCTATTTTAAATGGTCCCAATGACATTAATTACAAATATATGATGCATTGGGTCGAAAACATATGTGAAAAGTCATTTTTAATGAACATGGTGTCAAACGTCATTTTCATAACAAATACCAACTAGATATTTATGAAAAATATAAATATGTAAAGACTATTGACCATATGGATCGTCTAGATGAAGTCCCCATCTAGTAAAAGGGTAAATATGGTAAATCTGGAAAATATGGTATTTCTGGTAATCAAGAGGATGTCCCCATATAGATATGTAAAAATTAATTTTCGCCACAAATATTCCCTATGGGGTAAAAAAATCGACCCAAGGATGCCCATGTTTAGAAATATTTCTTACAATATGAT
Organism: Viscum album; assembly: GCA_963277665.1. Lineage (NCBI taxonomy): Eukaryota > Viridiplantae > Streptophyta > Magnoliopsida > Santalales > Viscaceae > Viscum > Viscum album. The sequence continues at coordinate 1,990,244,260 of OY728126.1, read as the reverse complement.
AAGGACATGTATTTTTGGTAGTTTTATATTATTATATTATTATTTTTTCTATTATTTACTAGATTTACCCTTTTTCCGTAGTAAATAAAATAATTACTGAAGTCACTATTCATAATGTATTAAAATAAACGGTACCTATTTACAAAATTGGAACTCCGGATTCGAAAAATGGAATAAATATTTTAAAATTCAAAACTCAGAAGTGGTATAAATTAATTTAAAAGTAATTCACATGGTCAAAACCAAAAAGAGTGTTTTTAAGAAGTAAAAACTATCAAAAGATTGATATGTGTTTATATCTAATTAAAAAAGAGAAATCACATAAAATGACCAACATTGGATTAAATGATAAAAATATAATATAATTAATCTCTAAAACCAATTAAATGACCAAAATAAGTATATAAATAAATTATATTAAAAGATAGTTTTGAATTAAAATGCAGTATTTTTCACTATTCATTAAAAATGAACATTATCAGAAAAATACCAAAATTTCATCCAAAGTAAATTTTGATGTCCCAGTTCTAAAGAAGATGTTTATTTTATCATATATTAAAATAAAATAGAAAAAACAATATTTAAATAGGGTTCACCATCAAAAGGCCGTGGAACGACCTTTTAGAAATATAAGAGTATTTCATGCTTAAAATTGGATTCATTATCAATTTAATCCTCTAAAATTTATTAGATAAATATAAATACATTTAATAATCATATTGTAGTTATTTCTTTTACTCCCCCTAATTCAATTTATATTATTTAACTAACATTTAAAATAATAATAATATATTATTTTTTCAGTATGACTCATCATTCCGTGAAAAATATGATTTTGGAAAAACCCATTCTTATGTGTCAGGTTCGCCATCAAACATAGCATCCCCTTTAAAGTAAAATTAATTACATATGGTCCTAATGACATTTATTACAAATATAAAATACATTGGGTTGAAAACATATGTAAAAAAGTCATTATCAATGAACATGGTGTCAAAAGTCGTTACATATCTAGATGGGGACTTCATCTAGATTACCATATTTACCAGATTTACCCTTTTACTAGACTTACCATAATGGGGACTATTTCTTAGAAAATGTTGATAAACCGATAAAGAAGGGGTATGAGAATTAAAAAACATCAAAAAATCAATGAATGCTTTCAAGTGTATTTTATGTGGATAATAAAAAATAATAAATCATATCCACTTGAATTACTTAAATCAATATTTATTGACTAACTAAAATATATAAATTTAACATATCTAGGTTTTTCTTATAGCATACTCTTAAAGCCTCATTTTTCAACATTCTCTCTCAATATGAATCTATTTTTAGTTGTAAATAAACCCTCAAATTCTATCTTGATGAACAGATCGGTGCTCCTCTACATGAAGCCCATGACAATCCTAATATTGATATTTATTTAAGGATAATAATTAATGACTGAATGTAAAGGATTGTGAGTAATATTCATATTGAAATCGGTAATACTATGAAATATTACATCTTCATATAGAGTGTTTTTTTGTTCTATATAATCCTACTAGAAGTGGTCAGTTAACTACTAGGTTATATTAATGTGGCGTTATTTATTATTCCACTGATACTCATACTTGGATGGGTAAATGAACCAAGCCATGGATCCAACCCTCTCAGGTTATGATAATTTATAGGCTGATACATGGTCATATAACCACTGATTATTGTTTCTTGACTCATGGATTTTCAATTTACACCATCTGTGTCCCATGTAACTAGTATTGAGATGATTTCAATCACCTATTTCTCTCTACCATGTCAATACTTTTTCATTATGGTAGGACTTATATATGATGTTTATATTTTATTTTCCCTCATGTTTTATCTATCATTGAATTTATATAATTTTTTACATACCTTTATCTTTCTCTTCATCTTTCTAATAATTTTCATGAATTGGAAGCTAATATGTTGTATACAATGTAGATTACCTAAAATTTTTTATTCTTGAGTAGGAATCATTTTATCTTTCATCTTCCTTTTACAATATAATGTTTTTTACCCATGATTTCAACACACTTTAAAATAGAAATTCTTACAACACTATTTATAATTTAATTATTTTAAGAAACATGGAATTAAGGTTAAATTTCATCGTCCTCTTTAAACTATTAATGTCCTCTAGAACATTCCATTTATAAGATGGAACAACGTTAATACAAATGGTTCTTATATAGGGAATCATGAACCCTCATGATTTGGATCTATCATTAGATACCGTGATGGTTTTTTCATGTAGTGTCTTTATGGGCCATGTTGTACTTATAGCTCCCTTGAAGATGCGAGGCTTGGTGTTATAAAAATGGTATAATGTTCAATTAATCATGGTTAGAGTAAACAATAGATAGAGAGTGACTCTTCCACAATTTTCTTGGATTTTAAAAAGGGTACTTTTCATCTGTCATGGATGTTTACTGCTATGTTGATCCAATTCCGGTATATGATTTCCTCCATGGAATTCATCACCACTAATACTTAACAGGAGGCCAATATTCTTGAATATGGCCTTAATGATATGGTAATAATCTATAGTAATATTATTTAGGCTGATGTTCTATTTAATTGGTTGGGAATAAGTTTTTAAAAACATCATTGTAAATATAATTACATCATAATATTGAAGATGATTTATTTAATAAAAGGGAATTTATTAATTTGGAAAAGCTCTCACCTATTTATAAATGTCTACAATTTTTACCCCATGGATCCTTCCATAATAACTAAAATATGACTCTTTTAAATGAGAAAAGCTTCTATTCAAGATATCCATTACTTATCAGCACAATACATAATAATCTATCATGTTAATTAGTTAGGGACAACTCAAATTCATACATTGAGGGGATATTATCATTAAAATATTCATGTTAAATGAATTTCATCACACATTAATGAATGATAAATACATATTTCGTTTTTTTTTGTAATATCAATATTTATTTACAATTGGTTTTTAAATCTAAAAATTAAATATTCCTATAGATTCAACATGACATTCTAGTTTATGATGTGATAACAGTTTCACTTATTAATTCTCCACATTATCATCAGTTATTAAAAAAATAATCTTTACATAACCCCTCTAAAAATTCTATCATTTGAAATATAATTTGAAAGTGATTTTTTTCCTTTGGAGATACAAGGTTTCCTAATATTAAGAAATAACCCAATTGTTAATGTAATGTATCTCAATTACACCCTTGACAGTCGGAACTCCACTATGTTTAGTAATGATCTTATTGATCAAAATTATTTCTCTCTTAGAATTTGATATAGTGGTGTACTCATCCTTAATTTTTGAGTATATTATAATTGATTGTTTATAACTCTTACTACTGATATCTCAAACATTCAGTGAAAACAAGAACCCATATTGATATTTAATATCATCATTGTTGGATAGGAAAATCACATATATGTAAACCATTACATAGTTTTCATCCAATCCTATAATGATAAAGATCATATCATTATTCATTATCAAGTTATTGGGATGTTAATCATAGATATCTAATGACACTCATTGTGGCTAGATTGGTTGAATAAATATATCCATCCTTTACATAGAAGATCATATGGGGGATTGTTGATTAAATATATCCATCCTTTACATCTATTTATAAGGATCCCGAATCATCCTAATATTCATGACACATAACATAGGAATATACGACTTCTTGGAGTTTTCTATGCTAAACAATTTTAACACATATCTAATATATTTTTATTAATTAGTCCAAGAATACTATTAAAACAATCTCTATATATCTTCATATTGAGTATGTAGATATCATGACCAATATTTTTCTCTAAGAAGTTCTTACCCAACTATAAAATCAATGAATAAAATATTAGAATTTCATTTCTATTTAGAGGTATATAGTCAATTTCAACAAACGAAATACTATCTATCTCCCATTATTAATCTTATATACATATGAATATGTCATGTTTTGTTAGAATCCAAAATCATTGATTGTATCATCAACCTAAATATTCTATCTCTGAGAATGCTTATTGAGTCCACAAATTTTTTTTTACAACATGAAATCAAGAAAAGAATAATTCTGTAATTCAAAACCATTAGTCTATATAGGTGTACTTTATCATTGTAAGAGGTGAAGATGTCTGTAATTTAATGACAACAACCAAGATTTATAGGTGTAAACTCCACAATCTATGCCATCTTTCTTATATGAAACTCATTCATTCCATTTGGTTCTTACATATTCATGTTCATCCACTATTTAATGAACTTAGTTAGTGTATATGGAGTCCATATCATATTTGGTTGAGTTTAACCATTTCTCAATATAATAATTTTTAATGGATTCCACATAAATGGTTTGTTCATGATCGATGAACATTACCTCATCTGCATTTTCTATATTAAATCCATATGACAATAGAACAAGATGACTACTAAAATACCTTAAATGTTTTTCAATTAATTGATTTAGATTTTATTTATCTACTCTTCCTGGAACCATATCAAATTCAATATTAGGAGGTCTTATTCTTTTTTATTACTGAACTCCTCCAATTGAAACTTTCCTTCCATTAGGGAATCAAATAATGTGCTCATTCTCAAAGAAAAAACCTCTTTGGGAAAAAACACTTTGTGTCTAAATGTATTTTAAAAGTATTATCGCACATTTTTTTTGGGATAAATAATAAATAATCACTTTTTTGAATTAGGGTCATGTTTTTATAAATGAAATAATAATATAAATTGTTTACAACCCCAAAAAATCATAAAAGAAATTATTTTATATTTTCCATGTAACATATCATACAGTGTTTTTATGAATACATTAGATGGAATGAAGTCGTCTTTATGTTAAACCCTAAAATAAAATAAGGAGGTCTTATGGACTCATCATTGATCAAACCATGTAAAAATGGTTTCATTTGTATTTTCATGTACATAATTCCATTATGTTGTTCCAGGAGGAGTAAGCTGTGAAAAAATTCCAAAATCTATCATATGAGTTATAAATTACTAGATTATGCATTTAATATCCAGATTTTATTATAGAATATTAATAATTTAGTCATATTGATTCAAAATATTGTTCTGAATCTATTTATACTTTTTTAAAAAAATTATACTGTTGTTTCATCATAAACATATATCAAAACCATCTGAAGTCATAAATAAATATAATGAAGTACCTAAACCAAATATTTTCTTCTGTGCTCATTTGTCCACATACATAACTATGTATGATATCAAAAAACCCACTGAACCTGTCACCTTGTCTCATGAAAGAGGGATTTTTCATATTATCCACTAAATATAATTCCCATGTATCAAATGATTCATAATCTAATGCACCCCATAATCCATCTCTATTGATTCTTCAACCATGTTTCCCATTCATATTTTCATTTCGACAGTGCCAAGGGTAGGTTCTATTTAAATCAACCTTGAAATTCTCATTTTGAATATTATAATTTGGATTATCCATTTCAATAATTTATAAACAATTCACTACATTCCCAACACCATAGAACAATTTAAACATATATATTGAATAAATTATGTTCTAAATAATTAATTAAAATCACGTGTAGTCAAAACTATATAATAAAAAAATATTTTTGATGGAGGGAAGGTAATAAATATTTCTAAACTCATGGATCAATACAATATTTAAAATCATATCATAGGCACCTATCCACAATGCCACAACTCATTCTCTCTTAATAAAATTATAGTAAACTTCACTATTCATCAAATATTTCATATCTCTGATTCATTTCTTTTTTGTACAAATGTGTGACCCAAAATGAATATCTAATACCCATGAGTCTGATTAAATTGAATTTTATTGAATAACACTCATATTTAGTTACACTGAATGCTTCCCCCAAGGATAACTTCTCAGCCCTAGAAACCAATAAACAAATCTCTAATTGTTCATAGCTATTATTGAGATAAAAATGATTAATTTGTAGTCTTCCATTATCTACAACAAAGATAAATCAATGTGTGAGTATTATGTATTACACATTTTCATTAAGGACCTTAAATGAAAGGTATCCCAATAAAAACTATTAACCTATAAATTGTATGTATATAGTAATCCAAGATCCTTATTTTATCATGACTAACACTATTTATCACATATGAAATACATAATTATTTAGGTAGGGAAAAATCCCAATATTAAAATTTATAACTGATGGATAGTTGATTGTATAAACACTTATCTGTATCCATCTATATGAATTAAACAAACTATATTACTCTGGGAACCTAACCTATAGGGTTTCCCCGTGACTATAACCCAATATAAATTTAAATGATAAGATAAAAAGTTATAATCAAGGGATACTAATGTTGACATTTACCTACTCTCAGTAATGTCAAATTTACTTATAAAATTCTTTCCGTAAAAAATATAATTTAAGAGTACTCGTGTTGAGATTGAAAATACCCGATTGAATGGTTGAGGTCTTTAAAGGTTTTATTTTTTACGGAATCTCACCCTTAGTATATTAGGGGGTTATCCATTTTAATGTCTCATGAAAATCAGTACAAAAAATAAACATATTAATTTTATAATTAGAACATCTTATATAATCAATATCTTATCATGTCTTATTCCCTTTTTCTATATGCATTATTTTAATGATATATTTTTTGAATCTATATTATAATTACAAGACTAATGTGTTCACATAATATTAATGTGTAACTCTTTTTATAACCACATGGTTGTGTTACTCACCGAAAAAAATCTACTATATTCATACATATCGAATTTCATTGCATTTATAATGAATGTGAAAACTTTATTCAAAGGCCTGGAGTTATACAAGATTCAATATCTCCACATGAGTATGTTGGGAGTGATTGGTTTCAAACCCCATTGACCTTTCTAGACAAGGAATAGCCTATAGAATAGTAAAAAATCCCACCCAAATTCCCTCAATCTAAGGATTCTTCACTCAAGTAAAAATTCAATTCATGATATATCTAATACTTAATATGCAAAAATTATATTCAAAAAAAATTATCACGAAAACAACTATAATTACAAATTGATGTAAATGCAGATGAAAACTAAATTGTTTGATATCTATACTAGCATGACATGTGAGGATCTATCCTAGAATAAGTTTAATAGTACACTATAACACACAGAATATTCAAATTTAAAAAATAATTTTATAAAAATTAATAACTAAATTTAGTTATTTTCTAAACAATGAGACATTTGTGATCTATTCATAAAATAATATAACTATGAAAATTTTTTAATTAGGTAAAACATGATTATAAATATTTTATAGTAAAATATAGGAACCCTTAAATATTAAAAATTTAATGAATTAAAAATATATTTATTGAAACAATTAATCATTTTAAGGATTTAAACCAATCTTAAGTGGTCTAAATAATTTTTTTAAGAATGGATTATCTATATATTTGAAAATTTTCAAATTAATTAATTTTCAACAATTATTAATTATAAATTGTAAACAATTTTATATATTTTTACTTATATTTCATAGCCTTTATAAATTATTTCTCATGAAAAATAAATAAAAAAATTATTTCTAAATCAGATGATACACCATATAAAATACGAAAGGTATTTTCCACAATAAATTTAAATTTAAGGATATTGAAACCTGAGAAATCAAAGTCATGGTTCTACCCATGGTTGTCAATAACTACCACAATCATCAATATGTTGGGGGTTTCTAGAACTTGTTAGGGTCCCTAAAGAATCCTAGTGATGAATCACTAAAAGGAACCCTATGTTGTGGTGACAATTATGATTGTGTTTTAAATCCACCATGTGTGCACCAAAAGTTATCCAAAATCTTGGTGATGGTTTTTAAGTTCTAAAAAAATGATCAAACATATCAAATTTTTGAAGATACTCACTCTAATACAACTGATGGTGTTTATTGGACTATCACCTAACACTTATCCAAATAAAAGAACCCCAAACATAGAAGATATATCTCAAATAAAAAAAATTATAATTTTTTTTGAAAAAATATCATGTAAATGGAGGAATTGAAATTATAGAGAATCAATCTATTCTATATTCATCATCTATAGAGTTATATTTATGATGATCACATGAAGTAACAGAAAAATGACTCACACATCCTAGGGATATACATTGGCTAATTTATCTATAAACCTCTTATAAAAAATCCCAAAATGGTTAAAGGAGAATTATTTCCTTCATTTAGTGATGAAATAAAATTTATAATAGATTCTATATTCATAATTCTTAAGAATTATTCAAAAAATTAATGAATACTCAACACACAACATAAGAGAGAATCACATCCTCTTATATATCCATCATTGACAATCTTCATTAGGTGAACACTTTTGATGATATATGATGAACATGATTCCATATCATTAAATCCATTCATTTAAAGAAATTCATTTTCATTTATTAAACACTTAAATGAATGAAGAAAGAAAACCATAATAATTTTAACTTATTGATTCATATTTGATGAGAAATATAGGAGAATGATGTGGCACCATGATTTTATCGCAGGAATGTAAATACAAGTTTGGATATCGACTATGGATTATATTCACCACCATGGAATGGTGGTTCCTATTTTAATGTATATCCAATGGTCACAAAAAATAACCATTATATTAATCATCATCATTAAGCACAAAATTTTGATTTTCAAAAACTACATTTTAAAATATTGAACAACTCAAATAGTTATATGCTTATGTTTCTCTTCCGTTCTTTTTTAAATAAAAGGCTTAGACCCATGATCTTAGAATCATCATGATGTTTTATTCAATAAATAATAGTTATAGAATCAATAGAAATAAATCTCTACTTTATTCTATAATTTCATCCCACATACTTCATTGAAAGGTTTTAGAATGTCTACATTTCATTAATCATTTTCCTTAAGATGCATGATAAGATAATCTCAATTTCACAAAACAAATCACACACTAATCTATCTGTTTATGTTTGTTGATCAATTTAGAACAATCTTTGTATTATCCCACTGAATATAATATTTGGATAATTAAATACGTAATTATTTAATTTTAATTCTATATATTTTCCATTTTTCTCTCAATATTGGATCAACCATATGCTCATGTGGAATGGTGATTATTAGTTGGATCGATTACATGAACATTATGGTAAACCAGGATGCACAAGAATAAAAGACACCATATTTTGATAAGAAAAATATTAAAACAAATGATCACATTTATAAACCCCATGATAGTGAGATCAACCACATGGATGAATTACCATACCATTCCAATAAACCAAAAAGCAGTTGATCGACTACATGAGTAATTTATTGACCATGTGGCTGAGAAAAGAAATATATTTGAATTTATATCTATACAAACAAGTATACATATAAACATTAACTTGTTATGATACTATGGATTAGTTGCACATGATTTAATTTGCCGAAACCAGAATTTCTTCAATAATATTCTGGGATAGTCCAAACAACCTCCACCAATTATCAATATTTCATAAACACTCCAAATCATCTTTTGGAGTTTATATGATGTCTTTGAAATCTTAAAAACAAAATTCAAGGATTTCCCCTATATTAAACACTCTATTTACAATATTATTTAGGACATGACTCCTATAAACTCAAGCCTTAATACAACTTCATCAAAGTGTAGTTCTACACTAATTTCAATAGGCGTTTACAATTGTAAAGTTGAATATAGATTTATCCCAACAATTAGGAAAATTTTAAATCAAAAATTTTATTTCATTTCAACATTTTTTGTAAATTTTTTTTATGATTTTTACTATAGGTAGGAATTTTTATATTCCAATTTTTTTGATAGTACCAGAACTCCTCATTCAATAGTTTTTGAGTTTTTTCATCAAGTTCTCCATAAACAATTATTTTATATAATGGGATTCCCTTATAACCTATACATCGAGACTTTACATTTATTATACCATAATTTCCTTTAAATTTAAAATATTTGAATGATTCATTCAATACTCTAATTGACCTAACCTAAATTGTTCTTTCCCCTTAACTTATGGGTAAAATGTTTTAGCTCCATGTATTTGGTGGATTCTTAATCCATCACATAGGTCTCCCTAAGATTCTTGGAAGTGAAAAATGATAATAAATACAAACATAATACAAATGGAACACCAACCAACTGATTTGGTTATTTTTTTACATTTAACATTAATACTCATTTCATGCATGCCAATATGTCACAGAAAATATATTTTCTTATCCCATTAATGAAAAAAATTCAAAGGGTCAAACTGTTATCCCCCTTAATGTATGGGGTTTCTTATCTAATTTTACAACCAATACCTCTTCCACATGATCATCGAATATACCTAGATAATGAATGAAAAATTTAATTTTTAGAAACTATAAATGAGTAAGATATCACTAAGTATATTTGGGAAATAAAAATGTACGAAACAAGATTTATTTTACTAAAGATTCATTGTAGTCACTAAAAATAATTCAGTTTGTTATAAAATCAGAATATTATTTCTCAAGAGTTTTAATAAATGAATTATAAAAAATTTAAAAGAACCTTTATTAATCATAAAAAACACATCAGAAATTCCAAGGTAAAATAAAAATATTCTATGACTTTTTATACCAATACACCCTTGGTAAATTTAATAAGTATAAATAATTACAAGGCTATGATATTGAGTTTCATACAAAAAACATTTTAAATGTTGGGTTAATCTATATTCTAATTTTTAATTATATAATATATCTACAACAGCCTTGGATAATTATATATCTCTCCCTCAAGGAAATCATATACGCCATCATCATGGTAAATATCTTTCAAAATTAAGCTCCATGAACTTTTTAAACAAGTTGAAACTGATACTAATTGTAAATTAATTCTCATTGAAATTTCATCCAACTATGATGTTTACCCATTATGGATATATAAGTATCAAAGACCATATTCAATACACAACATCAATCTACAGAATTTAAATACCATCAGAGTAGATTGGTGAATTAGGTGGATGTCTTTAACACCTCAGTTATAGCATTGCGAATTATAGTTATTTCCCAACCAATAAGGATATTTACATGAATCATTAAAATATCAAAGCTCTTTCATGGAGTCTTTATTTTTAGATTTCTGTATTTCTTTCTCTTTATGTTATCTCGGAATTATTTTCATTTCCATCATTCTTTGTAAATATAGAATCTTACTTTTTCAGATAAAATAATTGTTTAATTCATTGATTCATATTCCAATATCATTGATTTTCCAACATATTTGGAATATTATTATTATGTTATTCGTTTAATTAACTTCCCTCATATTCTTTATCGACCTATTCTTAAAAAATTTGGTTTTAGAACTTGATAAAATTAGTGATTTTCCATTATTATAGAATATCTATATGAATTCTAGTAATGTATTCATGCACATTATTAGAGTGTGTCTAGTAATAAAATACCTTCCATTAAATTTTTCCAAGTTTATGTCGAATCCTTTAGGGAATGTCTTATCGATATTATCTTTCTTGTTGGTAGTCACATTTTCACTATATTTCAGAATATAATTCATTACAAAGGAAGAGACCCTTATTTTCGTATTAATGTTCTCATTCAATAGTGTTTATTTCTTGTCTTCATTATATGAATCTTTCCAGGTATTGTTTTACCACAATTATCCAATATAATAACCACCAATGTTTCACATTTCAAATAAATTATCTAGATAGTCAAATATATTTTTAGATTACAAACTTTTATTTTTTTTGGAATTTTTTAGATGGTATTTTTTTAGTTTTCTTCCCTATATTATGGTATTCTACCACTTTTGAATGTTGTCCCATTATACCAAAAATCCATTGTCATGTGTCCAAACCACCAAAAACACTATAATTTTATTTGAAAGACATTTAACATTATTTTAGTTATTTTCCCATATTTTATATAATGTTATATTTGGGAACATTCATAACAGTAATTGAATCCATTAGAATAAAAAATATTCCGACATGTTTTTAAATATACAATTCATGTTATGGAATTATTACAATAGATTTTATTCACACACATATATAAGTAGTTTTTATTTTTCATATATTTTTTTGATAAAATAGATTTCATGAATTATCTATTTTAGGAATATGGTTTACCTTCTTCCATGTGCTTAAAGTGGATGCTTCCCCAATTATTATAAATCTCTAATTACAACTTGTTAGATTCTATATTTTGGAAAAATCATTATCTGAAAAAACATAGTATTACTCTCATTTTCATATAATTAAGAAAGTCTATCATGAGATAATTCTAGAATTTTAAGTTTAGTATCCCGCTACAGATACATCAACTTGAGGGAGTTCAACTCATCCTCCATAACTATCAACTTTACATCACAATATTTCCTTCACATATAAATATTATTCTCATAGGAATTTTTTTATTACCCTAAGTTGCTTTCTATATCTTTCACTCACTTATCTTTAACAAATATCCTGTATTCAATAAAATTAGAGGATATTTTTGGAAATCCCTCAAGTTACATGATATTATAATCAATATTTGTTTGATTAAAATCATATATTTACAATTATTCATCTATTAAATAAAATTTTCCATTTAAATGTGTCACTTATTCATTATTCACATTAATCAATCTGGATAGAGTATTGTATTTACTAACTTGTCTAGCTAATTCATCTTACATTTCACCATATTATAGATTAAATTGAGGCTTCTAATTTTGTATTATATTAATATATATTAGTATTTATAAACTAAATTTAATGGGAACCATTAAATGCTATTCATTAATTTAAAAATAATAATTATGGAGAAAGTTTTCATTTTCATGGTTTTTTGGGACTATACATCTTTAATGAACATCATCTGATGAATATATCTCTATGGTTTTAATGGACTACATACATCTCTAACTACATTCATATAGATTATGTTCATTTGTTATATTATATTTCTTCCTTCCTTGATTATCCATATTATTCAACAAATTTTTCAGGGTCTTGGGAGATTTTTTAAAATTTCTAAATATACGATTAGATTTTGATCACTCTACATAATGTTTTTTTAGTTATAAAAAATCTCCATATTATTAAATCACCTGAAATTTAGCGGTCTTTAAAAAATAATTACAATACAAGAAGACTGTTGGCTCTAATATCTATTGAGAATCTATACATGAGAAATTAAAACACCTAGGGGGGTGTAAATTTTGTATTGCATATTTTTAACCAATTCAAAATTCTATTAGAAACATTAACCTATTTATAATTTTACGTATTTTATTAGTTAGTGTATATGAACCTATTTGAGATTTTCCCAAGAACAATCAACCACATGAATACAGGTGCGACAATAAATGAGTGTGTGGTAGTTTTATACTGTTTGGTAAAAAGACCTACCCCTTATAGGATTCGTTGTTTTACCAAACAAGGATCATACATTATAATAGGATATATATTAAATTTTTTTAGTGAATAATGTTTCTATAGTTCCCAACAACCCACTAATCCTATCTTTATATATTCCCATTAAACATCTTATATTTGATTCTAACTGTTGTTATAGCTTCCAAGTCTGATCTAGCTACATACTATGAATACCTTAGGTTCTATTGAATTCCACCAACTATATGAAAGTGTTTATTTCAAATTATATCTAAAGGGAAATATATATCATTATTATAATTTTTATTCACCCATAAGATATGTTTTCCTTAATCACATAAAGTCTTCAATGACAAAATAATCATTACAAAAACAATGAAAATTAGTCTTTGTTAAAGATTTTCTTACGAATACTTCTTCAGAATATGATAAAATAGGTTTCTCACATATCAATAACTGAATGGATTAACATACTGATAAAAATTAACTTGTAAAACAAAATATGGTCTTTCAGTTGTTCTTATATTTTATCATATTCTTAGTACCCATAATATAATTTTAGAATAATGGTTGGATTATACTTTTTACTTCAACTTTGATTCCCCATATGACCATCAGTTTCATCACAAGATTATATCCTCCTTTTTCATTGAGATTTTTATTTATAGTGTAACATAACACTAAATATACGTTTATTAAATCTCAGACCCCAAAAATCTATACATGAATGATCATACTTTTCCTTTCATGAGAAGGACACTGTGAAATATGATTTTCCATTTTGGAACATAAATATCCCAACGTAATTTGGTTCCCATGATCCTCAATTGATTACTTAAATTTCTTATTCCAATGATTCTACTATGATCTCAATATTCTTTTTTTTCTCAAAAATGGTTATCTCTAGGGAAGTTCAAGTACTACACTTTATTTTTAATTTCCCCTTTATTTCTCATTTTCTCCCAACTGAATGTTATATTCTAGAATCTTAAAACTACTTTATGTTAGAATTATGATCTTACTCATCATAAATTCATATTATAACTCTCGTATAAAATATTATTTACCATCATTATCCAAGGATACATGATAATTAAAAAAAATCAATTTGTGGGATATCTCTTCTTCTTATGAATTGGGATCTGTGAAATTTCAATTTAATCTATATAATTCAGCATGAAGATATGATAAATTGTGAAAAAATAATAATGTTAATATCACATTAATATCCCTTGATTAATTGAAATTATATATTACTTTAGTTATATCTCGAATTAGTCATCAGTATCTTGAGAGATTCTTGAATACCAATAAAGAAATCTTAATGCTCTGTGCATTCTGATAAAAACAAACCATGATTAATCTAACTTCATTAAATATTAAATTAAAAATATGTATATTATATATAGAACATTAAATCAAAATATAATAATCTTCATTTTTTTATTTTTCTATAATCAATAATTTATAAATTTCAAATATTACATATGAATTTTTTAAAAAAATCCAAGTAGTAATTTCCTAATGTTTATCTTCCCTCATATTATTCAATAAAATATATGTGTCATGTATTTTAGTATAATAATGATGTTTTGATCTTATTATAGTAGTTACATCATTAATATAAATCAGTATCCATGTTAATATAGAAACTATTAATTTTTTATGAATTGAATTTTTTTAGAAATTACTTACTGCAATTGTCTTTTTTTTGAAGATTCAACATCTAAAATACTTAATTTCAAATAATTAATCAAAAAATAATGCATGTTTTTGTAATTTTTGAATCAATCAGGAATAGGTCTTTCATCATTTTTAGTTTATAGATTTTCCATTTTTCATTAAGTATTGAAATGATAATATGATCAAGAAGTCAAGAGGCCATAAGGTTTATTGACTATATGGAAATTAATACAGACTATGAGTAATAAGCAAACAAGTTACCATATTTTAATCATCTACATTTTCAAATGACTAATGTTATCTACTGATCATGTGATAGTTATATCAAATGCATGAACAAGTCATCCTACTATGTTACTAAACCACAAGACAATGTATAAACCACATGACTTAATGGATATAAAATTCAAGAAATACTAACCATTAGGTGGAGGAACACAATAAAACATATGAATTTTCAGTAGGGAGTCCATCCACAAATATAAAAATAAACTGACATTGAGTTAGTTGACTGACTACATATTGTGGACTTTACCAAAAACCATAGTTACTTCAATTAACTCTAGGGCCCCTTCAAAAAAACCTTTATTTTATCTTAATCACTCATAAACACTTAAAATTACATTTGGGAGTTTATGATAAATATTTCAACTCCATATAAATCTTCCTAAAGACATGAATCATATTAATCACTCTATTTAAAATATTCCCAGGGACATCACTAAATGTAAATGGTTTCCTCATTGAAACTTCATTCATGTGTTATTCCTTATTTATGTAAGATAAAGTATTGAATAAAGTAAAAGTTTGGATTTCTCCCGACTACCGGGTTTATAAAATCTCTATAATAAGAAATAATTTTTACACAATTAATAAAAATCATTTAAGATGCTTAATGTTGTGGACACATTCTCTATTCCAAACAGTTATAAATAATATAGGAACTCATAATTAATCACTTTTAATTATCCTACAGGAAGTTAAACACATACAATTATAATATATAAGTGGTTTCACTTTGAATATATCTAGATGGGTGTTCTATGGAATTCAATCTCTCTTAAATTACAAATTAAACATTCGAATGGGTTCTTTGCAACTCAAATAACAGTCACCAAAATTATTCTTCACCAATATATTATGGTAATAATCTAAAATATCAATGTTATGGGTGGATTATTAATCTATATACTATTTATCCTTGATTTTTTTTAATTCACATTGAAAATAAACACAATAAGAATCCAAATAGTTCATAATTATTTTTCCAAAAATTTCAATATTTAATTTTCTAAGATTTATTTAGATTCTAACTAAATTTATTAAAAAATTATTCCAAAATTATATTATTATTTTATTTCTATTTTATTCATTTTATATTTTCATTCAAATTGTTTACATGTACATATTTTAAATTTTCAATTAAAGGAACCGCCCATAGTCAATTTTGTGAGAATTTAGTCTACCCATGTTCACAATCTAACATTATTAGGAATCATTCTACTATTTGGATAAATTTTATATGAATAAAACATATTAATTTTCAATTTTCATTAATCCAATGAATTATTTATTTTATTTTTTTAACAATAAATGTGAGAAATTCATTACTCATATTCATATTTATATTCCCTATCAAGATTAAAATTATTTATTTTTCTCTAAAATCCATATAATTGGATGAGGGAATTTCTATTCATTTCAATTCCAATAATTTTAAAATTAAACATATCAACAGTATAGATAATATTTTTCATGTAGGAGTTGATATGAAATGAAAATAAAAAACATACACAACTACATATTTTTAATAACCCATCATGAATTTGAATACAACAACTATGAAGGATTATTTTACATTTAAATGTTTCCCACATTAAAATTTCAGTGAATAAAAGCATTAGGACCATGATTAAATGGGCTTATAATGTACATAATATTTTTAAATGGTATTTATAGACCTTTTTATGTTTTCCATGTTGTAATACCTTTTTAGTTTCTAATTTTCCTCATGAATGTCGACACCCCTTCTCATAATGATGTTACAAACATAAAATTTTTAATGATAAATTAAATAACATATAATTATATATACCACCGACACAATATTTGGAAATAATAGTTATAGTCATAGGATTTTTAAGACACTATGATTATTTAATTCTTTTAAAGGACACAAAAACTACCTATCCTCATAAATATATTCTTATACATTATTTTATTAGATCTATTATTGTCACCCTTAATTTTTAATGTACATGGATTTCTATTAAATAGTTTGTATATAATCAAAAGAATATTAAAAAATATTAAATTATTTAAGAATGAAATAATATTCAGTTCATAATGTTTGAATTATTTTTTAGGTCTACTTTGTAATTTTTACATGAAAAATAAATTCTTCAATCCATCAAAAAAATATAACTAATATAATTATTCTAATGATGAAAACATTGATTACATAATTGGGATACATATTCAATTAATAAAACTTATTGTAAAAACCATTATTTTTTCCATAATCACCTTATATTTTCCTTATATGTTATTGAATAAATTATTCATAATATCCCTACTTGATGTGTAACTTATAGATTTCATGTAAATTTGGTTTTTGAGATAATTTGATAAATCATTTTGTGAATTTTCGTCAATATTTAGTAAATTATTTTTGTGATAATTTATTGATATCAATTTGAGTTCAATATTATAAAATCAATTGATCATAAATGGCAATACATATGGCCATAAATACCGTGGATGATAATTTATTTGGTCATTCCATATTTGAAAATTTTATTTAGAATATAATAACTCCCTTCACATTGAAAATTATGTGCATATCGGTACTATTTTGAGAATGATTCAATAGATATAGCCTTTCATCTATGATACATCTTATAGTAATGGTAAAGGTACTAACTTCCCTAAGAGCTAAGTTGAGTTGTGGTGAATGTTTTTTTCACATGGCATTTTTCTTATGTTAAAAATACCAAAAAAAATTCACACAAATCAAGACAATTTTCAATATTTTTAAATAAAATAAATAACAATAAAATATGAGGTTTTACGTAGTTAACCTAAATTGAATTTTTTAAGGAGAATATAATGAATGTGTCTCATTATAAAAAGATCAACTAACAAAATGTTATATAAATTTAATTTTATCACTGGTTTAATACTAATTTTAAGGATTACAACCTATTATGATCTCTCTACTTGCTTCTTAATGACACAGTCAATAATTAAATAGAATAAAAGAAATTAGAGTGATATATTTAATGTCGATCAATTCGGCATAATGATATAGGTTATTCTATCCACCTTTATCACTATAGATCAATTTTAATCATTCGTTTATCATTAATGTTGAATTTCAATCACATTGTCTATATATAACACACATAAATATTCAATATGATACTTACTGATTATGGAAGTAATGTTTTTATTTTATTGGATTTAATATATCTATGATAATTCCTCAAAAAATTTATCATTCGTCTTTCCATGTTTCAGAAGAAAAAAATATCATAAAAGATGCCTATATATATCCAGTCAGAGAACTTAAATAATCTCCAATATATCTAATTTTTTATAATATTTCCAAATCTAAAAATCATATTTATATCATAAAAACCACTATATAATTGAATCAAAATTCATATGGTTTCATATTCAATGTGTCGACTAAGTAAAACTCCATTTAAATCTTTATGCACTTATATTTAAACTTATTTACATAATTAGTCTTTTATATTTAATGTAAATCACAATGACTCCTTGTATCTTTCATGGAGTATTTTTATTGTAAAAATTATTATTGTTTCATTTTGTGAAATACCTTTTAAAACATTATTAATTTTCCATCATACACTTTTCAAACACATATTTTATAAAATCCAAATTTCATGATATCTATAAATTAGAAGTGGTTCATCTATTTTCCTGGTTTTATCCAAAGAAATTATCAAAAAAAAATTCATTAAAACAAAATGATCCCTAATTTTAATTATCCAAACATTTAGTATGATGAACCATGCTTTTTTCTATATCCTCTAGCTAACCAATGCCTACTATATTCTTACTTAATAAATATATTAAAATAATTTATAACATCACACTAACAACCACAATGCGGTTCATTCATATTCCCAAAAAAAATCTTTAAATTTCATAAAATAATTGTTATCTTTTTTAAAAATTCATCATTACATATTTAATCAATTGATATGAACTAATAACAAATAAAACATACTTTGAATGTATTATAAAAATCATTATTCTTTACACAATATGGGTTCTGACTTTATTTTTGATATTATGATATAATAAATTCTTGTGTACCCTTTCAAGTTGCATAAGTAGTACCGAACAAAAATATAAACCTCCAATTGTCTCAAAATTCATGAATAAAATAATTAATTTGTGTAAAATATATCTTCCCATTCAAATTCACGAATTCTTGTATAAAAAAAGAACTCATAAAATTTTTGATAATAATCTAACAACTCTATTCTAAAATAATTTATACTAAAAGTATTTTTCTCTACTAGTATTACTCTTCATTCAATTTTGAATCATATAAACTTGATTTTTCAATTACTTCATAAATAATAATGTAATAATAAAAAATATCTAATATCAAATCAACATGATAGAAAAGATAATTTCCACAAATATGGTGACCTATATGGTGTTAGTTGAATAGAATAATAATTATTTTTATTATCAAATTCCTAAAATAATGGTAAATGATCTAACCACAGTTTACCAAAATTTAGAATGCATTGTATTAGAATATCTTTTAATGGACGAATTTTCCTCTTAGTTTGAACATAATTCCTTGTATATATAATTTTTTACATTAATGAAAATTGGCACCAAAATCATGTTGTTACACTATCTGCACACGAGATGTACGTTATGAATTATTATAAAATATTATCATTTATAGAAATACATGAAATTAAATTACTTTTAAATAAATCCATGATAATTTATCAATAAAAATATACTAACAATTATTAATATGTTAATATTTCATTAATTAGCCCCCAATGACTCAAAAATCAACAAATCTTATAATGAAACTATATATCATTAGAAAACAATCGTTGTAAATATGTAACCATTCCCATTGGAGAATAATCAATGGATGTAGCAACCCAATAAGTTCTTGATGCTTTACTTTTAGAATTTGATAATTACACCATTCATACAAATGAATCATTATATATTTTTTCATTATATACATCCAATACGATTAAATGATATGGTGATATACGTTTATAAATCCTAGATTCATTGCTATATATAAACTATGAAATTATTTATCTCTACAACTCAAAAATTTAGCGTAATCAACAACCATCCATGAATGGTGATCTATTTCTACCCACAATTAGACCATACATCTAGTATATCATTGGGAACAATAAAATACATGCTTACCTCTATCTTAGGTTAAAAAATATTAAAATATAGAACATACTTCAATAAGGAGAGAATCACTATTTATTGAGTAAAGGCATATTCTTCCAAAAATATTATCAAGACAAGGGTCTAAATTTTCGAATAAATATATCACCATATATTCCTCACATTCCTTATAAAAAAAAAAATATAACTTCCACCTAAAATATACTTCTACAAAATTTATTTTTCCCATGGTATATTTGATCTTAATATTATAATCCGGAATAAACTCAACACATTTCCATTCTATAAATTTCCATCCCTTTGGGAGAACTATATTTTATACGCTTATAGTGAATCTGGATTATAAATCATTCAGTAAGTAAATAATTTCCCCCTAGAGTGACGATAAATACTGTAGTGAAATGATCCAAATCAATACTAGTATGGTTTCATTCATGATATTTTAACAATGTATACCCATATAAAATAATATATATTTCCATATAAAGACACTTCTGAATCCCAGATGAGTTCATTATAGTATACATTATACTAAATACCTTATTTAGGTAATTGAAGAAATTTAACCCTGATTATGCTCTCCATAATACCTTAAGAAGAATATTTGAATTCCTTAATATAGGGAATGTTATAAACTATCTTAATTAAATATAAATGTGTATTTAGGATCCATGAATATGAGCCACTTATAAAAACCAACCAATAAAAAGAAATGTTTTTCCTCAAAAACATTCACTACTCGGTTATAATAAACAGTAACCTCAATCAATATTACTTATACCTATACACCATTTCTATCAATAATGACTTAGTATGTCAAATAATTTTTATTAAATCAACACATATAAATTTTTTCCAAACAATTAATGTAACTTGGAAAACTCAGACACCATCCGGAGATGTTATGCATGACCCTCCACTATCTCCGAGTAAAAAAAATCGTCCATAAATACCACCAAAAAACCATCCTCATGGGATTGAAACAACCTATTCATAATAGTTATAAACACCGATGGTGCATTAAATAATTCTTATAGCATCACAAATATTCTAAATCATTCACACTAAAGTCAATGTGATATTTTAGGGTTTCCATCATCTTTAAATATCATATAATGGAATCCATGTAATAACTCCTTGAACAATAAAAACCCATTCCATTTTATTTTTTCAATATTTTATGTATATTATAAAGTGGATGGATATTATTTTGTATTACTTGAGTTGACAATAAATTATATATATTTAGCTTTATTATTTTATATTCCTTATCAAACATCATGAGAGTAGCTCGTGGTGATAAACTATGTCGAATGCATCCTTTATATAGAAATTTATCAATTTTAATTCTGAAATATTATACATTTATAGTTTCCATATAATAATATACCTTAGAAATAAGATATTCACATATCCCAAAATCTTGGTAACATACCTTTTTGTTAAAGTTGTAACTTATTCTAAGAAAATATATACATATTCCATAAAAAATCTTGAACCTTCCACTATACTTTCATTAGATTTACAAAGAATTAATATTTCTGGTTGACAAGTAAAACTAGATGGATTGATCTTTCTATACCCAAAATCATAAAATCTTCTACCATGGAATGAAAAAAACCTTACAAGTTGTAGAATACCACTAAAAAAATTTAATTGTTAACATATTCTAGAATTAATATTACCAATTCATGATGAGTATGGAATTATATTATTATATATATGGTAATTATATGTTCCATGATAAGTGATTTCGTAATATAATTTTCTTATAACAACCACAGGTGTCACACAAACTACACTAATATCACTTAGTTTAAGTTAACTATAGTGAAGTTTTATGTGACTCAATTCAATGATCTTACGAAAGAACTAAGATAGGTGTAATAAAAGATAAAAAATAACCATTGTATACAAAAAATCAAGAGTTGATAAAATAAATATTATATAATGAACCACTAATTATCTCTTTATCTTAGGAATTTAATACTCTTGAATTTATCATAACAAAACCATTCCTCCAGTTTAAATACACTAAAATATTATACCTATTATATTTTTATATATTAAAAATTATTGTATTATAGCTCTGAGTTGTTCTGTTCCAATTAGATATTATATTTGCGATTAAATCGGTTATTTATATTACTATTGATATGAAAACAACAACTATGTCAGATGATATAATAGATGGGTTCATCCATAAATATATTAATTTACTTAGTTGAACTTTTTATAATTTGATGAAAATTTAGTAAATTCTATTAATATCTTATAGAACCATAATTAAATCATATTTTATCATTCTCTAACTAGTTTTTACTACCCATTCAAAATAATTTTTTCCCATGAAATAATTTCTTTAGGTTACATAATAAACATGTAAAATATCATCTTATAACCAAAGATCAAATTTGAGTACTGACCTATTATGAAATTTCCTGGAGATAAGACTTTCGAGTTAATATATTCAATTTCATATTAGGATTCGATAAAATGATATACGATAAATGATCCTCATTTTTCTCTATATATCTAATCCCAATGATAGATATAAATAATAATCTTTCATCCACTCATTAATGAAATTTTTTAGGAGAAATAAATCCACTTAATGAACATACACAAAAATATTGAATACCAGAACTCACATTATCAATCACCAATAATAGAATATATTAATTAGACTCTATGTGTCCCATAAAAAAATTATTTATTTAATATATATTTTACTAATACCAATGAATTAAAAACACACATTAACCCCCTACTTGTATTGTTAACTATGTTAATTATAGTCCACACAAAAATATTAAAACTAATGGAATATAGTGCCTCTAAATTAACTAAAATGTTATATCAATATCTTCTAAATAGTGTTCAGTATTTTGAATAGAGGTAAAAACTTTTTTACTCGTGTCATTTATATTTTTTATATTAATTTAATTATGCTCTATAATTGAACCACTTTCTTGTTTATCCGTTTCATGTATTTCTTTGAATACATGTTGTACGTAATCTTTTATAAACACCATGATGATGTTGTAGAAATAGAATAAATTAAGTTAAATAAACTAACTTCATGACATTTATATAAGATAATATTTCAATATATTATATTATAACACATCCTATATTAAAAATAATATTATACTCGACATAGAAAATAATCATGACATAAAACCACATTATTCATGAACTGATACCAGAAATGATATCCTCTATTCAACAAACTATCCCATTTTAGTGGTTCAAAGGAAATTATATTCAATTTATATATTAATAAGGAACCTATTGATCCATAATTGGGTTCCCTAGTCTACTTCACCTACTAGTTTATTGATTACTACTTCGGATTTAAACCATTATAATCCCCACCAATACCTAACCTGAACTCCATATTGAAACACTACTATGCGATAAAGTTTTTTCAAAATGCAATCATATTAGGTCCCTAAATGACCCTATAATGATAAAGAGGGATGAATCTTTATATCTACCTTTAATTTGTCATGGGTAAATGACTATTTAAAAGGGTATAATAACCTGAAATTAAAAGAAATTTTCATTGAATTATAATTCCATGTAATCATAAATATATTACTTATATAAAACCAAATGATAAACTGATATATTCATTTCATGTCATTCAATAATAGAAAATCTAATTAAAAA
The DNA here is from genome assembly GCA_963277665.1 of Viscum album. Taxonomy (NCBI): domain Eukaryota; kingdom Viridiplantae; phylum Streptophyta; class Magnoliopsida; order Santalales; family Viscaceae; genus Viscum; species Viscum album. The sequence goes on along the minus strand of OY728126.1, from coordinate 1,990,220,006 downwards.
GAACTTGGTTGACTAGAAATCACATCTATAGTGTCACAAAGAATAAATATAATGGATACAAACTCGAAACCAGCTTTGACTATATAATATATTTTTGACAAATAATATAAGATGTATACATGTGAATATGAATATAATCAATAGTTTCATCCCTTAAAATATCATGAGTCTATTTGAATATAGATTAATAGTGAATATGTGAATGTAGTAAATATGAAATGGTTACAAAATCAAACATCATAGAGTAATCCCATTATATTAAATATAACCTAGATGTAATGGAAATCACAAAAACTAAATTATATATATATATATATAGTTTTTCTGCTTTAAAAATATATATACTAAACCCTCATTGATAAATATATAATCAACTCATTATAACATTCCCCAAAAAATAAAAGTCTTACATATCAACCATATACTGTATATATAAACAACATACCATCATCCATTTGAATACATCATCCTCATAGTCATATAAACTACATTTTAACATCATAGGGAAGGGGAGGGGGGAATGGATCAAAAGTTTGATAGTCTATCTATATTTTTTATAATGGGTGAAGGTCACAAATCACATAGTGGAATACAACAATATATTCATGATCAAGTTGTAATAACATTATAATATACGCTCACACAGTAATGTATAATATATTTATCAACTATGATATCATTTGGTTAAAATTAATGCATTTTATGGATTTACTAAAAAAACATCAATCCTATCATTATTCCAATAATTTAAAAATAGATTTAGACACACCCATCCTTTTTGTCGTCAAATTCATTGCACCAATTCCATCAAAAATATATTTCTAATAGAGTTAATAAAATAATGAATGATTCTTAGAACCCCTATCTTTGTCAATTGGAATATAATTAACATCATTTCAATCATTCATCATATTAAGGGAATAAAAAATATATGTTTAAAAATTTCATCATCAATTATAAAAATACCAAAAATAAACTCTCAATTGAGGTGAATTGTTCAAGCCAACCCATATATGTGAATACCTTCTTCTATGTGCATAAAATCATTTTCAGTGAGCTTTATCTGGATGTTTTGTAGGGTTTTACTATGAATTATAGATAGAATATTTTTTAAATATAAATATCACAGTTTAATGTATATGGAAAATTATAATTCCATATTTTAATGACATATATCTCCATATTATAAAAATAGTAAATCATTACTACTATATCATCAAACCAAATTTCAACTTTTAATTTATATATCTCAATTGTGCATAATCATCTAAAATGTGTTCCTTTATATGTTATTTTAATTTACTAATGGAATTATTTTTTTGAGTCATCATGAATTACATACCCATCCTTTATGAATAAAATGGCATTAAATTCATGTATGTTAAAAATTCTAGAAATTGTCAAGTTACCTATCTTAATTTAAAAACAATTAAATTTCAATATATAATTATTATTTACTCATTGGTTTTTATTTTTATTTATTTACCCTTCATTCACAACATAAAGATTTATTCCAAAACCACACAAATTGTAGTATTATATGATGTGCAGATTAGAATTTTGAGGTTATGTTTATTTTGTTTCTTACTTTTGGGATTATGAGTGAAAATTAAGAGTTCTTATATTTTTTTGAAAACACATTGGTTGTTAATGATTTTTCAAATAAATAAATAGGACATGAATATTCTAAAATTTATGGAAATTTATATTAAATTGGTAATATACCGATAGTTCATATTTTCCACATATTCTTTGAATTTTGGGATTTTTTTCAAATATTGAGGAATTCGTAATTTTTTTACAAGGAATACTAACCATTAAACACTTAAAATGTGACATGAAAAATCTCTTTTTTTATCAAAACAGTCCCAAAAATATCTCATTAAAACCCCCACATGCAATTTTAGAATATATTGGATCCTATTTAGAGGTTTTAGATAACTTATTTCCTCACTATGATGATCTATTCCATTATTAGGTAGTTAAATATTGTATCCATGGTAGTTTCTCTTATATTTCATTCCTTATTCTATTTTATCTCTTCTAAAAACACTAATATTTGGATTTATTTATATTTATATAATTTTTTAACAAAAATTGTGGAATTATATATATTAGCATTCAAAAATCATAGATAAAGGTTATATATATTGAACCGCACTAGGATAAACTAACATTACACTATTATTTGATCACTACTAGGCTGAAAGGGCGTTCATAATACCCAAATGATTGAAACTACTGATTGGGATTCTGGGAATAATTAATGGGAATGATTTCACCCTAATAAAAGATCCATAACACCAAAAAAATTCTAATAGTTCGGTATGAACCGTCTATTAAATATACATCCATGAAATATAAATAATTATAACCCAAATAAAAATTCAATACAAATGAGCCATAACCATCCACATTGATTCATCCTATTCCATAAAAAAATATATCAATTTAATATAACATGCTCACAACAATCCAAAATTGATAAAAAAACAAGGACCAATAAAAAAGGAACTGAATAAATATAAAGAATGGGTTTTTTGGCCGATACATTAATAATCCAAAATAAAAAAGAAACAGTAACCAGAAAAAGATAGAAACCATCTATATGAAACACATTGTTTCTATCCCCATACCAAATATCTATTTTCATACAAATATAATTATATCTGATGAAAATGAAACCATGTCCTATATGAACCGATATGGGTCGAATACATCCCCATAGTGGCGTGTGTGAATGGCGTGAGAAAAATATCATAGTAAGATTACGCCAATGAGTCTACATAATTACTTAAATACAATATTCCAAAAATTATTATTTTAAATAAAAAAAGTAAAATAAGGTTTTAAAAATTAATGATCCATGTCAATAACGGGCCTATGTTCCAAAATTTAGGAACATGATATTTTCTTTCAAAATCTAGGAAAAAATATCATTTAAACTATGACATGATTCATTACATTTTTTGGAAAAAACATGGAAACCCCTTTTTAAAATGGCTTCAAAAACCATTATTAAAATTATTTCATAATTTAAACATTCATTTTGTACCAAAAATTTTTCTTACGAATTTTTTTAATCAATTCAAAAACACACCCACCGATAGATAATGGATACCAAAAATAAAGGGCACCACTAAATCAAGGATAAATATAAAAGAAAAAAAATTATATGAATGGTTTCATTATCCATGAATAAACATGGGTACATAATAAATATTATATGGGAATCCTCAATTCAAAATAACTATCATAGGATAAGTTCCATAGTCTATAGACCTTAGTATTTACTTAATATTATCTTTTACTAAATATTGGGGCCCTTGGATAGCATACAAGAGCATGTATGTTACGATAGTCTTGTCAACCCATACAAGATGTAAAACACCATTGGAGTATGATTTTACCAAAGGAATAACTCAGTAGAAGTTATCTAGTAAAATGGTCCCAAGACTAGTGAGGGAACAAAAAAAAACTAGAGTTTACACTTATCCATTCCCTTAATTATTCATATATTATTCCCATGATCATGTAACCATGGAGTTTATTAATAATTCAAGATTATTTCATAAATAAACTCAATAATATCTCAAAAAACTGTCTCTAGATCCCTCCAATAGAACATTGACTATCATATCTTCTATCCATTAAAGAATTAATAAACAACTAATAATGGAAAAATATATAACGGGAAATAAATTAGGATCTCACTAGTTCTGAAACATTTTTACATTAAAGTTCAAAAATATCCTTTAGCAAAAAACTAACTTATATTAATGATTCATTTATTCATTTTCAAAATCTAATTAGTTAAAAAAATTACCATACACAAAATCATACACACATTTTCAAAAATAAAAAATTCTTTAAAATAAGGTGTATTCCTATAAAAACCAAAATAAAGGAACAACGACAATATAAATTACAATAAAACCATTAAATAATCACCTTAGAAAATTTAATAAGAACTTTTAATTCAAAAAACTATAATATGTGAATAAATATTGAAATCCACAAGTAAATAAATTCATATAATGCTTATAATTCACATAAACAATTCATAAAATTGATAAAGAATCCATAGAAAATTATTAGTCGATATAAAATGATTTTATAAATACTAATAACTCCTTGATTTTCAAAAATATGATTTGCCTTGAAAAAACTACCTCATGGAATGGGAAAAACGATTCATCTATTATTTACTAACAGAGAACACCCAAAATGCAAGGAATGCCCTCTATAAGCCCTAAAAACAAAGAATCCACAATGTTAAGTCATCTAAATTGAAAAATATGACCATTATAGTGGTTAGGGTTTTTTAAAGAGTAAGAAGCCAATGGAAATAGAAGAATAAATGTAGGAGAATAGATTATATGGAAAATATTTGGGTTACCATGAATAATCCTCTTGAAATAAAAGGTAGTGGTTCTTAAAATGAATGAGAAATGGAGCGGATACTATGCATTTATGTGACAAGGTTTTGGATGAATTGGGAGGGTATAGAAAGGAAATAAGAACATAAATATTTAGAGTAGAAATCTAAAAAATTACATTCATAAATAAATGTTATGTGGGTAACAACATTTGGCAGTATAATTTGGTAAACCATACACCAATTGTGTAGACAGAACATGAACAGTACTAGGAACTAGCATAGTCTAGTTTCAGGGTTACTATTTACCATGTAATGACCATGAAAGTCACACCTAATACCTAAAAAAAGTACATGGATATACAGAAATACATAATGAGTGTAGTGAATTTGTTTTTCCCTTATAATACTTCAATATATTTTAAATAATATTCTTGAAGTCAAGTTATGAGTTAGAATGATATTTTCATGTTTGGGAGGCTCGATTTTGTTATTCTGTTAATATAAATTATATTGTGTCATGCACACATAGATTTTTTAAAATGATGGAAAAACTCTTGTATGGGGTCTCATATTTGATGTATAATAAGAAATTAAATCTAGTATGTCGTTTTTACCCTTGGAACAACATACGCATTGTTGAAATTGAGTGTTTTGTTAGATATGATTTCGTAGGAGAATTAAAAAAATAAAAATTAATTTATTAATTTAATATTTTTTTAATTTTATAGAAAAAATATTTTCTATAAAATAATTCTTTTGGAAAATGACTAGGGTTAGCTGTTTAACCCTAAGGATTGAGAGATGGGTCAGTATATATGTAACCTTAGAAGATCATCATCAAATAGTGGTTTGGTAACAGGTGAGCCAATGGAGTTTGTGGATCTCATCCAACGACATCAACAACTATTATATATCATCAAGCATTCCAAACTTGAGGTAGGTCTTCTCATTTATTTCAATTAATCCTAATATCCATCTTTTTATGAATGATAATTAATCAACCTTGAAGGATTGATTCATGGAATGGTGTTTGATTTGGGTTGTTTGGTTATATTCAAAGACATAATAATTGATGTTTATTTGTGGATTATTCCTTTTTTTTATTTTTTTCACCTTCAGAATAATTAAATGAAGGACAGAAAAATAATTTCCATCATTCAATACTTATCCTATTGTTTTCTAATTTCTCACCACTTTCCTTATTCTAGCACAATTAGTTTCCCATTTGGATAATGGGTTAAAAAATACTCATAAACAATTCATTTCAAATATGATCATTGGATTAACAATTTGTTTTCAGTGGTATGGGTTCATGATTAAGGGAATTTTAATGGTTTTATGAAAATGATAGTAGATTCAGTAATTCCCCTTGTCATGTTTTGGTGTTCAATGGATGCTATATGATTATGGTTATTGTCCAAGCAGATTAGGTGGTTTAAATCCTACCACTTGTGATAGAAAGGCATGATCAATGTTATATTTGGATTATAGAATGATAATCATAGATTGATAAAAGTATTTGGAAGAATGGGATGAAGGATCATTAAGAACATGATGGTTTGTAAAAAAATACTAATGACACCGTATGAAATTCAAAGAACACAATCTATGTAGTACCCTGGATGTGGTGGATAGTGTTTTAGTGAAATAAAATATCGCATCTTGTGTGGTTCCCAAAACATGTCGTGTGACCCATACCTAGTGGCTTAGTGTATAACCTTTGAGAACTTGGGAATGGAAACATGTAGGTAATTGGACAATTTTAGATTTCCCCAATATAAATTTGTTAATGGGAACAACCAAAGTACATGGGAAAATCAAAAAGTACACAACCATGGGCTCTAGCGCATGGGAAGACCCATGACCAGACAAAGATAACATGTGATCAAAGAAGTTGTCATATACTTTCTACATGTTATTTTGAGGCCCTTGTTTTATTCACTAAGGACCAGTTTTCTTAGGGTGAATTCCCTCAATCCATCCCCATGAGGGTAAAGAGAGGCATCATATCCCGAGCATAGGATGTGTTCCCCCTAGTGTAATTATTCCCAGATATTGTTTTCTGAATACCTACTCATGTATTTGGTGGTATCCTCTATTATAACATCTTTATAATTTGTTATTTTACCAATCTACATGACCAACATACCCTTGAATTGATCCCCAACATAGAAGATTATTCATGATAGGATCTGGTAGACACCAATTCCATATGATAGATCCCTTATCTATATGTCAACCTATGATGAGTTCCATAATATACATATTCATACAGAGACCCAAAGATAATGAACTCTTAGATAACGACCATTTGTGTTATACAGACCAGGGAGTGAATTCTCTCGGACGAGCATTACATTGGATAATTGAGTAGTTTGGCAATGTTTTTTAGACCTTATCCAAAGACAGAGAGATTGCATTATGTAAATACAGGTTATTAATGTTTTGATCATATTTTAATTGAGATGTCTTTTTGATGACGAGATTAATTTTCTCTTGATTTATTATGTGGGGTGATTTAAATGCATCATACATTGTATTTTTATACTCACCCTTGTATAGGATCTTCACACATATGTCATGCCTTATATATATGTCATTCCTTTTGATAGAGTCCATGGACCAACAGAAGTATGAATGGACTAATTGGGATAGATAGAATTTTGTTTATAACTTCTATTACATTTGATAGAAGCCCTATAATTTCATAGTAGGTTGGAGTATTTTATAGTTTTGGTGTCAATTTATTTGACCTGTTATGATTTTTTGTAATTATTTCATACCCAGATGGTGTGATATATTTTCATTCATGAATTTTGGTTTCAATTGTATTTTATCAATATGAATGGTAATTGTGGATTGAATATGCATGTGTTCATATATATAACATAGGCTAAGTCTCCCATGAGTGTAATTCCTACTCAATGCTTGTCGCACTCCCACGACCTATTGGAGGTTGTCTAAGGTTGTCATAAACAGCTTATTAAAGTCCATGTGGGTCATAGATGGTGACTTCATGATAGAGTGGTATCAATTTGAGGTTCATCCCGAGATCTTAGTTTGGAGATTATATAGTTATGCTATTTGTTTGAGAATTATTGAAGATTTTTTAAAATGTTTCACATTCAGATATGGGTCAGGGAATCTTTTAGGTGTGTGGTGGAAGATATATACATTCACCACTACTATGACGACCTACTTTTTGACTCAGTACATATAAGAATTTTTTGCAAGGAAAACATTGGTACATAAATCATATAACAATGGATTGTGGTTTCCATGTCATTCTTGATTATGCTCCCCAGATATACACTTGAATGTGGTACATATTGTTTTTATTAGGTGTTTGACCAGAAAAAATCTAGTCGGGATCCCATAGTAGGATCATGGGGATGATTCAAAATTGATAAATGATCAAATAAAAAGTGAGAAAGGGGGTTGAATCAGTTGTTTAATTTTTATATGTTTCAAAATATTTAGAAACAAAACCCTTGAAACATGTTATAATTTATTTCCTAATCTAATTTGGCTAAATAACCATGCATGAAAAAGTTGGAAATAAATTAAAGCAGATAATAATTATATGGTTCAGCCTAGTGTGAGAACCTAAATTCTTTCCATAGCCACTCCCGTGGGTCTGTTGAAATCCACTACTAAGAAGAAGTGAATACAACTTGTAAAAACTCATGTTAGACACCTTCTATCTCCTGATATATATAATTAAACATAATCACATCCATTTTCAATGTTTTCTTATAAAAAGATTATACTAAACAAAAAAATAAAGAATTTGTTTAATCTTCTACATAGTTTCTCAGTCCTAATCCATAGTTTGATTTGGATGGATCAAATTTTTTCTCAATACAATGATACTGGATTTTAGATTTTATATTCACTTTAAAATTATGATAGATCCAATTATATAATTAAAATCATGGTAGATATTATTTCTTAAATAAAATATCTATGGATCTAGTTTCCAGAATATGATAATTCTAGATCTTACTTCCTAAATACAATAATTTTGGAAATGATTATATGAATACGATGAACTCTCTCTGAATCTACAATTATCAAACCTTGTATGAATTTTCAATCCAATACTTATTTAATAAGATGGGAAATTTCACTTTTGAATTCTCTAGTTCTCCATCTTTTTCGAGTGTGTGAAAAGTTTTTAATAAACAGAAGATATGAGGACGTATTTATAGGCAACTCGGAAACCAAAGACCAGAAACATGGAAACTTTCCCACTTCCTAAAATCTCAATATATCCAAAAATATATCACATTTTAAAAAACAACTATGACTTCCTCAAACCTCCATAAATATCTTTGACATTTAAAAAAATTGAAATTCATGTTTGACCACTTCAATTCATCATACCATTTTTAGATCATTACGATCTGGTTCTTTCTCACCTTCATTATGATCTGTTTCTTTTCCATCTCAGTATGAAAATCTTCTTTCTCAGACCATTATGATATTTTTCTTTCTCCGCTCATTAAGATCCTTTTCCTTATCCACTAATTACGATATGTTTTTATCATCTCCTTAAGATAAATTTATTTCTCATCCCATTACAATATTTTTATTGTCTTGGAAAAGATTGACAATATCCATTACTTTTACCATCTAGATCCGATCAATCTGGGTATGATAATTTTACTATTCAGCCTGAGAACAATCATCTTGTGAACGAAAAGCCTTTTTTGTTTTATATGGATGATCAGGTGCTATAGTAACTAATTCTGATCAGCCTCAATGAAATATAAACCCTATTTTGATGGAATTATCAAAATTGTGAAATTATCATTACGATGGAATTCACATTTTGATGAATTCACCAATACAAAAGAATTATCATTCCAATAAAATTTCCAATAATGTATAATTCCACAATCTACCATTTTTAAATTCATCAAACCACGAAATAATTTCTTGAAAATCTTCTATCATGCATTTTTTCATGATTTTTGATAAATTATTTATCAACAAAGCATTGTATGATATTGTTTAGAATTTATTAATATTTCTTAACTCTATAATTTTATTTCCTCTATGAAAACTCTTCAAAATATTCATCCTTTCTCTACATCTTTTGAATTCAATTATTTTAAATTTCATGTCGATGGACCTGAATACGATAAAGTGTCCGTTGTAGCTTAATACAAAAACCTGGGTCTGGAAAAAAACCTCATTTCGATTGTATGGGTCCAATTCCTAGAAAACAAAATCATACTTTTACAAACAGATTTATTTTTAAAAAAATAAATAACATTGTCAAAACTAAACACCAAAAAGGTTCTCCAATCTCCCCCTTTATAATTTTGACAACCTTTTTTAATAACTATTTAAACTCATAATTTTTTCACAACTCAAATTTTTTAAAAAACCAAGGCTTTTTTCTTTTATAAAAACATAGCCTTTGTCAAAAGAGATTGTCTTCACAACAAACTACTATATAATGTAATGTTTTTGAATGAATCTCATTCCTCAGTAGAAAGAAATATTTTTGTCCATGTAATGATAAACACCCCCTCAAATTTTACTTTTCCTCTCATACTTTTATATTTCTCTCACTATTATTTTGTTCTCACCTTTGATTTTCTCCCTTTGATGCATTATTTTACCACATTATTTTTCCCTCCATTTTCTTTTTCTCTCTCCCATTATATGATAACCACATATTCATATTCATAAATGATATATTAGTAAAAAAACCAAAGAAATTATTTTTTTAATTTTCTACCCCTTTTAAAACATAATCCAAAGCACGACGGGGGTTCTTCCTTATAATATTTAAGAATACATGGGAGGAAAACGAACATGAAATTGCATCCTCAATTCCATAAAACATTATTCTTTCATTTTATCTCAAAGATATTAACTATCAGAAACATTTTTGGAAATTATTCTAGAAAAATATATCCATTAGCAACTGTATATTTTATATAGTGAAACATTATATTAATCAGTTTTGATATTGAATGTCGGAAATGATTCTTTAAAAGATCAATTGAACTCTTATTATAAAAAAGTATAATGAATTATTTAGAAACTATATAAATATAAATTATAAGCTATAATTTCATCTAGAACATATGAGTACCATCTTGAGTAGCTCTAATGTATTCAGATTCTGCTATGCTCAATGTTACTAAACATTGTTTTTTTACTTTGAGAACTAACACAACATTCACCCAAGAAAAATGCTAATCTTGAGGTTGATTTTCTGTCATTATAATCTGTAGCCTAATCGACATCAGTATAACAATGAAACATTATCTAAAAATTTATTTAGTATAAAAACCCATGTGAATTTGTTCCTTTGAAATATATTAGAATCTTATTTGTTTCCAAAATATGTTATTCCTTTAGAATACTTTGATACCTAGCACAAAAATTACTAGAATAAACAATAATAGGTCTTGAGGTTGTGAGGTAAATAAGGATTCAAATTAGCTTTCAAATTACTTTCTAATTTACATTTATACCAGATTCATCTTTACTCATCATTGTGATCACTGAAATAAGAATTGAATCTAATTTGGATTCTGCCTTGACAATATTTTTTAACAATTCCATGGCATAATTTTCTTGAGATATGAAAATGAAATTTTCCTTTTTATAAAGTTGTAATTGAAGGAATAAAATTTCATTCTTCCAATATTGAAATTTCAAAATTATTCACCATTTCACTAGAAAATGTTATACAAACATCTTATATGTACATATAAAAAGTTTACCATCTAAATAAACAATTATAATGAGAGATCCATATTCATCATCCTTGATATAATAGTTTCTATCAAAATTTAATTTAGAAATGTTCAACATTATCAAGAAATTTTCTAGCATTTAATACCATGCAATTTTTTCTTATTTATCCCATACAATGCTTTATTCAGTTTACAAGAATTGTTTTAATCCACATCATTTTTAAATGCACATGGTTGTTCAATATAAACATTTTCCTCATTCTCGTCATTTAGGAAATAGAAAAATACATAAATATGATAAAAAATGTAATTCCAATGAGCAGAAACTACAAGAAATATTCAAATAGTTTATATCCATACAATAGGGAAAAAAATTTCATTAATATACACACCTTTGACTTGTGAATATCCTTTACAAATAAGTCTTTTTTTTCATGATACGTCACCATGTTTTTTCAATTTGTTTCTATAAAGTCACATTGTTGTGATAAATTTTTTATTTAATGGCCTTATAACTTGATCACATGTTTTATTTTTCAAAATTTGATCTAACTCTTCATTCATATAATCCAACCATTCATTTTGATGAATATCCTTTGAACGTGATTATGTTTCATCTTTTGTGATATCTGATGTCTGATTTTACAATCCCAACTAACTTCTATTCTGAAATAGAGCATTATGATTCCTAAAATGTTTTGAGATTCAGCATGTTTTTATAAGGTTAAAAATCTCATGTTTTCTTCCATATCTTAATTATCCTCATCGAATGACTCATATAATTCTTGATGAGGATGGTTTGGATAACACTCACTATTATTGGAATTATCTAATGTATCTCTTCAGAATTATGATCAAATCTTGTTAAAGAAATTTGATTACAAATTACATTCACATCATATGAGTCCACCCTCTTTTGAAAACGTTTTTCCCATCATTTGTAACTTCAAAAATTTGGTGAATAAACCATGAATGTTACTTCACCATATTTCTCATCTAACATTCCAAAATACAGATTTTTTATTTTGAGAAAACATGGAATTCCCAAAAACATTGAAGTATTTTAAAGATGATTTTTTGTTATGAAACATTTCATAAGGAGTCATGTTTTTTTTGAGTATGCACAAGAATCTATTTTGAAAATATACAACAGTACCAATATACTCAATCCAAATAAATTTTGAATGTTTGTATTCTTCTAACATACTTCTTCCCATTTATGCCAATTTTCTACTCTTTCTTTTTTCTACTCCATTTATTTCTTAGTATAGGGAGTACTATACTAATTATTAATAAAATATATTCTCCAATAAGCTTCAAAAGTATTATATGTTACTTTCATACCATAATCTATTCTCAGCTTCTTTATGGAATCCCCCAATTGTTTCTCAATATCTTTTCTAATGAATTTTTACATTTCAATAGCCTCTAACTTCTGCTTCATTAAAATGATGTTTTAAATAAAAGTTAATTTGTCAATAAATGTGATAAAGTAAAATTATCCTTTTGTTGGTTGATGTCACATCGGTCCACATAAATTATATTTAATAAGCTCAAGTGGTCTACTATATTGAATCTCACATCTTCTATGACTTTTTTTGTCATATATCCTTTCTGTAAAGTTATACAAAAACCTTCATCACTTCATTTCAATTCTATAAAATTTCAAACATTATAAACATTAGAAATATAATTTAAGTTTTTATTCCCAAGGTGTTTACATATTCTTCACCACAATATATTTTTATCTTCAACACTCAAGTAAAATAATTATTGGATTATCTTATTTGAAAAAGATTCACTCTAGTTCTTTCTCTTTTTGGTATGAATTTTTCATCATTGACACTTTAGATGATAAAAAATACATTTTAATGATTAATTATTTTCCATCATAAAAATGTTAAATTACACTAAGTATGTTTTATTTTATTCCATCAATAAGAAATGCTTCCTTAGTTTTATATTTTTTTTACTGAAATCTCTGTAGTTCTGATTCCACTAATTTTTTAGGAACAATCATTTTCAAAAGTAATATATCCTTCATCATGAAATTTAACATGATTCATGATTTCTAGATCACCAGTAATATATGAAGAACAATCACTATGAATTATCCATGGTTTATTTTCATCTTATATGTTTTGAAATCTATCTCAACAAAAAAATATCCTTCTTCAACCGTTCTATTTTTTAGCTTTATTTTCATTTTTTTATATGAAACATGTTCTAAAAGGTGTGTCATACATCTTTTATCTTGCTGAATAGAATGATCACATCTTCCAAAAACATCATTCATACATTTAAATTGATTCTTTTTTGTAATGTTTATAACAGCTTGAGAATTCACCATTCTAAATTTTTGTGCGTTAGGAGAGTTTCTCATTATTCATTCACTATTTCCTCTATTTCTCTCAAACCATCTACTGGGTAGGGAAAAGTTGTTCCAAAAATTATAAGAACTATTCCCATGGATTCCACAACACCAAAAATATCCTTCAATTGATTTTTTTATTCAAGAAATATCATTCCTTATAGAAACATTAATGAGGTTTGTAACTTCTATTAGTTATAACAGACCCATTATATAGACTATATATTGTTTTGAGTGAGTATTCTACTTTTGTAGATTTTATTGGTTTCTCACATCATTTCTCCAACCAATATTTCTCAATAGATTTTCTAAAACTAGAGATGTTAAAAGAATCAGATTGAAGATTATTTTTTTTCTAACAGATGATTTCACCTGATTCTCGTGTTGATCCTTTTTAGAAAATTTAAAAGTATGGACTTTTACTTCTAATTCTTTTTTTATATTTATATTTTTCTTCCTAAAGGAGTTTCAAGGATCATGATGTTTTGATTAATATTTGTTAACTTCTTCTTCCATAGTTTACATATTCTTACTAAGATCTTAAATCATCATTCCCTATTGATGAATTCTATGTTTATGACATAAAATCTCCTAAATATATTCTTCATATTACATGATAACAACTTTTATTCCATTAGAATCTTCATGAAATTAATTCTTCATAACTCTACTTTCATTCTTGATTGTTTTATTTCTCATGTAATGAAACATCTTATGTTATGATCTGATACTCTCTATAGGATTCATCCACATCTTCTTCAATCTCTCAGAAATACTTTGTTTTCACAAATTTTATAATTAAGGTTTTAATTTTTTCTAAATATTAATCTTTATAAGAGTTGTTGTTGGTTGAGTATTTTTCAACATTCACACTCAACATACTTCTTTTGTTTCTAGTAAAATTCTCCTTGTATTTGTTGGAAGACATTTCTTCTTTATCATTTTTGTCCCACTTCATCCATCGAGGTTTTTCTTTAGAATCATCCTGATATTCTCTAACTTACTTCATGGGGAAATTCATTTACAACTGTCCGATCTCACCACACTCAAAAAATTTAAGATGAAGTTCACTGTCATTCTTTCCTTTTCTTCATCGATACATCTTGGATACAAGAGACATGGTATTATCTTTCAACTCATCATCCCCTTTATCTTCGAAGTCACAAGGATAAACATCTTCAATATCATGAATTTTCAACTACTTCATAGCTTCAAAAACCCATTTCATATTCTATTTAAAACATAGATATTTCTTCACTTCATAAGTAATAATTAATTTATTCAATTCATCAAGTGATATATCATATTTATCTTCTATTGAGGAAATTATATAATCAAACCAGTTTGAAAATTTTTTCACAAGATTATTCACAAATATAAAATCCTACAACACATCTCTGAATCATAGGATATTTCAAAAAATTAAATATACTCTAGTGAATTATTTATCAATTTTTTCTTCATCCCCCATTCAGTTGTCTTCATACTTAATATTCCAAATTTTTATATTTTCTTTCTTAAATTTTGTATTTCCTTTAAAAACACCATTCAGCTTGTCCCACATACATTTTTATGTTTTGAAACCCATCACCTTCAGATAAACACTCTCTTATTAGGATATAAGGATATCATTTCTATAATTTACATCAAATTTTATATTTCTCTTCTCCCTAGACTTCATAGGAGCATATTTCTCAATAATTAGAAAACCAATATTAGAAACGTCAACAAATTCATGGCCAAGAGATAGAAGATAAAGTATCATCCTTTTTTCCAGAAATAAAAAATTTTCCATCAAATGTAAGAATTCATCTTAAGTTGACAGAATTGATATTATCCATGATATGTATTAAACAAGGGTAATTTACCTTTGAATCCAATTGTTTTTTCTAAAGTATCAAATAAAAATTAAGATGGGGTGGGTTAAATTAGTTATTCACTTTTTATAATATTCAAAACATTTATAAACATTACTCCTAAAAACCTATTATGATTTATTTATTTATCAACTTTTAGTTAATAATCATTCAGAAAATGGTAGTAATGAAATAAATCACATGATATTTACAAGTTTCAGCCTTAGTGTGAGAACATGTATCACTACCATAACCACTCCTCTAGGTATTTGAAAATCCACCCTTAAGAATAAGTGAAAAAAACATGTGTCAACACCAACAAGACACATTCTATATCCAGATAGGAATGATTTTACTGAATCCTATCAGTTTATATTGTTTTATTGTAAAAACAATGATCCAAACAAATGAATAAATACTTTATTGAATCTGATCCCCAATTTTTCTATAAAAATCATTTGTTTGATTTGGATGGATATAATTTTTTCTCAATACAAGGATGTTGGGTTATATATCCTATTTTCTAAATACAATGATTTTGGTTATGGTTATCTCTAAATAATTATATTGGATCCAATTTCCTAAATATGATAATTCTCTTTCTGATTTCTTGAATACAATAATTTTGGAAGCAATTTCCTTAATAAGATAATACTGGATCTGATTATATGAATACGGTGAAATCACTCTCATTTTGAAAAACTCAACCCCTGATAGAATGATCAATTTAATACTTCCTCAATAATATGATAACATTCACTCTTTAATTCAACATTGATTCAACATTTTCATGTGCGTGAAATTTTTTAAATGGAAAAATGATTTGAGGATGTATTTATATGAGACTCTAAAACCAAAGGTTGGATACATGGAAACATTCCCTGTTTCCTCAAAACTGAAAATGTCTAAAAATAACATGCATTTAAAAAATCATCTTTAAAATCTCCAAAAATCCTTATTTTTTTTTTGAGATTTACGAAAAATTGAAATTCATGTTTGACCACTTCAATTCATCATACATTTCTCAGCTCATTATGATCTATTTATTTCTCAAATTCATTAAGATATTTTCTTTTCTCCACTCATTACATGATTTTTTATTGTCAGATCACTATGATATTTTTCTTTCTCATCTCATTCTGATCCTTTTATTTCTCAGCTCATTATGATCTATTTCTTTATCAACTAATTATGTTCTATTTATTTCTCATCCAATTACTATATTTCAATTGGCCTAGATATGATTGTCCTTATCCCTTTATATTTCCATCCAGATTTGATCAATCTGCGTATAA
Organism: Viscum album; assembly: GCA_963277665.1. Taxonomy (NCBI): domain Eukaryota; kingdom Viridiplantae; phylum Streptophyta; class Magnoliopsida; order Santalales; family Viscaceae; genus Viscum; species Viscum album. Next base: position 1,990,203,381 of record OY728126.1, on the reverse strand, counting down.
TGATTTTCCTCTTGAGTCTAATTATGATCATCCTAGGTACGAAAAGTTTTTTATTCTTCTGATGGATAATTGGATGCTACAATACTTGACTCCGATTAGTCTGAATACTATGTAAACCCTATTAAAATGGAATTATCATTATGATTTTAATGTCCCAAACATTTATTAATGAAAATTCCTCTCTATCTAAATAAATTTATTATTATGTAAAATTGTTATATATAAACAATAAACATCCATGGTATTATTTTTTTTTCATTTTAAATTACCATTAAGAATTGGAACCATGATACTATAGCTGTTGAAGAGTGATAACATGATTAGTACAAATATAGGTGTTTAACAAATCAGATTTACTTATATAAAGGAAGAGATTGTCTCATCCAGCAGAATAAGTCCATATAAATCCCATTTTATGGAGTTCAAAAAGTAGGTAGCATCACTGGGCTTTACTCTTAACGAATCCCAAGATGAGCTTCAACACATTAGTCTTGAATGGAACCACCTATGGGAGATGTGGAAGTTAATAGTGATTACTAGCCGAAAGATATTATCTGGGCCATCCTATGTGTCTATCACCATCGCACACCATACCCTTAGGTCATATGTAGGTGTTATAAGGGGTTATGTAACATGACCATATAACTATGGTTATGTGCATTATTTTTTGTATAAACAATATTCATTCATTGTATTATTGTTACTTTGTAAATGGTTTTAAAAGTACAAATAGTATTTTTAGTTAATCTTCAATTATGAAATCTATTTTGATAAATTAATGATTTTTTAATTAAATTATATTTTATAAAAATATTATATCTAAATTGCTTTTTATTAAATATAAATAATCATATAATATTTATGAATACAATTGTAATTTTTGTAAAAACCAATGAATTTTTGATAAATGTCGGTTTTTATTTTAAAAGTAAAAATTCACATATATTAAAATTTATTTAGAAAAAATGAATTTTATTTTTTGATGAAGGACGCTGATATTATACAACGATGAACGTTTCATAATTTTATGAGACAATCGAGTGTTTGGGTAAAAATTAAATACTGGTTAAATATATAAAGTGTTTTTTGATTTTAGAAATGTTTTATTTATTTTACGATGTCGTAGTGGACCCTCCAAGACTTATAAAATATTTTCACTTTTTAAAATTATTTCCTTGAGAGTGTGACTCACGTCCACATAAGCAGGCATAATATTTTAATTAGTATGGACATTGGTGTTAAAAAAATGTAGTCCACTCCATATTGGAAAAAACCCATGGTCAAAACCCATGGGATAGTTTGTGTTTTTGATTAGTTTAATGTTTAGTGTCCAAAACCTAAATAATAAATAATTCCCTCTCATATCTATATAAATCTACTCAATATCACATTAATATTCACTCGAACCATTTGGATCTTGACCAAACTCTTCCATCCTCTCTCTATAATCCTCCCAAGGCGTTGAAAGATCCAAATTATCCTCTCTGAAGCCTCTCATAAGCCTTTGAGATCACACTTCTCAGTATGGGATACTCACTTTCCTTCCTTACTTATTTATGTTTACGTTACTTATATTGTTATTCCATTTTATTTTCCATTAAAATTTTTAGGGTATTATTTCTCACCTCTAATATACTTCCCTCCTTATGTTTGAATGATTATAATCCCCTTTATCTCTAATTAATGCCTCTGATGTACACTTGTTACCATGCTGAAATTCTGTAAAGGATTTCTCTCTTTTCATTTACATTCTAGAAATTATTATATATTATGCATCTAAATTCCATTACATATATTTGGATATTTTGTTCCATGACCCCCTTAGTTTTCATTTCATGTATAAATTATGAGATACCCCTTCTCTCTCGTCAACCCATTTTTAATATTTCTACTTAACTTTGTTATGCTGCTAATGTTACACAAAACATTTCCATGTGAAAATCATCATGTAAGTTAATACCATACCCATTTCTCTATCTAGGGTATCCATCTTTATGCACATGAAATTTTTGATTTATGACTAAAATTTATGTATTCCATATCTCTTTTTTGAGGAATAAATTATTATTTTTAATGGATCCATGTTGTATGATCCATGTGTAACACTTATGCCTAAAATGAAATGATTAAGAAGGGTTCCCCCTGACAGTGCTCCAATGCATTGGTTAAAAAATAGTATCATGATACACAATGTTTAATGAGGGTTAATCATGATAATTCAAGTGAAATGAGGTTTTAATCATTATAATTCATGTGAAATGAGCCTAGGCTCATGCTAATATCATGTTAAATGCTATTTCTAAATTTCTATATCATGATAATCATGCTATATCACGCCTTTATGTTCATGTCTTTCTTATTCCCCATTGATATGCCAATTTCCTAACATTTATTCTATTCTTCAGGTTATTCATTGTTTACTCCTTTATTGTGATTTATATCTAATCCCTTTCTTATGTATGTCCTCACATTATCCCTTGCAATGCTAAAAATGAAGGAATGTTCTAGTCATGTAAACAGAGTTTTCAATGAAGACAGTTTGTTTTATTTTCTAAGTTGTTATGTAATTTTCCTAATTTCCATTGACACATGACCTCCTGATCCTCAGAGTTGTTTTAATTTCACATTTATGTAAGAAAATGATGTTTAAGTGTGTATTAAAAAGAAGGGTTATTGTATTTGTTATCAAAGGACAGGTTTAATTATTTTTGGGATTAGGATTAGAAAAAACCAGTGAAGGACTTTGGGATAATACATTGTATAATAAAAACATCCATTAATTGTGCTGAGTATAGAGTAAGTGGTTTATGAATAAAATACGTCCTTGACTGGATAAAAACAAGTAGAGGTGGTTCTGACACAAATGTATCTTGGGGTAAAATCCAAAAGCACTACATTGAGCTAGACTCGAAGTAGAACTGGGGCATGACAATAGGCCTTGCTACACTCTTGGTTTGACACTACATGGGGAAATTATTTGGTAAATTCATAATATTATTCTGATCCATTATCAAGGGAAAAATTTCCCGAAGGAATATATATTGGGTAGTAGATGAAGGATGACATAGATTAAAGAAAAAAATTCATCAGTTAAGAAAATTAAATTAATTTATATGTTATCCCCTTTTTTCATTGGATTCGTCTTATGTGTCACCCCTCACATTACTTTTATTCCAACCAATGGCTGAAAATAGAAGGACACGTGCTAAAAACCGATGCAAAGATCAATGTGATGACTGTTTTACTGAGATGCACAATCTAATGGGAGAGGGATCCATAAACATTGTCATGATACTATATCAGTTAAATAAAATTTTAAATAGAAACTTGTGTCAAGGGAATTGTCCCCCCACCCAATAATGAACAAGACACAATTGAGAGGTTCATGAGACAAGGACCTCCTACATTCAATAGAGAATCTGATCGCTCAATCACCGAACAATGGATCAAATCAGTTGAAATGATCTCCTCTATCCATAAATGTTCTGAAAAAGATATGTTTATTTTTTGTTATTATCATATAGAGGGTGAAGCTGATCACTGGTAGACATTGATAAAAATATGAATCCTGATAAAGAGATAGAGGCGTTCGAACTAAAACATTTCTAGAAAATGTTTTTTGAGAAATAGTTTCCTCACACCCTTCGATTGAAGTTGAAAAGGGACTTACTTTCAATCAAGATGAAAGATGATGAGTTAATTGGAGCGTACGAGGAAAACATCACAAGGCTTAGATGATATGCCTCCGACTTTTTTGTTACCCCTGAAGTCATGGTTGACCACTTCTTTTGTGGGGTAACTCCTAGCCTACAGATATACCTGGAGATCCATGACTTTGATAGCTATGAAGAAACTGTCTGATGTACCCTCAAAGTAGATATAGAGAGTGAATGATCTCAGGGGTATCATGGGGATAAGAACTGGAGAGTGTACTTTCATTCTGGTGGTTCAATGGATAATTCCAATGGTGATATAAATTCCATCACCCACATTCTAATGGTGTGGAAAGAAGCACCTTTGAAATTTCCTAAAGGGGATGAGGAATTTCATTAGTTTTGGAAGAGAAAGGCACTTGTACATTAACTGCCGACAAGGAAAACCCACTACAATGATAGAGGAGAGAAACGCTCTATTGGACCCTCAATGCATTGTTCATTACTTCTACTACAAAGAACCATGGCATTTTTTAATCTAGTTCCCTAAGACAAGGGTTTTAAAAAGAAACTAATAACCTCCATGGTAGAGAGTGAGAGCTTTTTCCATCACTACCACCAAAGAGAACCCCAAGAATGAAGTGGTGACAAGAACACAAGTTAGTCATTCAAGAATAACGAACATAATTTTTTATTCTGTCTCTACACATTATTTTATATCCCGAATGTTAAGTAGAAAAATACCAACACAACCATAAATCATGGATGTAGAGGTGTCAGTGAGAAAAAAATGGGGAAATCATAGTGACCCATGAATATAAATCCTCTACTATCATAATTTTGGGATTGAACTTTTTGTAGAATCTCTTAATACTCCTCTTGGTGGAATTTGATGGAATTATAGGCATGGTTTCACTTTCTCTATATAGAGACAACATGAATTCTTGTGAAAGTGAAATCACTATCCATATAGAAAATTGACCCCTGATTCTGTACAAGTGCAAGGAGGATGATGGATCATCTTTACCACCATCATCACAAGACATACCCTTTGTGACAGAATTCACTGAAGTGTTTCCTAAGGAAGTTCCTAGCCTTCCTCCTAGAAGTGGTGATAAATTCTCGATTGATCATATTTATGGGGAATTTCCAATATCCAAGAATATATATAGAATGGGTTTTGGTTATCTTGAGGAGAAAAATAATCAACTACAAGAGAATATAGATAAAGGGGTTATACACCCATCTCCTTCACAATGGGGTGCACCAGTTTTCTTCGTTAAGAAGAAGGATGGGCCAATGTGCCTTTTCTTTGACTATAATGAGCTCAAAAAATCACAATAAAGATCATGTATCCTCTTCCACAAATTGATGACCTGTTTGATCAGCTATGTGGAGCATAACACTTATCCACGGTGAATAGAGTCTTTAGAGGTTACCTCGACAAATTTGTTGTAGTCTTTATAAGAAATAATCTAATATACTAAAAAACCATGGATATGTATGAAGAGAATATAATAAGTATACTAGAGACATTATGAATGGATAATATCTATGAAAAGTATAGAAAATGTTAGTTCTTGTATAAGGATGTCTCATTCATGGGGCATATCATCACCAACAATGCGATATCTATGGATCCCTTCAAGAAAGCTGCAATTGAGGGATGGATGAGGCCAACATCAGTGAAGGATATTAATAGCTTCCTGGGGTTAGTAGGATATTATCGTCAATTTCTGAGAAAATTCTCATGATTTTCAAATAATCTTATAAAGATAACTCAGAATGGATAAATGTTTTCTGGGAGTGATGAATGCGAAGAGGACTTCAAGGAGTTGAAAAGATGGATTATCCCTGCACCCATTCTATCACTACCCACATGTGGAAAACTTTTTGTGGTATTTAGTGATGCTTAAAAGAAGGGAATGTGTTTTGTGTTGATGAGAAATGAAAAAGTTATTGCCTAGGCTTCATGGCTATTCAATGTTCATGAGCTAAACTATCCAACACATGAACTGGAGTTTGCTGCAGCAATCTTCGCTTAAAAAATTTGATGACATTGACTATTTAGGGAGAAGTGTGAAATTTATATGGATCAAAAATGCCTCAGATTTGTATTTAAATAGAAATAGTTGAACATGCACCAATGAATATGGTTAAAGAGGATCATAGACTATGAGTTCTTATTCCATTGCCCCCATGGGAAAACAAACAAGTTGTCAGAATATCTAAGGGGAAAGGACCCATCAGTTCTATCATTGATGATAATTAAAAAGAATCCAATATTCATAGCTTTGATAAATAAATACATTAGAATAATAAATAATGCAACATCATCAATCGTTTCAAAAATTATTTCTCAACATCCTCTTATAGATGGATTAAAGGAAGCTCATAAGGAAGATGTGGAAATTCTGATGAAAGGAGAAACTATCAGAAAATGGAAATCATGACAGATCAATGTTAATGAAGAAGGAATTTTGAGATTTGGGTCAAGAATACGTGTTCCATCAAATCTAGTTTTAAATAATGAACTTCTGGATTATGCACAGAGTTCAAATTTCTCCAATCACACAAGAAACACATTGATGTATCAAGATATCCGAGAGAATTATTGGTGTGATAAAATGAATAAAGATATCACTGAGTATACATCAAATTTCCTTGTATGTCAGCAAGTGAATTATGAGAGGGAGAAGTCCAAGAGGTTGATGCAAATGTTACGCATACCAACATAAAAATGGTAGAACATCATCATGGACTTTGTCACCATAATTCTGAACACATCCAAAGGAAACAATGCTATCTAGGTTTTTGTGGATATTCTTACAAAGCCTGCATAGTTCATTGAAATTTTGAAGGATTTCTCAGTCGATCAACTAGAATAGATATAAATAACAGAAGTGGTAAGGCTGCATGAAGTACCACTATCGATTTTATCCGATTGAGATCCAAGATTCACCTCTATATTCTAGAAGTGTCTCCAAAATGCTCTGAATAATGAGATAAACTTTAGTACAACTTATCATCGTCAAACTGATGGCCAATCTGATCAGAGTACCCAAACACTTGAGGACATCTTTATAGAATGCTCAATGGAATTCAAAGGAGGATTGGATCAACAACTTATCCTAGTTGATTTCTCTTACAATAACAATTTCCAGTCAAGCATCCAAATGGAATTTTATGAATACCTTAATGGGAAGAGGTGCAAAACACCTAAATGTTTGGATGAAGTTGGGGAGAAAATAATCCTAGGTCCCGAAATGGATAAAGAAATGGTGAAAAATGTTAAGACCATCTAGCAGTACATTAAAGCTGATCAAAGCCGACAAAAGAGTTTTCCTGATAATCGTCGATGAGACCTAGGGTTTGATGTTGGGGACATGGTATTCCACCACATATCCTTGTGGAAGAGAGTTATGTGATTTGGGAAGAAGGGAAATATTAGTCCCAGGTACATTAACCCTTTTGATATCCTTTATCACATTGGATTAGTGTCATATAGACATGAACTCCCACCGAACCTATCTCAAGTACATGATGTATTCCATGTATTACACTTGATGAAGTAGATACTTGACCCATTGCATGTACTCAATCCAGAGGTGGTACCGTTGGAGAATGACCTATCCTATGAAGAAAATCCAATGAAGATAATTGATTCTAGGGAAATAGTTCTTTGAAATGAGACAATTCCCCTCATCAAAGTGTTGTGGTGAAACCAAACGTTTGAAGAAGAAACGTGGTAATTATAGGAACTGAAGAAGTAGAGTTACCCTCCTCTGTTTTTGTGTTAGAAAAAGAAATTTTTAGGGAGAAATTTCTTTGGGGGGGGGGGAGATTTTAATACCCCAAAATTTTATTTCTGAAATTTTTTCTTGATATAATTTAATATTTTATTATGTATAATGGTTATATAAAACATATAAACTAGATTAGTTATATATTTTTGGATTTTAAATTACCATTAAGAATTGTTACCATTGATAGAATAGTCATTGAACAATGATCACATGATTAGTATAAATATAGGGATTTAATATACCCTAATTTTCCATATAAAGGAATCAATGGCCTAATCTAGTAGAATTGCTCCACACAATGCCCATTTGTCGAACCTTAGAAAGGGGGTAGTGTCGATGGGCATCGCTTTTGACCATGCCCAAGATGAGCTTCAACATGTTAAGCATGAACGAAACTACATAAGAGAGAAGTTTAATTTAATAGAGGTCTCTACACAATTGATGTTATCTGAGACACCCGAACAGTCTATCACCATCGCACACCATACCTTGAGGTATTATGTGGGTGTTATAAGGAGTTATGTAACAATAACCTATCACTATGATTATGTGCATAATTTTTTATATAGAATATATATTAATTTTATTATTGTTAAATTGTAAATGGGTTTTAAATTACAAATAGTATTTTTAGTTGATATTAAATTAAGAAAGATATCTTGATGAAATAATGAATTTTTTAATTAAAAAAAATTTTGATAAAATATTATTAATAAATTAATTTTTATAAAATATAAATGGTCGTATAATTTTAATGAATACAAATATAATTTTATTAAGCTTTGAAAGCTGTTTTTGTCAAAACCCATGAATTTCCACCAAATGTGTGTTTTTATTTTAAAATTAAAAAATTCACATATTTAGAAAATAATTTATATAAAATGAATATTATTTTTAGATTCCAAATTATGAAATTATCTAAAGGTGAATTTTTCATAATTTTCTGAGACAGTAAATTTGTTAGGTAAAAATAAATTACCGTTTAAATTTATAATGGGTTTTATGACATCATAATGACCCAATTGTTATGAAATAAAATAATATAAAATGTATTTTAGGCCAATATATGAGTTAACATTAATATAATGTGATTTTATATTTGTTTTATTAATTTTACAATTCATTAGCGGACCCTCCAAGACTTGTAAAATATTTAAACTATTTAAAACGATTTCTTTGAGAGTGTGACTCATCTCCACATAAGCAAGACTAATATTTTAATATCTTAGTAAATTGGGCTTATAAAATATTGTTTTCCACTCAAATTTGAAAAAACCATTGTAAAAATAATGGTATGGTTTGTGTTTTTATTAGTTTAATGTGTAGTGTCCAAAACCTATGAAGTGCCCAGATCAGTGTGAATCACTGAGAGGGGGAGGGGGTGAATCAGTGATCCCTTAAAACTTTTTACTAATTGATTCTTTATCAATTAAACATCTATGGCTGGTTAAATCCTCGATCCACTCTTCTTGTATCTCTCACCTTTCCTCGAATGATGCAGTAAATGTAAAGTCACTGGACACAAGTATTTACAAGGTTCGGCACCAAAGGCCTACGCCGTTTCCATGTTGGTTATACGCCCCAACATGGTTTCTTCGATTATAATATGTTAGTATTACAATGGTTGATACAGAGTCCCATTGTATCTCTCCATAGTCCCACAGGAGGGTCTTTATACTGCGTCCCACAGTGTTACCAGAGTCCCACTTGCCTGCTCCAGAATCCCACTGAAGACTTCTTCTCCCTGAGTCCCACAGGGTCTTCTCCTGGCTCCTCGAGTAACACGAGTAGCTCTTATTCTCTTTAAGCTTCTTCAAGTATCTTCAGCAGTCTGGGATAAAGACTTCTGGCCTTGCTCTATACCTCTGATCACTTGAGTTGATCAGGTCTTCTCGTCTTGCTCAGGATTTATCTCCTTCTTCTCAGGATGACCTGGCTTCTCTCCAACTACTGAATACTCAGACAAATGATGTCTTTAACTTCAGTCTGGTCCAGTCTCACTTCAGTTCAACTTCACGCACTGAGTGCATGGCATCTATGCATCCTCATGCACTGATTGCATGGTCTCTCAAATTCTTCAAGATCCTCTGGTCTTGGTCAACTCAAATGAACACAAGCAGATTTGACTTGTTTACGTGTGCATGTGCATGCATGCATGCATGCACTCCCCTTCTTCTCTTCTTGGTGCAGTAAACCCTCAGAGGGTGTAGTCAACTATAGCACACACCTCCTCACTTGAACTTCACACTTTGTTCAATGTGTTTACACACTTAAATGTGTGTTATACTTTGTGTGAGTCTTCTTCTTCTTCTAAGTGTGTCCACTCCACTTAGAGCACACACATAGCTTTGGCCACTTCACTTTGTTGTTTTGCACACACAACTTTGTTCTTTGCTTTGCACACACACAATGAGTGTGTATTTGGCCTTCACTATTTTTGCACACACCCAAGCTATCCTCGGCCTTCTTTTCAAATGCACACACACACAAAGTGTGGTGATCTTCACTCTTCAAGAATTCACACACAAATGCACTAAGGCCTCGGGTCTTCTTTGGTTCCACAAGGCTACGGCCTTTCCTTCCCTTCATGCACACACACACACGAATATGTCCTTCTCCACTTATGTACACACACCTCCCACGAGTGTCTTCTTCAAGCATGGGCCGCGCATGTGTCAAGGGTGCAAGGGGTAGTCGTGGGTCGCGTTTGCACACACACACAATGTAGTGTGGTCTTCACATGCCGCGCGCAATTCCTCAAGGTTAACAAGGGTCGCACAAACACCTCCTGCCGCGCAAGTCCGCGGGCAGAGAAGGATGCAACCACGGGCGCGCAAGGATGTGGCCACGGGTCTTCCTGTCGCGCAAGGAAGGCGCACAGGGGACTCCCTTTCTTCTTTCGTGCAAGGAGTGCACAAAAGGAACCTCGCGGAGCAAGGGGTGCTCCGGGCTTCACTGCCGCGCATGGTGCTGCGCGGGGCTTCGACTTCGCGAGGCCCAAAGTGCTTCTCACGGGACTTCGTATTTTCAACAAAGGATCAGCAATCATTCTCTGTGCTTCGGGCTCTCTTTATATAGGCAGATAAGCGCCTCAAAACATCCACGTGGTTTAAATTCAAAATCCCGAAGATTTCGGATCTTTAAAAATCTTTCAAATCTGGTTTCTATCCTCGGTTCACGCGGGCTCTTTTATCTTCAGCCTTCTCTACGTGCATGCATTTTAAAACGCATGCATGGCTTCATTTAAAACCGGTCCATGCATAGTATGAACACCACATGGCCTCGGCATCTTCACTTGCCTTCGGCCAAACTCCGAAATCTCTCCTTTGATGCATTCAGAGTCATTTTAGTGCATGGACATGTTCGGTGTGGCCAGACGATCACAAGGGACACTTCGGTTTGATCGGAGGTGGCCGGGAACTCGAATTCTTCTATCGGGTTGCTCCTGGTTCGACGGAGGCACACGGGGAGGCTTCGTCATGGCTTGAGGTTGAATATGATCCGCAGATGCATCAGACGGTTAAGATCTGGCGCGCGATTAGATGGGCGGCTCAGATTTGATCGCGAGCGGCGCGATGCATCGAGCGGTCGAGATCTGCCGCGCGATCACTCGGACGGCCAGGATGCGCTCCCGGTGAATTTTGCGCGTCCCACATCAAATCTGCGCACGGGTTTCTCGCGCTTTATCAACCTAGATCTCCCCCAGCCGGCTCAATTGAACCTCCAACCTCCACGGTGCCGCCCCGCACCGTGTTCTCTCTGCGGGCGCGCTCTGCGCCCCCTCATGCCTCCTGCGGGCGCGCTCCTAGCACCCACCATGCACTCCGGGCGTGCTTCATGCGCCCCTGCCGCGCGGGCGTGACACCCCTGCGTGGCCCTGCCGCCCTGTGCTTGCACCATCAGTTCCCCCATGGGCGTGGCGCCTAGTGCCCACATGAGCCGTGGGGTTGAACTCGTGGGTTGGCCTTGGCTGGCATAATTTTTGGCAAAGGGACAGAATGTTACTTTGTCAAATAAAAAACAAAGTACTCCATATGAAAAATGCCAATTCTAAATGCCAAGCCATCTTCCTCTAAGCCATTCTTCTTCTACATTTTTCTTCTTCTTCTTAAGAATTCCTCCATTCATCCTCAACATTTATTTATCACTTAGGAATGGAAATTATTGAAGGTTCTTCATCAACTGAGCTCCTGAATCACATAAAATCTCCAATGAGCTTCATTGATCTAATCAGAGATCAATTGGATCTTCTTCACATTCACATGCACTAAGTGTTAGTGCATGGACTTCATTAATCCACTTCATCCACTTAGAAGTTGTGGATGGATCTAATTCACTTCCTCATGCATTGTCTTAACAATGCATGGCCTTCTAGAGCTTGTTGTGACATTGTATCCAGTTGATACAAGTTCTTGGAACTTAAAGATCAGTTCAACAATCGTCTGATGTTATGATGATGCTCCATCATCATCCATTCTTCGAGTGGTGTAACTTAGTATCATCTTGATACAAGTATTGAAACATTAAGATCAGTTCTACAATCGTCTGATATCCATAGAGAATGTTTCAACCACAACATCCTATGTCACTTAGTGAATCTCCTAAGTGACATGCATCTTAGTACCATGGCCATTCTCCATTCATCACCAACACCATCACATCCTTTGTCATCCACATATTGAACCACCTTGACATCCATCCATTCATTCCTTGACAACAACATACCTCATTGACAAAAATGCAACAGAGTGCACTTCAATCTCCCCCTTTGTATTTGTTGGCAATACACTAGAGCACATATGAATGGGTCAATATGTGTGCCAATATTTCTCCCCCTTATTGGCATCCAAATGAAAATGTGTGGTGTGGTTCTCTTTCAAAAATCTCTTCCTCCCTTTGAAAAGTATTTTCTTGAAAAACACTGAGAGAGGGATGATGTCACATGTTCTCTTTAGCAAAGAACCTTTAGTAAATCAACTCTAAGTCTACTTGGGCTAACCCGGTGTAGAAAACAAGAGTGATGTAACCAAGGTACTCAATGCTGTCCAACATTCACTATACATGTGAGATCATGCTTCAAGGGGCTTGAAATTTTTCAGATATAACAATGAATTGCTAAATCCTGCACATACTTCACCAAACACATTAGAAAGTTCAAGTGCAAAGATAAAGCTCCCCCTTTCAACCATTTGTCTTCAATCAATGCTCCCCCTTAATTGTCATGATGAATACAACTAAGAAACAAGGGATGAAAGTATGATTGGAATACCTTCACTTTTCTCAAGATGGTATTAAATCTTATAATCTCATCTTCTTCTGATTGGCTCCCCCTCAAGGGGTGCACTCCATTCTGTTCAAACCACTCTCCAAATGAGAATGATCATCATCTTCAATTCCCTGCAATGTTAGCACATGTAAATACCAGAAGTATAAGGGAATAAGATGGAACCTCATTGGTTCATCAATGTGAACAACAAGGTTGAGAAGATTCTCTCAACCGAGATGTCCCATTTTCACCATTCTTCACACTTACACATTTGATCTTCAATGATGATTGTGCTGGTGTGGATATCAACACATCTTCATGTGAAATCTTCTTCTTCACTTTTTCCTTAGCAATTGCCAGAACTTCATCTTCAGCACTCTGCAGATCTTTGGAAAGTTGCAACTGATTTGGCCATCTGACTAACAAGTCATTTGGAAGTGAGGCCTCAGTTTTGGAAATCCCACATGGTTCTTTTGATACTGTTAAGCCACCTTTCTTAGGAAACTTATTTTCAACCAATCCCTTCTGCTTCTTTTGGATTGATTGTCTGTTTGAGTCCAGTCTGCCTCTATTGAATTTCATGGCTTCTTTACAAAGATCCATGGTATGGCCTTTCTTTCCACAGTAGAAGCATGTTTTCTTCTTGGTGGTCCTTCTGGATGCATCACCCTTCTTGGATTTAGACTCCAAGGACTACTTTCCATTTTGCAAAACCTTCTTGGGAGGATCTTGAACTTTCTTCTTGCTTCCCAAGGATTCTTTCTGAGCCAGGTTCTGTGATCTTTTCTTCTTTTGAGCTCTGGATACAGTTGGAGATTGACATGTATCTTTTTGACCACTTTTGCAATCATCCCAGATGTTGTCAAGTAATCCAAATCTATTTGTAGTAAACAGATGTCTCTGGACCTGTGGATGCTGCTTCTTTTCCTCTGGCTTGCTCCCCCTAGGCATGGGATTCCTCTGTGCTTTGGCATTCAGTGGATTGTACCAACAATCCTTTGCACAGTGCCCATACTTATTACAACACCAACATTGACCCACAAATCTTGACTTCTTCAGTCCTTCTGATTTTAGGGTACTTTTCTGGAGCTGCTGTGTTGTTTCAGGAGATCTCTACTTCTTCATTTTCTTCATCCATACTTGTTTGGAATTATTTTTCCATCCTGCACTTTTTGTGGAAACACAATTAGAAGAATCAGTACAAGATGGTATGGATGGTACCTTCTTTGTAGAAGATGTTTCCCTTTCATTAGAGGATGTCTTTCTTTTAGAATCATCCTTCTCAAAGCATACTTGAGTAGCAACATTTCTTCTTTCAGCTGACTGGGAGGATTTAGCTTTGGGTGATTGCAATTTCTTCAATATCACCTCTAATTCAAAGCATTTCATGTTGAGGGAGTTCTTCTCATCCTCAACCAATCTTAGCCTACCTTCCCAATTCTGTTTCAGCTGTTCCATGTGGTCATCATGCACCTTCTTTATTTCATGCAGTGAGTTGTCAAGCTCCTTCACCATTTTGACTTTGTCTTCAATTTGAGCATCTCTGACAATCATTGGAACTTTGTGCCTATTTTCCAGTGCATGAAAAACTTCTTTAACCATTATCATAAAGAATTATTTCTCAGAAAGTCTTCTTTGCAATTCTTCAGTAGTGTCTTCATATCTTTCATTGCAAAGAGAAACAGTTTCATCTTTAGCCTTCACCAGCTTTCTGAGAGTGTTGGTTATGCCAACCCTTTTTGCCAATTGGACTTCCAGAGAATTGGCTTCATCTTCTAGCTGTAATTTTTTTTCTTGAAGATCAAGGAGGCCTGTAGCTATACACAATGCCACTTCCTTGGGGACTGTCTTCTGAAGATATTTTATTGCATTTAGAAGATCATTGTTCCTTCCATCTTCATCACAACTAGAGCAGGCTTCATCAGAAGAATGATAAAAGGAATTGTCATCTGATGTGACTTTCACATTTCTTTCCATAGAAGGAGTTTCTCTAATTACAACAACCTTCTTCCTCATCTTCTTTGCCTGTTTCTTCTTTCTATTTTTCTGAGTCTTGGCAGATATCTCCATTTGAGGCTGGTCACTCATTTCCTCAAATCTGCACTCCATAAAGACTCTCTTGGATCTTTTAGAGGTAACCTCCCTCTGATACCGATTGAAGTGCCCAGATCAGTGTGAATCACTGAGAGGGGGAGGGGATGAATCAGTGATCCCTTAAAACTTTTTACTAATTGATTCTTTATTAATTAAACCTCTATGGCTGGTTAAAGCCTCGATCCACTCTTCTTGTATCTCTCACCTTTCCTCGAATGATGCAGTAAATGTAAAGGCACTGGACACAAGGATTTACAAGGTTCGGCACCAAAGGCCTACGTCCTTGCCATGTTGGTTATACGCCCCAACATGGTTTCTTCCATTATAATCTGTTAGTATTACAATGGTCGATACAGAGTCCCACTGTATCTCTCCTGAGTCCCACAGGAGGGTCTTTATACTGCGTCCCACAGTGTTACCAGAGTCCCACTGGCCTGCTCCAGAATCCCACTGAAGACTTCTTCTCCCTAAGTCCCACAGGGTCTTCTCCTGGCTCCTCGAGTCACACGAGTAGCTCTTCTTCTCTTTAAGCTTCTTCAAGTATCTTCAGCAGTCTGGGATAAAGACTGCTGGCCTTGCTCTGTACCTCCGATCACTTGAGTTGATCAGGTCTTCTCGTCTTGCTCAGGATTTATCTCCTTCTTCTCAGGATGACCTGGCTTCTCTCCAACTACTGAATACTCAGACAAATGATGTCTTTAACTTCAGTCTGGTCCAGTCTCATTTCAGTTCAACTTCATGCACTGAGTGCATGGCATCTCTGCATCCTCATGCACTGATTGCATGGTCTCTCAAATTCTTCAAGATCCTCTGGTCTTGGTCAACTCAAATGCACACAAGCAGATTTGACTTGTTTACGTGTGCACGTGCATGCATGCATGCATGCACTACCCTTCTTCTCTTCTTGGTGCAGTAAACCCTCAGAGAGTGTAGTCAACTATAGAACACACCTCCTCACTTGAACTTCACACTTTGTTCAATGTGTTTACACACTTAAATGTGTGTTATACTTTGTGGGAGTCTTCTTCTTCTTCTAAGTGTGTCCACTACACTTAGAGCACACACATAGGTTCGGCCACTTCACTTTGTTGTTTTTCACACACAACTTTGTTCTTTTATTTGCACACACACAATGAGTGTGTATTTGGACTTCACTATTTTTGCACACACCCAAGCTATCCTCGGCCTTCTTTTCAAATGCACACACTCACAAAGTGTGGTGATCTTCACTCTTCAAGAATGCACACACAAATGCACTAAGGCCTCGGGTCTTCTTTGGTTCCACAAGGCTACGGCCTTTCCTTCCCTTCTTGCACACACACACACACGAATATGTCCTTCTCCACTTATTCACACACACTGCCCACAGGTGTCTTCTTCAAGCACGGGCCGCACATGTGTCAAGGGTGCAAGGGGTAGCCGTGGGTCGCGTTTGCACACACACACACAAAGTAGTGTGGTCTTCACATGCCGCGCGCAAGTCCTCAAGGTGAAAAAGGGTCGCGCAAACACCTCCTGCCGCGCAAGTCCGCGGGCAGAGAAGGATGACACCACGGGCGCGCAAGGATGCGGCCACGGGTCTTCTTGTCGCGCAAGGAAGGCGCACAGGGGACTCCCTTTCTTCTTTCGTGCAAGGAGTGCACAAAAGGAACCTCGCAGAGCAAGGGGTGCTCCGGGCTTCACTACCGCGCAGGGTGCTGCGCGGGGCTTCGACTTCGTGAGGCACAGAGTGCTTCTCACGGGACTTTGGATTTTCAACAAAGGATCAGCAAGCATTCTCTGTGCTTCAGGCTCTCTTTATATAGGCAGAGAAATGCCTCAAAACATCCGCGTGGTTTAACATCAAAATTCCGAAGATTTCGGATCTTTAAAAATCTTTCAAATCTGGTTTCTATCCTCGGTTCACGCGGGCTCTTTTATCTTCAGCCTTCTCTACGTGCATGCTTTTTAAAATGCATGCATGGCTTCATTTAAAACCGGTCCATGCATAGCACGAACACCACATGGCCTCGGCATCTTCGCTTGCCTTCGACCAAACTATGAAATCTCTCCATTGATGCATGCAGAGTAATTTTAATGCATGGACATGTTCGGTGTGGCTAGACGATCACGAGGGACACTTCGGTTTGATCGGAGGTGGCCGGGAACTCGAATTCTTCTCTCGGGTTGCTCCTGGTTCGACGGAGGCACACAGGGAGGCTTTGGCCTGGCTTGAGGTTGAAGACGATCCGCAGATGCATCGGACGGTTAAGTGACATGAATCTTAGTACCATGGCCATTCTCCATTCATCACCATCAACATCACATCCTTTGTCATTCACATATTGAACCTCCTTGACATCCATCCATTCATTCCTTGACAACAACATACCTCATTGACAACAAATGCAACACATTGCACTTCAACCTAAATAATAATGAATTCACTCTCCTTTCCTATATAATTCCACTCTATATCCCATTACTCTTAAGAAAAACAATTTATAGATCGACCAAACTCTTCCCTCCTCTCTCTATAATCCTCCCAAGGTTTCCCATGACACCAATAAGCCTTTCTCAAGCCTTTACCAATCTTTTGGGATCGCACTTCCAAGTAAAGGATCCCCACTTTCCTTAATTTCTTATTTATGTCCACATTTCCTTATGTTTTTATACACATTTATATTCAATTAAAAATGTTTTAGTATGATTTAAAACCTCAACTATACTACCCTATTTATGTTTGAATGATGAGATACCCCTTTCTCTCCCATTAATGCCTCCCATCTACACCTGTTACCATGACCAAATTTCATAAGGAATTTCTCTGTCTTCATTTACATTCAAGCAAGTATTTTAAATTATGAATATAAATTACATTAAATATGTTGGGATATTTTGTTACCTGTTCTAATTTATTTCCATTTAATGATTAAATGTTGAGATACCCCTTCTCTCTCGTCAATCTATTTTTATGATTTCTATTTGCCGTCCTTATGCTGCTGATGATACACCAAAATTTCCCATGCCAAAATCATCATTTATGTGAATTCCATAAACATTTCTATATCAAAGGTATTACAATTTATGAACATTTACTTGTTCATTGAGGACTTACATTTATGTGTTGAACATCTATTATTCCTGGAATAAACTATGATGTTTAATGAATACATGTTGTATGACCTATGTGGCACACTTATTCATGAAATGAAATGATTTAGAATGATGTGACTTGATAGTGCTCCAATGCATTGGGTAAAGAATAGTATCATGATACACCATGTGAAATAATGTTTTACTCTAGCTAATTCAATTTCAACGAGTGTTTACACATTCTAATTCAAGTGTAATGAGGGTTTACTCATGCTCCATGTACAATGAGCCTTGGATCATGCTAATATAATGTTAAATGTTGTTCCCACATTTCCATGTTATGATAATCTACTATATGAAACCTTTATGTTCATGTTTCTATTATGATGCATTCTTATGTCTATTTCCTGACATGTATCTTATTCTTCATGTAATGAATTTTTTACTCCCTTATTTGTATTCGTAGCTCACCATTTTCTTATATAGGTACCCAGGTTATCCAATGAAATGCTAAGTATGAATTAATGTTGTGTTCATGTAAAATAATTTTTCCATAAAGATGTGGTTTTTTATGTTCTAAGTTGTTATTATGGACTTAATTTCCCAAGATAGTAGACCTATCGATATTTACAATTTCCTTCATTGCAATTTTATGTAATAAATTGTGTTTAAGTGTGTAATAAAGAGAAGGGTTGTTATAACGATGGAATTAATATTACATTATAATACTCATTAAAATGAAATTACTATTAAAATTGAATTATCATTATGATAAAATTGAATTTAAGATGGAATTATTCACTCTATAAATTTTAATTTATTCAAAACTCCCCATCATTTATTTAATAGATTTTATCATGAATGTCTTTAGGATTTCTGATAACTTCTTGATCAGCAAATCATAATCTATTTTTTTAGAAAGTATGAAAAATTTTTAACTCCTAAAAACACTTTATTCTTTCAAAAGTCTCCAGAAAAATAATTATTTCTATGTTTTTTTTGAATTCAATTATTTTTGACATCATTCTAATCGAACAAAATATGATAAACTGTCTGGTGCACCTCATTATAGAAACTTAGGTTTAAAAAATAACCTCATATTGATGGATGTGGTCCAATTCATAGAAAATAATGACATTATTCTAAAAAGAGAGTTAGTAATCAAAAAATAATAGTTTTTGATAACAAAACTCCACAAAAGTTTTTTAAATCCACCATGTTATAAGGCCTTGATACATGGTCATGTATAAAAGGTGGTATTTTAATATGATTTTATAGTGTCACCACCAACTATTGAGAATCAGTGTGTAAATTTTTTAACAAATAATGATGTTGAAATGATGATTATCGATCATGAGTTTCGATGATATCAACCCCTCATGTTTGGGGTAGTCTTGGCCCCTAGGTATTTAAGGACTATCTTGATGAAATTACTCAATTATTCCACATTATTAAGAAAATTCCTAGCCAAATGTTTGTCCAAGAAGTATGTCTTCATACTAGATCATAAGACACTAATGGTTTCTAGTGACATTTAAGTAATATAATATGAATCCTTCATTTATAACAATTGATATTACTTTTAGATAGAGGTTTTATACAGCTCTGTTGAAATTGGTGTCATCTCGCAGCTTCACTGACCTTTCATGATACATTAACTATATGGTTGGTGATTTATATTTATTTTTTATTATAGACATTACTATGGAACCACTATAGAAATATTTAGTCTTTTGTGGTAAAAATTTAAATTCTTACCTATGTTGGTGTGCTAGAGAATTCTTATGTATAAGAGATATTTCTATCCAAGTTGATGACGATACATGGTGCTGGTAGTAAGCATAAAGGGTCTAAAAATTCAACAATAGTTCGATGATGGAAGACACAAGGATTAGAGTGTTATATATTCTTCATTATTTAGTCTCATGAAATAGTGTATATGGTTTAGGGATGTTAGGTTTGTTCTAGTGAACCTATGGATGGTTGGTGCTACTCAGGCGATGGTTGGTGACATATCATGCGAGATTCTCTGAGCTTTCATATAGCTGATAGAGAGACTATTGGTGGAGCACCTATTTAGAGAGATTGATTCAATCCTGGAAGACTGTAGGGTAGTATATATGGAAGATGAGCTAGGAGAAAATTAGGTGGTTTTAGGTGATTTTATCTATTACCACCACTACACATTGGTGGTCCAGGAATGACTTATGGAACTACTGATAATGCATGATGATTGAAGAAAGAAGAAGAGTCCTATGAACTATAGGATATATGGAGTATTAGAGGTATGCTAAGTATCTTTTTCACCAATGATATATTACTAATAGAAATAAGTTTGAGTTACTCTTTTCCTTCTTCATCCATTGTTTGAGAATAAGATAATCTAACATAGCATTTAACTCAACCTGTGTGTTTGGAGAATCCTACCAGAGTAGATTCAGTTATAAAAAACTTCTACCAATTTTTTGGGATGAATCTTAGAGTATATATATTACTAAGAATATAGTTTTTGGAACCCCCTAACATTATATAGTGTGTCTCTTTTGATATAAATGTAATAACTTAAATATATTTCATTCCATGCAATATTGAGTTCAAATTAACAATGATATATTATTATGTGACAGTTTTATCTATCCAAAAAAATTGAAAAAAAATAAAATATTTTTTTAAAATATATCACCTAAAAATTTAAATAATAAATTCAATGTTTATCAATTAATTAGAAAAAAAATTACAAGAATTGTATGCCTAAAAAATATTTTTGTGATCACAATATATTTATATCATAATAAATTGGACTAGAATGTATGGGTGAATTATTTTAAGAAATCATCAATAAAATTTATTCAAAAAAATATTTTAACATTCTTATATGTGTTTTTACGATGCATAAGATAAGAATAAATCATGTTTTATTTTTGAAAAATAATTTTTCAAAAATTTTATTTTTACCACATTCTGCACATTTATTTAAAAAATAATTTATTCTACATATAGGTATTCAATTTGGTTGAATTTTGTACATATTTTTATTCAAAAAGATAAAAATTATTTAACAGTTCACTTTTATTTTAAGACATTCTTAATAGTAACACTAAAAAATTGTATCACATTGATAGTGGGTAAATCGAGCTAATCAAGGATAATACTAAGTGATAATACCGTTATATTTCCTCTTAGTTCATGTTGTATTATTGAAATTTTTCCTTTTTAAACATAGGATCAAAATTTAGTTTTTATGGATATTTCCCTTGAAATTGACTTATATATTATTTAAATAATACATAGTTAAAAAATGCCAATCTCTTTGTTTTTAAAATGAATTACGTGTCCAAATTGATATAGAAGAATGATATGAATTAAAATAAATTTATATTTTGAGAATAATGATATTTTTCATTGTAAGATTTTTCTCAAATTGTAAGAAATTATATAATAAAATTAATCATTTTTAAGGCTAAAATATTATTTATATTATTAATATAAAAATAAAATAAATGATATGAAAATATTATCAATGATATAATTTGAATTATTTAAGGGTTTCCAGGAATTTTTTAGATCCATATAACATAATAATAGGTTCTAAATAATTATATTCAAAATCCCTATTTTTCTTGATGTATTTGATGCAAAATTAAATGAATAGTATCAATGTTGAAAAAAATTTATTTTATCAAAATTATATTATATTAAATTTTTCAGAAATAATACTTTCTTGAGATATGACATGGTAGATATTATATTATAGAAAAGGTCATAACATGAAAATTTATGGATCATGTTTAATGATATAATTAAATATTACATATCTTTAATATAGAATAATATGTTACCAAAGTTTAAATCATAAAATATAAACTAAGTGATAATGAAAATGATGGGTTTAAAATAAAGCCAAAACATTTCTAAACATTATTGGATATAGAATTTTTCACCAAATCATTTATTATTTTATAATCCATTTCTATATTCTATCATTCAAAAAGAGAATCAATTTATTATAATTTAATATTTTTTTGAAATTCCAATAGTTATCCTCACCTCAATTATAAAATGGAACACCCCCCTCAAATATTCACACCAAATTGACCCATCCATCTCAAACCATTCCTACTAATTTCCTTTCTAAAAACATTCAACCATTTTTTTGGGGTTTTTGTCTTCATAAAAGGCCAATCTCAATTCCATTAAGACTGGATCTAATAAATGGCTATTGAAGAAGAGGCAATTGTCTTACCCAGCTTCGTTCAATTTATTCCTTCTTCTCTCTCTTCTAAATTTTTATAAGTTATAAAAAATCACTATTATGAATATACAAAAACAATATTATGATTTTGATAAAAACATTACCCCCTATTTAAAATTAATTTGGAAATGAAAGTATCACTCATGCATATATATGACATAACTTCTCCATGTAGAGAAACAATTCATGTCTTTATTATAATAATTTATGGATGGTAACTATGATGGGTTTAATATTTATATATGATATTTATAAAAACGTTATTCATATCAAATAATAATATAATTTCTATATTCATACCTTCTATATAGTTGGAAAATGAAAATATTGCTCTTGTGTAAGTGTGGACTACCACCTCCACGAAGAAAAGTGATTTTTTTCCCATTTATATTTTATATGGATGAAAATAAGAATGGATTTTATTAATATATATGATTTATATAACTTAATAATGATTCTATAAATGATAAATATTATTAAAATTTAACGTTTTCTATATATAAAATAATAATAATAATAACATCTATGCTTACGTCTGACCTCCCGTCTTCATAAACGTTGTAATGCATATTTTTATCTCGAAAGTTAGTGGATTAAATTAAACAAATATATAATGAATATATATTATATTTATATAATTATAAAAATTCTTTAGATTATGGGACCTTGATAAAATTATACACACTAAAACTACTGAACAAAAAAATACATGAAAAACAAAGCATTTATTACCTAAAACAATGATTTTTTAGCAATGAAATATTAAAAAACAAGTGATAAAATATTGTTATTATGTCCTGAATGATACAATATATATTATTTTAATTTTCAGTATATGTATAATAAATCTATATTTAATATATAATAATTTTTAAGACAAACAATCGAAGTCAGAATTGAGGTCTAAGTTTATTTCACAATATCATAGATATTTAGGATTATTTATTCTTAAGTATATATTAGTTAATATTTTTATTCCATGACAATGTTTTCCATAAATGTTTTTTAATATTATTCTTAAAACACTCTAATTATTTTCAAAATTAATTTTTACCCATGTTTTACTTCATATAAAACTGTTTGTTATGAATCTTCTTGTTACTTTTCATATAGGGTACTTTTTTGAAATTTTTTTAAAAAGTTTTAAAAGAATGTTTTTTGAAAAAATGAATAATTTTAAAAGTGAAATGGTTTTATAATAACGAATATTTAATGTAATTAAATTTTTATTTATTCATCAATAAAATAACCATTTTTTATATATGCTTCAATAGGGATATGTTATGATGATTTCATTTTTTTTATTTCTCTTTATGTTTTACGATATGTTTGATTAGGGATGTACTATTTTGATAACATTGATCATATTACATTGAATGTTTTATGGTTATGTTTATTGATTGAGGTAATTATTAACAATTCATATTTTATTTTCAATATTAATGTTTATGTTTATTTTTCCACCTATTTTATATGAAGAATGAGTTGGAATTAACAAGTGATGTGTGGGGCCTACTATAGCCCACCGATGCATCAATAGGTCTAATAAGAAAAAACTAGCTTGGGGATTGGTGGGGGCCTTTCCCATTCATATAATATGTCTTATCTCTAGGCTTTGAAGATATGTTTATGATGTTCTATATTATTCATTTCCGTTATTATTATATTAGTTATTAATTTCCATGTAATTATTTGATTAGTTATGATATCCATGGAAATGTTTTAATCTAATATGATTATGACATTATTTCATTTCAATTCATTTCTAGAAATATTATTCATGACATATTTATCTTCCTCTGTATTGTTAGCCTTAAAAAGCATTTGATATCCCACTTTTCTAATGGTAAAATTTCATAAGGATCCAAATAATTATTTTATGATTGATAATCACGGATAATATAGGAAAATTATATTGTTTTCCAATGAAATATTATTATATATTATATATTTTCAATTGTAATATAAGTTTCATGTAGGTACATAGTTTTTGAATAAATCTAAACTATTCTATCCTTTAATATGTGGTTATTTCAATCTAATTAGAATGTAATAATGTAACCACCAACTCTCATCTACCGGGGTTAAAGTCTATATAGGTTTTACTGGAAGATGTTTATTAGAAACTTTTGAAACAATAATTAGGAAAACATAGATGAAATAAACATAACCCTATAACAGAATTTGTTAATATTCATAAAAAACAAAGCTTATGATTTTGATATTAGTTATACATAAACACTCAATTTCGGTTACGTGATTCACTGGTTTTATTGTTTTACATTATGATTGATAATCTAATGTTGTGCATACCATTATTTAGAAATGGAACTAAGTGAAAGGAATGAAAAATATATCATTTCATGTAGTACAAGTAGAGATTTACCCCTAGCTAATATAATGATTTTAAGAAGAAATTGTAACTAAGATGAATAAATTATAAGTATATTGGTAAAACTGAATTATGTTATGCTAAATAACCTTTCTCATATGAAATATCCTACTAATCCACAATATGTTATAAACATTTCAGACTTCTTCATACATAATTAACCTCCATCATTAAATGGTACTAAAAATCCATTTATAGTTGTGTAATGGAAAATTTCCATTGAAATTATATTTATATATTTGGAAAATAAGGAATGGGAGAGGGTTAACATGACACTTTTTCATCTCTCAGGATAGGAAGATAAATGGTTTCAATTGATTAAAAACAGTATTGAGGAGGAAATATTAAATATGTAATGGAAGGATTTTTAAGACCTTTTCATAGAGATATAATTTCATTCTAAAAAATGATCTTCTATAGAAATACAATTCTATGGTCTAAGAGAAAATGATGTAGGGAATGTTTTTATGTATGAAAAAACATTATAATGCTTGAAAATCATTTTTCATTCTGCGTAAGTAATGAAGAGAATAATATTGACCCTTTATTAGGTGGAAATAATCTAATTCATAGAATGGATATAGTATTATATACATACTCACCTTATAATGATATATTATCAGGTAAAATGAAGAATGATAATGAATTATCCAATTCATATAGATTCGAAGAGAATAATGTTAAGAATAAGAAAAAATGTTACTTTGATAATTTAAATAGGAAATGTGGAAGAAGATAATGCTAGAATTTTATGCTTATAATAAATTTGGAATGAAACATCATGTAACATGATTATTGGATGTGAGAGTTTACTATAAGTGTATTGAAAACCACCACGAGGCCCATGATTTCATGTAACAACCTGAGTTTTATGAAATTCAATTTTCAAATAAATTTGATCTTATTTATATTTTTTCAAAAAATAAAATAAAAATTTGGATTCTTATAAACACAATATTTTTTTATATTGATTTATACCAACACTGATTTTAAACGCAACATTTCAAATTATTAAAATAGTTTTATTTTATATAATAGTTATCTACCAGTCGTTGGAAAGTAAGTTATGAATAGAATTATCTAAATTAGTAAAATATTTTCTATAACTGAATATATGATGATTTATTATGTGAGAAATTAATTATAAATGAAAATATAAACATTTTGAATATAATGGAAATCATATTCTGAAATTTTTTTTTTGCATATACATACGTTTTTCTTCTATAAATAAAATGAATTACTTTCTGTGAATTATTTCAAATAATTTTGATTTTATATATTCAATAAAATGTTTGAAATTTATCTTAGGTGTTTTCTTGAAAATATTAAAGAATAAATATAATATTATTCTTAAAAAAGCATTTTTCTTAATATGCATTTTTATAGCCTTTTTATGGATCACTTGTTTTAAAAATAATTTTTAAAAAATTAATAAATTTTTAAGACAAATAAACTAAAATTTTTAGAATAGAAATTATAATATTATCTTAGGGTTATTTTTTATGTATTTTTCTAAAAAATTATCATTTTGGGTGAATAGTGAAAATACTAGATTATAATTAAAAAATGGATTTTAGTTTCAATAATTTATAACATAAATTATATATTATGTTTATTTTAAAGAAATATTTCTTCAATTATATAATCATTATTCCAATATAGTTCATAGAAATAATTTTCATGTTGAACTTCAATATAAAAACTTTGAAAACATTTGAACATGTTCTCTACAAAATCCCAATTTTGCATCTAATTTACGAGATTAGTTTTATATTACATTGTCCAATTCTATGAATGAATTTTGGAAAAATATTTTCTATATTTAGAATCATAATAATTTATATTATCTTGTAATTTCACAATAATTTTTTTCTAAAATATGTAGTGAAAATACTAAAAAATTATTTACCATTCCTAAGGTAAAAATAGATTTATTAAGGAGTTAACATTAGAAAATAAGCACTAAAATGATAGACTAAATTGTCAATATATTATCTTTTGACCATATTATCAACTTCTACTTACCAATATGAAACCAAGGATCAATTTGAATTTTTTTTCTTGCTTATGATTTTATTATTTTATAGTATTTTGGAAAATTTTCATGTAGTTTCCTAGTGGGTTCCTTTCCCTCGCTTATAAAAGGACACCACTAATCTTCAGTTCTACACACCTACCAAGCATTTTTATCATCCAAATCTAGACCAATTCTATCCCCACAACCCTTATTCACATTTTATAGCTGTTTTTACTCCAAAAATACATTCAATAGGGTCTTTAAGATGAGATCCACACGAGTTTTCTCTTAGAGAAGGTAATTATGTTAACAAGCTATTTCATTTTGTTTCTTATTTTTTCAACATAATTTATCTCATAACACTTAATATATAACTAAAAAATTATAGAACATATAATTTAATGATATTAGGTTGATTTCATAATATTTTTATATCCTCAATTCCATCAAATGTGTTATGAAATCATTGTTCGTGTGTACATCAGACTATCACTTCACAATCTAATATCATTTATTTTTCCATTACCACATTTCAAGGATGGTAATAATTATTTATTTATAATTTATATATTATATATATATTTGACATTTCTTTTTAAATTATGATTCTAGAATTATTATATCACACATACTTTAATATTTTCTATTTTTAAGAAATATGATAATGACGTTCATCTTTACAGTAGAAAACCACATCATAATGCAATTTCATTCTTTCATAACTTATATAGACGGTATTAAGGATTATTTTAATGATAATATATGGTATATATGAGATGATATTGATTTTATAAAGTTAATATATATCACATATTTTCCTTCCTTGAATCCGATACAAAATTGAAAAAGTATTCATGCATATGTATAATGTGTCATCCCTATGAACTGTATAATTCATTTCTAATCACTAAATTATATAGATTACTAAAAATACATATGTAATAAATATATATGATTTTTAAATCATTTTTTACATTATGTATATGATAAACACATTATCAATGTAAGAGGACTAAGAAATAACAAGTTAAAACATACGCGAAAAACAAAATATTTATTACAAAAAACAGGATTTAAAAATGGATTGTTAATTAATGAGTAATATTAGGTTATAATAAAATTGTGAAATTTCATCCAATATTCCCTAAATATGGTTGGACACATTTACCCTAGAATGACTCCTTATAATTGAGAGGATTCTAACTAGAAGTGTGGGACTAGGGTGAGTCTTTGGGGGGAGTATCCCATCATAACCAGATTGTAGCATATCAGATAAGTAACAATAGATAAATTGAGGATGCATATATAAATAAAATAAATAGTGGAAAATGAAATTTAAAACAATATACTTGTATCTTTCTATAGTAGAAATAGTAAAAAATGAATAACAACTCCAGCAGTAGATAATAATACTCCAAAGTTGATGATAATATAAATCAAGGCTCTAGAAAGTATAAAAATTGGAATACATAGTATCATGCAATAGAAACTATAAAAAAGAATAAAAAATAAGAAAAAACTATCCAAAATCCTAAGGACTGTATATTTAATCTACTAACAAGCTCCATCATAATTATGAATTCAGAATTAGTTGTTCAAAGTAGGGAACTTCCCCTTGCCAACACCAACATACAGGCATCTATACCATCTAGAATGTGATATAAAATGATACATTATGTAGGTATTCATAAATGAAATGAATGTAATATAATTTAAATATCCTCATACTTACTTCAGTCATAGCTAGTAATGTCTCTCAACATGAGATCATTTAATTAATCATGGTCTAGATTATAATAAGTGATGCTAGAAGAACCAAGTTATAAATAAGAAATACTTATAATTTAGTTAATTAATAAATCTTACGAAAGGTAATTTACAAGGAATCCTATAGTGATAATACTAAAGAGGGTCCAATGTAATACCCAAAGAATACATGACCTCAGAGGTTGATCTAACTCAGTAATAACCTGTTGTATTGATAATATGTTTATACATGTAATCCATGGTGAAAATCCCATGGAATTCAACTTTAGATAGTTCTAAATGATTCCAAGGATCTCTTCTATGTTAAAATGTGCTATAAATGACAGGTTACAATTGGTGTATTCAAGGATCCACATGTCTAAAGATGTCAATATGGATCTGATGAGTTTATCCAAGGCATCTTAATATCCAAATTATATGAATGGGTACTACACTATCTTTTTGGGAATAAAATGGTAGACAATATCATGGTTACAAAGATGATATCTCCCTTGTAAATTGGCTCTTTGAGTCAAAATGGTTTCGATGAGTGATAAAGGAATTACCTTGGGAATCCATGGATGGCTCACGTCCAACCACTCCTATAATGATTAATAGGTCCATATTTAAAAAAAATTATAATTGATTAATTTATTAAATTTGGCCTTTTATTACTCATTCTATTTAATAAGTTAATTTAGATCATCCCATGACATTGATTACTGTGACCGGACATATTAAGGGAAGGCCACGATTTAACATTTTAATTACTTAGTATTCAATTAGGTTCACTCTATTGACTTCCATATTTCATGGAAATGTGTTCAACAAAAATGAAACCATGTCATTCAATTACGTTGAATTTGTCCATGTTATACATATATTATAGTTACCATTTAAAATTTTCAAGGCTCATTAATTAATTGGAAAACATACCATATATAGTTCAAGTTGTACTATTAGGTTATATAAATTATCTAATCATACTTCATTTATTTTAAGAGGGATTATTATTAGAAGGGTCAAACAACACAACTAAATGGTGTCAAAGGAAAACCCACATGGACCATCAAGGAATAATTTGAAAAACTCTCCACTTTGGGTGGAAGGAGTTGAGGTGTCAACCCCAAACTATGTGATAATAATACAAAGAAATTGATATAAAATACAAGAATTATGAATAAAATAAAGGAACATGAATGTAATGAGAAATGACCGATGAAAACTTCATAAGAACAATTAATATAGTTTATAAAATAGTGATACTAGAGGAATGAGTCATATACCACCTTCCTCAAGACAATAAAAAATCCCTCATCTTATATTATCCTTCAGTTTGGCCATGATCAAAAGAATAAAAAATGGGATCATTTCCATAAAAATATGGCATATAAGCCTTTATCTATGTAGCATCATCGATAGAAAGAAGAAAAAAAGAAATAAATATGAAAATATTAATTTTTGATTCCCATAAAATTAGATGAATGAGGATAAAATCAGACATTAGATGAAGGAACATGATTATTGACTATGAAACTAGGCTTCTGGAATTCCAAAATGTAGAGTAAAGGATCTCATGTCTACTAGAATGAAAAATATAAGTTAGTGGGTTCATTTTATATTCATTAAGGGCATCATAGTCATTTCAACCAAGATAAAATGGGTGTATAATTTGGTCACACGATTTCATAAATAATGTGCGAACCATGCTAGGGTCACTATGTAAGGAGGGAAAATGTATGATTTGGCCGCACATTTTGAGAAACCACGGGTGAACCATTAAAATAATATCTTTTAGAAAGACAACGATTTTCACACGAGTGTTCACATAAGGCTTCAGTTTTTTCAAAAAATTTGCAACCACCATCACCACAGCTTCATGTAATGATGTGTAAATATATATTTAATGATCTTATAGACTATATACGCCAAAAATAACTCACCTATCATATAGTGTCTCTTATAGTGTATGGCATGGAAAACTTCCACTAGATCGAGGTCATGGATTTTGTAATATCTCTCATGAGGACTCAATTGTCGATAATAGTACACAAAGACTCTATCATACTGAATTAATAAAACACCAAGACAGATGATTTATTAAACATAGGATTATTTATATCCTTCTCTAGGTTCTAGAATAATTATAATCGGATCCAAACAAATCCTTCCTTTCTTCTTTGGTAATGCTTTTTTACACACTTCTTACTATAGGAAAATAAAAACCTATTCTAGTCAAACCTGTTAGAGGTGAAATGAGGCATCAAATGTGCTTTATGAAACACCTATAATGTTAAGAATCCAATAATAAAATCTATATGTCAACATAATTCTTGTGATACTCCCAGGAAATGACACCATTCACTATTTCTGGGTAATCAAATACTGCTGAATCTGAGATAATATAACCCCAGAAGTGAACTTTTTTTATGTAGAAGTGGAACTTAACAAGATTGGAATAAATATGAAGCTCTATCATTGTATTCAATGCAATAAAAATGTGTTTAGAATAATCCTTATGAGTATGATAATACAATATGATGTCATCCATTTAGACCTTGAATAAAAAATTGAGATAGGGATGTAAAAAAATGTTCATTAAATCTATAAAAATGATAGGAGAATTCATATTACTGAATGATATACTGTGATACTCAAACAAAAAATAATTTATGTGAAATGTAGTATGATGTATGTCTAAATTCCTGAATCATACTTGGTAATATACTGATCAAAGGTCGATCTTATAGAACACCTTATGTACTTATATCTAGATAAAGAGATCAACTATTCAAGGTAGTGGATATCAGTTCTTTACCACATGCAAGTTCCATCATTGGTAATCCACGCATAAACTAAGGTTCCCATCAGAATTCTTGGAGATAAGTATGGGTGGACTCGAACAAGAATAACTTGGTCTGGTAAAGCCTTTAGATTCACGATCTTCCAACTATCTCTTGAACACTTGGTACTTAGAAAGTGCTATCATTTATAGAGGAATGGACAGTAAAAATGCTCTGGGAAAAATCAAAATAATAAACTCTACCTCTATATCAGGGGGTAAACTAGAAAAATCATCAATAAATACATCACAAAATGATATTTTAGTGGAGGAAAACCAATCCAAATCAATCCATTCTCCTACATGAATAGAATAGAAATAGGGAATGTCCCTCGAACTAGCCCATGAAGCTCTGGTCTATCTTTACCATCCAGGACATCCAACTCAACATTTTGGAGATAATTGCTTCCCCTATTGATGTAAACAACTCCATACAGTGATAAGATCCCAAAGAGTCATGATACAAATACAAGCAATCCATCTCTAGAATAAAACTGAATCTCATCATCTAAAGGATGACGAGGTTCCATAATAAGGGATATCTTTATACCTCAATAGGATGTTCTATGCATTAGAAGATTATTTCCAATTATCCTACAAAGCTGGTATCTTGAGTCATCACCCCATAGTAATATTGAATTTCTTACCCAAAAATTTCAATGTCAGATAAAGAGATAAGTTAGTGTAAAGGATCTGTATCAAATAAAGAAGATGAAAAAGTATAGGATACTTTAATAATATGTCGCACTATAGATAGTCATTCACGATGATCCTCAGGTGTCATCTCTAAATCATCCATTTCGTTAAATCCATGACCCTATAATATAGCTGGAGTACTCTATGTATGAATACTCTACTAGAACTAATGACCATATTCTTTTATAGCATGTCCACGACCTCATCATTAGTCGGTATTTCCAATGCATGTAAAATATCCTTCTAGTATGGTTTCTCTTATTTCCATTGCCCTATCGAGAAACTTCAAGGGAACACTTCCTTATACTGGAAGAACTACCATCCTAAATCAGCACTAATCCACTATTCCAAGTATAATCTCCATCCCTCAAGTTAAATAAATATCCAATTACTGATTGAAAATTTTAGAAAAAGTAGGTATGTGAAAACAATTCACCTTATTATAAATGATATACTGAACCCATCCTCAAAAAGTCTACCACATAACAGCGCATCACCATCTAGAAGTGGTGAAAAGTGATTAAACTTAGTAAAACATATTGGATAGTTCATACCGTACCCTATTGATTTCCAGCCTGGGTAATCCCATCCCACCAACATTTAGCTACATTACATATAATATAGGTATCAATATTGACCATCCTCAATAGAGGAATCTCAAGATTCTCAAAGTTAGATAGAGTTTCCTCCATATAATACTCAACTTCTTATGGACCTCCAACACCAAAGAATCTGGAAAGATGATATAGTTGGAACACACATGTCATATCACCGATCATTAGTGCAGGTCCTAGAGTACCATGAATGGATCAAAATAGACATATAAAATGATCAAAAAGTTGATAATAAGTTACTAGACTTGATATAACATGATGTGCCTCAAATTGACAGCTGAAGGAATGACTAGTGGCTCAAGGCCCACCATCTAAAGACAATGGTCATACCCACCTTCGAGGAACATGAAACAATGATGTTGGGGTTGAATAATCTATACGTCCAATGAACACACCTCCCTAGATATTTGATAGCAGATTGATGAACAAAAAATATACAATTAAATAATAAGGGTTCATTGCCCGTGGTACTACCCCAACGACCTACATAAAAGGATAGGGCGTTAGTAAGCGCTCAAGTTTAATTTATATGGGTTCTAATATGTAATTGGGTTTACTATACCTTGCCTATACATTTATTGGAAACCATTTATTTAATTCATGTTATACATTTTAATTTTTTATTCCTTATATTCATGTATAAAGGTTCAATTTAAAATGGATCATGATACCCAATGAATAAGGGACCATACAACTTATCACTGAAATCGAAAACCACTTAGTTTCTATCTAAAATACATTATATTTAGTCAATAAATGTAATAGGTTATATATGATAAATTGATTGGTTAAAATAATCATTCTATTCCATGAGGGCCCATACACCTCGTTAATTGAAACTGGGAATCGCACAATCACATCTAAAGAGCATCACATGCAAAATATAAAAATATAAATCACTCAAATATAATAGGAAATATAGAAAAATGAAATCTGGGAAATGAAAATATATATGGAATAGATTATGATAGGAATTTAATTTTTATTTTTCTATAATGGTTCGTGTAATAAGGACCATTTCAATCATCTCATCAGTCCCATGATAAAATGAAATCCTAAATAATAAAAATAAAAATAAAAATAATTATAATAATAATCACATAGAATGCGTGTCACCCAACGGTGAAATGATATCAGCATTAATATTAGAAAAATAATAAAGAAAATTCTTATTTTAGGAACCTTGGTATTTACACAAAACATAGGTTAACTATGACCAAGAATGGGTAATAACCGTGTTCCAAAGTAGTCCTAATATCCTTTATAATATTTCAAAATAATATGTTTAGAAAAGAAACCGCTGATATAACCTTGTGACATCCTGATCTGGGTGCTACTCAAAGGTTCACCGAAGTAGGTTGGACCCATGGACTCATTAACGCTTCCCATTTTGTATAGGTTGCTGACTAGAAGTGAGGGGATATGGTGTTCCATGGGGATACTATTTCTTCTTACCAAATTTATAGCATGATGGATACATTACAACAACAACAGTAAAATAATATGTAAATAAATTGCACAACAGAAAATAACTCTATAAACACAAACCGGTGACCCACCATACCAGAATCAATATTTTAATGAATAAAAACTAAAGAAATAAATAATTATACTCAAAATAGGATAATAATGTATGTCATGTATCAATAATGTTGGAAAATAGTTATACACATAAGCTAGAAATACTTTATATAGAAAATAATCCAAAAGTATCCAAAAACTATCAAGCATCCTTTGTACTGGCATAGTCATCTGCTACCAATATCAATACTAATTAATTTAATCAAAATCAGTTATCCAAAATAGGGTGCTTCAGGTTTTAAAATACTAGATATATGTAATTTTCCCAGGTACCAATGGCTTCTGAGATGGGTTGTGAGATAAATAATAGAAGGCCCCCACCAATTACTTTTATACCATCCCTTATGTGAATATAAACTGATAAAATGTATAGGTATACATAAATATAAATACAGAACATAAATGTAAATAACTGATACCTACTTTATCCTCATATGGTATTGTCTCTAAATAAGTGATCATTTAATTAATAATATTATGGTTTATAATACGTGATGTAATAGGATTCAAGGTATAAATAATCATCCTTATAATGGAGTCAATATATTATAGGATCCATGTAAATAACAAATGCATCCTATGGTGATAATAGTAAATAGGATCCAAGGTAATAACAAAGGAATCCTAGACATTTGGGGTAGATACGACTCAATAATGATATATAGCCCAAATAATAAGGGTTTGAGTGTAATAAAAGGAGTAATGCTAAAGGAATTCCATTTTTACATAGTTTAAACTGATTCTAAGGATTAATTCCAAGGTAAAATGGGCCATAAAAGAGTGGGACCAGTGGGTGTATCCATGGGACCACATGTCCAAATAAATTAAGATAGATCCAATGACTGTATCCAATGAATCATAATATCTGAATGATAAATAATGGATCCTATAAAATCATGTTTTCATCCAATAGTAGATAAGGGAATGGATATTATGTGGGAATCTCCCTTGGAAACCGACTCCTTGAATCTAACTGGAATCCATGAGTGCTTAAAGCATTCCCATAAGAATCCAAGGCTTGATTGAGTCTAACCACTCCTATAATTATGAACAGGTACATACGAAATAGGAAACTTATACTTGATTTATATAATAAATTATGCAATATAATACTCATGTTGTTTAAAATTTAAATTTGAATAAACCCATGCATTTCATTAGTTTTAAAATTATTAGTAATGGCATGCAACCATTTGGAATTTTATTTTCCTTGTCATCAACTAGGTTCACTAATCTTCTTTCCATCAAATAAATGAAGGTATTCTATGAACATAGAGCCGAGTTATTCAGTTGTATTCAATTATTCTAATTTATATATATCTTATAAATTCCATTTAATATTTCATGGTTCATTAGTTAGTTGGGACTCTTACCTTATAAGGTTCAAATGGTATGATAAGGTTCTAACCATTAAAAATTCCTATTTCATTTAATTTAGAAGGGATTACCATTAGTAGGGTCAATCCCCACACCCGACTGGTTTCAAAGGAAAATCCACATGGTCCACCGATGTATAATTCAAGAAAGACCATTATTTTGGTTGAAATAATTCAAATATCAACCACCAATGGTGTGACGATACTATATAGATTGGGATCGATAATATGGTCATGATGAATATAAGAAATGTAAATTATTTTAGTAATAAAATCTCAATGAAAATGGTGTGTTCACAATGATGATAGTTCCTACAATAACGATACTTGATGGATGTGTCATATACCACCTACCTTGATCTTAAATAACATACCTCATACAATATCAGCCTTTAGTTTGGCCAAGATTGAAAGAAAACTAATTAATAGATCAACTCGTTGAAAAAATGGTAGATGAGCCTAAATCAAAATATTATAGCAGATAGAAATAATAACAAAATCAGATGAAAATAAATAGAGTACAAAAAAATCTACATCCAATTATATGAACATGGGTCAAATAAAATGTGAGTAAAAGTAACGAGATCAAAAACAATGAAAATAGTCTATGGGAGCTCAAAAAGAGAGAGGAATGACTCTCCTATTAGCCAGAATACGAAAAATAAGAAGGGGGATAAGATTAATATTCATAAAGGGAATTTTAATAATTTCACCCATGAAACATAGGGGAACACTATTTTTACACATTATGGGAAAAAATCTTTGCCAACATAGCTTGTACTGCATTCTTAAGGAGAGAAACCACATGGGTAGGTTTCATCACTTGAGAAATTTTGGGCCAATTATGAAAATTAGCTCTTTGAAAAATTCTAAAAATTTCATGTGAGTGTTCATAAGGGGGAATGGTTTCCAAAATACATGTAACCTATTGAACAAACATCCATTCCCCATACTTTAACACCCCATGATTTCATAGTACATTGTCTCATTAAAGTAATTCCATAGTTTTTCCTCCACGCAACACCGATTTCTAGCGCACCACAACTTACCAAACTAGCTGTTCAAAAAGCGGTTTTGAATAAAATTAACTACATTTTAAATATTATTTACTCTATATAAGTTTAACATCCATATTATGTGTTTCTTAGAAATTATATAAGAAAAAATTTATTTATTCATATAAAAGAATTATTTTTAAAAAATTGCAATTTTACCGCCTTTTAATAGAGAACATTTTTTAAAACATATATTTGACACTTTTATATTTTCAATTTAATGAAATTAAATTCTTCTTTAGATACGGGACATAAAAATTTAGTTTGTATAAATTTTTGGTACTTTTTTGATAAGTTTCATATTTTGATGAATTGTAAAAAATTCTATGTTTTAATTGAAAACAACTTTTCTAATCGAAATAATTTATAGTGTTAAATTATTAATTTGAATGGATTTTAAGTATAACTAGATTATATTTTTATCTTTCAATACAATTTAGGCCTTTATAAGTAATTTCACATTTAAATTTGACATAAACACATGTCAATTTTTTGATAGTTTTTACTATTTCAAAACTCACTTTTTGGTTTTGAAAATGAGAATTAATTTTCAATTAATAAATGAAAATTCTATATTTTTTTTGGTAAAATAGAATTACCTTTTGAATTTGGAATATCAAAATTATCTTAGGGTGAATTTTTGGTATTTTTCTGAAAACATTCAATTTATGATGAATAGTAAAAAACACAACATTATTATTTAATACCGACTTTTCATTTAAGTAATTATTTATTTTATTTAAATTTATTTTATGTTAAAATATATATATAATACCTATATAAGGTCAATGTAATTAATTGGAGTTATTTTATAGTAAAATTAGATGTATAAAACTTTATTGAACTTTTTAACCTCTTTTACCCACCTTCTAGGCGTGTTAGAAAATTTGCATAAAACATAATTTTATTGCTTCTATGATTTGAATTTAAAAAATCAGAGAGGCAGTATTGACATAAATAAATAAAATTTTATTTAATATGATGAAAATAATTTTTTCTTAATAGTATATTTTGACTTTTGTTTTCCACGGTTAAAACTAAATAGGGTAATAAATGGTAAAAATGATATCATAATTACCTTAACACATGTCCTAATTCTATTCAATAAGTATAATTCGACTAAAAGAAACCTTAGGAATAAAATAAGTCCCTCTTTGGTCCACATGGATTAGATTATGACAGTTATTATTATTTTATTTAAAGAAGAGTTAAAAAAGTTAAATTCAATGATTAATAACTAAAAAATTATTAATGAAGGTCTACACAAAATTTAAATTCTCCTATAAACATTCATTATATCTATAAATATATTTCATACATAATTATATTTTATTTATAATTTTTATAAATTAAATATTTTAATTTATTTATGATATAATGATGATGGTGTTATTAACTTATTAATGAAATATTAGAGTAATTGATATTATAAAAATCCAAATAAATTGAAATTGAGACTTATGATGTATTCCACTAATTTTACAGTTTAATATGACATGTTAGGGATGGATAAATAGATTTTATTCTAGGTGATAATGTTTTATGGATTATAAAAAATCAAATACTAAACAGATTCAAAATTGACATAATTGAGTTTTTAAAACAAATATTATATTATTAATTGATATAATATTTCTAAAAATATATGGTTCATCCAAATGACTTAGATAAGGTAATATATATTAATAATTAACCACATTAGGATTTATTTAATCTTTATAGTAAGTTTATTAACAATATAATATAAAAATAGAAAGAGACATGGTAAAGGTCGTACTATTTAACTAACAGTTAAATCTAAAAGAGAAGGTTAATATGATGAACTAAACCTATCTAAAACCTATTGGTTGAAATATTTTTGACCTATACCCACCTTATCTTAGAAATAATTCCTTTTTAAGCCATTATAATCCTAAAATGACTTTATTATAATAGAATATTTCATGTTTTTCTTAAAGTGACCCTCACGTCTCTTATAAACGGGCACTTCCCCTTCTCTTAATTTCACACCTCAAAATCCAATTGGCTCGGATAACCCCTAAAAAAAATATCATAAAAACTTCCCCCATATCAACCTAGTGTCTTGAAATTGATCTGAAAGCCATCCTAATGGGCACTTTGATCAAATCAAATGGATGAACCCGAAGAAGCGGTAAATATTTCATCACCTCTTTCAAGTTATTTTCTTCTTCCACTTACTCTTTCATTGTGGATTCCATTGTAAAATAATAACTCCAGTATATTTATATACTGTGATGTTATTATAAAAATGGTACAACCAAATTCATTATTCTGTCCATCATATGAATGACAATGTCACCTTACATGCGTACGTACGACTTACCGTCTCCATGTCGTGGTGTAGTTTGTCATTCAAACACTTCATTATTTGGATTGGTATAATAATTAGTATAAATTATGTAAATAATAAATATAACATGTTAATTATTCTGTATATATGATATAACATCCAATTACATATGATTTTACCATCAATATAATGATACTGTCACTCGTGCACACGTACGGATTACCATCTCCACGACGTGATGAGATTAATTCCCACGTTCACCATTCAACGATGATTATAAAAATATATATTATTGATAAGTATGTAATATATGACATAATAATTCTACTGGATGTATATATATATATATTTACTTACATATATCTTATTCACTTACTTCCGTTCAATACGATATGAAAACAGAAACATTGTTTATGCGTACGTACAGTCTACCGTCTCCATAGATGGTGCCTTCCAATTAATATATATATCTATTATAAATTTTTATATTCTAAATATAAATTATATATAAATCAAGTATTATATTTTGTAAGTATTTAAATCATGATATAAATGATAAAATCAAGAATAAAAAGTTAAAACTCGTATGATAAAGAAAGCGATTATTATCCAAAATGTTAATTTAACATGGAAATAATTATTAAATGGATAATATAATTCCATAAATGAATAATGAATGAAATAATAAATAGGAATATAGTTATGGTATAATTTAATAATATACTATGGTCATTATACATTATGTTAAACGTACCCTCGACCAAAGAAAAGTGCAAGGTAAGGGTTAATTTCAAAATCTCATTATTATCCAAGGTTGTCTTTACGTAAGTATCTACTGGGACATATTTATTATCCATGTAAATGTTCCATAAAAAAGCTTTCAAATGTATTTTTTATGGGTATCTTCTAATAAAACATCATTTTAAATGTTTTAATGATTTATTCTTCTAAAAAATTCTTATTAATGTCCATATTTTTAAAATAGTTTTAAGGATTTATTTATATGAACATGAATGTTTTACAATGTTAATTCCTTTAAATAGTTTCAAAGTGGTATGTGACAAATTTATTCAAAACTATATTTTAAATGATTTTTTTATAAATTATGTAACTTCTAAATGATTTCATGAAAAAGGGATATTTCTTTCAAATATTTTTAACAATCATTTCCAACTATGTCAACATCCTTTATGGGATATTGTTCTTGATAAAGGTTGACTTATTATACAAATATTCCATATTTTATTGAAGGTTTTGTGATATGTTTGACTGTGGATGTGTTATTTATATACTATTCATGGTTTATGGATAAAATATTTACGTTTTCAATGCTACTTTTAATAGGAATGTTTATGTCATGTTAAAACCTTTTCAAATGAAGATACATTGGACTTAGTAAGTGACGGGTAGAGACACTATAGCTCCTCGATGAATCAGTAGGTCTCATGAGAAAAACTATTGTATTGGCACAAGACATTGACAAAATCTTATTTGTAGTCTTGGAACAAGGCATTGACTATGTGGTTATAAAGTCTGGCATTATGCATTCTATCATTATGAAAGTGTCTATTGATATTGCATGTGATTGTTCGACTGGTAGAATATCCATGTGAGTAGTTAAATGAAATTATTTGATATTATCATTGCCATATTATGTTGATGTTTAAGTTTAAAAGGCCTTTGTTTTATTCTGATACATTTCCGTAAATGTTTATGCTTATTTATGAATGTTTCTCCTATATTTTTATCCTTACTGAGCATCTGAGCTCACCCCTTTCTATGTTTTATTTTTCCCAGGATGGGAGAAGTATTTTATGGTTGACCTATAGGGATAGGATAAGGATCTAAGGGTGTTCAGAAGGTAAAAAATGTTGTTGATCTTTTTCATTTTATAATTTAATGTAACGTTCATGTATGTAATCTATTTTCCTAGACTACTAAACTAATCGTCCCTTTAAGACTTAATTCCTTGTGATCATGAAAATGTTATATAATAATACACTGACTCTGGGTAACTGGGGTCGGGGTGTTATAGTTGGTATCATAGGAAGCTTAATATAAACCATGGAAACTTAATTTAGATAAACACTAATTAGAGGACATTACCTTAATATAGACTTCGAGGATTAGTATAGTTGAACATCCTAGAATTTTTTTAATGTAGTGATTTTGTGAATTTATAAAGCAATATATCTCTGTCTGGATTCGAGCAGGTAGAGACGAATTTTGCACAAATATACCTAGGATTGAAATCTCCGACATGGAGTTTCAGGCTTAACCTAGGGTATCTTGGTACACGAAAATGGACCTTTCTGCCATCATGGTTAGGAAAATACTGGGGGATATGATTAGGATAATTCAAATTTTATTTATAATCCATTATGAAGGATTTAAGAGTAAATAATTTCTAAAAAACATTTTATGATTATAGATTATATGCACAATCTTTTGAATTTACATTATTTATTTTACATGTTTTGAATTATGAATTTCGATTTCTAAGCTAACCTAGTGTATTTTATTGTTTAAAAATGGTTCCTAGTATATGAAATGAGAATTCCAGCAATACACATGATCGAAAGATTAAGAAGGGTCATATCTTTCACTGTATTAATCCAACATCGAAAAGCGAAATAATCTCCCAATTATTCTTATCTTATGAAGATATATTATCATGTTTTAATAAGATATATAAACAATTATCTGAGTCCTATGGCTTTGAAGGGAAGCCAGAGAGTAAAAGGATGGAAGACATAAAGATGGATAAAGGGAAGAGGGGAAAGAAGGATTTTTCCATATGTGATAACTGTGGATTAAATCACCTTGGTAAATGTTTGAAGGGAGTGGGAGTTTGTTATAAGTGTAGAGAAAAATGACAGGAAGTACGTGATTTCAAGGGTATAAAAAATGTTTCAAATGTACAATGCTTCATCTAAAAGGATTTGGGATAGTATGCGAAGTAACGTCCAAATCATCAGAGAATATCCCAAATGTTTCTATTGGATAGTAATCAAGTTATGATATATTGATGATGAAAAGGAATTATTAGGTTCCTTATGTAGTTTTTAAAGTATAGTATAATTTGAGTATTTTATTAATGATATACATGTTATAAAAATTATATAGTATAAATGGATTGTACTGAAGTAATATTTCATTAAGGACATTAGATTGAGTGGAACCAAGAAAAGTGACTCCATAGAAGGTTAATTTTTTGGAAAATATATGGTTGAGAGAAAGATAAAAAATAATATGGTTTGGATACTAAGGTAGTGATTTTGGAGAAATATATAATTGATTTTGGATAAATTATATTTGATATTTCTGACTACGTTGAAATAGATTAATGACTTTTATATTCCATCATTTTTGGAGTTTACAACATTTTTGGACATAAGAAGTATATCAAGTATTATATAAACAATAAGGTAGGATGAATGTAATAAATAAGGTTTTATAGTAATTTAGGGTGTTATAGTGTTTTAAAAGAATACATGATAAAGTTATTCACATGTTATTACATGGAAAAAAGGATCTTCATAGTGTTTACCTTCCTTATAAATTTTGTACTATGAGTTTGGACAGAAGTATTTTGGATAATTCTAAAGGTTCGAATGGATTAATTTTGATGTTGGATACTATTATTAATGTTAAATAGTTTCTTAATATTAATTTTGGATTGTTATAAAAAGGAAAACCTAGAGGGCGGGTGACAAATCGTCACGTCCGGAAAGGCGGTGAGACTTGAACCCACAACCGAAGGGCGACAAGGGTGGATCACCCACCACTAGCATACGTGATGTCCTTGTTTTTATAATGTAGTTTTTTTAAAATATTCTGCCAATTCAATTATAAATTCTTTATTTTTGGAACCCTATACTATTATGATAAATATAGTATTTTTTATTTCTATTATCTTTTGGAGTGTGAGATGATTTTGGGGTAGGAATTAGTAGAAGGATGAAACTCCACTTGTTAAATATATTTATTTTCCTCTTTTTCTATGAATAAATTAATTCTTAATCTTTAGGGAAGGTATCTTAAAACAAAAAATGTGTTATTCTAATACCTTATGTTTTCTTGAACCAACGATATTTTAAATCATCATAGATTGATGGCTTTGAGGCCCTCAATTTTACACTTGTTTGCAATTGATGAACTCAATCACTCCCTATAAATATTTACATATTTCCTCTAATTAAGTGTCTATAATTGCCACCAATTTTTCCCTAATTGAGATCATAATTTGGTGGTGACTTTTTCATTCCCTTTCCCTCTTATTAAGACTAAATTTTATTAACCCAATTTCTAATGTGGGTTTTCCAAAAATATATTTTTCTATTTTTATTATTTTATTTTAAAAGTAAATTTTAAAATTGATAGGATGAAATTTATTGAAGTAGGGGATAATGTAACACCCCATGATTTCATTGTTCGTTGTCAAATTAAAGTAATTCAATAGTTTTCCCTACAAGCAACACTGAGTTCTAGCGCACCAGAACTTACCAAACTAGCCGTTCAAAAAGCAGTTATGAATAAAATTAACTTTATTTTGAGTCTTACATACTCTATATAATTTTAAAATCCATATTATGTGTTTCTAATACATAATATAAGAAAAAATTCAACTTTTCAGATAAAAGAAGCAATTTTAAAAAAATGTAATTTGATCCCCTTTTAATGGAGATCCTTTTTTAAAACCAATATTTGATGTTTTAATATATTCAATTTAATTTAATTAAATTTTTATTTAGAAGCAGGAAATTAAAATTTAGTTTGGATAAATTTTTTGTACTTTTCATGATTACTTTCATATTTCGATGAATAGTGAAAAATTCAATGTTTTAATTGAAATCATCTTTTTAAATCGAAATAATTTATCATGTTAAATTATGAATTTAAAAGGATTTGATGTATAATTTGATTATATTTTTTTCATTCAATATAATATAGGTAATTATATGTAATTTTACATTTAAATTTGATATAAACACATGTCAATCTTCTGATTGTTTTTACTTTTTTAAAACTTGCTTTCTGTTTTTGACAATGGGAATTAATTTTAAATTAATAAATGAAACATATATTATTTAATTTTGGTAAAATATACTTAATTTTTTAATTCGGAATATCAAAATTATATTACGTTGAATTTTTGGTATTTTTCTGAAAACATTCGGTTTTTGATGAATAGTAAAAACACGACGTTATTAATTAAAACCGACTTTTTATTTAAATAAATAATTATTTTAAATAAATTTATTTTAAGTCAAAATAGATATATAATACCTATATATGTTCAATGTAATTAATTGTAGACATTTTATGATAAAATTAGTTGTATAAAATTTTATCGAACTTTTTAACCTCTTTTACCCACCTTCTAGCCACGTTAGCTAATTTGCATAAAACTTAATTTTACCACTTATATGAGTAGAATTTCAAAACTCTGAGAGATATTATTAACATAAATAAGTAAAATTTGATTAAGTAAGATGAAAATAATTTTTGGTGAATAGTAACTTTTGACTTTTATTTACCACGGTTAAAAGTTAATAAAGCAATTAAAGGTAAAAATGATATCATAATTACCCTAACACATGCCCTAATTCTATTGGAAAAGTATAATTCGACCAAAAAGAAATTAGGAATGAAATATGATCCTCTTTTATCCACATGGGTTAGATTATGACAATTATTATTATTTTATTTAAAGAAGAGTTAAAAGAGTTATATTCAATGTTTAATAATTAAACCATTTTGAATATAGGGTTAAACACAATATAAATTAAATTATAAATATTCATTTGAAATATAAAATAATTTCCTAAATAATTATATTTTATTTATAATTTTAGACATTAAATAATTTAATTTATTTATGACATAATGATAATGCAGTAATTAACTTTTTAATGAAATATTATAATAATTGATATTATAAATATAAAAATAAATATAAATTAATACTTATGATGAATTAAAATAATTTTATAGGTTAATATGACATTTAAGGGTTTCTTAAATAAATTATATTCGAATTTATAAAATTTTTATGGCTTTCAAAAAAATCAAATACTAAATAGTGTCAAAATTGGCATAATTGAGTTTTTAAAACAAATACTATATTATTAATCGATATAAGATTTATAAAAATCAATGGTTCGAAAAAAGGACTTAAATAAT
Source organism: Viscum album (assembly GCA_963277665.1). Taxonomy (NCBI): domain Eukaryota; kingdom Viridiplantae; phylum Streptophyta; class Magnoliopsida; order Santalales; family Viscaceae; genus Viscum; species Viscum album. Next base: position 1,990,158,416 of record OY728126.1, on the reverse strand, counting down.
ATCATATAGGTATTTAATGAACCAATTGAGGTTATCTTGTATGTTTAGATTATGTTTATTAACCATATAATATAAAAATACAGCGAGACCCGGTAAATGTCAAACTATTTAACTAAGAGTTAAATCTAAAAGATAAGGTTAATATGATAACCTAAACCTATCTAAAACCTATTTTTTGAGAGGTTCTAGAACTATACCCACATGAGCCTTGACATTATTCATTTTTAAGCCATTTGAAATCGAAAATTATTTTATTATAAAATAATATTTCAAATTTTCTTTAAGTGACCCTCACCTCTATTATAAAAGGGAATTTGCGCTTCTCTTAATTTCACAACTTCAAATCCATTAGGCTCTGCCAAAACCTAAAAATATATCCTCTCAACTTCCGTCACAGCATCCTAGAGTCCTTACATATATCAGAAATCCATCCTATGGAGCCATTTGATCAAATCAAAAGGGAGAACCCGAAGAAGGGGTAAATATTTCATCATCTCTTTCAAGTTCTTTTCTTCTTCCACATCCTCTTTATTTGGTGGTTTCATTATAAAATAATAACAACAGTAGATTCTATATACTGTGATTTTATTTTAAAAATGGTACAAACAAATTCATTATTCTAGCTATCATATGAATGAAAAATTCACCATATGTGTGCATGTACGACTTACGGTCTCCACGTCGTGGTGTAGTTTTTTTTTCAAACACTTCATTATTTGGATGGGAATAATAATCAGTATAATTGATTTAAATAATAAATATAAAATTTTAATGATTATGTATATATGATATAACATCCAAATAAATACTATTTCACCATCAATATAATGATATTGCCGCTCGTGCGTACATACAGATTACCGTCTCCATGACCCGATGAGATTCATTCCCACATTCACCATTCAACGATGATTACAAAAATATTTATTATTAATAAGTATGTATTATATTACATAATAATGTTACTTGTTATATATATATATATATATGTACTTACATATATCTTATTCACCTACTTCCCGTTCAATATGATATGAAATCCGAAAAACGGTTTATGTGTACGTATGGCCTACCGTCTCTATAAATGGTGCCTTCAATTTCATATATCTATCTATTATAAATATTTATATTCTAAATATATATGATATATAAATAACAGTTTATATTCTGGAACTATTTCAATCATGATTTAAATTATAAGATCATTAATAAAAACTTGAAACACGAACGATAAAAAAAGTGATTATTAACTAAAATGTTAATTTAAAATGGAAATAATTAGTAATTGGATAGCATAAATTCATAAAAGAATAATTTATGATATAATAAATATGAATATGGTTCTGGTATTATTTAATAATTCAGTATAGTCATTATACAGGAGGTTAAACATACCCTCGACCAAAGGAAAGTGCAAGGTAAGTGTAAATTTCACAATATCATTATTATCTAAGGTTGTTTTTACGTAAGTTTTTACTGTGAGATATTTATTATCCATGTCCATGTTTAATAAAAGATTTTTAAAATGGATTTTTTTGGTCCCTTTTAATAAAACATCATTTTAAATGTTTTAAGATTTTTATTCTAACCCTATCTCATTAATGTCCATATTTTTAAATGGTTTTAAGGATTTATTTATATAACCACAGATGTTTTAAAATGTTAATTCCGTTAAAAAGTTTCAAACTGTTATGGGACATTTTGATTGAATACTATCTTTTAAAAGGATTCCTTTATAAATTATGTGACTTTTAAATGATTTCATGAAAAAGGGATATTTCTTTCAAATATTTTTATAGATCATTTTCAACTTTTTCAATTTCTTTGACATGATATTATTCTTGATCAATGTTGATTTATTATAAAAATATTCCATATTTTATTGAAGGTTTTGTGATATGTTTGACTATGGATGTGTTATTATTATACACTTCATTTTTTATGTGTAGATTATTGAAATTTTGCATGCTAGTTTTAATATGAATGTTTATGTTATGTCTAAACGTTTTCACATGAGGAATGCATTGGACATAGTAAGTGACTGGTGCATCCCACTATAGCTTCTCAATGCATCGGTAGGTATAATGAGACAAACTAGTGTCTCGGCATAAGGCCTTGACAAAATCTTATTTGTAGTCTTGGAATAAGTCCTTGAATATGTGGTTATGAAATCTTGCATTATTCATTCCATCATTATGAAAGTGGTCATTGATATTGCATGTGATTATTAGACTAGAAGAATATTTATGTGAATAAGTAAATGACATTATTTCATCTTATTGTTTCCATATTATGCTGATGTTTATGTTTAAACGGCTTTTGTTTTAGTCTTATACGTTGCCGTTTTTTATTATGCTTCTTTATGAAAGTTTCCTCTATATTGTTATCCATTCTCAGAATCTGAGGTCACCCCTTTATATGTTTTATTTTTCCCAGAATATGAAGAAGTATTTTATGGTTGACTTTTAGGGATAGGCTAAGGATATAAGTGTGTAAAAAAGTTTAAAAATGTTTTTGATGTATTTCATTTTATAATGCAATGTAACGTTCAAGTATGTAATCTATTTTCCAAGACTTCTAAACTGATCGGTCCTTCAGGACATTATTTCTTGTGATCATTCCAATGTTATTTAATAATGCACCGACTCTGGGTAGCTTGGGTCGGGGTGTTACACATACAGTTTGGGATAACCATGCAGCTTGCCCTACATAGTTATTTCCTAATAGTGGGACTTTCTATTTTTTACAAAAAAGTCTGGATCTGGGATTCAGAAAATCCTTGGACACCCCAGGACTTCGATGAAACCCTTAGGCATCTATATTTGTTCAAAAATAAATAATTATATCAGATTTGAAAGGATCCATAACTATGGAAAACTTGTTTTCTTAAAAAACAATATATGGTATGATATATATTATTATATTTATTAATATATTTAAAATAAACTTATATTTATAATATAAGAGGTTTGAATTAGTAAAAAAGATTTCAAGACATAAGGTACAAGATTTATGTCTCACTTTTTTACATCTGAGATACACATTCAATATTCAACAAGTAATTCTTAATGTGGTGTATATAATTTCCATTAATGTATTTTATGATTATTTTTCTATAAATTATTAGGATTTACATTTTTTAATTTAGGATCTCTCTTTCATAGGGTTATGGTTAAAAACTCAACTAACTAGTATGGGATTTCTAGTATCCCTTTTATTTCTAGGAAATACGAAAACATACCACACATTTCATTATTGTGGTGTATATAATTCCCATTTGACGTTTTATATGTTGAACAAAATTATTTTAATGATATTTAAAGTATCATTTGATGTTACTAATTATAGTGTATTTTTATTCAAATGTGTATTAAGGAGGTAAGGAATTTTCATCTAACTATTTTACTCCTTTGAGATAGATTCATCATTCAATAGCTATTTGTTTTATATGGGGTATATAATCCCCATAAACTAAGTGTAGTGTAATTATACATAATAATTTGGGGATTTACATATATATTTAGGATCTCTCCTTCAAGGGGTTTATGGTTCAAAATTTTACAAATCGATAAGTGATTTTGTTTTAAATTTCCATCTTTTGAAAATATGCATGGTTATGAACTTATCTTCTTATATGTTGTGTATATAATTCCCATTTAACATGTTATACCATTAGTAAAAAAATTTATTATTTTTTATGTTTCATTTAATCTAATTCTTTCCCAGGACATATGATTCAAATAACCTAAATTGGTAATTATTTTATGTTATAATTTTATCATTTATCAGGATTATTTATTTTTTACCTTCCATTTATGAAATATTATGACATATCTATCAATAAGTTCATATGTTTTATTCTACTGAAGTTAATAATTGAGAATAAATGTATTTATATTAATTTTCTCTATTTATGTACATAAGAGTTTAACAAAATGTTTTCAAAAAAGCATCTTTTCGGTTGAAAAATATTTTCCTTCCAAAATAATGTTTTTCTAAAAATTCACTAACGGAATGTTTTTAAAAATTGTTTCATAAATGAATAAATTATTCATTCTACAAGAAATCTTTTAACTTATTTTGAAATATTCCTTTATAATATTTCATGTTTATCATCAATGGAATTGGTTTTCAAAAAGGTTCTATGTTTTAAGTAAATAATTTTTAAACTGAAAATATCTTCCCCATGAAATGGTTTAAATTATTTTTATATATTAATTTATATGTTTTCATAGTTTTTTATATAATAATTTTCAAAATGTTTTAACTTGTAAAAAATTATTTTCATACAATATGTAGTTTCCATGGAATATTTCCCAAGTAATATTTTAATATTATTTTTCATTTAGGATGACTTCCATGGATATTACCTTTACTTTACTAGGGATATGAAAAAAGGACACCATTATTATTATTTATATAATTGGTGTATTAATAATTTTTTTATTAAAACCGCATCTCTTCCATCGGTTTTACCATGATAGAATGTTTATTAGACCCTATTATTTTTTATGGGTTATGATATGATGAAATGTTAAATTATTAAGAAAATAATAACTATTCCATAGGTTATAATATAATGAAATGTTTATGAAACCCACTTCATTTCATGTGTTATGATACGATGAATGTTTTTTGATCTAATGTCACACATATGCATGATTTTAATTATGTTATTGTGGTTAAATTAAAACCATAGATGGTGATTGTGATATAACGAAGGATGGTGGTTACATTATAACGAAATATTTGTGGAACCTATAACTATATCTAATTCATTGGGTGAATATTTATATCTCATGGTATAGATAGTGCTAGAATGGGGAGTGAAACCAGTTCAGTAAAAAAGGATCTAACTTATTTAAGTAATACGATATAGGAATGTGGTGGTGAACTATGTTCTGTTAGTCATGGATACAACATGGAGTGAACCTAGTTTAGTAAGGGAATTTGTCTCATATGATGGTTTGGGGAGTGAACCCATTCTAATATGAAATATCTGGTTTTGGTCCTTTAATAATATTGTAATTATTTTTGATTATTATGTATAAACTATAAATTCCTTTTATTTTTCCAATGTTATAGTATCACTACTCATGTTATTTTATTCCCTTTCGATTAATGTCTTATAAACATCCATTATTTATGTCATGACAAAATATTTTTATCTCTGAAATATATGTTATTGTTTTTAGATGTTATTTTCATGTTATCATACCCATATATCTGTGTTATTCATACATATCTCCCATGTTTACCCTAATAGAGCATCTAAGATATCTATTTCTTATCTTTCATCCCCTGGTAATCAAGAATTTTTTATGTAGAGAATGTTTGTGAATTATAATAAAGGGAAATATCTTTATAAGATGCATCAAAAATCATTTATACATTAATAATATTGTGTTAAATGTTTTTGAAGGAACTAAACTATTATTGTCTTTAGGTGTGTGTTTGTGTAATATAATGAATAGTTTTCTAAGAACATGTAATTTACATGAATGATAATCCAGGTTCTCTATAGTTGGAATCAATGTTTATTATTATCTATCCTTTGGAAACCAAGATGAGGATAACCTTGTGATATCCGCATGGAAATGTATAAATATAATTCTAAGGATGAGTTAAGGTATATGAAAATGTTATAGTGTTTTGGTAATGGAAAGAACAAGTGGTTTCCTAGAAAAACAACATAGTCTAGATAATACAAGTGGATGAGTCTCTAGAAACAATGTACCTAGAGGTAAAAAACCTAAAACAAAATATTATGTTACACTCATTCAGGAACTAGTTCACGATAATGTGCCTTACTACACACTGGGTTTGAAACTCCTGAGAGATATTCTTTTTGAATTCACAAACCCTTTTGGAACAATCATAAAGGATTTCAATATATTATTACTATAAATAACCTAGGATAAACCTATGGTTTCTTATATTAAAAATAAAGAGTATTGATTTTGAAATCCTATATGTTTTTGTCATGATTATTTGGTTTGTGACTATGAATAGTTTTCCTCACACAATGATTTTTATTAGTTTTAAATATATGGTACCAAAAGAAAAATGGTTTACATTGAATGTGATGGGAAATTTTCTGATGAGTATCCAAATGAGATGATGAATATAGTAATAAACATTGTCATTATTACTTTGTAGTTTTCTTGTATCATGATTTAAAACATGTACCTTAACCAACACATAGACTCAATAATGTGAAGAAGGAAAGATGTCACCGATAATTTGGGTAGTCGAGACAAAAGGAGAATGAATATTCGGGTTCCTATGTGTTGAGACTATGGAATGAATAAATCATGGGAATATATCTGATTTGTGAGAAGTTGTTTTGGCTAAGTAAATCTGATACACAAAGCAAGTAACTTCAAAGAAAACAAAAAGGGTTATGTTAACTGAATGGATGGTAATAATGGCCTAACTATGTTATCATAAATTAATGTATTATTTAATTATGAAAAGTATGGGAATTTTTTGAATTGATATCCTAAAGGGAAATCTTGTAGAGAGAGCCAACAAGGCAGTAGGAGTATTGTTTTTATATGAAACACTTAATATTAAATATGAATGGAAAAAAGTGATATGGAATAGGATGATGAAGCTTAGTAATTAGGATAAGAAGGATGTATGATGATTTAAATATTAATGTTTTCTAATTCAACGTTTAAAAAGTATATATGTAATGTTCATTATAAGTATTTCTATTATTATTTAGAAAAATATTTCAAATAGTACTGATGGACTGTAAATGTGATTTAATGGAATGTTGATATTTTTAATTTGGGAAGATAACACATAAAATATTCTCAAGGAAGATAAAATTGTGTTAATTTATAGAGAAATTAATAAGTCATATAGATAAAATAATATTGATATTATTGATGAAATCAGAATTGATACAAGATTTATTGTTAAAGTGGTTTGTGTTATTATTAATGGAGTGTACAACAATATTGGATTTAAGGAATATCTCCAAAAGTATATATTTTAACTAAGGATTAAGTATGTATGTATTTTTTCAAAAAGGTTATATGGTTATTTAGGTAATTACTATTTTTTAGTAGAAAACAAAATAAAGGTATTCACATGTTTTGTAAGTGAAAATTGAGAATGACTTCATGCTGCCTGGGGGTTTCATGATAAGTCAATTGTCTAATTTTAGTTCCATTAATTTTTAAGTCTTGGATTTAATCTTTTGGAAGGATTATAATATTATCCATTTATTAAATGGTTTACATAGTTTTTTAATTAGGTTTTATATACAACTGAATTGATTTTTAACATGAAAATTCATTCATATTATATAACCTTGTGTTATCTATTTTTGTTTTTGTTACAAGTAAAAATAGAAAGAATAATTTATAATTGTTTATGAATCCTATGATCTATTGGTTCATTAGGAATTAAAAATTAAACTTCATTTACTAGTGTATGAGACGAAGTGGACATTTATCAAGGCACAACCAAAGGGAAAGATTGTTATTATAAAATGGAATGAAATCAAGTAACTGTATGTTCTCTTTAAAGTTATTCAAAATTATGAAAATAATGTTGATATAAAATAATTTCCTATGATGAACATTTTTTATGATATAAATATTCTTTTTCACACCTCTTCTTTTGTATAGTTTTATGACCACTAAACTTCTATATATCACTAACTTTCTTCTAATCAATGATCGTTGTCACTCTCCAAAATTATTTAAGTATTCCTTCTAGGTCAAATTCTTTAGTTCCCACCTTATTCTCCAATTTGGAGCCATGGTTATGAGTTACTTTAGATAACCCTTATTTTTACAACCCTCCAATTTTAAGGGAAATTTTCTTATTAATTTTTACTATGTGGGTTTATGTGAATGAATTAACAAAAGTTAAACCTTCGATGATCGAGACAAATTTCGAGGGAGAAAATAATTTTATGGGGGTGATAATTTAACACGTAGAGATTTTTGGAAAATTGATATTTAAAATAAGATTTATTTTTTCAGAGGTTGTTTCAATAATAAACACTATGTTTTCATTTTTTTTGAATAGAATACTGATTTTATCTTGTGTTACAGGAAACACTGAGTTCAAAAGAAACATAACATACTATTAAAATATTATTCTTTAATATAATAGTCATTTCCTATATATTGGAATGAAATATGTGAATAATATAAACTAAATAATGATTATATAGTTTTAAAATGTATATATAAGGATTTATTGAGTGAAAACAAAATTAAAAATTGGGGATAAAAATCTTCTTAATATATATAATATTTTTTTTTTGAGAAACTAATTTTCACCATTTAAATTCATTAAACCTCAATAAATTAAATGAATCAATTTTGGTTGGTTATTGTAATTAAAATTATATATTATATATTCCATCAACACATTAACATTCATATTACTTGGTTTATAGCAAAGAGATAAAAATAAATCCAATTTTATGCTTACAAACAATACTTTTCAAGTAAGCCATTTTGTCACTATTTTGTTGTACACTTATTATAAAACAAAATTTTCACACGTTTAAAAAAAATTGACAAAATAAAATATGTTTTGATTTTATTTTAATGTTACATTAGTTGTATCATACTTATATTAATCCAAAATATGACATTTTAATCAATTTTCTATTAAATTATTGATATAAAAACATTGTAAACATATGAATATTTCATCATAAAAAACCAGACATTACATCACATCTGTGGAATTAATTTGAAATTAAAATTTGAAAATTGTATGAATGGTATTTGGAATATTAAATTCACCATTTTTAATAAGACTGATTTTTACTATCTAATAAGTTAAACACAATTTTTTTAATAAAATTAATTTGTGAAGACAGTAAAAAGTTAATTCCCACATGTTTGGAAGGAATAGGTTTATTGTTGGGTTACAATAAGAATACATGTGTTAAAATTACATACCAATATAAAAAAATATAATTTATGGAAATAATTCCACATTATCCTTATCATGATTGAACCTGTGGACATTTTTATTTTTATTTACTGAAAATTACTTTAATGTTTTTGAGTCATCTGAGGAATTACTATGTAATTTCCATGTGGGTTCCTATTAAAGACACTTAAAAGGCCACCACCACCCAGTATATTTTAACAGAAAACAAGCCCTTTTTATTGACCAAACCATAACCAATTTTTTCCAAAATTCTTACAAAAATTTTAGAGCTTTTGGTCCTCCCAAAAGATGAACATTATGTTCTTTATTTTGAGATCCATAATTTGTTTCTTTTAGAGATGGTAATTATGTTAACAAGATATTTAATTTTCATCATTGTTTTTCTACTTGTATTAATTTAATAAAACATAAAATATATTAAAGCTAGTATCTACATTGTAGATATATGTTATTATGTTTATTTAATACTTTTTATCCATATACACTTCCATAAAATCGGTTATGAAATCATTGTTATTGTGTATTGCAGACTACCGCCTTACGAACAAATGCCATTCATTTTTCGGGTACCACATATCAAGGCTGGTAAAAAAAATGGATTTATTTTTTATATTATATATATATTTGATATTTATTATGATACTATTATTCTATAATTATTATATCACACATAGATCCATATTATCCATTTTCTAGAATAAGATAATGTCAGTCATGTATACGGCGGACTACCGCCTCATTAAGCAATGTGATTTTTACATAATTTACATGAAATATATTAACAATGATGTCAATATAAATATAAAATATATATGATAAAATAAGATTCCTTAATGATAATATATATCACTTAGTTTTATTTATTTTAATTTAATAGGAAAATGGAAATAGAGTTCATACATATGTACGACCTATTGTTTCCATGAATGGTGTATTTCATTTCTTCTCACTAAAGTTTATAGATTACTATGAACACATATATAATGAATATATATGATATTATCTCATGATTTAAATTTTAGTTATGATTAAACCCCAATTTATGTAAGAGGTGAAAGAAATTAAAAGATAAAACATACATGAAAAAGAAAAGAGTTATTGTCTGAATTGTGACTTTAACCAAGAATAGTAAAACAAATGAGTAATAAAAGGTAATAATAAAATAATATATGGAATGGTTTATATAAGTATGATTCATTAATATATGTTTAATAAAACTATAATTATTATACATGGGGTTTGGACGTTTTGGGGGGATGTTAAGACATAAGGTAAGGGTTTATTTCTCACTTCTTACTAATGTGAGACATAATCCATATTCACCTACTATTTATTTTATGTGGGTTATATACTTCCCAGGACTGTAATTTTTAATTATTATCCTTAAAATTATGTGTAGTTTCATATCCTCTTGAACATCATTCTTTCATGGGGTTTACATTTTAGAATTTAACATGTTGGTATGTGATTTCCAGTCTCTCTTTTATATCTGCGAGACCAATAAAAATTCCACACAAGATTCTTTAGTGCGGTTTACATACTACCCCATTGAAATTTTATATCTTGAAAAAAATTCATAATGTTTTACTTTTCATTTTTTGTAATTCCTTATTATTTATTTTTATTCAAACGATTACTAAACATGGAAGGTATTTTTGTCACAATTTTTTACTTTTATGAGACACATGCCATATTCACCACCTATTTAATTTATTAGTGAAGCAACTAAAAAATAATGTGTATTATTTTTATCATCCTTTAAATTATTTTTATTCACATATCCATTTTTTGATCTCTCCATCAGGGGGTTTAAGGCTCAAAATTTTATAAATCGATAAGGGATTTTTACGTCAATTTTTTCCTTGGGGTATAAATTTTATTATGCACCTATCCAATTTTATGAGGTTTATAAAATTACAATTTTTCATGTAATATCATGAATATAATCATTTTAATTATATTTTATGTTTCATTTCATTTTATTAGTTTATTGGATATAGGATTGAATGTTCCTAAAGTGGTAAAGATTTTATGTTACAGTATTATCATTTATGAGGATTGTATATGACTATGATTACATTGATAAAATATTAAGATCTATCTCTCAATAAATTCATTAATTTTATCCTCATAGAGCTATGTCATGATAATATTTATTTTTTCAATTATTTTCCACTGTTTATATAATAAAGAGTTCAAAAATTGTTTATTTATTATAAGTCATATTTTCAGTAAGAAACACTATTTCATCAAAAACCATGATTTATAAAAATGTTTTACAAAATAATTTAAAATGGGTTTGTTCAATAAATAAATGAAACCTTCCTGATGAAATGATGAAATGATTTTTTTGGTGATTCCTTTAAAATATTTCGTGGTTATTTTCAATGAAATTCATTTTCAAAAATGTTTTACCTTTTAAATAAATGAGTTTCAAAGAAATGATAGTTTCCTTAAGAAATGTTTCAATTTTTTTAATGTTTCCCTTATAAATTTTCATGGTTATTTTGAAAAAGAGTATTTTCAATAGGAAGTATGTTTTAAGAAATGACTTTCAAGGAAGATTTATTTTCTTCAATAAATGTCCCATGTAATATTTCAAAATTATTTTCAATATATGATAACATCTATTGATGTTACCAATGATTTATTAGGGATATAAAATAAGTATACCATTCTTATTATTTTTTCTTAATGGTTTATTGTGAAAAAATTATTATCAAAACCATATCTCTTCTATGGGTTATACCATGATAAATTTTTTTTGGAAACACTCTTATTTTACATGGGTTATTATATAATTAAATTATGAAATTATGAAATGATGAAATGATGAAATGATGAAATGATGAAATGATGAAATAATGAAATGATGAAATGATCAAATGATCAAATTATTATGAAACCTGTCTCTTTTCCACAGGGTATAATATGATGAAATTTTAATGAAACCTGTTTAATTTCAAGGTTTCTGATATGATGAATGTTTTATGATCTTGGGGAACACATATTTACTCTTTTTTATAATGTGATGTTGGATATGTTATAAGCAATAATTCTGGTTATGCTTTAACCATTAATGTGGTTATGTTAAAACCAAATATTGGTAGAACCTATATCTCCCTCTAAGGGGTTGGGTAAATATTTCAATATATTGAGATATATTGGGTAAAAATGGGGAGTGAACCCATATTTTGTAAAATAGGGAAGGATTAGGCTGTAGAATTGGTTCAGTATGATAAAGATAGAAAATGGAGTGAACATAGTTATGTAAGATATGTCTATAATGTTTAGTGAAAATAGTTTCATAAGACATAGATGGAATAGGGATAAGGAAAATTTTAGTAAGACTGAGAAAGAATTAGGAGTGAAAATAGTTCAATAAGACAACAATGGAATGAGGAGTGATCCTAATTTGGTAATATATTTTTTCATATATGATGGTTTGCGGTGTGTTCCCATTCCAATGTTGTAGATTTGGAAGAAATCCTTGAAGAACATGGAAAAGAAATTATATGCTTATGTGTACACCATAAATTCAACATATTATGCCAATGTTATTCTCTTATAGATCAGTTTCATTGATTCTCATATGATACATTCATTATTAACTTCCAATCATTATTCCATGAAACAATATTATGATATTTTATATGCATAGTTTTCTTATCAATTGGTACAATCGTGTTTTCATACCCTTATGTCCATGGAAAGCATAAATATCTCCCTTTTATACCCTTACTGATCATCTTATCTCAAACATTCTTATGTTTCCATTCTATAGGTTATAAATTAAGGTTTATGTATGGTATTTTTGTGAATAGTATATATGGGGAAGATCTTTATAAGGCACATAAAAGTCATTTCATGAATTTAGAATATTTTGTTACATGTTTTCCATAGAAATAAACTATTATGTTCCTCGGGCATGTGTTTGTTTAATTTAATGAATATTCATTTGGATATATGTAATATATAGGTATGATAATCCTTGGTCTCTATATTTTGAGGCCATAAAAAACCCATGAATGTCTAACGATTCAGCTGTAAAGAGATGAGACACTATGAAAATGATTCTACTCAGAATCTGGGGAACCTACACAATAAAAAGAAAAGGTATAAAGGGTAGGCTTATGAATTTACAAAAAATTAGGTTTATGTCCCAAATAATGTGGTTGTAGGTAATTTAATTATATCCTTAAATTTTTATAATGAATTATTTTATTCTGGATCATCAAAAAATTTTATATCTTTCAAATTTTGCTAAAAAAATTACTCATTACTTATTCATAATAAGAAGTCTATTTCCTATCAAAAATATTAATGGAAACCTCATTGTAATAAATATGTGTTAAAAATTTATTATTATGATACATAATTATGTATTTTTATTATTTTATTTTGATATATATTTTTGATATTGATATTATAGTAGGTATGGACTTTCATTCAAAATATAATGAAAACATTTATGGGAAATATAAGGGAATTATGATTTCAGATGAAGATATGGAATTACTTTTCTTTATAGGGGATAATTCATCACATAAGTCATATCTATATCTACCTCCAGTAGCTATGAAAAATGATATTCTCAAAGAATAGGAGAATACAAAACAAATAAATTAAAACGATAATATTGAAATTGAGGATAAACTTATTTTTTATGACTATGTTGGGGTATTTTCTGTGGAATTACCTGGATATTCACAAGACAATGAAGTTTAGTTTCACATTGGTTTAATAACTAGTAAAAAAATATATGAAATAAACCCAATATAGTGTCTAATGGAGAGTTATTTGAGATAAAGAAACAAGTACTCGAATTTAGTTGTAAATGATTTATACATCCTAGTGTTTTACCATGGCGAGCCCCTGTTCTTTTATTTAAGAAAAAAGATGTACCTATGAGGTTATGAATTGACTATAGGGAAATCAATGATATTATAATAATTAAAAAGTATCTTATACCATTCATTAATGAAATATTAGACCTACTATATGGAGGTCCATATTTCTCAATGATTGACCTTAATTCTGGAAATCATCCATTGCGACCAGTGGAAAATATTCCAGATATAACATTAAAAATGTGGTACATACATTGTGATTCTATAGTATTTCCATTTGAACTGAAAAATGCACTCTCTATTTTTATGGATCTAATGTAAATAGTATCAATGGAATATCTTTATAATTTTTCTTTTGATATTTATTGAAGATATATTATTCTATTAATAGAAAGATTAATATTGTGAGATCCACATTCTAGTTATTCATGAGACTCTCAAATGAACTGAGTTATATAGAAAATGTTGAAAGAGTTATTTATAGAGTCAAAAAGTATGATTTCTATTCCATATTTTCTCTAAGGGTATAATCTCAATTGGTCATGAAAAGACAAAGTCAATCCATGAATAGCATATTCAAATGAAGATAATCGAGTTACATAGTTTTATTGGTTTGGAAGGTTACTCTTAGTAATTTTTACACATTTTTAGGATTATATAACTCATTAACCATGCATACTCCTAAAAGGGGATCAATTTATTTGCATATAGAAATGTGAAAAATGTTTTTATGAATTGAATATGATATTGGTAAAATCTATAATATTTAATATAAAATAAAGAAATGGTGTATTATATATATATATTGATTCCTTAATGAAGGTACTTGTGTGTATCTTTATTCATAATTATAGATTTATTGCCTATTTTCCAACGGAGAAAAAACTAATGAATATATCTAACCAAATCATGATCGTAAGTTAAAAACTATAATATTTCTTCTAAATGTATTAAGACACCATATATATGGTGAACGGTGTGTGACATATATAGATCAATAGAGTTTTAAATAAATATTCCCCTTGAAATAAATAAACAAGAGGGAATTTTGATGCCTCAATATACTCAAGTGTTATGATTTATTAATACACCACAACCAAGGGAATTAAAATAAGATAAAAGATTTATTTTGTTGTAAGTATCATGGAGATTTGAACAAAATGAGAATTGATAGGGACCCTTTGTTTGTGGATATAGTAAGGATGGATATGAGAATTATTATGGTAGGGGAAACTCAAACATTTTTACAATTATTTACAAACCATAATTATTATAAAATATACAAAATTATCATTTTTATTATGAGTATTTTTAGAAGAAAATCAAATCTATAAAATATGGGCAATTTGAAGAATTCAAAAATGTAGACGAAATTTTGAAATTTGAAAATAGGATTTTGTTTTTCTATATATCCAAGATAAAAAGGGAATTATTTGATGATTCTCATATGTATAATGTATCTATAAACCTTAGTTTCACTAACAAGTATATGGATTTGATGTAACATTTTTTGTGAAAAACTGTTATGTAGGTAGTTTTTGTGTATGTATCAAGATGTTTAGTTTGTCTACTAGTGAAGGGTGAGAGGTAACATCCTAGAGGATTCATCACACCTCTTCCAATTCCTATATGTAAATGGTATGAGATTGCAAAAAATTATTTTACAAGAATACAAAAGAATCCAAGAAATAATGATCTGATATGGGATATTATTGATCTACTTAAGAAATATGTACTTTTCATTTCTATAAGATAGTATATTCCATTGGAGTGCCTTGGATGACTATATATTAATTAATTTTTAAGAAATAATAGTGAACCTATTTAAATTGTTTCTGATCATGATCCACTATTTACACCAAAATTCTAAAAAATTATTTAGTGGGATATTCATACATAAATTCATTATAGAACCACATGTCACCCTCTAACCAATGAGTATTCATAAACTTCGATCAAAAATTTTGAATATGTGTTGAGTTCCTTATCACATAACATTCATGTTATATGGGTATTTACCATTTTTATAATTCTGTTATAAAAATATCCTAAATTAAAATATTCAAATGGAATCGTATGAATCGTTATATGGAACAAGATGTCACACACAAACTCTTTGGGATGATACTGATTAAAGGAATCTTATCAGAACATATATTTTAGGGGATACGATGAAAGAGGAAAATAATATTCTAACCCATATCAAAGAAACTCAATGTAGGAAAATTAGCTATGGCGGTAATCATGGGGAAGATGTTGAATTTCAAGTGGGAGATCATGTTTTCCTGATGATACATATTTTGATCGGTTTTATAATATTATGTTTTAAAAGAAAACAAATCTCTAGGTACATAAAATCTTTTGAAATCCTATATTGAATTGGATGTAAGTATTACCATTCGACTATTCCACTTAGTCTTTCTAAATCACTATATGTGTTATATATCGCTTTGTTAAAGAAGTTCATGCCAAACCCAACTCATGTTATCACGTATAATCAAATAGAATTGGACATGTTTTATCATACTATGAAGAGTTTATCTTGATTCTTTACCCTACAAAATATTTCTTGAGGAATCAGAAAAATTGGCTGGTACATGTACCTTTCATGAATCATAAGATAGAAGATGCGATGTGGGAACGAGAAAAGATTATGATGATGAACTACCGAAATATATTTATGAGGTGAAAATTTTGAGGTGAATTTTTTTTGAAGGGTCGAACAATAAAACAACCCAAGATTATATGGTATGTATCTTTTTAAATAAATTTAATCTATTTGATGGCTTATGTTAGACACACACTCTGAGTTCAAATGAATTGTGTTATATTATTATCTTACTATTGTAATGAAGATTTTAAATAAGAAGGGTTAGATAGGAAAAAATAATTTTTTAATGTTATATGGTTTATAAATTTATAGAATACATTCATTAGTAATTTATAAATGATTTGTAGAATTTGTTTTAAGAAAATAAATGAAATATTTTTTCTGAAAAAATGATGTTTTTGAATGAAATATATTTATATCATAAAAAGTTTAAATAGCCACTATTGGTGAATAGTTTGAATTAAATTTATGTATTATATATATAATTAAATTTTTTTAACATTCATATAATATTTTAACTATGAATAGCAAAATAATAAATTTATTTTTACATTTTAAAATTTCATTTTCTAATAGGGGTTTTATATAATTTTTATATTTATTTTAATGTTAGTTAATAATTTTAATAATAATTGAATAAATTTAATGGATTACCGATTTGGAATCTGGTGGCTCATATTTAGTAATAGATCTCTTTTATTTTTAGACATAATTAATAGTAACCCTGGAAACGTTTATCACCTTAGTAAAGGGTAAATTGAGATAATATTGTTTAAAACATTGTGGTAAGGCCATAGATTTTCAACATAATTATTATTGTATAAATTATATTATGAAATTAACAGATTAGGATTAAATTATAGTAGTTCAATGGTTGTGTTTCATTTAAATTGACTTATATATTATTTAAATCCTAGATAGTTACAAAATTTCACTCTATTCGTATTTCATATCTCTTTTGTGTTCAAATTGGGGGGAAGTAAAGATATGAATGAAAATAAATATATATTTTGATATTAACCAAATTATTTAATAATTTTTTTTTTTGGTTTTTAAAATTATATATTTATCGTAAATTCCTGTGCAACACTAATACAATATTTACTTAATTAACAGAAATATAAAATAAATGATATTAAAAATATGAATTTTTATATATTTTTATTTAGGTAATGTGTCTAATGAATTTTATATGTTTATATGATATATTATATAGGTTTTATAAAATTTTATTCAAATTAAAAAATTGTATTCATCTATTTTTTGTCAAATTAAATTAGTACTGTCAAAATTGAAAAATGATGTTTTATCAAAATAATAATTTATTAAATTAATAAAAACATTATTAAAAAAAATTAAAAGGTGGATATTATATGGTCTCAAATTTCATAAATATTTCGTTTATTGGCCAATTTTAATATCATATGTAATAATGAAAACTCATTAATGTTTAATTTTTTTAACATAATTAATATTAAAATTGATTAACTAAGGGTTAATCATAATGTTATCATTCAAAATGACACCAATTTTTTAATTTTTTTTATTAATTTATGGAATTAAAATTCTATAAAAACATATATTGAAATACCTTCCCATTTTGAGGAAATTTTTCATTATTATTAATTTACTATAATTTCATCATTTGAGAAATTCAAAAAGTGTCCCCCATCTCAATTATAAAAGGGAACCTCTTACCTCACTTATTCACACCACTTTGATCTATCTAAATCTAACAATGCCTACCCCTTTATCTTATACCAATACTTTTACTAATTTATTTCTTTATTTTCCCTATAAAAAAACAATATTAAGTCCCTTAATAAAGGATCAAAGGAATATATCCCAAAGAATAAGTAATTATCTTACATGATCAATTCCAATATATTCCTTCGTATACCTCTTATAAATTTATTTTAGTTCTAATTAATTAATAAATTATGTATAATAAATATAATTTATTGTTATTATTATTTATAAACCACTATTATGAACCATATTTTTCATCAAATGGGATGTGAATGTGTCGCTCGTGTGTAAGTACGACCTACTCTCTCTACGTAGAAACATGATTAATTCTTCATTTGTATGTATGGTAGTTTTGAAAGGTTTAATATTTTTATATGATACTTATAAAATCATTATAATTGTTAAATAATAATATCACATCTAAATTATTACTTTACAAACCATTGAAAATCAATAATGTGACTCGTGTGTACGGGGGGACAACCTCCTTCACAAAGTGATATGATTTTTTTTCATTTCTATTTTAATTATAGGATTATGACAATGAATTTTATGAATTTATAGGATATATATGATATTATAATGATTCTATAAATGATAATTGTCATTTAACTTTATTTTATTCCATTAGTAGAATAATACAAACCGATTTCATCCATACGTACAACCCAGTGTCTCTATTAACATTGTAACACATTTTTCAATATCGGCCTTTAATGGAATAATTTAAATTAATATATACATAATATATATTATATTTATATTATTATTATAACTATAGATATCATGAAACTATGATCAATGTATAAATAATAAAATTATATAACCAAAACATAAATAAAAAATGAAATAGTTATTACTCAAAACATTGATTTTAAAAAAATAATTATTAAGAAAATATGAATACAATATTATAATTATTTGATAAATGGTATGAAATATATTCATATGTTATAAAATAGATTTATAAAAAATTCATAGTAATTAAATAACAGTTTTGGACACATATAGAGGAATATATATCTGAGGTATGGTTTATGTTATAATCTCATCAATATTCAGGATTTTGCATTATTAAGAATATTTTGGGAAATAATTTTATTCCATATACATATTTTCTATATATTTTATTAAATATGATTATTAATAATATCATATGATTGTTTAATTTCATTTTTACCCACATGTTACTTCTTACAAATGGTTTGAAAAGAATATTTTAATCATTTTTCAGACAAGGTAAATTTTAACTTTTTGACAAAATTGGGAAAGGAATGTTTCAAATATATATTGAATGTATATATTACCCACTGTCTTGAATAGTAATTTCTTTGAAGATTCCATTACAATTTTACCATGTAACTTCAGAATAAAATTTATTCATTTGTAATTTCATAGTTTCTTTATATAATTTATTTTCAATGTTAAAAGATTATTTTTCTTAGGAATGTTTTAATGATATCTTTAGGGTATTTCTTTTCATAAATTAAAACAACCTTTTTAAAGATGATCCACTAAGTATATTTTATAATTATACCATCCTTACTATATCTCAAGATATTTTATGACCATTTTTTCTTGAGATGTACAATTTTCATACCATTTTCTATATTACATTGGATGGGTTATGATTTTATTTATTGACTGTGTAAATTATAAATATTTAATATTCCATTTAAAATATGAATATTTTTTGTTGATTCCATTTTACCCCTTTAATATTATTCCTAAATTGGAGTTAGTTTGTGATGATAAGGGTAAAATATATCCCCTAAATTCATAGTTAGGTCCCATGAGAGAAACTAGCATGGGTATTAGTTGGGGTCATACACATTTATAGAAGATGTCTTGTGTTGAGGAATCGATGATAAGTTTATGATACCAAAAATTTTGAATTTAAGAAATTATAAGATTGGTTAATAATTTCTAGGTGATTATTTTATTTGTTACAATATCCAGGGATTATTTTTTAGCTTACAAGCATATGACTTTATTTGAATTCCAATTATTTCCTCCCATATTATTCAGGATTTATTTAACTTCTGTTGAATGAGTAACCTTACTGGGCATTTAATATCACCCTTTTCTTATGTATATTTTCTCTTAGATTCCAAGAAGTGTATTATGATTTATATTAAAGGATAATATTGTATTATAATGGTGTTATCATATGAAACATTATATTATATTTTATTTTTTCAATTGTAATGTTAGATTGAAATATGTATCTTCTAATCCAAGACTTAATAACTATTCACACCATTGAGACATGATTATTTATATATAACTATTATTTAATAATGTAACCAAAAATTATTTTATGCTAGGTTTTGGTTCTTTAAATTTGTACTAGTGATGATTCCTTATGACATCATATAATATATAGGCAGCATGTACACAGTTCATGTATAGATTGAACAATTTGGGTGCTGGATGTAGTGTATCATCCTATATGGGTGGTGTTTCCCCTTTTTCTATGATAATAAAACATATGAAGATAATTTTGGTATCATAAGAGAAATTATATATATTATTAAGCAATGACTGTATTGTTTTACCCTTGGAGCAAGGGATGTTAGGTGCTGTCAGTTTCATACAACGGTGGGAGAGTATGGAGATGTCATCCTTTAGGATGTTTTAGGGATAAATCACTATATATAAATTGACTTATGCATATAATCTCACCCCAGGGATTTCCAGATATCTAAAATAGTATATCATATAATACCCATAGATCTACATGAGTTTAGAGTGTAGTTGGAGGATTTACAGTGGAATTGATTTGTAAGACCTACTATGTCACTATAGTTATCCCTAGTTTTATTCCCCAAGAAGATAAATGATATCATTAGATATTTCATTGATTATAATCACCTAATCTAAGTGATGATAAATAATAATTATCCACTTCCAAGGATCAGTGACCTCTTCAACCATTTGAAGGGGTTAGATTGTTCTCTATGATTAACCTCATATTTCTCTATCACCTATATAGATTTTTGGATGAGGATATAAAAAATATGTCATTAAAATTTATTTATGGTAATAATGCATATTTTTGATTACTTTAGACAAAAAAATCCTGTTAGAGTCGATGTGTATTAGGAACATAATCTATAGTCTAATCCTATGTTGGTTCACATTTTTTTCATCGATAACATCCTTGTGTACTCACCATCTAAGGAATAGCATGCAATACACGTGAGGATATTCATAGACAATATCTGAGAGAAACACCTTTATAATAGTCTATCAATGTATAATTTTTTTAATAGATGGGTTCCCTTCATGGGATATGTCATCTTGAAATAGGGAGTAGCAGTTGGCCCTATGAAGGTTTAGGTAGTGCTAACATGGGAGACACCCAAGAGCATGATTGACATATGATGATTCATTGGGAAAGAAGACTAATTTCTAAGACTCATATCTAATTTCTCTAGTACTGTTACACCCATGACTTTTTTCTTCTAATGGGGAATACGTTAATGTGTACATAGATGTGTTAATCATTTGTTTATGAGTTGCGATATAGGTTGATGAGCACCCCAATAATAATACTCTTGAAGGATGTTGTTGAGTATGTCCTGATCTACTATGAATACACTACTATGATTGGATATTTTACATTTAGTTAGGTAGTGATAGGTTATGAGTCTTGATAGTTTCAACCATAAGAGAATATTTAGGCAACCCATGACCTGGAGCTAGTAGTGGTGGTCTTTTACTTGAATATATGGCCATACTACCATATTGGTGAGAAATTGCCATATATTTTGAGAAATTGAGTTTCAATTATATATTCTCATATAATGATTCCAACTCGTCCCAGTGGCGAGGGATATAGTTACTCTAGGATTATAACATCTAGATTGTATATAATTATGGGAATGGGAAATAGTTTCAGGTACTCTCTTTAGGAGATCTTTATTGAAGTTGTTGAGAGAGGCTTTAGATCAGTATGAATCAATGCAATTATCTTTAGTGTACAAGGATATCTTACCTATGGTAAATGGTTGTCACCCCCACCCCCAATATTACATCGTGTTAGATAGGACCATATTTGAGATAACAACTATGAGACCTGTTGATATTTTATAACAACTAGATATTATCCTGATGGATTTTTTTAAGGTGGGGATGTTGTAATATATTTATTTTAGGAGACCATCATACAATAGATGTTATGGGAGGATGTTTTGAGGGTGTTTAACACATCCATAATGGTTGTATATCAAATTGTTTATTATATGTACCAAGTCCTTCGACATCAATTATAGTTTCTTGGAATGAGGAAATGTGTACTGGAGTTTGTCTCTCAATGCATCAATTGTTAGTAGATGAAGGCTGAGAACTAGGCTCCAATGAGTTTAGCTTAAACCCTCTAGGTGTGAGAGTGGCAGGGGGATAATATCAATATGGTCTTTGTGATGGGGAAACCATGATCATCTATAAGACATGATTCTATCTAGGTGATCATAGATTATCTCCCAAAGTCTACCCACCTCCTGGACATCTGAAAGAAGAGTTCAATTGAGATTTTGAGATGCCTTTACATATAGTAGATATTCATCATTCATGTAGTTCCCTAGATGATCATAACAGACCATGATTATCATTTAAAATCATGATAACTGAGAGGATTATAGTATGCCATTGGGTCTTAGTTTCATTTCCAAATGTCTTTTCACCCATAGAGAGATGTCCAGACTATATGGAAAATTCGTGTTTTGGAGGACATGATGTTGGGTTTCCGGTTGAAATTTGGTAATAGTTTGGAGGATCAAATGTCCTTGGTGGTGTTTGTGAATGTCAATAACTAAAATTCCACTATCTATATGGAACTATTTTAGACACTGTATTGGATACCCTATAGGTCACCACTATGTTGGGTAGATCCAGGAGAGTCATCACTTATGGGGCCTGATCTAGTTTGAACTATGACATATATGGTTCAAATCATCCAGCACTGGATGTGGATTACCTAGAGCTATTAAAAGTATTATATGGACCTATGGTGTAGGCCTTTGGATTTTGATGAAAGAGACTTTTAGTTTTAGAAGTTCTCACCTAGGTGAGGGTTGTGATTATTTAGTAGGGGTGGAATGTAATATTTTAGGTACATAGGTCCATTTCATATACTACATAGGGAAAACGATGTGGGGTTCCTCTTGGACCAACCACCATAGTTAGACTAGGTATATTATGTGTTCCACATGTTGTATCTGAGGTGGTATGTGTGTGACACATAACCTATTATCGTCTTCTTCGAGATGGATGTCGATGATTGAGCTAACTCTGTAGATTAAATGGTAGAGATTGTTATTAATAAGGAGAATATCTTCTCTGGTTGAGTGATTATCTTAATGCATATATGGTGGTAGAGTATGAATCCTTAGGAGAAAATATGGGAGCCGGAAAACCATAATTTAGCTTAGTACCCTGAAATTATTGAGAAGGTTTTACTTTTTGAAATGTAAATACATTAAGGTGGTGATAATGTATCATGTCCACTCTTTTCCATATGAATCTTTTGGATATTTGAAATAATATTTTCATATCATTTAACTTAGTCACCATGAGATTTCGTGGCCCGAGGAGGATAAAATTTGATATAGTAAAATAGTAAATATTATATATTAGGCAAAAATAATGGTTATGAAATAATTTAAAAACTCTTGAATGATGTCTTAGATGAGAAATATGAGACCTCTATTAAATTTAGAATGTTTTTTATGTGTGACATAACCATTATTATAATCTATTATATTGTTAAAGGGTTTTCATGGATGAATTAGAAAAATGGATAAATATATTAATTGATTAACTCTGTATTTAATTATCTACACCTAATCTACTATTTAAAACCCCAATTATGGAAATCCCCATGGTTAGCCATATAATATTAGGGTTTGTGATGGGGTATATTCGAG
This sequence comes from Viscum album, assembly GCA_963277665.1. Classification (NCBI taxonomy): domain Eukaryota; kingdom Viridiplantae; phylum Streptophyta; class Magnoliopsida; order Santalales; family Viscaceae; genus Viscum; species Viscum album. Next base: position 1,990,134,342 of record OY728126.1, on the reverse strand, counting down.
GAGCTATCTTGTAAAATCCTCATATAATCTTGGATTGGAAACCAATGTACTAGTGATGTTTGTGGATCTCATCCAACAATAACATCAATGATTCTTCATCAGTGATTGATCCAAAATTAAGGTAGGGAATTTGATTAATGTGGACTAAAATTGTTTTATATCCCATATATAATGTGAATATTTCAACCAAATAGAATTTATTATAAGATCAGTTGTTGGATACCATTTTTTTATTATATTTGTAATGATAATAATTGTTTTTTCTTAATGGATTCTTCATTTTTTTGTTTGTCACTATTCACATAATCAATTAAAATCCAAAAAGATAAATAGACAACATTCAATCAGAACCTTTATCTATGTAATTGCCTCTAGAATTTATTCACACAACAGTATTTTGTAGTCTGTTTGGTGAGAAGTATGGAAAATAACTAGTTTTTGATCATTTAACACTCGATAATAAGTTGAAAAAAATCATTTTTGTCAGGTGCAGGTGTGAGAATAAGGTAATGTTCATTGAAAAATGGGAAATAAAATAGGATATTTATTTGATAGACGATGCATTCATGTTCATGGTTTTGGGTGTTACTAGGATGTGGATTGACCACAGTCATTTTCTGAGCAGATTGGGTGGCTAGAATCTGGCCACCGATGATGGAAATATTCGATCAACATTATATTTGGAGACTTTTGTGAGAATTTTGGCTAGAGATACCACTTCAGAAGAATGAGAAGAAGATATTTGAAGAATATTTGGGTTTCAAAAGATAGTGACTGTCTAGAGTGTAGTATGAAGAACACAAATCATGTAGTAACCTAGATGTGGTGGCTATGTTTTCAAGAAAACAAAATATCACATGTTGTTTGGAACCCAAAAAATATCGTTTGACCTATGCATATGATTTTCATATAAACTTAGTGTATATGGGCACATACATGACCAGATTTCCCAAACTTAGAACAATACATGGGAATAATCGTAGAACATGATCACGAACTAATGTACCTTATCATGACCTGAAGTAGATGGGAAAACCTGGCACCAGAATGAATCATCATGTACTCCCAATACAAACAGTTTATATTCTCTAGAGAAGTTTGAGGAAATTGTTGTCTTTATTTGTGGACTTTTTTCCTTAGAATATGTTCCCTTCATCCATCCCTATGAGGGTTGAGTGAGACATCATGTCATGATCCTAGGATGTGATCCCTTATATAGGGTTATTACTCAATGGAGTGTTAGGATTCCCTCTATGTGACATGGGGTGGAGTACTCTATCGTATATTTTTTTCCAAGGTGGGGTTTTAGGAATTAGTATTCCAAATATATGTGGGAATTGATCACCTACTCAACTATTTATTCTGAATATGGTATGGTATACCCCTTGTTCAGAGAGAGATATTCCTTATTTTTATATAAATATTTTATGAGTTCTGTCACATATGTTTTTATAGAGAGTCATCATGAGAAAAACCTCTGAGAAGAGAACTATCAACACTATCAGGATTGTGGAGTGAGTTCTCTCATATGAGAATTACTTTATAACCTCAAGTAGAATCCATGTCAGGTAGTATGATTGTGACCTTACCCTCATAATTTGTGTCTATCTAAAGTATATATGGGCTATTAATGTTCTACTTCATAGTCTGATTATAATTACTTAGTAATTATGAGAAAACTAGTCTCTTTATGATTTATGTTTGGTAATTTTCAGTCTTCTATTGGATATTATTATAATGACAATTTTAAAAGCTCTACCCACAGATGTAATGTATTTTTTAGACAATATTCTTTTTGATAGAGTCCTTGTAAGAATAAGAAGAGGCAGTACAAAGATAGACTACACAAACCTTGGTTTATAGCAAGTGTTACATATGATATTATTCCCCGCCATTCCTTGTAGGATGAAGTTTTTTACAATTTTTTGTGGTCTTTTAGTTGGAACTTTAGGTTTCTCATATATATTTCATACAATTATTGTGGGATATTGATATATGCATGCCTATGGGCATTAGTTTTATTTTATTTTTTAGTATGGTGTTGGTGGATTGGGGTTGTGTGTGGATATATGGGTACCATAGGGTATGTCTAAATATGTGTGTGTAATGAATAGTGGGAACTTGTCACAATCCCTTTTCCTATTAAATAATGTCTTATTTTGTCATTCTTGGATCATGTATAGTTAGGTGGGATCTAGTGCATCATTTCATGACACAATAATTGACTAAAATTTCACTGACTATGTAAAAATGTACTATTAAGCCTTCGAAAGATATTGGATGGATATAATACAGTCTCTAATAATCATGCCCAAATCTCCAACCAAATGAAATTCTAGAAAATTTCAGAAAAACACTAAACCCCTCAAAATGTTCAAAACAATCTAAACTTAAATAAATATAAAAACATAAAAATAACACTGGATGTTGAAATAACCTCACTATGACACATTCTTCCTCATGAAATATCGTGGTTTAAAATAGAATGTGAAAATATGTGAAACCAAAAAATAGTTTATTATCAATTTCATCTAATGAAAACCCTCAAAAAACCCCAAACAAGTCCAAGATATAACCAAACCATTAAAATATAATTTTAGTACCTAAAATAACTAAGAAAAATTATAAACATTCTACCTATTTTATAAATATTCAATACGTGAAATATAGACAAAACACATATAATAAGAAAAAAAAGAAGAACCGCATCTTCAATAGGATAACCATTGGAAGAAGAGAATAAACAATAAATAAATGACATTTTCCAAACAACATGATAAAAAATTCATGGTTAAACACCCCATTCCAACGAACATGACCAATTAATCTAATCATAAAACATCCAAAAATAACCCACAAAAAGGAAATTGTAGTATAAGCCCTAATAGAGCCTCTAAAAATGATCATGGGTTATAAAAATGGTCCACCACACCCCTCATGGGCTTACTAGGACCTCAAAGACAGAACATCACCTAATAAGGATCCCATTAACAAAACATTCTCCATTGGGTTCGTATCAGCATGTAAGACTAGTCCCAGATTACTAAGCATGGACAAAATTTCTCTAAGGTCCAATCCAATATGAGTCCCATCCTAAAAGAGTAATCATCCATAACCACATAGAACTCATGTTATAATAGTTCATGAACTAATAATTATCACAAAAATTATTAATGGACATAACATAGAAACAAAGGAGTCACCCCATGAAACATCCAATAAAATAACCTCTCAACCCTACAAGATCCATAAGCTACAAAAAATTGAGACCAAAAATACAAAATGATTACAAATAAAAACCACAATATATCATACAAAAAAGATTCAATCATTCCATTTTAATTAAAAATAATTAAAAACACAGAACCCCAATAAGAATATATGGTTAAATCATTTTTTTAATAAATAACTCTTTAAAAAATTCAAATTCATTACTCTCTAAATAATAAAATACAACCTCAGGGAAAACCTATGAAAGACTCCAAATATGGAGAGGGACTCAAATCCACCAACCTATTTTGATTTTGGGTATCATTTAGAACTATATTGATCCTTGTAAAGTGATGATATGCGAATATCATCCTCAAATAGAATCCTTTTGTATTTTTTAGTGTCCTTTATTTAGGGAATTATCAAAATAACACAATATATTAGTCGGATAAATTCATGCCTAAAAAAATTAAAAAAGTACAAATATAAAGAGGGGAAAATAATAAAATTATTCTATTCAGAATACAATACAATGATCATATATCACTAAAATTACATTATTCTATGGGATAATTTTGAAAAATAAATATATTTTAGGAAAAAAACATCTATGTTAGAATGATTCACTTCGCTTTGAAAACTAATCAAAGTCAGTCAGTAATTTTATTTGAATTTTGAATCCACTAGCTAGAGAAATAAAGTCACTTTAGTAATTTTATATAGAATCTCATTTATATTTTCAAAATGTTCTCTAAAACTATAATAAAATTTAAAAATTCATCATATGTTTCATTTAAAACATGGGAATCAATTTCAATCAACATTCCATAGTTTTTTTAATATAATGGCTTACAAAATAATCCCATTCTACATTTTTAAAAAACAAATAATTCTTAAAAAATGTTTTATAATAAGGCATAAAGAAACAATTGAACAAAATTCGTTTTAATCACAACAAAAAACATTCAATGTCCATATAATTTTAATTACACTAAGTGGAAACCTCTTTTGTGGATATTTAGAACCAAGTGGGATAAAATACCAAGTGCATTGTAAATTTGTACATGGATTATCCATGAGGTTTGTCTAGTCATTTTACGATCATATGGATGCCTATATGAATCATATATAACAATATATACGGGATACAGAAGCTATGATTGATTATGTTTTCTAAACATATAACTGAAGTTCATCTTCTTTTTCACCCCAAAATTCACGATAACCCCTAAATTAATTTAAAAACTCTTTGGGGATTAAAATACCATTCACCCCTATCAAAAGTCATTAAAAATTAAAAAATACAGTCAAAATTAAAGACTAAAAACCCAACATCCAATTGAAAATAAAGTATTATTGTGGACAAGAGCTAGTTAGAATCTCCTAAAACTGAGATATTTAGTTCTAAAATTCCAATATTCTTACTACCATTAAGAGTCTAAAAAATAATGATTTCCACAAAAACCAATGACATTAAACGATGCCTAGGATATAATAGAATTTATAATGAACTAGCCTAGGTTGACCTGACACATCACATAAAAGTTCTCTCCACTAGGATCAATATTCACTCCTGAGCCCCATGGGTTAGAAATTAGTGTCTAGGAATCTCTAGGGAACACATGGGAATGATTTTCCAAGAATTTAGAGTCACCACACAATAGACCATTTTATAAATTTCCGAAAATGAATTCCCATATATTAGATATCCATGAAATATCAATTATCATAACCAAAATAAATATACTATCCCGAAGACACATATCAAATTAAAATAACTCAAATAGATTCAAATTTTAACAATATCTAAATAGTTCATCATGCTCACATAAATAAAAAATTGGTACAAAGCATATAATTTCAAAAATAAAAGGAACAGAATTAAAAAATGGTAGTCTTGTCAGCTATATTGACATAAGAAAATAAAAACAGTACCCCAAATGGACTAAACACAAATACATATCCCTAAAAACCATGGTTTTTCTCAACATCCTAAATCACCACTATCGACCCAAGAGATATATAGGTAATGAGAATGAATCCTGTAACCTGTATGAAACAACTGGGATTCAATTCTCTAATTTAGTTGCATGTATAGTTGGGGTGAGGAAAACAACCTAGTTGGATCCCACCAAGGAGTCCATGAAATTATTTTAATTAATATTTCCAGAAATTATAGTTTGAAATTTTATAAGGAACTTACATTTTTCCATCTTGGGGACCCATATCAAAAGAAATCATTATTTCCTAAATTTAATAATCTAAAATTTCATTCAAAATTCAGGAAACTAAAATAAAATTTATACCATGGTATGATCCATTAATATTTTTTGAAAAATAGGATGTAAAATTTTTAAAACATATTTTAAAAGCTTCCTTGAAAATTCATGAAAAAGAGAAGCATTGCATTTTAAATTTAAATTTTTTTCCCAAATGCTCTAAAATAATAATGAAAACACAGCTTCCCAATGATAAATAGAAACTACACACCAGGGTCACCCATATATTAAAAAGTAATATAATTAAAAATAAAACCAATATTACCAGAACCACAAATCAGAAATCAAGATATATATAAAAATAAATATTATTTGGGAATTACCTATTAAACCACTGATAAAGGAAGATGAAACATGGGTCACACACCTAGAAACTAATGTAATATGATCCTAAAATAGTTAATGGGAAACTAGGCCATCCTATAGGATTCAATATATCCTAGTAACCCTATAGAATTAGTTGATCTCTAATCCATCTTAGAATCATGTAACCATCAATGGAAAAACCATCAGGGAGTGATTATCAACCATTGTTATAACTATATCAAAGAAATAATCTAAACTATATTACTCACTTATCCATGTCTTTACCCAATCACCTAGTTTTCCGATGACTATAAAATTTGAGAAGTTAAACTAAAATCAAGATAATTATATATATAATCAAATTATTATCAATGAACTAATCTCGAACACCCTTTCGCAGAATATCCCATATCACATCATCTATCAAAAAATTAAATATTAAATAACCCATGTCATGCCAAAAAATATATTAGAAATTCAATGAGTTTCTCATGATAAATAATCCCTATTCAATTAGCATGCCAAACCATCAATTACATGAAAACGACATTGGTATTTGGAATCAATTCATATTCTCCAAAATATCATCTCATAAAATAATTTGATTATACCATTGAACATTCACCTTGTCAAAACCAAAAACATTATTTATAAACATATCATTTTTATTTAAAGAATAAATGTATGGTTGAAGGATAAAATATATTATAAAAATTATTTATGTAATACTTTTGTGAAGATTCATAACCACATCACCTAAAAAACCTCCATTTTATAATCAAATATGGAAATCCATAAGTAAGAATCGCCATGTCAATATTAAAATGATGACAAATAAATTATAATTTCCTTAAAAATCAATATATAAATATATATTTACATGAAATGAATTTATAAAGTCCATTAATACATGAATTTAAAATTTAAGTAAACATATAGAAACACCTTATTCAAAATAGTGGAAATAAAGCATCATCATGTCATCTCCCATAGTGAACACCTAAAAAGGTAATAAGTACCCTCTATATGACCTAATAATCAACAAAACCCACTTATAATACATACTAAACCCTAAGTACAACCACCACTAAATCTTGGGTTATTGATAGAGTTATAAACAAAATGTAAATAGAATGTGAAATGGAAAATAAATAATTAGAGGGAAAATCGAGGGGTTTCCCTAAAAAACTCATAAAATAAAAGTTATAAGAGCATGAAAATTATGTATAAGGGATTGGAGAGTCTTTATTCCTACTCGAAGGGTTTTCCGAACTATGAGTGGAGGTAGAAGTGTGTAAGGAATAAAAAATCAATGTGGTGTTCCTATAAATTCAACTTTTTAATGAATTTTATGTGGGTGATATGGTTTGGTCATATGGTTTGGCGAACCAAGCACCAACTCTGTGATAGGAATTTCACGATCACTAGGAACCAATATACATGGGGAACATATTTAATCATAACCATGTGATAAATATTCAAGTTACCCTAAGTGAAAAATATGATTCAATGTTTTCTCAAAATCCCTCTATGGTTTCAGTGAGTGGGAAATGACAATGTAAATAAGCAATATGAAATATGGAACACATATTTCATGGATATTACGTTAATTCTAAAAACCACATAAAAACTATGAAACACCTCAAATTTTTATAGATATTATAGAAAATTAATACCCTTAACATTTTCAAAACTCTTGAATATTAAATAAATACTATAACACCATAAAAAATTAGGTTATTAAATTACATCCATGTTGAGAATTCATGATTTCACATTGGTTTGGTGGTTGAGTTGGGTGAATTCTATTGATCATCATTACTTCAAAAAACATTAATATACTTGGAGTTAGATTTCAAAATTTGTTTATTAGTTTTAGCATAACTTAACTATACTTTTTGAACTTTTTTGATCATTAGTATTTGGGTTTTTTATTTAAAATAGTTCAAAAATTATTGATTTCTAGGTGGGGTTTTTTTTAAGTTAATTTATTTTTGGGAAGATATAATTTTAATTAATTATTACTAATATTTTTATTGGTGGAATAGATTTGAGTATTGTGGTATATTATTTGTCTTAGTAGATAAATACATGGAATGTAATTCTAATTTTGTGAGGTAGATCCCTCGTTGAGAGGAAGAATTAATTGTTATGACCTAACCCATAAAGGCCCGCCTTGTCGCCGATATGTTGAGTGTGAATATGCTAATCCTACCTCAATAGTCATGGGGATATAAAATAATTCTGAGTAGTCGTATCTCACACATGGAATGCATGATCCTAAGTACTTGTACTCCTTCAAACATGTGTAAACCCATATAGTGATGAGAAATTAAAAAGATTGATACAGAAATTAAATGAAAGATATATATCCCATATAAAAGTATGCCAATAAATAATATAAAGTGGTAATGGATACTAATCAAATATCACTAAAAGAAAACATAATATCAACCTTCTTATAATGAGGGGACTACTATCAAATACAACAACTATTAAACACCTAATTCTATCTAGACCAATATAATCTCCACTTTCTCCCATTCTTCCCAAGACTCTGTCAAAAGGACCCTTATCTATATAAAAAATGCAATGTGAATCTAAAACCCTGTTTTGCACGGATTTCGGGGATGACCTCCTGGACGGGAGATTCAAACGTTCCGATCGGTTTCTAGTGGGTTTTTTCGTAGAACCGGAAACATCCAATGATTCCACATCCTTTTGGACCCACTTTCCAAAGGTAGGCGCTCATTAGCTTGTGGACTAATGAGGCTTAGGAATTTGCATTGGTCGAGAGGATGGGAGGTTGGACTCATCACACCTTTTTGAGGGGAATTATTGTCTACTCCGGGACTCTCTTTATAGATTTAAGTTATGTTCGTGAATCCTTATTACATTACCAAGTATAAAATGTGCATTCCTTTAGTTTTAACAATCAATGATTAAATATGCAAGAAATTTAGAGAATCTTTTATATGTATTCGAGGTTCTTCATCAATAGCGAATCATCTTTATCTGTTTAGAGATTCTTGGTCAATGGTATCCTTCAAAACATTTATATAAAAGTCTCTTGGTCATTATGATGACCGGGCTGGTTTTAAAGCCACTCAGTGGGGCACTTGAAGTTTATCGTCATTCAGAAGGATAGGGATTATTTCAAAGTTGGGATCGAACCCATAAATGGGCTACCTACGTATCCTTTGTTTTGGAAAAGGAATCATAACCCACGTAGTTCGAGTGATGGAGTATGATGTTTATGATTGATGGCTCAAAGAAAAATGTCATAATTACTTTTACACTCTATGCTCACGTGAGTCATGCTCGGTGTGAGAAACAAGAGGTATTGGTAAAAATTTAGACAATTGTTCCATGAAAGATGCAATCATAAGAAATTGTTTGGGGCTTAGGTATGTATGACTGCCCAGATAGATGAAGGTTTAGGATTCACTTTTAGGGAGAAAATCCAGGAATAGGGTCCATAAAGGTATATGTGCTTTATGGAGATTTGAATACTCTAATCTTGGGGCTTACTCCTAAGGAGGATGCCCAAGTTAGGAGGGGACTTATGATTGGGTTTTACTCCTGAAAAGGAAACCCAAATCATGGGTAAATTAGGACTTGTTAAGAGAAATTTAAGAGGGATTGGGGTTTACTCCTGAAAAGGAAACCCATGATTATGACTGGGACTTACTCCTAAAAAAAGAGGCCCAGGTTATGAATGAGTCTTATTCCTGAAAAGGGAGACCCAGGTTAAGGGACTTGGGGTTTACTCCTGAAAATGATGCCCAAGATTATGACTGAGTCTTATTCCTGAAAAGGAGACCCAGGTTAAGGGACATGGGGTTTACTCCTGAAAAGGATGCCCAAGATTTATGACTGAGTCTTATTCCTGAAAAAGGAGACCCAGGTTAGGGATTAAGGTTTGGGGCTTACTCTTGAGGAGGATGCCCAAGATTAGGAACATTAAGAATTTGGGGCTTACTCCTAAAGAAGGATGCCCAGGTTAAAGTATTATGATTGGGGCTTACTCCTGAGGAGGATGCCCAAGTTAAGGATTCTCTCATCTTAAAGGATGAGGTTGAATGAATGAACTCTCTATATTTAGTGACATAATGATATTTAAATCACTAGGTTTTGAGAGATATTCCACAGAATTCCTTTCAGATAAGGAAGTCAAATCAAGAAATCATGCCATAAATGGGTTTGAAGAGTGTCTTGAAGATTGAATCTTTAAAAGGAAAGGTGTATTGGCTTAAGAGGGGTAAAATGGGAAAGATGGGCACCCAAAAAGGTAGGGGCGCGCAAGTCTTGAAAGGCGCGTAAGTCTTCCGTGGGCATGCAAGTTTTGGTCGCGCAGGTATACCTGCGCGACACATGGTGTACTTGCGCGATTTTCAACCAGCATTGAAATATTTGAGCGACTCTTTTTTAAACCCTTTAAAACCCTCTTTAGGTTCTTCCAGAAAAGGGACGCGCAAGTTATATTGAAGGAAATAAATCGGCGCACAAGTGTTTGATAAGTTTCAACACTTAGGCCTTCCTTCTTCTCTTTAGATCTTCCGTTCTAGGTAAGAAATTACCTTAGAAGTGTTCCGAAAGCTTTGAAAAGAGACTTGGGCGTCGGGAGCTTCAATCCAAGTTTCTGGAAAAAGATCCTCCTCGAATGGGGGGCCCACATGGTCTATTTATAGGCAAAAGAAGACCCCGGGCGGTTATAGGGCGGTTACCACTTAGGTCGCGCAAGTCATCTACGTGACCAAGGGTGTCGCGAAAGTGTACTTGCGCGACAGTGAAAAAACATGCGTGGTGCAGTTGTTGTCGATCCTTTGTTCATGCCTTTGTTGATTTTTGTTGTTTTCATCAAAGGTTGAATCACTTTGAGCTCAGATATTCCCTTTTCCGATCTTTAGATTCTGTGACGAAAGGAGCATCAACCAAAGTCCCCCCTCAGAGTTGGATCCCGAGAGAAATGAGGATTTAACTCTGAGGAAATCGAATCCCTCCAAAGGAAAAGGGAGGCGCGCAAGTCTTCATTGCACAGAGGGTGGCGTGCAAGTTTTCGGCGCGCATTCCTTAAGCGCTCTGAGTGCGGCGCGCAGATAGGCCTCCTGGCCTATAAATACACGGCCCTCACCTCCGTACAAGTATCCAGATTTCCAGACTTCATACCTTCCCGAGCTCTCGCCGTGCAGGTCACCCAAGCCGCGCAAGTCCCTTTTCCACTGTTCCCTCGCTGTCGCGCTCCTGTAAAGGTATCTGTACTTGCACGGTTTATACTTGCGCGTCAAAAACTAGCGCGACAAACAAAATACTTGCGCGCCATTGTTTAGATTTGCGCGACTTAATGCCTTGGCCATTTTTTCCGAATTCTTTCACAAATTTTATGAAAAATAAACCCATTTAAGAGTTAAATTTGTTCAACTTTTGTGCAGATTCAATGGCTCCTAAGGGAATTGGAATGGCTGATGAACTGGCTAGCAAGCGGATTGATGACATGATGAACATTATTGGCCATTATTACTATGATATCTGCGACAGCACTTTGCCAGTTTTGGATAAGTACTTGAAGAAATATCATCTTAATTTCCCACAGAGAATCCATCTGCCTCTGTGTGGTCATGGTCATCTGCAAGGAGTCAATGTTCCAAATGCAAATAATTATACACCTGAGATGAAGCTGCACTGCTACTCCTCTATTTCGGTTATGCTATGCATTAAGAGCAACAACAATGGTGTGAACTTTCAAACTCTTCCTCCATGTCATTTCCTTGCAGATATGAAAATGGAAAACCCATGGGCTGAAATGTTTTCCACTGCCGGTTGGTGGAGAGAAGACAAACATGGTATTAGAGCAATATCTGAAAAGAGTACTCTCTCCAAATGGATCTTTACTTCCAATGCTCCATTCTCAAATCCATGTATCCATCTTCCAAGTCTCTTGGACAGAAACAGAGTCACTGTTTGATTAGCAGAAAATTTTCTCAAACCGCACTCAAGAACATCCTTTTACAATTGTTCCAAGAAGAGCTAGTATCACTACATCTCTTATTGTATCCAATTGAATGAATGAATTCCAGGTGGTTTCTGATGAAGCTCGGGATGCCGTAAATCAAATGAAGTGTTATGTTGAAAGCCTCTTGTAATTCTTGAAAAAGAGAAGAGACTCCAGTCTGTGGATGTCCTTCTAACTCTTGTGTATCAATGAAAAACACTTTTGTCTTCAATCATTTGTACCTGCATTCTCTTCACTACCTGCTTCAAATTTACTTAAGACAATGGGACTAGTAAGCATAGTTTGATTTTTACTAGGACTATTAAAAATAATCCTACAAACTTTGAACCTTTTAATTGCTCAATCTTACCTAAATCATACAAAAAATGTATATTTAGTGAGCTAGAACTTGACTTTTATTCAGAGTTCCTTTGTCTTTTGTGTGGGCAGTTTAGAGTCATGCACGTCGGACATAAAGGGGCTAATGTTTAAGGTCGAAATATCTTTGACCAAAATGGATTAAAATGGAATCAATTCCTTGACAATTTATCTGAAAACATATTACCATACTCAAGTATGAGGAAAAAATGTAAACTATGGCTTAAGAATATTTGAATCTGAGGAATGATATGAAAAAGAGCTAAAAGACATTAGAAGAAGTAGTTTCCAAGAATGAAGTTACTATTATTTAACAAAACCCGTTAGGGGGTTGAAATATGCAGGGCCACCTTTGGGCATTGGCTGCATGGTCAAATAAATAGCATCTTTTGGCTGACAAGTCTGTTATGTGGACTGTTTATGCAAGGCCACCTATGGGCACGTGCTGCATAGTCAGGCAAAAGAACTCCCAGAAATTTACTTTCCTAATGCTAAAAGCCAGTGAAAGTTTATGGAGATTCAAATTTTCTAAAGTATAGAGTTTGTTGTATGGAATGAGGTACTTGAATATGGATAAGATATTTCCGAACAAGAATATCGAAGAACTGGATGAATATCACTCCTACGAAGGTCTGATCCAAATGTAGGGAAGAAGAATAAACCATAGAGTTGAATACTTTCAGATCATGAAAAAGGATATGGGACAAATATGTTAAGGATTGATATTTTTTTTGCGGATCCCTACATACTGTCGTTTAAGACAAATAAGGACAAAAGAGGCATTCTTCCCAAGAATGAAGTTACCATTATTTAACAAAACCCGTTAGGGGGTTGAAATATGCAGGGCCACCTATGGGCATTGGCTGCATGGTTAAATAAATAGTATCTTTCGGCTGACAAGTCTTTTATGTGGACTGTTTATGCAAGGCCACCTATGGGCACGTGCTGCATAGTCAGGCAAAAGAATTCTCAGAAGTTTGACATTTTTGTGACTAGAAGTCATGAAAAGGGTTATGAAGATCTGAAAATATTTAAGGTTAGGATTATAACACAAAAAGATGGGTATTTTCCAATGTATATAGAGATACATAGGTCAATGATAACCATAATCATGTTGTGGCTGGGTCCTGAAAACCTGGACTTCACTACGTATCTCATAAGAATGAGAATCAAGCCATACGTAGTTCTTAAAATGCAGTTTAACGTCATGCAGGACGAAAGTATGAGTGATCTTAGTTTAGGGTCATAGAATTCGGACCATAATAATGAATACACAGTGTGTGTTTTCATGAGGACTTTTCAGCCAAGGGACTGAAAGTGAAATTTGGGGTTAGGCCCAAAAGACTTGGGACTGGATTCGAGGGATACTCGAATGTTCCTACGTATCCCATAAGGATGGGAATCAAGTCCACGTAGTTCTAGGATTACCCTTTGTACAAATTTGGTTCGTACATGTGAAGGGTGAAAGGGGACTTTAGTGCAATGATGGTTTAACCTAAGATAAAAAGTTTATTCATTACCATGTATGCATGTAGTCTTTTGAAAATGAAAACCATGATTGAAAAATCAATGTCAAGAATAGTTCCTTCTCAAATGAGGAAATCAAAGAATATTGTAGTTTATTGTCGTACCGGAAAAAAGTGTTGTATATTTTAACGTCATATAACAAGGACGAAAGTGAATCAATGTAAAGATATTGATTCCAGGGGAGGTTTCACAAATCAACATCATATGAGATGGTGGTGAACCGATGTGAAGAGATTGTTTTTGGGCTTGAACCCTGGGAGGTTGCCTACATACCCAGCCTGGAGGGCAAGGATCAAAGTCCGTGTAGTTCAATTAAAGAATGAATTAATGATCAAGTTGTTCTTGTGGACAGTGATCTAAATAAAAAATGTTGTTGGGACTTATACATGGTTAGTGGCCCAAAGGGAGTGTTATGGTTGATGTTCACTCTAATCTCACGTGAGTCATACTCGGTGTGAGAAACAAGAGGTAATAACAACCTTAATGATGCACAGTTTAATGTCATGTAGGACATTAAAAAGGGACTATGCAGTTTAAAGTCTTGCAGTTAGGACTATTGGTGCTGCACAGTTTAGTGTCATGTAGCAGGGACAAAATAACAGTTTAATGTCATGTAGGACATATCAAGGACTTTCTGTACAGTTTAGCGTCATGTAGTTAGGATGATGGGGACAATACAGTTTAACGTCATATTGGACGAAAGGGGGACTGTGCAGTTTAATGTCATGTAGTAAGGACAAAAGAGTGTACCATTTTAACGTCATGTCGGACGAAAGTGCGAATAGTTTAAGGTCATATGCATGGACCGTTAATGGTACAGTTTAATGTCATACTGGACTTTTGAGATTATATAGTTTAACGTCTTTCCGGACGTGAGGGACTTTTATACAGTTTAGCGCCATGTAGTTATGACGTCGCAGTTTAACATCTTGCTGGACATAAAGGATTTGCAAATAGTTTATGGTCATATACATGGACCAGGGATGATGCAGTTTAAGGTCATGCTGGACGGTTTATGGAACTTTTTCACAGTTTAATGTCATGTGGGACGGAGTTGCAGTTTAAAGTCATACTGGACCATTGCTGTATAGTTTAAAGTCATGTAGCTAGGACTGAGGTGAACCAATATGAGAATATCAGTTCTGGGGACTTTTTACAGTTTATCGTCATGCTGGACGATGAAAAGTGCCACACAGTTTAATGTCATGTTGCTAGGACACAATATAGTTTAATGTCATTTCGGACAAAATATAGTTTAATGTCATCTCGAACAAAATATGGAACTTCTGTACAGTTTAATGTCATGTAGATAGGACATAATACGGTTTAGTGTCATGTAGGACATAATATAGGGACTATGCAGTTTAAAGTCTTGCAGTTAGGACTATTGGTGCTGCACAGTTTAGTGTCATGTAGCAGGGACAATATCTGGCTCGATTTCCGTAATTGACATTATGGATCTTTCCATAAGAGTATTTTGATTTGGGCCTATTTTGTCAATTTGACTGATAGGTAATACATAATCTGTACTCACCTGTGAAAATGGATTTATTGGAATTATTTCCAAACCATATGGAGCATTAAATTTGGTAATTTCTTTCATTGTAGATTTTTCTCTTCCCTTCATGTGATAAAATTCCTCCTCAATGTATGGAGACTCACATGTCTTGAACGGGGATTTAGCACCATACAATGTTCCGACTTGACCATCGAAACAGTATTTGAGACATTGATGGTATGATGACGGAATAGCTGCATACTGATGTAGCCAGGGTCTTCCAAGCAAGATATTGAAAGCTTAGTACTGATCAACAATCATGAAATCTGAATTGGAAACAAGATCTCCAAACTGAGTTCTGAGTGTAACTTCTCCCAGTGGTTCTTGTTCATTTTTATCATATCCTTGCAACATCATGGTAGAAGGAGATAAATCAGATTCCGTGAGGCCCAATCGACGAAGTGTACGAATGGGCATGAGGTTGACTCCTGAACCATTGTCAATGAAAGCTCTTCGAACATCTATACCATTGACTTTGCCAGATAAGTACAAAGGTTTTATGTTCCCATGCACACCATCATCTTCATCTTTATCAGTAAAAGATATCACTCCATGGCATTCTGCAGGATTATTCTCTATGTGATAGATTTCAGCTGCAGCAATTTGAGCTTCAAACTCCTGAGGACTTGACAAAGTTTCGATGAGTGCTTCCCGAAGATCTTTTGACAGATTCAAAGCATCCAAAATTGATAACTTGGATGGTACGTGGGCCAAGTGTTTCAATATATCATACTTTTGATCTAGAGGTCTACGTTTCCCAATAGAAATATGTGGTTTAGTAGGTACCTTGGAAGCTGATGCTTTGGAAGCTGATGCATCTTGTATTGAAGTTGGCAACATCCTTGGTTTTGGAAAATTAGACTGATTAGATCCATTTACTTGCTTAGAAGATGGAACCTTTAATCGGTCTTCCAAAATAAATGTGCCAAAACTAAGTTGGCCATTGGCAGAAGAACTTGCTTGTTCTTTTTGAGCTCGCTGAAGGGCTCTACCACGAGTTTCTGCTGCATATACAGTGATAGCAGGGGTAAAATTAGAGTAGTGGCTTCGGAAAGATCCACCTCTTCCCCTATATCCTGAACCTCTAGAACCTCTTCGGATTCCCTTATTTGATACAGGGAATTCAGGCTCATCAAGACTGGAATATGAATCTGTTAATTGAATCATATTAACAGAACCAAAGATTAACTCTTCGTCTAATAAAGACTCTGCCTGGTTATCCTGTTTAGGCTGTGCCGTTTGATGGGACGGTGCCCGTAGCTTTGAAGTAGATGGCATGAAATCTGCCAGAGTCAAAGACAATTTAGGCTTTGATACATACTCATCTTCTCCTGATTCCTCTTTCTTCTTTGAATTGCACTGCCCTTTTGAGGATTTATCTTTTGATGGAGGCTTTACTGCAGCTTTTGTAGGAGACACAATTGGCTACATGAGCTGAAGAACCCTTCAATTTGACTTGTCCCAAGTCGACCATCTTTTGCAGGAGGTCTTTAAAGACAAAACACTCCTGGATGGGATGCCCCAACATTTGATGAAAGGGACAATAATTGGGATGGTCTTCATCTCCTTCCTTGTTTGGCCTCTTCTTCACTGGTAATTGAACCAAATTATTTTACAGAGCTGAAATGATGTAACCAGGAACTTGCTCACTTCGGAAAGAGTAAGTTTTACTATTCATATCCTCAAATTGTTTTCGTCGTTGATGTTTTTGATCATTTGGACGAAACAGCCTTTGTTGTTGGCGTTCAGGAGGTGGAGCCCTTCGAGAAGATGAAGGTTTTGAAGTAGAAATAGGTACAGGTGCTTGTTTAAGCATAACTGTAGCAGTTTCTGCTTTACCCATTCTTCTTCCTGGAGCTGATGGAATTACACGAGATTTAACCTTAGCCTGTATAAGGGAATCTTCAATCTGTTGAGCGATTGAAGTAAGGTCTCGAAACCCTCCTGTGTATTTCACAGGGATCAATGGCATGCGTAATTCGTCACGCAAATTTGCCACACAGATTGGCAACAATTCCTCCTGAGGGAGTGCTAAACTCAAGGAATACGTTAATCCCTTCCAACGAGCAATGAAATCAGAGACTCTTTCATTCTCCCTTTGCTTGCAGTTTGTAAGATCGAAAACTGTCGTTTTTGGAAAAGTTGAGCTAAACTGAAGAAGGAAGTTTTGACGAAGATCCTCCCATCCGATGACTGACCGGGATTGCAAGCTTGTATACCAGACCAAAGCTGGTCCTTGCAAGGTTCGCACGAAGCATCTGAGTTTCACTGCTTCTTGCTGCTCTGGAGTTCCCATCATAGGATCACAACAAGACACGTAATGCATCAAATGTTGTTCAGGGTCGCCTGATCCATTGAAAGTAGGGAAAACAGGGTTTCCAAAACTGGATGGAGGAGAAATTGAATCTACCCATTCAGGGTAAACTTTCTTTTCAGGTTGAACTTGCGCCTGTTTCCCTTCCATAGTTTCAAACCGAGCTGTTAATGACTCAATAGTAGTTATTAACTTTTGAGAAACGTCAGGTTGAACTTGGTTTTGGGTAAGTGCAATTAATGGAGCATGGAAAGACGTGGTGTTTGGTGCTGTAACTGATGGTAGTGCTGCCAACTGTTGTTGCGTTTGACCCGTAGGATTAGACCTCTGAGGGTGTACTGATAAAGGAAGATATTCCTGATCCATCTCAGTAGTTACAACAAATTCCTTCAGCTGTCGGACTTCAGCATTCTTAAGAATAAGACTACTTTGAAGTAGTTCTGCATTCATCCTTCTTAATTTTTTCATTTATTCCTCATGTTGTGAAAACCTTTGCTCTAATGAGAGCGATTGACCTCCTTCAGAGGAAGGGTGAGAAGTAACCTGATTCTTTCCTTTCCCCTTATTGGATCCTTTTTGGAGAGGGGGAAGTGGGTTACTTGAAGGAATACCTAGATTTTGGGTAAGCCTTTGATTACGTGTGCACACACCTTCTTCATTTAAGTCTGTGTGCGCAACTTCTTGAGTAGGAACCTCTTCGTCTGATCCCTCTGATTGAACCTCATCTTGTGAATCAGCAGCAAGGACATTGATGACATTAATGGATTCATATTGCATGGAATCCTTTCTATCAGTATTTCTGTGATATTGTCTTCTTCTATTTCCATGATGAGACATGGCATTCCGTTGACTTGATCCCTCAGGAACTTCTTGGAGAACCGTCACTTGGAGAGAATATCCTGATAGCTTGGCTCTTCGTTCCTCTTGAGGCTTATTCCCTAATCGAGAGAATACTTACTTTCTCTGAGGGAGGGATTGAGGATTTGAAAAAGTCCCCAGTCCGGTGGACTGGGGATGTTCATGCTACTTCCGCTCAACTCCTTGAATCCCATTTGTTGACTCTGAGGGTTGGGTTAGAGAAGTCCCCAGTCTGGCAAGCTGGGGTGTCTCTTGACATGCTATGTCTGAGATCTTCTTAAAATCTCTCTTGATCTTGCGAATCTTAGTTCGGAAATTAGCAGGATGCATTAACCTGTATCCACTTTTATCACCTGGTTCAACAGACCGTTGGATGATTTCCGAAACTTCTGTCATTTGATGACGTGTTTGCTCCAGACGAGAGGCTTGTTCAATATTCTCGCCTTCTTGATGTAGGAGGAATTCAACAACTTGTTCTCTATATACTTGATTTTGAGAGGAACTAGTTGAAGCATGTTCTTGAGCAAGCTTTTGATTATGAACAAAGCCCATTGACTGTGGCCGGCCATGGGCAATAACATTGCATGAGACCATTTTCGGTGGGCTTTGCTGACTGGAAAACACTGTGAAATGTAGTTCTCCGTGAACACCCCATCCTCTGATATGAACATCAAATGGAGCATTGGAAATTAACTGACCCAATCTTCTTAGTGCACCAAGGCATGAACGTTGAAGGGTTCTCTGTTGCTTTTCATCCTTCGGATACCGAGAGACTGATAGAGATGCCAAATCAATCTGACGTTGTAACCCTTCTATTATCTTAAGATGATTTTCATATTCATCGTAAGATAATACCTTCTTATTTAATTGATAAAGAGTTTTCCATATGTTGAGACGAATATCATGGATTCCATCATCCGTCAACATCTTTGGAATGTCGTACTGGGAGTCAGCCAAAGGCCAAAACATGACTGGTACTTCACCTTTTGCCAGTTTTTTCCTCATGTTCAGCATTTCCTCTTTATCATTAAATGAAGATTCTTCTACCTGTTTTGACCAGAGTTGGTGTTTCCTTGTTGCTTCATCGGATTCAACAAGATTGGTAGAGAGATCACTATTCATGCTGGAAGATGAATGACCCAGGGATGGTTCGGAGAATAACCTGAACCCCAGGCTATCTTCTGATGGAGAAAGAGTTTCACCTGCCGATAGTAAAGCATCAGACATGACTGGTTTTACGTTTGCAAGTGCCTCAAGATAGGAGGGCTTTCTCGTCACTACATTGCCTTCTGAAGAATTTTCGAGACAACGTGAATCACTACTGCGGAGAGGACTTTCGCAGCGAAGTTCATCACCATGAGGAGGACCGTCATGATGGGTTACAACAAAAGATGAAATCTCTTACTCCTTTGTCTTCTGACCACACAGAGGGTTCCTGTGGCTCTCATCTGAAGAAGAAACTTCAAGATTGACCGAATTTTCATGAAGCAAGTCTTCATGAGGAAGTGTCTGTTGAAGACCTTCAGAATTAATGTTCCTGTTATTGGGAACTGAGGGAGTAGAATCTTGAATTCCGACAGATAAATGTCCGAGGGCTTCAAGAACTCCAGCATCGAGCAATGCTTGGTTACAGATTGGCCTTTGATCTCCTGACTGTGCTGGGCAGATCTTTTTCTTAGATGCCTTCTTACTCGCTTTAGAAACCACTTGATGACGAAAGTGATTGCTCTGAGCAGGTGTATGTGCCTGATCAGGAAAGATGGTCAGGTTAGGCTGACGATCTCCACTCAAATCAGGTGTATGTGCCAGACTTGGTTGTCCGCTTGATATGGGGGAGTATGCCCCATAACCCTCTTGGACTGGAACAGATGTGTGTATCTGTTCCGGAGTGAATCGTTGATGTGTCACTCCATTGCTAGGGATAGATTTATGTCTCTGTCCCTGTGATGATGCTGAAACTGTTATGATATCCTGGCAAGCATCCAGAATATGAGCAGGAATTTGCTTCTTCTCTTTCACCATTGACAAAATATGTTTGGTGACTTCAGCCGCCGGAACGGGGATATACGTCCATTCTGGGCTTGGAGTAGGTGTATGTGCCTGCTCCTGTCCTCCTTTTCCTGTCAGTGAATCCTGACAGTACTCAAGTGTGGAGGTAGAGAGTTGTGTCTGCCTCCTGTTTGTCGTCGGGACTTTCCGACTGACTTCTCTATGCGCTACCAAGCGAGACTGTTGGTAGGCTTGATTAGTATTAGCAGGTGTATGTGCCTGCTGATTACACTTCGCCAAACGCAGTTGACGAGATACATCATATGTAGTCAGACGATCCTGCTGACTAACTGGTGATGTATAAGCAAGTGTATGTTCCTGCCTATGGTACTCCGCCGGAATTGCCTGGCGGGATAGGCTTGATGCTGCTAGACGAGTCTGCTGGACAGCGGAATTAAAACGGGCAGGTGATTGCGCCTGCTCGTTATTTGCCACCATGTTAGGTTGGTGGACTTCTCCGGAGATGGAAGGGATGACAACCTGCCTATTGTTAACCGGATTCTGTCTCTGGCGGTTCATCTTGCCTGCTCGGGTTCGAGGAACCTGAGCTGAATGCCTGGAGTCGGTACCCTCATCATGTTGAGGGCGCACTACCGCACGAGTCTGGCGGCGATTGTTGATGGGAGCCCATGAGAAGGACTCCTGTATTTTTGAATTAAGGTCATGCGGGACCTGCTCATTCACTTCCTCAGAGTAAGGGAGTGAATAGAAATTGTGTTCCGGGGATAACGACCCGAAACGGTTGGAGACGGTAGTCAGCACCGCCTGCTTCTTGATCGCTGGCCGCCGTTGTCCGGACGACCAGGTAGAGTTGTTAACTTGGAGGGCTTGGCCAGCAGCCTCCAGAGTTGGGATAGTACCGTTCCGACGGTACTCCTTAACCAGTGCATTAGAAACCCAGCGTTGAAGATGCTGAGTTGGTGATGTCATCCTCAGAGCGGACGACGTTCCAGCAGGAGTAGTAGCATTGGTTTTCACAGCAACAGACCTCACAGTAGAGGTGTTCACAGCAGCAGTATTCACAGAGGTGAATTTAAGGAAATCCATTTTGCAGAAGATCTTGAGAAAAGCGTGCCTGTTCCATATAACAGACATAATCAAGATGAATCCGGCCACTGCATCTTTTGGATGAGCACATGTCAATGATTGCTTTGTTGGCCCAAGGGGCCTAACAAATAAGAAGAATATCACTTTAACTTGGTTAAGGATTCACGTCGGGTTCACCATTTTTGTTTCGCACGGATTTCGGGGATGACCTCATGGACGGGAGATTCAAACGTTCCGATCAGTTTCTAGCGGGTTTGTTCGTAGAACCGGAAACATCCAATGATTCCACATCCGTTTGGACCCACTTTCCA
The DNA here is from genome assembly GCA_963277665.1 of Viscum album. Lineage (NCBI taxonomy): Eukaryota > Viridiplantae > Streptophyta > Magnoliopsida > Santalales > Viscaceae > Viscum > Viscum album. Next base: position 1,990,112,513 of record OY728126.1, on the reverse strand, counting down.
AAGGTAGGCGCTCATTAGCTTGTGGACTAATGAGGCTTAGGAATTTGCATTGGTCGAGAGGATGGGAGGTCAGACTCATCACACCTTTTTGAGGGGAATTATTGTCTACTACAGAACTCTCTTTATAGATTTAAGTTATGTTCGTGAATCCTTATTACATTACCAATTATAAAATGTGCTTTCCTTTAGTTTTAACAATCATTGATTAAATATGCATGAAATTTAGATAATCTTTTATATGTATTCGAGGTTCTTCATCAATAGAGAATCATCTATATCTGTTTAGAGATTCTTGGTCAATGGTATCCTTCAAAACATTTATATAAAAGTCTCTTGGTCATTATGATGACCGGGCTGGTTTTAAAGCCACTCAGTGGGGCACTTGAAGTTTATCATCATTCCGAAGGACAGGGATTATTTCAAAGTTGGGATCGAACCCATAAATGGGATACCTACGTATCCTTTGTTTTGGAAAAGGAATCAGAACCCACGTAGTTCGAGTGATGGAGTAAAATGTTTATGATTGATGGCTCAAAGAATAATGTCATAATTACTTTTACACTCTAAGCTCACATGAGTCATGCTCGGTGTGAGAAACAAGAGGTATTGGTAAAAATTTAGACAATTGTGCCATGAAAGATTCAATCATAAGAAATTGTTTGGGGCTTAGGTATTAATGACTGCCCAGATAGATGAAGGTTTAGGATTCAATTTTAGGGAGAAAATCCAGGAACATGGTCCATAAAGGTATATGTGCTTTATGGAGATTTGAATACTCTAATCTTGGGGCTTACTCCTAAGGAGGATTCCCAAGTTAGGAGGGGACTTATGATTGGGTTTTACTCCTGAAAAGGAAACCCAAATCAAGGGTAAATTAGGACTGGTTAAGAGAAATTTAAGGGGGCTTGGGGTTTACTCCTGAAAAGGAAACCCAAGATTATGACTGGGACTTACTCCTAAAAAAAGAGGCCCAGGTTATGACTGAGTCTTATTCCTGAAAAGGGAGACCCAGGTTAAGGGACTTGGGGTTTACTCCTAAAAAGGATGCCCAAGATTATGACTGAGTCTTATTCCTGAAAAGGAGACCCAGGTTAAGGGACTTGGGGTTTACTCCTGAAAAGGATGCCCAAGATTTATGAATGAGTCTTATTCCTGAAAAAGGAGACCCAGGTTGGGGATTAAGGTTTGGGGCCTACTCCTGAGGAGGATGCCCAAGATTAGGAACTTTAAGAATTTGGGGCTTACTCCTAAAGAAGGATGCCCAGGTTAAAGGATTATGATTGGGGCTTACTCCTGAGGAGGATGCCCAAGTTAAGGATTCTCTCATATTAAAGGATGAGGTTGAATGAATGAAATCTCTATATTTAGTGACATAAGGATATTTAAATCACTAGGTTTTGAGAGATATTCCACAGAATTCCTTTCAGATAAGGAAGTCAAATCAAGAAATCATGCCATAAATGGCTTTGAAGAGTGTCTTGAAGACTTAATCTTGAAAAGGAAAGGTGTAATGGCTTAAGAGGGGTAAAATGGGCAAGATGGGCACCCAAAAAGGTAGGGGCGCGCAAGTCTTCCGTGGGCACGCAAGTTTTGGTCGCGCAGGTATACCTGCGCGACACATGGTGTACTTGCGCGATTTTCAAACAGCATTGAAATATTTGAGTGACTCTTTTTTAAACCCTTTAGAATCCTCTTGAGGTTCTTCCAGAAAAGGGACGCTCAAGTTATATTGAAGGAAATAAATCGGCGCGCAAGTGTTTGATAAGTTTCAACACTTAGTCCTTCCTTCTTCTCTTTAGATCTTCCATTCTAGGTAAGAAATTACCTTAGAATTATTCCGGAAGCTTTGAGTAGAGACTTGGGCATCGGGAGCTTCAATCCGAGTTTCTGAAAAAAGATCCTCCCGAATGTGGGGCCCACAGGGTCTATTTATAGGCAAAAGAAGACCCCTGGCGGTTACAGGGCGGTTACCACTTAGGTCGCGCAAGTCACCTGCGCGACCAAGGGTGTCGCGCAAGTATACTTGCGCGACAGTGATAAAACTTGAGCGGTGCAGTTGCTGTCGATCCTTTGTTCATGCCTTTGTTGATTTTTGATGTTTTCATCAAAGGTTGAATCACTTTGAGCTCAGAAATTCCCTTTTCCAATCTTTAGATTCTGTGACGAAAGGAGCGTCAACAAACCCAAGAAAGGGTGATTAAAAAACCCCAATAGGACACCCTAAAATAACCGAACATAAAGAATTATTATTGGTAAGATCATTACAGTAAGATATAAATCCATATATACTCCTAAATAACAATTGATCTCAACTAGTCTCAACCAATACTGCTAGCCATATGATTTTATCTGAGGCATCAAGGAAATAATTATTATGGGATTAGTCACTCCATGACCTATGATGTCATCGATGAAAGACATCTAAGAGGTCTTGATAATCTTTACTCACCACTAAGTACTCATTGGGTATTTGAATATCCCATCGTCCAAGTAGGGGATCACACACATGGTTTCTAGGGGATACATAAAATTATACTAGAACATCCTTTTATATTGGGTGTTAATCCCTTGAAAATAGTGGTCACGCCGAAAAAAGAAAACCCACCTAAAAATGATAACAGATTTTACCCTGGTTCTACAGGGGATACACCAAACACTATCTCATATAAAAAAACATAGACGCGATGAAAATCCAATATTGAAGAATTCGTGCTTCATTATACCATCATGGTAAAGGATCAATGTATCATACTCAACATAAACTAGTCAACACTAATGAAATGAGTATCTCAAAACACTCTTGTATAGAGTACATAGTGTGTAATAGGGGTATATAGTGGGTCTTTACTACATCTAGTTTTTCCATTCCTATAACTCACACATGGTATGTAAGCCCCCATATACCTGAAATGTGTAATAGGTTACTTGACATGTAAATGCTATTTGGCTCCCTTCTCAATCCATCTTCAAGTTCCCATGAACTTTTTTTCAGCTCAATGTATATTGCCTATGTTTGAGTACATGAATCATCCCATATACCTAGGAAGAGTCCATGTACATGGATTGAACCATGTACTTAGGTCATTTCTATATACCTATGTGTATAAAATGGGTCACCTTGTTTGGTCACATAGTGTGTGACATTTTTCACATGCCATGTGATCATTTCTTCCCCACCAAAACCCTATTACAATAGCTAGGTGTCCCACAATAGTGTGTATATAAAAAATACACATCGTGTAATGTATGATTTTCTAAATCACCTAGTTCATTATTTGTACTATTATATTACAACATTTTCTACACGAATCACTCAATGTAATATCAATTATAGGGTTTATCAGCCTTTACATCAACATTAACTAGAATCCAGCTGTCATTTTCAATTAGAAAACACCACAGCTACATGCATCACCCCCTTATGTCATATGGGAAGAATGAGAAACCTCTGAACCAGTCCGGTCTACCCCCTTTATTCCTCCATCGTCACGTAAAACAAGATCACACCCATGATAATGAACTACAACCATTTTATTGATCTATTGTGTTAAATATTAGACACACAACTATCAAATACCAAGTATCCATAGAATTATGGGATAAAGAAATTATATATAATAAACTTGTGAAGAAATGGGGGAGAAATCCATAAAATAGAAAATCGGAATGAACATCAGACATGTTAATGTTGCCTTTAATTAATTTATATTATAATGAAGAATGATGATCACAATAATTAATTACATAATCAATTCCTTGAATCCTAGGTATATAAACCCACACCCATAATATGATCAACCCACTAGTAAATATACTAGTTTATTTACACAAATTCATCTGGGATTAATAATGAAAGAATAAAATCAAAATAAACTTACATCGTATGAAAAGATTTTTTATTTTTTTCAAAGAATAGTATCACATCAACATTGATAGAAAGATCCAAAACATCCATTAAGGAAAAGATCCTCGGCCATGATCTTGATTTATTATCACTCCCAATGTCTTCCTCCAAGGTATCTCTTTCAAATCACTGGGTTTATGTTTATAACACTAGGATTTTCCCATAATAATGTATATAATGTTGTGGGATAGGTCATGGAGATGAATGGAAAAATAAAATAAATAATTTATTTATTTAATTATTTATCTACCCATGTTGGATCCCAAACCAACACACATGAGGATTATGTCATGCCTATTATAAAACACACACTATGATGAAAAAAAAACAGAGAAAAAAATTAGATTCGAGACTATATTTTATAGTTATACCAATTTATCATGAAAACTATGTGGTTTGAATATATATATATATATATATAATTTTAAAAAAATATCCTTTTCAGGATCATCGAGCTTATAAATTACCCTCAAGATTGGATCTAAGGGAATATCATGATGGTGGATGATCCTCTCATGATGTTCCAAGATCTCAATTGGTTACTCTAAAAAGGAAGATCCATCATCTATGTCTAGCTCTCCCCAGTCTATACTTTTCATTGGGTCATGCATGTACCACCTCTTCTGTGACACATGGAAGACTTCGTGTACATAGTTTTAATGCGGTGGTAGAGACAAGTATTATGACACATTTCCAATTATAAAAAGTATTAGGAAAGAACCTATTCATCTAGGAGATATATTTTTTCCCCAACAACATTTATACAATCTACATTGAGCTGAGAACTTCATGAACATATGGCATCCCTCTTCGAACACCAAAGGCGTCCATCATCAACGCACATAGAAATTATGATGGATATGTATATTCCTCATCGATTCTAAAATGATATGTTTCTTATCTATCATAGATTGAAAAAAATGTGGGCCCATGGGTTCCTACTCACCAGGATCAATCCAACATAGTGTTGACCTACACTGTTAACCATAAAATTCCTCAAATGGTTCCATGCTGATGGTGGAATGGTAGTAATTTTTTTAACAAAATCCACCAAAGGTAGGTGATCCTACCAAGTATTGGACAAATTCTATCATGTAAGGTAGCATCATATCATCAAGAACCTATAAGGTTTGCTTAGTCTATCCATATAGATGGGGGTGAAACATTGTGTTAAAACAAAATTGAGTCCCAATGCTATGTTATAATCTTATCTATATCTATATTAGGAAGTGGGTGTCATGGTTTGAAATGATTATTAGGGGAACACTATAGAGTTATCATATTTACTCCACATAATGTAATCTCAATATCTCAACTAAACTCAGATCTCAGATAGCTGTATAGTATACCGACATGTCGAGTTGGTCTATGATCACACAGATGGAATCATGTCCTATGGATGTCCTTGGTAACCCCATCACGAAGTCCATAGATATCCTATCCCACATCCACTCAAGAAACTGAAGGGGTGGATTTAAACCCACTAAACTTGATAATCACCCTTCATAACCATATAAGTGAGGTATTAAGAGAAAAACCCTCTACCCCATCATTTAATCCTAGCCACTAAAAATGACTTTGGAGATACAGGTAAAAATTTTCCACACCTAGAAGTTTCCCCAAATGTGATGTATGAATAATTATCATTACCTAATCCTAGATCACCATTGGTACAATAGTATATCCTAAAAAATTATTATGTTCTTCATGACATAAAAAAATCAATCAAGATCACATACCTAGGAAATTTGAGTTTTTATGGTTCCACAGTTGGTTTCTCTATAATGAGCATCCCTGACATAAATTATAAGTGGTGGGGTAACAACCATATATTGTATATAAACAACACAATACTTTTATATTAAGGGAAACTGTAATTTTTCTAACTACTTTTGAGCCTCAATCAACTACTAAAATCACAATCTCATACTAAGAGCACGATATACCAGGTTCCCATTACCAGAAGTATAGATCCTATTAAAATCATAATTTTAAAGGAACTGCAACCACCATATCTATCTCAACTTAAGATCATTATAAGATAATATATACTTGAGACTCTTGTGGAAAGACCAAGTGATTTACCACATTCCCATAAGATAATTTCAATAAATATTTCCAGAGAATACTATTACTCCCAACTAAAGATTTGGGTTCAAAAAGTTATTTTCATGTGGTCTCAATTTTTGAGACCCATATGCAATCTCTATGTACCTCTTCATCAGAAAAAAGTGGTTTGGTCTTAGATGAATTGATGAAATATATTTACATCACACCCTCCTCAGGTGATCTCAGTATGGGGGACTCATCCACATACTCCAAAACTCATGAAAAGCCTTCTAGAACATTTCCATCCAATGGAAAGGATACACTTTATTGTTAGAAGTAATTAATGGTGAATATATTAGAGAGAAATCATGAAAAAATCTAATGTAGTATCCATCCAACAAAAGGAATCCCCACACCTATGTCAAACTCTTGGGTGGATCATAAGCTAACACTACCTCGACCTTCACTGGGTCCACTGCAACACCATCAGATGAGATGAATATACCGAAAAGTTTTCCACATGAATCGATAATTGACTCTTAAAGAGCTTCCCATAATGTTAGTTCACTAAGAGTGTATCTAGAACCATCCTCAATTGTCTATTGTTCTCTTCCTCAAATGCTGGGTACAGAAGGATATCATTAATGAAAACCATTATGAATTAATCAAGGAAAGCATAAATGGTCCACTTCATGTGTTCTATAAACACTAATAGATACTTTTTTCAACTAAAAGGAATCACCAAGTAGTTATAGTAACTATAGCGATATATTGATTTTTCTTTTTGATATTGTAGGAGTTGGTGGCCTAGAACAAAGTAGTTTTTACATTATGATAAACATGTATTCATGGATTTAAATATTAATAAATACATTATCACATATCGGTGGTTCTTATATGTGAAAATTCATGTGATAATGTCATAAGGAGAGTTGTTTCAATAAAGGGTCATAGCGGATCCCTATTATGATCAGAAACCAGAAGTTCCATAACATTATTGTTGAATATTTTTTCTATATACAGATTATATTATTTTATGGTAACAAATAATATAGGAAATTAGGGTTTAGGATTCATAAAAAATAGAGGCACCTTCTCATGGTGTGAACCCTGTGTAATATCCAGAAAGATATTTTGAGAATGAGACCCGCCTGTAGGAAATATAAATTTCGTGGTGTCATTGGATGTTCTTATCTGCAAACGTTTGTATTGATCCTTAAACATTAAGATTATTATTAATTGGTATTAAAACTCACCCACTTATATTTATTGAAAAAAGTGACAATACACTATTCATAGTGTGGTAGGATATGTTGGGTGCTTCACAAGTAATACTACATTAATTGATAATACAAGAAAGGAATTTTCCCTTCTGTTTTATAATGGATGCTGATTTCTCATGCCCTTTAATGGAATTGATATAGCCTAATTAAATACATGCACATGGTGAGTATTAAGAAACATCGATTCAAACAGTTCCATGAAAGAGTAATAGAGATCATGGGTTGATGACACTGGCATGAAACTCGCTTGATTTGAGATATCGAGAAAAAGGAATTAGATTACACGGTAAGCGTTTGTATGAGGTTAAATGTCATCGTGGTGTTAACTTCATTATCTATGGGTTCTTTGGCATGTTGCTAGACCTTATCCCTAAAATTTAGGAATTTTCTACCAAATTCCACTTATAAAAATACCAAGAGGGTCAAACACTTTGTGTATCCAAGTATCTCATTTAAATATTCATTTAACTAATTGAATAAACATTATTACTGGTTGTGGTTTAATAATTATTCAAGGATTCATGATCAAATTTATTTCAACAGTACTTATTTTAGAGAATATATTTTGGGTGAAATAATATATTTATTTTCAAATAATGAAATGATATTTATTTAAAAATAAATAGTAATTATTCAATGTCTAATAAATATGGTGGAGGAAAGTAAATGAAAATAAAAACAAAAGTACACACCATGTGTATTAATATACATGTCATGTAGTTTTTTCTGGGGATTTTTGAGAAATAATATTATTTATTTAATTAAATAATATTCAGTGTAATTCGTTGGGCACATGTCATGTGATAATAACAGACAAATGTTATTTTTAGACATGGGGGCTTACTAAGAATTAAATGAAATTAATAAATTCCTTTAGGTAATTAATTCAGTTTATCATTCTATGTAATATAAATCCCAATTATAGTATTCTCATTTGATCTATCCAATATCTTGGGATGGGAACCATTAATCTAGAAATATCTCTCAAGACTAGAGAGAATTCATTTTAACTAAGAACACTCTCATGTTATGAGAGTGATCTTCCTCCCCCATATATAGGAGTGTGATTGGGAATCGGCTCTCAAAGTGATCGAAGGAGGAAATCACAAGTAAAGGTTGTTCTGTGCTAGAACATAGGGATCCCTTCAGGGACATCCAGAGATACGTGGAGCCCATGTGGATCACTTATAGAGGAACCCTACACATGGATTTTGCGACAAAATGATGGATCACATTCGATCGTGATCGAAAGCATCAACAGGGAGAGAATTCTGTCATGTAATTCTTGTCTTTTAACTAAATTAATTCTAACCAAAATATGATGATCCTATATATGGTTTTAGGAAATACCTCCTTAATTTTATTTCATTGTTCTATTATGAAGATATGGAATCTTATCATCGTGACAGATCCCAAATTGATCATTGTAAATGGTAAAATTAATGATGGGTATACCCATCCACACGCTTCTGCTGCACCCAGAACCTACAAGTGGTATCAAAGAGAGTTTATATCATTGATTATAATTATTTAATTTTTTCATTGATGATTTACACATTTAATAATTTAGTTTTTTCTATTCATGTTAATCATTCTGTAAGTATGAATCATGATATCCATTCCACTTCATTCAATTCTCTTACAATATATAAAAACAACATTTTCTTTTAATTTTGACTAAAATGAAAATAGAGGATCTCATCTAGAGATTCCAAAGGTTGTTGGATGTACAACACCATATCATAATACATTTATTCCATCTCACAAACCATGTAGTCATGGTTTAATGCATCAGGACTGGTCCGCCAAAACAAGCCATGTTTGGGAGTTTATCTGAGTCATTATGACTCCATGTATTGACTAGGAAAAGGTGGAACTTGGCTTCCATATTTCATGCTATGTCGCCAACTAGACATGGAGTGTATTTCTTTTGGAATATGTTTGGTGTATGTACCTCGTACACATATTACCCAGATGGAGATCATGTGATGCAGATACTACACAACGTGTGTCCAATTGGATACACCGTGTACTCTGAAGAATTACGAAGTACATCTACACACGGAATCCCCACTAATATACCTTAGATGGATGGTGAATGATACTACACACCATGTAGTAGGAAATACACACCGTTTATTCATCTAATCTATGCCAATTTATTAAAAATTATTATTATATTATACCAACCATTGAGACATGTACCATGATGCTGGCGTAAAGTTTGCGCACACCACATGATAAGTGTTTTATACAAATGTGTTTAACGTAAAATCTGTGTAATGTCCATTTATGTGAAGTTATGAATGATAATTCACTGGGTTTCTTACAAGGTACATGTTGCATTCTGTGATAATTTAAATGAATTTATTTGTTTAAAATTATGATTGAGTATAATCTTAAAGAAATTCAGAAAAGGGTATAAATAAAAGGATTGATTAATTAAAGATAATAATTAACTGATTCAAGCACAATTTAGCTTATTCATTAATAACTAAAGAAATGAATAATAATTTTATTTATGCATATATATCCTTGCATTAATGGATGATCATGAGCTAGACCAAGACCTTATGTATGTGGATGGTTTCTTTTAATTTATTTATTTAAATTAAAATTGTTGGCCTGCGATCATTCTCCTCAATAATATGTAGGACCTACATGCCCATGGTTTTTCTTTTGTCAAACCCTATTTTTTCCCTCCACCTATATGTGAGATAAAAGAATATATAATGGATGAAGCTCACAAGCTAGTTTAGGTGTCTCAAGTTAGTAGACAAGGTGAAACTAATCCAAGGAGTTACAAAGGTCGATAGGTGGAAAACTCTCAACACGAACCCAAAAAGATCAAGGTGTTTTCTCCCCAAGGTCTTGTGCTAGTTAATCAACTACTAGAGAAACAAAAAAATAGAATAAGCTCATGATTGTGCCATTAATTTTATTCTTGTTAGTGGCATGTTTTATTTATTGTGATTGTTTTGTCACGATCACACAATTAATGAATTAATCAAGAATGCAATATAGAACGAAAATAAGACTAGCTTATGCATATATATTATATTAGAAACGGTTAATCACTTATAGTATATCCCAACCAATATTAATAAGAATGTATGAATGATAAGAAAATGGAAATTTACGTATAAGGACAAATTAACACAAATAAATATTATGTTGATATAACCTTCCATAATCATTATTAGAATCAAACCATAGTTTGAAGTGATTAACCAACCCTAGATGGGGTTCTTTTATTTATCGGGGAATTAAAATTTGAGTTTTTGGTTTGAGTTGATATGGTTCACATCATGGGTTAACTCCTATAATAATACTTGGTGTGAACAAGATGCCATGAATGAGGTTATCCAAAATAGTAGGATTTTTGGATTGGGGAGTCCACTCAGCGGATTTGGGAGCTACGAGTTAATGTAGTTAGAATTTGGAATGCCTAATTAAAACCATTCATGTTTCTTGACCAAACCTAGTTGGGGTAATGTGAAGGTAAATATGGATCATTTCCACTTGAATATTCAAGAAACATAGTATTAGGAAGTCAATGGTGATGGCTATTGGAGTTCAATAAAATAGTGGGAGACTAATAAATATTAATTTATTAATTTGTCTTATTTTTATCATAATAATTTACTAAATATTTGATCATATAAATTTGTAGAAATGGAATGAAAATTGACATCAAACATGTCATCGTGAACCATACTCGATAAGGAAAACCTTATCAATGACACCAATTTCTAGGAGTGGAAGAGGCGTTTACGCATCATCCTTCCCCGCAAGAGGAAATTGTATATGCTGGAGGAGCTTGTTCCAGTTACACCATGAAATGATTCCATTGATGAAGAAATATCTATCTATAAGAAAAATCTATATGATTCCCTAGATTTTTAATGTTTGATGCTATCATCTATGTCAACTGATCTCTTAAGGAAACTTGAAAACATGGGCGTGTATTTCATGATGTCTCACCTTAAGGATATCTATCAATATAAGGTGAGAAATGAGATATAGGAGATCTCCATGGACTTGTTCAAAACTATGCAGGGAGAGTCTTCACCATCTGGGCATCATGTATTCAAGATTACTGCCTTCATTGAATTTTTGGACATCTCAGGGATTAAGATACAATTTTAGTTGAAAACAGATCTCATACTATCTCCAATTCCCAATACCTTCTCTATATTTAGTGTCAACTAAAACCAGAGAAACAATGAGAAGATTCTATCAAAACATCTCAACCTGATTATCAAAGTAGATTAAGATATGAAAAGTGACAACCCCAAAGTCTTTATGGTGAATTAGAATAGGAAATACAATGAAAAGGGGCCAAGGATTTATAAACGGTCTGAACCCCTGAGCACCAACCCTCCAAGACAGGGAAGATCCAGATGTATGGAAAGGAATGAGAGGTAGTATGTTTTTCATGTGGAAATCCCGACCACTTGAATAAGAACTAAACCCAGAATCATGGGGATGCTAAAGGTTCATTTGTTACTGAGTGTAATCATTCCATTTCTACACATTTTGAATTAGATAAAACTTGTGGGGCTCACATTTGTATTAAAATTCTTGAACCAAGTAGATTATGAAATATATCAAAAGAAGATGTGGATATTCAAGCATCCAATGGAATGAGTTTGGTTGTGTTATCCATTGGAAATTACAATATCTCATTGCCAATTAGGCTGATTTTCATTTTACATAATTGTTATTATGTACCTATTGTTACCTAGAAGATAATTTACGTATCATGTTGTAATATTGATGGATTTATATTCATGTTTGGAAATAAGGGTTGTTTCTTTTATAAGAACCACATATGTTATTGAATGGTGAATCTAAATAAAGATTTATATGTATTAAATTAAGATATATATGTATTGGAAATTGATTACGAAACAAACTCACAAGACTCATACAACACCTAGTTGTCGAATCACTGTCTCTGTCATGTAAACGATAAGAACTTGAAAAATCTCTACCAAGATTTTTATTTAGACTCTACTAAGTGAAAACCACTTGATAGATGCAACACTTGTTTACAAGGGAAAATGACCAATTTTCCTTTCTTTTTATGGAGTTAAAGGGCCATAGAGCTTCTAGGAATGGTACACATGGATGTGTGTGGACCATATATAGTAGAATCTAGATGTGGATATTCTTACTTCATTACTTTTCTTGATAATATGTGTAGATAATTCCATATCAACATAATGAGGTATAAGTGAGAGTTCTTGGAGAAATTTAAGGAATTCATGAATGAAGAATAGAATCGGCTTGGTAATAATATATAAAATCATTGATCAGATCGAGGTGTAGAATAACTGAACAATGAGTTCATTGATGTTTTTTGAGAGACTGGGATTCTATCTCAAATCAATCCTCCTTACACAAAATTGTGTAATGGTGTTAGTGAAAGGAGGAACCGAACATTCATGGACATGGTGAGGCCGATGATGAGTCATGAAGAACATCCATTATCCTTTTGGATATATTCATTACAAACTGTATCTTACAGATTAATCCAAGTACCAACTAAGGATGAAAATAGAATTCCCTCTGAGTTTCTGAATGGAAAGAAACCAATTTTGTCGCACAGACATGTATTGGGATGTGATGCATTGGTTAAGGCCTTATTAGGTAACAAACTAGCACCCTGAGGAACGAGGTGTATCTTTATAGGATGTTCCATGAAAATGAATGTATATTAGCTATATAAGCCTTTAGACAATAATGTGACTTTCTCCACTCATGTCTTCTTTATTTAGAGGGTGCACATCCTCAAAAATAATAGTTGGAGAAAGTTTGAATTCGATGATGTTGATGCTCAAGATACAAATGATTTGGTATAGGAACAAGTTCCACATGTCTCCATGGAAGTGGTTCTAGAAACAAAAGTATTACATAAGAGATCAAGAGAGGTATCATAACTATAGAGATTTGGTTTCCTAGTCACCGAGGGCGGTGAATAATTATTATTGAACAATGATGATCCCCTCTCCTAAAACGAATCAGAAGATAGATTAAAAGTTGGAAGATGACTAGAAGCTATGAATTATGATATGGATTCAATTTATAATAAAAAACTATAGGTTTTAGTGGATGATTTAGTTTATATAATGCATGTTGGTTTCAAATGGGTGTTCAAGATAAAACAGGACATGGGAGGTCAAGATAGAACCTATAAAGCATGTATTATGTGTAATGCATTCATGAAATTTCAAGGAATTAACTTTGATGAATCCTTCTCACCAGTTTACATTGTTAAATCCATAATAATCAGACTTTCCATGGAATATTACCATAATAACGAGATTTGATCGATGGAAGAAAAAGCATTATTCCATAACAAGACCTTCAAGAAGATATCTGTATGACACAACTAGAATTGTTTGTGACACCAGGTGAATCCAAATGGATTTACATTTTTTAGAAATCCATTTTTGGATTAATGAAAGCATATAGGTCATGGAACATTCAATTTGATGAATACATAAAAGAATTTTGATTCATTGCGAATGAATGTGAGCCTTGTGTTTACAAGCGGTTTAATGGAAATGTGGTCATTATCCAAGAATTATATGTTGACAACATATTAATTATTGGAAATAATGTACAAGTATTAGAGTAGGATAAGGAATGGTTGAACAAGTGATCATCCATGAGGGACATATTTGAAGAAACCAAAATTATAAGGATAAAATCATTCATGATTGATCCATGAGGCTTCTTGGACTAATCCAGGGTACATAAATTGATTACAAAATAAATAGATTTATTCTGGAACAATCCAAGAAGGGATTGGTTCCAATGTCACGTGGCCTACATCTTTCTAGAAGAATGTGTCCTCAGACACAATAGGAGAAATATAGGATGAGTAAGATTCCATATGCTTCAGCTGTAGGATCCATTATGTATGACATGTTATATACCAGGATTGATGTTTTATATGCATTGATAATGGCGGTAATACATCAATCAGAACCAGGATAACATCATTGGACTTCGTTCAAGACTATCCTTAGGTATATGATAATAATAAGAATATGTTCCTTTTTTATGAAGGAGACGAGGATCTTTTCAACATAGGGTATGATGATGATATTTTGCAGATAGATCAGAATGACATGGAGTCATAATCAGGATATGTTTTATGTCTCAATGGAGGAGTTGTGAGCTGGAACAGTTTAAAGAAGTCAGTTGGATATGATTCTATAGTTGATTCTGAATATATAGCAGCATGTGATACAACCAACGAATTTGTCTAGATTTAGATCTTTGTCTAAGATCTTGATGTGGTTCCTAGCATTAGAGACCCTATCACATTGTACTGTGATAATACTACAATAGTAGATCTTTCCAAAGAACCAAGGTCACATCAACAGACAAAAAAAATTATCTGAATGTGCCACCTCTTGAGGGATTTCCATCAAAGGGATGAAGTTGCGGTGAGAAAAGTTTCCACGAAAGAGAACGTGGCATAACCCATGATGAAAGGCTTAGCTCAGTACAAGAATGAATATAATTTTAGGGATAGTGGGTAAATTGTTGTTAGTAGTTGGCTACAGTCTGTGTGGGTGTTTTTTGGTGTTTCTGTCCTAGAAGCAACTACTTTGTACTTTATAATAAACTTGTATTCATGGATTTTAATATGAATAAATACTTTATCACATCTTTTTTTTTCTTCTATGTGAAAATTCATGTGATAATGTTCTAAGGATATATGTTCCACTAAAGGGTCACAGTGGATCCCTGCTATGATGAGATCCTAGAAGTTCCATAACACTATTCTTGAATATATGCTCGATGTCCGGATGATGTTATTTGAGGGACACAAAAAATACAAGATAATTTAGTTGAGGACTCATAAATATTTTGGGAACCATCTCATGTAATTTTCCTTTAGTAATATCAAGGAGGATATTATGATAACGAGACCTGCCAATTGAAAATCTACATTTAATAGTGTCATTGGATGTTCCCATCTACGGACCTGTGTATTGGTTATTCGACTTTAATATTATTATTAATGGTTCTTACAACTCGCGCACTAAGATATATTGATCAAAAATATGATGGAGATCTATTCACGGTGAGGTAAGATATGGTGGGTGCGTCACGAGTAATATTTCATTAATAGATATTGTATGAAATGATTTTCCCCTTCAGTTCCATAATGAATATTGATATGTCATGACGTTTTATAGAATTGATATTGCCAAAATAAATCTGTGGACATTGTGAGGAATGGGAATGTTCAATTTAAAGAGGTAAAATAATGACTAATTGAGTGCATGGGTTGATTAAACTAACATATAACCCACTTGATTCGAGATATCGAGAAAAAGGTATTGCATTAATCGATAAGAATTCGTATGTGTTGACAAATCACCACATTGTTAACATCTTTCTCAGTGGGTGCCTTGGCATGTTTCCTAATGCTAACGATGGACTTATGTAGGATCCAACTAATTCCATTGAGAAAAAGTCCTAGAGGGTCACACACTAAGTTAATCCAAGTACCTCAGTTAAGTATTTATTTTAAAAATTGAATAAAGATTATTCAACGTAGTTGTTTAATAATTATTCATGGAATCCCGATCACATTTATTTAAACATTACTTATTCAAGAGAAGATATTGAGGGAGAAATAATATATTTATTTTTGAATAATGGAGTGGTATTCATTTAAAAAATAAATAGTCATTATTCAGTGTCTAATAAATTTGGTGGATAAAATAAAGAAAATAAAAAAACAAAAGTTCACAGAGTGTATATTAATATATATTCTGTAAATTTTTTTCTGGGGATTTGCGGGAAATAATATTATTTATTTAATTAAATAATATTGGGTGTAATTTGTTCAGTGCATTTCAAGTGATAATAATAGTCAAATTTTATTATTTGAAATGGGGTATTACTAAGAATTAAATGAACTGAAAAAAAAATTGGGTAGTTAATTATTTTTATTATTCTATGTATTATAAATCCCAATTTCATTATTTTCGTTAGATCTAGAAATTCTCTATGGTTATGCACACTGGATCTAGAAAAATATATCAAGCCTAGAGATAATTCCTTTACCCCTAGAACGTTCTCATGTTACGAGACATATCCTCCTCTATTGAATCAAGGATAGTTCTTTGGAAGAATCTATCAAGGTGATTGAAGGCAGACATTGCAGGTAATGTCTATTATGCTCTAGCACCCAAGGATCCCTTCGGAGATGTCCAGATATACATAGAGCACATGTGGATCACCATTAGAGGTAGCCTATACTTGGATTCTATGACCCAGTGAAGGATCACATTGGATTGTGATCGGAATAAATAACAAAAAGGTAATTAAATCAAGGTAATTGTTTTATTTTATTTAAATTACTTATAACTAACATATGATGATCCTCTCACTGGTTCCTGGACCACCCCGTTTCATTTTTTTCATCATTCTATTCCAAAGATGCAATGTTTTATCATCATGATAGATCTCCGATTGATCATTGGTAATGGTAAAATTAAATTTGGGTACACCCATCCACACACTTTTGCTACACTCAAAACCTATATGTATATCCTTATCCTATACACACAACTGACGATAGCCAGATCTAAGGATTATCTTTGAGAACAATCACTCCCTTATCACCTGATTGAATATGGTTTTTATCCTTTATAATGGATAATTATTTTTCATGCTCACCTAGTTTAGGTATTAATAATCCACACACATCCTCAAGTTCCAATCCTTTTTCATGGATAGTAACAATGTGGATGGCTTGGAGAAACACTATGTGTCAGGAATATCTCCCCTGAAAGTCATCCAATTGCACCATCAACTCTCAACGATCTTCTAGATACATAAGATATGCAGGTATAAATATTAACAATAACCCAAGGTGTAATTAAATGACGAATTTTATCTCACAATGAGGAGGTAATTCTGGAACATACTCAGGAAATACATCCTCCTACACCACCCCCTTACTGGAAATTAAAATATCATAGTAACGACTAATACAAGTGAAATACTAGGAAACTAGTGATTATTTGATAGTACCTTCTTACACATGATTCTAAAATTATATGAATGAGTTTAATTCTCACCCATGATAGAAAAAATCAATCCTTCTCCATGAATACCTCACATACTTCACCTAAATAATTCATTATGGGTGTGAACCATGGATATACAGTACATAAGTAAGAAGACATTGTAAGGCCTCATCACTACTATAATGTGATCATTTTAGAACTTATCAACTCCAATAATCAGGTCACACACCTTCCAAAAGTTTTTTTTTCACTGATTCACCTCCAATTGTATTATTGAAGAGCAATGGAGAGCTAAGGGCTTCACTAGATTCCCTATGTCACGAACCATATAAGTATAAATAAATGGGTGGCTTGTACATATTTATATTAGAACTGAATCTAAACTAGATTAGCCATAGATCATACATCTAATCATTTTTGTAGCCTCAATTTTATATTTATTTGAATTACATTATATTTCCATATACCTAGCCAATATCTCCTTAAACCTTGTGCGGACCACCTAGGGGTGGTGGTGGAATTATGTTGAACTACCTGTCACCTTTTTCATCTATACGAAAACCTATACCACATCCAACACCCTAGAGACCTGCCTCGTCGTACTTGTTTCACTACTGGTATGATCCCATGAACTTCTCCATGTCAACTATATGATGGGTCGAACATTATAATACAAGAGTCTGATGACCATCATAAGAGAAACACCACTTGTTACTAAAATGACTGAACCTAACCAAGGTCCATGAACCACCAAACCTCTATTAGGGGATTGTCTCTTAAATAATCTTGTGTGGTTGGGTACTTATTATTATCATGAACTACCATATTCAAAGATCATGGTTCTTGGGTTCCCACTACTAGGAACCACTATCCACATCCACTCTACTAAGAATCTATCCAATACAAGACTTTCTCAAGGAACTCGAGTAAAAGTTGAATAAAAATATATATGAATTAAGACCTAAGATCTTGGGGTAATCCAAAATCAATGTTTTGATTATTGAAGGGTTTATCGTAAAACATATCTATCGAGTATCGTGAGAAATCAATAATTATCGTTGAATAGTCTTCCATGGCCATATTGACCTACTATAAATAAATATGTTCCTGAATGCACAATAATCGTAACGTGGCGAGACAGAACTCCCCATAAGATATGCTCAATGTTTGACCATGGGGGAGTTGTCTCATCATGTGACAGATTCACTAGACTCTTCCCTCACCTATCAGATCCCTGAAGAAGACTTTCTATGAGGACATTCATCAAATCTATATGTGTCATCGCAAGGAAGAAAGACCTTAAAACTATATATTGATTGTCCTAAACAACTAAGGGTAATGGATCACCTTGATACCCATGAGTTCAATTCCTATGAAACTCATGCAGTATAATAATCCACCACACATCCACATTCAATACATTCAACACTAAATGTTACTTTATGGGAAATAGAATAACTATAAAAAAACCTAGAGGTATGAAACCCTATAGAAGACCCTATAATGATTCTTTATAACTTATGGGATAATCCTTGAGATATTTTAGTGAAATCCTAGATAGATTTATTTGAAAATTAATAATAAAATAAGATAATAATATGCACTCTGATAAATGAGTATATTTGGGGAGCAGACTTGAGAAAGACATAGAAACCACAACCAATTCTTATATATTTTATGTTGTAATGTTTTCCCTATAACTAGTTTGTACATGTACTATGTCATCAAGTATTTTACTAGAGTCATGTTTTCTGGAGAGTTGGAAGCCACAAAAAACCGACACCCTGAACTAAAATTTGAACTTGAAACACTTTATGACTATTTTGTTAATGACCAAACCAAAATTAGAGCTAGAAGAAAAATTATTCTTTGGTTTTAAGGTAGAGATAGAATTAATATCAAATTTTCTTCACCTAAACATTGTTTCCCACATTGTGAGTGATAAGATGAGTGTTACTACCACAATATATCATCCAATAGGGATGTGGATGGAGACTAGTGTGGAGTAGTCATATCACAAACATCAAAGGCATAGACCCATGTACCTGTACATATGCATACCTATCTAAGCTAATATAATGAAGATAAATAAAAAAGGATGGTACCAATAATTCATGAATGGAATATATATACCACATTAGATGATGATAATAAATGCAATAAATAAATTAAATATCCAAATACTAAGTCAACCAAAATTGAAAATTAATCAAACATGGTGAGAAGGAGGGGAGTGATATTAAATGAATCACCTACTGAACACCTCTTTCTTTTAAGCCTAATATAAGATTCATCAACTCCGGGTCCTCCAAGGACTCAAAAAAAATTATATCATTTTCATATTACCCAACACTTGTGGGTAAATCACATGCATGTGTGATTATATAAATACTCACAAGAACACACAAAAATAAAAAAAAATAAAAAGTATAAATAGTAGTCAACACATAACAATCTTACAAAAACCAAGATACAATCATAATAGAATAATGGTATCAGGTGATCTCAACCAATACTTCCACCCACTACACTATAATTGAGGATTCAAGGTAACACTCAATACTAGAGTATTTAATTCATAATCTATTCTATCTATGATGAAACTCATGTGAGAGGTCATTCTCATATGGCTTCTCCAATATGTAATTACTTGGTCACTTAAGATCCCGTAATCTAGAAAGGGGTCACACTCAAGGCTACTAGGGGACACAAAAAACCATATTATATGGACCTTCTAGATAAGGGATTGACCCCCTACACATGGTGGTCATACAGATACCATGAACCCAATCATTAAATGACAGTGGATTCTATAATGTCCCCATAAGGGGATACACGAAAAACCATCTAGTATAAAACCATGTTGATGGGATTATAATCCCATGCCCAATACGTAATCCCACACACTGACCATGATGAAAGGGGATAAAGTTACTCACAAAACTAAACCTTGACTATGTTGAATAAATTAAGGTATCCAAAACCCTAAATGGTTTTAAACATCTTGTACTAAGGTTATACGACATGTTTTGATAACCTATTCTCTTCCTGTTTCTCGCTATCTAACACAAGATGAAAACTTCCACATACACGACATGTCCCATAGGGTACATGGCTTGTAGATAAAATTTAGAACCACACATGGGATGTACTGACCTAGGATTCTTAAACAAATATATTATATATTTTTAGATAAATATTTATTACATTACAGAAAAACATTCCTAAAAATTATAAGGGTTTAGGGCCTTTAGTGACAAGGAACACAATATTCTAATTTTGTGAATGATATTTAATAATTCAAAAAACTATCTTACATTTTATTAATATTCATAAACATTCCATAAATAAAACCTATCATTATAACCTAGGGAATAGAAGCAAAGAAAGTATGAGCTTAGATGCTTAGTAAGGGTAAACAAGGAAAAATTTAAAAAAAGTGAGCGTAAGGGTATGAGAATTTAATCAAGAAAGATAAAAAACACTATATGAAAATGATCAAAATATTGGGTCATATCATAAATATTGTTTTTTTGTAAGAAATGAATCAGAAAAAATTCAAATAAAATGACCAGTGAGATTATAAATTTGACATAAGATAAGGAATTGTGGCATAATCCTAAGCATAAAAAACCATTTAGAAGGTAGTTAAGGGTCAAATCCGGGTCTATCATTCTAGAATAGGTTCAATAACTGAAAATAATAGTAATCAAGGTTCCCTAATAAGAGAATATTACCATAAAAAGTTTCTTACTGATCCAGGTTCACTCACTATTTTAGCCATGCATATCTCATGCGATATATATCATTAATCAATTCACTAGAGGGGGATATAGATACCACACATCACATTATAAAAATCATATGTATATGTACTGAAATATCATAAGACATTCATCATATATTAACCAATGAAATTACATGGATTTCATAAACATTTCATCACATCATAACCTTTGGAAAAGAGACCATAATCATATACATTTAATTATTTCATCAAAGCATAACACATAAAAAAAGATCTACTTTCATAAGTATTTTATCATAGGATAACATGTTGGAGAGAAAGGGGTTACATAAACATATTATAATCATAAACATAAACTATTCATAGAAATAATAATAATGGTACATTTGGATTATATCCCTGGAAAATCATAAGTAACATCAAAGGATGAAATATTATATGGAAATTGATTTTGAATGATAACTTATAACTTTTTTTGAGGAAAATAACTTTTATTTTAAAATACAGTTTTAAAACTAAAATTTTATAAAATATTTTGGAAATCCATTTCACTAAAAATATAACGTCTCGGACCCGGGTGCCACGCAACGGGTGCCCCGAGCCCGGTTCGCCACGGGACCTTAAGCGCATTTCCCCAAACGCCAGAGGCTGCCGACTAGCAGTGAGGGCTCAGGTCTGATAGTGGGGAACCTATGCCCTCATTGGTCAAAGTGTAGCGCAACAGAATTTAAATAAATCAAACAATGACAGCGGAAGCAGTAAACATGCACAACTAAAATAAACTACAGTAGTGGATATAACCAATAACATATAAAAGCTGATGGTACATGTTTCAAGTTCTAAGAAAGCAGCCAGAACATGTTATACATCAATACAGAACATAAAAATACAGAGTACCACAAACAAGCAAAACAGTTGGCAGCGGCATCGCGAGACTAGGCTCGGTCCCATGCCCTCCTACTCCACAGTAATAGTCATGTACCAGTATAGGGACTCTTGCCCCTATCCACACCTAGATAAACATAATCTGTTTGGGCCGAAAAGCATGAACCAAATAGGGTGTGAGAAATATATCTCAGTAGGAACCCACAAAAGGCTCATGCCCAACTGCGTGTAAGCATGCAACAAGTGTGCAACAGTAAAATGAAATAAACTAAGCAGTACTCAAATGTAACTAACTTAATAGTTAAATTGCCATTTTATTATTCATTTAATCCATTTAATTTATTAAAATTTTTGTGCTCAACAGCACCATGCCATCAGGCCAACCAGAACCGTGCCCTCAGGCTAAAACAGTAAACTAAGCCCTCAGGCTTGCCCTCAGGCCATACAGAATCCAACCCACATGTATTTCCCTCAGGTGTAAAAGTAATTCTTGCCCTCAAGAAAATAAAGTGTCACCCTCAGGCACAAAAGTCAAGCCCTCAGGCACGAATGGTTCCTACAGGCGGAATAACGACAGCCATCAGGCTAAAATAGTCACGCTCTCAGGCCAATCACAACAACACCCTTAGTCTAAACAGGTAACCGGGAAAAGCCCAACATCTCAAAATGCAGTAAACAAGCAATTCCTCTTAAGGGAATTCTACAGTTACTACATTTAAGGCATACCCACAGGTATCATGGCCAAACAGCTAAACAGTTGAACACACCCCCGGGGTGGTTCCGGATCCAAGCAATGATACCAACCAACATTTTATTATCAGTGTTTAATCACCTATGCAATTATAGGCATTAAACATAGAAATGGCCTCAGCCACACGACACCCCAACATGGGTTCGTGGCACGAAAATGCCCAAAAATGGATGACAGTTGGAAAATAAACATAAGGCCACCTACCTTATATGTCAACGAGCGTTATACCCGAACACCGACTCCTGAAATACCCAAGAACGACATAGATCTGACGAAGAACAAAACCCATTCAAACATAAATAACTTAGGCTAGGAAAAGAATTGGTAAGAATGGTACCAGGAGAGGAGAGGGCTTACCCGTGCGGTTCCAACGAGATCGTCTGAAGCCGAATCGGATTCCAGACAAACTCCCGACAGATATTCAAAGATCCGGCCTCCTCCTTTGGCTACAAAATGGCTCAAACCCTTCCTCTGCCAAATGAGGAGGCTACTTCCTGTTTTAAGCCGAAAAAACAAAGTACACGTCATGTACTTCTGAGTACACGGCTTGTATTAATTTCATTTAACTATTCATTTGGCGGCACTGCCACACTATTCATCTGTCGAACTGAGTACACGGCCTGTACTCTCAAGTACATGGCGTGTACTGTCGCCTAGCTGGCAGTGACTCCACCGCCTTATTATTTAAGCCTGCCGACTGACTACACGGAGTGTAAGTACCACTACACGGCGTGTAGTCAGTTCCTACACCCTTCGTCGCCGGCATGGCTACACGCCCTGTGTACTCATCCCAACACGGCCAAAAGTACACGACATGTGGATAAAGTACATGGCGTGTAGTTTCCAAAATTTAGTATTTTTCCCCATTTTCCATAATTTCTCAAAAACACTTAAGGAAAAAGAAAAAGAAGAAGCCCGTACGTCAAAAATATGAACTCGGTTCTTACAAACTTCCCCCTTATAGCAATTCGTCCTCGAATTTCCCTTCCATGGGTGGCAAAGATAAAGCTCAGAACAGCTCTGGCCACTGAGCACGTATGTCGGCCTCCTGCTCCTAGGTCTCGTCCTGCACTCGGCCATGCTGCCATAGTACCCGTACGAGAGGAACTGACCGGCCTCGGAGAACCTTCGTGCTCCTGTAAACGATACAGATCGGATGCTCCTCAAAGGATGCATCATGCTGAAGCTCAACCTCCTCTGGATGAAAGGTGTGAGACGAGTCTGAATGGTAGGGATGTAATTGAGACACGTGGAAGACATCGTGCATGGCTCGGTACCGCTGCGGTAACTGCAACTGATAGGCAACCAGCCCGACTCTCTCCAGACTCTCAAATGGTCCCACATACCTTGGTGAAAGCTTACCCTGTCTCCTGATCTGTTTTTCCCCAGCCACAAACTCCAAAGGTCATCTGCAGCGATCAGCATAAGTCTTCTGACGAGACTGTACGGTAGTCATCCGCTTCCGAATCAATTGGACCTGCTCAAATGTCTCCTGCACGAGCTGTGGCCCTAGTAAAAATACCTCACCTGCCTCTAACCAACACAAGGTTGATCCTCATGGCCTACCATATAATTCCTCGTATGGTTCCATATCAATAGTTTCCTGAAAACTATTGTTATAGGAAAACTCGACAAAGGGTATATGATTCTCCCACAAGCCCCCAAAGTCTAGGGCGCATGTGCGCAACATGCCCTCTAGCACCTATATCGCCCGCTCTGACTTGCCATCTCTATGAGGGTGGTATGTTGTGCTCAGAAGCACCAGTGTACCTAGAACCCTCGGAAAACTCTGCCAGAAACGAGACGTAAAGTGGGCGTCCCTATCAAAAACGATAAACAACGGACCCCATGAAGACTTATGATCTCTCGGAAATACAGAATTCTAAGGTCGTCCACACCGAAGGTCTCCTTGATCAGAAATAAGTGAGATACTTTCGTGAGTCTGTCCATGACAACCCACACTGCATCATTGCCTCGAGGTGACCTCAGAAAACCCGTCACGAAATCCATCGCGACATCATCCCATTTTCACTATGGAATGGGAAACTGCTGTAACAGCCCAACTGGTCTTTGATACTCTGCCTTCACCTGCTGACAGGTGGAACATCTCGTAAAAAACCCAGCTATCTCTCTTTTCATACCCGGCCACCAGTACTGACGTCTCAACTCTCGGTACATCTTGGTAACCCCGGGATGAACTGCCCAATCTAAAGCATGAAACTCTCGCATCATCTCCTCGCGTATATCCCCTGGAACCCATACTCATCCATGGAAATGAAAAACCTCATCATCGCCTATCGTCTAACCAGGAGGGGGGTCCTCACTTTCCATTGACTCCTGTAGGACTAGGCCTTCTGAAACCGATAGCTGCCCCATCCTCACTCTGTCCAGGAGGGTAGAAGTCACAGCTAACGATGAAAGATAAATCTACCCCTGACTGTCATGCACCTTCAGATGCATCTTAGAGAACAAAGCCATGAGTTCCCACTCCCCACTAGCCTCCTCCGCTGCCTATATCCGAGTCTTCCTGCTCAGTGCGTCAGCTACTGCATTACCTTTACCAGGTGTATAGGCAAGCTCAAAATCGAAGGTCTGTAGGTACTTGACCCACCTTCGCTGCCTCAGATTCAGGTCACGCTGAGTAAAGATACACTTAAGGATTTTGTGGTCGGTGAAAACCAAAAAATGCTATTCCAAATGATAGTGTCTCCAACAGTGCAATGCATGAACAACTTCAGAAAACTCGAGATCGTGCGTCGGGTAATTCCTCTCATGTGGCCTCAACTACCGGGACCCATAAGCAACAACTTGATCGCCTTGCATCAAAACGTCCCCCAACCCAATCCCTGATGCATCATAGTAAACTGTATAGCACTTCCTTTACTCTGGGGGTATCAGGATCGGTGCTGATGTCAGCCTTCCCTTCAGGTCTGGAAAATCTGCCTCGCAAGCTTTCGACCAAATGAACTTCACACCCTTCTTAGTCAGACCTGTCAACGGTGCTGCTAAGCAGGATAATTCCTATATGAAGCGCCTGTAGTAACCATCCAGCCCTAAGAAGCCCCGTATCTCAAACACGTTCTTAGGATGCTCCTAGGAAACTACTGCTCTCACCTTCTCTGGGTCTACTGCAACCCCTGCGTCTGAGATAATATAACCCAGGAAGTGAATATGGTCCATCCAAAAGTGGCACTTCGAGAGTTTAGCATATAGCTGATGCTCCCTTAGTGTACTCAAGATGATCTCAAGATGGGTGGCATGGCCGTGTCGAGTGTGAGAGTACACCGAGATGTCGTCCATGAATACTACCACAAATGAATCATGATACCGATGGAACACACGATTCATCAGAGCCATGAAAACTGAGGGCGTGTTCGTGAGTCCGAACGGCATGACCGTATACTCATATAGATCATACCTTCTCCTGAAAGCTATGAGAGGTATATCAAGTGGTCTAACACGCAGCTGATGATATCTGGATCTCAAGTCAATCTTCAAGAACACTCATGCTCCACGAAGCTGATCAAATAGATCATTTATCCTCAGTAAGGGATATCTGTTCTTAAACGTCAACTGGTTCAGCTTCCGATAATCCACACAAAGTCTGAAGGTATCATCTTCCTTCATCGCAAAAAGGACCGTAGAACCCCAAGGAGAAGTACTGGGTCAAATAAATCCCTTTTCCTGTAACTCCTCTAACTGCCTCTTGAGCTTCTGTAACTCAGGCATGGCCATCCTATAAGGAGGAATGGACACCGGTGCTGCTCCTAGCATTAGCTCGATAGAGAAATCCACCTCACGCACCAGAGGTAGACCTGAAAAGTCATCTGGGAAGACATCCCTGAAACGATCGTCAATTAGAGGGAAATCCGTCTGACAAGTCCCCTGATCATCCAAATATAAGCTCTCAATCTGGGTTGTGACTCCACCTCGCCCATGATGCTCTGGTCCAGCTCGACTCGCCTGAACATCCCATTATCCATTGTATAGAAACTCTCCGCCCTCTGGTGACGTGAAACGCACCCTGCGACGATAGCAGTCTACAAAAGCTCTATAGGGAACCAACCAGTCCATCCCGAGAATGACGCCATAGCTCGTCATCTCCAAGGCATAGAGGTCCCAAATGAAGTGACACCCACCAACATCAAGGGGGAACTCCTTGCACTGACACACACCATCCGTTCTAGTCCCTAACAGAGTTTCTAGCGTCATGATATCAGAAGAAGAAGAAACACCGAGCCCAAGGATCTCCACAACAGTTAAAAATATGAAACTATGCGTAGCCCCCGTATCAAAAGGTACTGAGGACAAGACTGAAGCTATTAGAATAGTACCTCTGACTGTAGAAGGTCCGAGATCCTGCTCCTGCTGGGTCTGTTGCACTGCATATGCCTGCCCAGTGCTGCGGCCCTACGACACAGCCTGGCTACCCTGAGTTGTCCAGCCCTGATGCCTCTGCGATCCTGGTGTCTGCCTGCCACGGCCACGACCACCATCTCTGCCTGCATGCCCTGGCGTATTCTAGTTCCCTGACTGGTAAGAAGCCACTGGTCCTACTCCCGCACGCGGAGTCTGCACAGAACCCCTCTAACTAGCCACTGGTAGAAACACCCTACAAAAGCTCTGCAGATGACCCATCTTACCGCAAGCTCGGCACTCCACTGGGTCTCGTGGACACTGTGGCCTCTTGTGTCCCTCTCTGCCACACTGGTAGAACCTGATCGGGCCGCCTATAGAAGCTGCCTGGCTGGTACTGCCACCCTGAGAGAAGTCTAACTGTCTCTTCCTCTTACCAGTAGAAATAGTACCAGTAACTGGTGCTGAACCGCCTTGACCAACACCACTAGATTCCCGCAGGTTCCTCTCTGTAATCAATGCCTGATTCACAATCGCGTGTACAGTAGGCTACCTGAAAACATTCACCAGCGCTCGGATGTCATACTGAAGACCATCCTCAAAATGTCTGGCTCTCAACGTATCATCACCCACCAGCATGGGTGCAAAGCGCTGAAGCTCCGTAAAACGAGCAGAATAGTCCATCACCGACATAGCGCCCTGCTGTAGATTCATGAACTCTCGAGCTCTATCTGCCCTCAGCGTCTCTGGAAAGAATAAGTCATAGATGACTGCCTGAAAATCTTTCCACACCATGTCCCTGTGATGCTCTGTCTGGGTGGTAACATCCCACCACCTATTGGCGGAATCACGCAGCATGTAAGTCGCAATCTTGACCCTCCGCCCTGGAGGCGTCTCAAGATGCTCGAAAATAGTCTGCATCGATCCTAGCCAAGACTCCACAGCCTGTGGTCCACCATCCCCTGAAAACGTAGGTGAATGCTGCTGCTGAAAGATATGCGTCAGCTCTACCATAGATGTGGCAGCCTGCGGTGCTCCCAGAAAGGTCTGGATGAACCGAAATAATCCTTCACGGAACTACGCCTCCGCGCCTGTGTCCAGAATAATAGATGGGGCCGCTTCTGGCTCTGCTGGAGGATCAACTGGTAGCCCATAGCCCACCATCTCTGGAGTATAATCGTTGCTGCTCTACTGGAGAACAACTAGCGGTCGTCTAGGCAGCATGACACTACAAGGTCAAAAGCACGCCTCAGATTCAAGATTATTAAGACCGAAAAGTGAAGGTACCACAAGGGAAACAAGAGGAAGAAGGCATTCAAAACTTTCAAAACAAAACTACACGACATGTGCTTGACTTCCCTTCCCCTGCCCGGGTCCTTATACACGGCCAAGCCACACGGATTCGGTTCAACAAAACTACACGACATGTATAATATCTACAGGGCGTGTACGGTGTTATTTTCCAACTTCCCGTGTTGTCTGTGACACGACCGACTACTCGGCTTGACCCTACACAACGTGTTACACCCACACATGGCGTGTACACCACCCTGTTTCCCAGCCACACGGATAACACCACACGCTCTGTCCACGAACTAGACTACAGGACGTGTCCCGCAGGTACACGGTGTGTTCAGGGAGAGGTGAAACTGACCCGTGTTGTTAGTTACACGGCTGAGTCCCCAGGTCACACTACACGACGTGTCCATCATTGACACATTGTGTCTGTCAAAGAGTTCACTGACCCGTGTTGTTAGTTACACGGTCGGACTCCGGGTCACACTACATGGCGTGCACAAAAATGACACGGTGTGTTTTACCCAAGGCCTTCCCTACCCCGTGTCGCCGCCCACACAGTTTTTTACACGGGAAGATACTACACGGCGTGTACTCAGGGTACACGGTGTGTAATCAAAAATTTCATTTTTCTTCCCGAACAGAAGAACATACACGGCGTGTATAAAAAATACTACACGGCGTGTATACTGGGTTTCCAGACAGTATGCCTCAGAAACTTCTTCGAAACCTAGAAAATACTGAAAAACAACACCTAAGTGTCAAATTCCGACCCGTGGGGGGCCATAGTCCCCACGAATCAAATTTTGACATCTTATGTGTGTTATAACTAATAAAAAATCAATGATCCACCAAATTCCGGTCAATGGGGGCCCATACTCCCCAAAAACCAAAGTTTGGCGTCCATTCTATAAACAATCTCAAACAAAAACACCATATCACAAGGCAGGTATTTATCAAGCAGCTATCACAACAACATGCTTTACTAGCACAACAACTATCACAACAACATGACAATTCTAATGCACCTACATTGCATGAAAACTATGCATGGCATGTGATATCTAGAATGTTCCTATATGATGCATGAGACGTCATACCCTCATCTAATCGGGTGGCAACTAAATAGAACACACAGATATAATATAAACAGCACAATCCAAGTGCGTCACCCAACGATGAAAACATATTAATCATAAAATTTGAAAAATCAAAAGAATACAAAATACAAGGTAGACTGGATTTTCCCTGTACATGGGGTAGCTACACCCAGGCACAACTTATTACCAACTACCGTTCTGTCCTATCCCTGAATACAGCTCCAAATAGTAAGTCAAACAAAATAAACCCTTTGATACCACTTTGTAACATCCTGGACCCGGGTGCCACGCAACGGGTGCCCCGTGCCCGGTTCGCCATGTGACCTCCAATGCATTTCCCCAAATGCCAGAGGCTGCCAACTAGCAGCGAGAACCCAGGTCTGATAGTGGGGAAACTATGCCCTCATTTGTCAAAGTGTAGAGCAACGGAATTTAAATAAATCATACAACGACATCGGAAGAAGTAAACATACACAACTGAAATAGACTACAGCAGTGGATATAACCAACAGTATATAAAAGATGATGCTACATGTTTCAAGTTCTATGAAAATATCCAGAACATGTTATACATCAATACAGAACAACAAAATACAGAGTACAACAAACAAGAAAAATAGCTGGCAGCGGCATCACGAGCCAATGCTCGGTCCCATGCCCACCTACTCCACAACAACAGTCAAGTACCTGTATAGGGAATCTTTCCCGTATCCACACCTGCAAAAACGTTATCTGTTTGGTCCGAAAAGAAAGACCCAAATAGGGTGTGAGAAATATATCTCAGTAGGCGCCCACCAAAGGCCCGCACCCAACTGTGTGTAAGCATGCAACAACTGTGCAACAGTAAAATTCAATAAACTAAGCAGTACTCAAAAGTAACTAACTTAACAGTTAAATTGCCATTTTATTATTCATTTAATCCATTTAATTTAGTAACATTTTTGTGCTCAACAGCACCAAGCCCTCAGGCCAACCAGAACCGTGCCCTCTGGATAAAATAGTAAACGACACCCTCAGGCTTTCCCTCACTCTATACAGAATCCAACCCGCAGGTATTGCCCTCAGGCATAACAGAAATTATCGCCCTCAGGCAAACGAAGTGTCGCCCTCAGGCACAGAAGTCAAGCCCTAAGGCACAAAAGGTTGCCCTCAGGCAGAATAATGACAGCCCTCGGGCTAAAACAGTCACGCCCTCAGGCCAATCACAACCACACCCTCAGGCTAAACAGGTAATCGGGCCATGCCCAACATCTCAAAATGCAGTAAACAAGAAATTCCTATCAAGGTAATTCTACAGTTACTACATTTAAGGCATACCCTCGGGTATCCTGTCCAAACGGTTAAACAGTGGACCACACCCCGGGGTGGTTCCAGATCCAAGCAATGATCCCAACCAACATTTTATTATCATAGTTTAATCACCTATGCAATTCTAGGAATTAAACATAGCTATGGCCTCCGCCACACAACACCCAAACATGGGTTTGTGGCATGAAAATGCACAAAAAAGCACGACAGTTGGAAAATAAACACAATGCCACCTACCTTATATGTCAACGAGCGTTATAACCGAACGCCGACTCCTGAAATGCCCAAGAAAAGCATAGATCCGATGAAGAACAAAACCCATTCAAATATAAATATCTTATGTTAGGAGAATAATTGGTAAGAACGGTACCAGGAGAGGAGAGGGCTTACCCGTGCGATTCCAACGAGATCTTCCGAAGCCGAATCGCATTCCAGACGAACTCCCGAAGGATCTTCAAAGATCTGGCCTCCTCCATTGGCTCCAAAATGGCTCAAACGCCTCCTCTTCCAAATGAGGAGGCTATTGCCTGTTTTATTCCGAAAAAACAGAGTACACGGCATGTACTTCTGAGTACATGGTGTGTACTTCTTTCATTTAACTGTTCATTTGGCGGCACTGCCCAACTGTTCATCCGTCGACCTGAGTACACGACATGTACTCCCAAGTGCAGGACGTGTATTGTCGCCCGATTGGTGGCGACTCCAACGCCTTACTATTTAAGCCTGCTGACTTACTACACGACGTTTAAGTACTACTACACGACATGTAGTCGGTTCCTACACCCTTCGTCGCCAGCATGGTTACACGCCCCGTGTACTCATCCCAACACGGCCAAAAGTACACGGCGTGTGGATAAAGTACACGGCGTGTAGTTTCCAAAATTTAGGATTTTCCCCATTTTCCATATTTTTTCAAAAACACTTAAGGAAAAAAGAAGAATCATGTACCTCAAAAATAAGAACCGAGTTCTTACAAAAAAACCATGAGAACATATAGAGTAAACAATTAAAATAATTTAATAATTTTTTTGAGTAAAATATCCTTTGTAATTTGGAAAAATCTCTATATTTACACCTCATGAATGTCGATAGGATCATAACATAAAAATGTCTCATTTAATGAAAATTGATACAAAAACCCTAACTATATAATTAATATTTGTAATATTAATCTCCATTAAATAATTATATCAAAAAATTCATTAAATATAATTAAAATAATCAAATTCATGATATATAATGTCAATGGAGTTGTATAAAGACCACTAAAATGAAACACGTGTTAATTATGTCCCGGTTCTCCCAGAAATAATAGAGAGACTAGAAATCCCTTTCCAATTTGGTAGCTATTGAACCGTAAAACCCATGAAATAGATTTCCTATTTTTTTTAAATCCCAATAACTTTTTAGGATAATAATCATAAAATAAATTTATGGGTGGTATGTAACACCTCGAGTTTTTATGAATTAATATTTTTTCATGTAAATAAAATTTCTTTAATGGATTATTATATAAATGTCACCTTGTTATGATTTATCTACACAAACTATCACATTAAAATTACACTATACAGAATACTGGTTTAGGTTTTGTTACACCCGACAACGAGTTTAATGAAAATATTAAAAACTATTTAAATATTATTATTTAATATTATAGTAATCAAATATCCATTGGAATGGCATGTTGGAATAAAAATAAATAAATTAATAAAATAATGTTTTCATAAATTTATATAATTCATTGGTGAAAAATTATTTTTTAATCAAAATACAACCCTATTTAAAATAAAAGGAAATATTTTTCCGAAATTCGTTTTATAACCAAAAATGTGTTTTATATCAATAAATTAAAAAAAATGTCATATGGATAATAATTAAAAAGAAAATTATATATTATATATATAATAATTATTTTAACATTCATCTTGTATTTTTCTCTAGATAAGAGGGAATATTAAATCTATCTTTATGCTTAAAACTATATTTTTATAACAGTTTGTTCTGTAAAATTTTTAATACAGAATTATTTTAAAAATAATTTTTTCTTATTTTTTTAAAAATTAATTCCATAATATAAATTATTTTTTATATATTAAAATTTCAAAATTTGATTACAGATAATTTATTTTTATTTTTCTAAAAAATTTCAATTTAAATAATAATTAGTAAAAAACTGTATTTTAATTGAAAACAAACATTTTCCTATTTAATTGAAAATTTTTATTATATTTTTGAATAGTTTTAAATTAAAATAATTTAAATTTTTTCCATTAATAAAATATATGTATTTTTCATCAATTTTATGATTAATTTCAATATAAAAACATTCCAATCATTTGAACCTTTTCTCTGTAAAAACCTGCATACTCATCACGTTTGTGGGATTGATTTTAAATTATTTTTCAAACCTATTTGAATGATTTTGGGAATATTGTTTAATAATTTTCAATATCTATAATTTATATTGTCTAATAATTTCATATTAAATTTTACCCAAAAAATAGTGAATGTAGTAAAAATTAATTATGGCGATTAAGGTAAAAATGAAATTTTTAGAGGGTAAACTTTGAATGATAAGAGTGAAAATGACCTAAACTATTATCTTAATTTAATATAATATATTTATTTTGACCTTTTCCTAAATAGTCGTTGAATTTTGGAAATTTGATTCAACATTCCATTGAATATCCACCTTATAATAATTTAATTAATGAAAAAGGGAAAAAGATACATGTATTCCTTTTAATATCTATAATTCTATTCGATAGTGAGGGAAAAAATATTTTCAGTTAGAATTATTATATAATAATATTAATGATTTTTTCTAATATTTTTTAATAGATAAAATAAGTATATTAAATGTTTATGAAACACCATCACAATAATTATTTAGTTATCAATTAGATAAAAAATGATACTAAAAATACTAAAAATGAAGTAAATAGAATAAATTATTTTCTAAAATTATTTTTTACATTAATTTATTATTTTAAATATTTTTAAAAATAATTTATTTTATTTCCATAGTTTTCTGTATATTTTTTACTCAACTCTAAATGAATATTGTCAAAAATGACATTAATGTTATTTTAAAAGAAATGATATTTTATTAAATTATTTAAAAATAAAAAAATACTATATTCTTCCAAGTGATTATTAAAAGATAATAAATTAAATATATGGTCCATTAAGTGACAAATTTTCCTTTTATAATTAATATATTTACCCTTAAATAATATAAAATTTTTTAGTGTGGTTTACTTTTAAGTGGTGTTTTTTTATATTCCATGCAAGTATGTTAAAATTAACTTCCAACAAAAATAGGATTATTTGGATATATTTGAATTAATATTTATCAAAATTTTATCCAAATTTTCTAATAATGATCATTTTAACTTGGACTTATTGGATAAATTATCAAGGATAAAATACTGATTACCATAATGAAAAAAATGATAAAAATAAGTAATCATAAAAGTTAAGTAACAAAATGTTTAAAAACGTGTTTTATTTTTTATCTAAGACGTATATCGACCATATAGTACCTACACAGAATTATTAATAAATTATTGAGAAACTTTAGGTAATAATAACATCCTAATAGTGAATACTTTTTAGTTTTTACATGAATTAAACTCGTCATCAACAATAAAAGAGAACTCCCTTTCTAAGATTTTTCACACATCTCAAGGCATTTTCCATGACCAATATCGACCAAAATCACTTAAAAATCCCTAAACTTACCATATAATACATATTTTGGTTATAAATTCATCATATGAAGGTCAATAGTGAAAATATAAGGACGATACTCAAAGAATAGGTAATGTTCATCAACGACCATTTTTGAAAGAAATAATATTTATATAAGATATATATGAAATTATTATTCTTTTAGAATTAATATATCACACAAAACATCATGTTTTATAATTTTTTGGTATATGATAACGTCAATCTTGTGTACGGTGGACTGCCGCCTCGCGAAGCGATGGACTCGTTCACTTTTTTTACATGGAATGTATTTATGATGGGTTTAATAAAATATGTGATATATATGAAATCAAAATTAATCTTAAATGATAATATTTCATTAACATTTATTTATATCAATCCAATAAGAAAATATAAATCCTATTCAAGTATACGTACGACCTACCGTCTCTAGGAAAAATGCATTTCATATCAGATTTATATCTTTTATAGATAATTATAAGTACAAATACAATGGTAAAATATGGTATTTATATCTTTTATATAATTATTTATATTATGAAATAATGATAATATTAAGACTAAAAATATAACAAATCAGAATATTTATGAAAAATAAAATTGTTATTATCCAAAATGTATCTTTAAAATGAAATTTTTAAACAAAATATAATAAAAGGTAATAATAAAATAATATATGGAATAATATATATTAATTTTTTTTGTCAATAAATATTTAATACACTTATATTTAATATACAGGTGATATGAATGAGTATGATGAAGGTTAATACTTATGGTAAAGGATGTTCGTCTAACTTTTACTATATTTGAGACAAATTCCATATTCACCTTATATTTATTTTATGTGGTGTATATAATTCCCATTAATGTATTTTATGATTATTATACTTAATTTTATTATTATTTACATATCCCATTCTAAATATCTCTTTCATGGGGCTCACAGTTCAAAAGTTATGAAATTAGTAAGAGAGTTTTTTCCCCAATTTGCCTTCTTTGATGCATATATTACGTCAAAAACCTATATAATTCAATTATTTTTATATATATCCCCGTTAATTTGTAATATCATGGATTTATTCATTCTTATGATATTATAACATTCATTTTTTATTATTCCTTCACGGGTATTATGATTCAATGTTACCATGACCGTAGTGATTTTATGTTATAATGTCATTATTTATTGGTATTGATTATGATTCAGTCTAAAAAGTTGAAATCTAAGTATCTAACACTCAAAAAGATTCAATAGTTTTATTATCTTTTTATTATTTATGATATATTCATGTAACTATACCATTTTCCCATTCTTTAGTAAAAAACATGATTTAGAAAATGTTATTATGGAAATCTGAACTTATCTATGGTTTCAATAAAAAAACATCATTACAAAACCATGTATTATTAAAATATTTTAAAAAATGTTTTTAAATGATATAATATTATTATTTTGAAAGAAAAATATATTAAAAAATAATAATATATAGGAATTATTTTAAATGAATTTTTAAGTTTCATTTATATGTTTTCAAATGCTATTTTAAAAGAAATTGATTTGAAAAATGTTTTATTTTTAAAAACGGTTCCAAATGATTTTAAAATATTCCTTCATAAGTTTTCAAGTATGTTTTCAAAGGAAAATATTTTGAAAATATTTTAATTTCTAACTTTTTAAAATGTGGATGTATATTTTATTCAAGAATTGTTTTAAATGAACTTTTAAAATTAATTTTCATCTAAGATGGAATCTATTAGAGTCACCTATTACTTAAGGGAGATATGATTCAAGGATTTAATTAATATTATTTCTATAAATGGTTTATATTTCTATGGAGTGATTTTGATGAAACCATTTTGTATTCTATGGTTTCTTCAATGATAAGATGCTTATAAAACCTTCTTAATTTCATATGTTTTTTAATGATGAAATGGTTATGTTCCTTGTCTCTTTTACAAATTTTATGATGTGATGAAATGTTTATGATACCCATTTTATTTTCTGGGTTATGATATTATGAATATGTTTTATCTTATAGAAAGCATTAAAATGGTTTTCATTATGAAATGGCTGAAACATATATCTCCCTACGATTTAGTAGGTAAATATTTATATCTCCTGAGGTAGACAATACTGGAACTGATAGTGGATTCAGTTTAATAATATTGGGTTAGAAAAGGAGGTGAACGTATTATAGTAATACATGGATTGAATGGGATGTGAACAGAATTTAGTAACTCAATGATATAACGAGGAGTGAACCTAGATTAATAAATATTTTTTCCACTATGATGGTCTTAGTAGTGTTATATTTATAATATGTAAATGATTTATTATACCGATGTGTATTCCAAAAATTCATTATCTTATGATAATGTTATCCTATTAGGGATCATGTTCATTGATTATCTTATGATTCATGTTTTATGAACTAGAAATAACTATCCAATGACTCTTGATTATGATATTTGATATCTAAGATATCGTTTTCAAATGTTATGACCATGTTCTCATACCCTTATATTCATATTATGCTTTCTTATATCCATTATTTACCATTACTGTGCATCTAAGAGAAACCCTTTTTATGTTCCCTTTCTTCATGTTATAATTAAATGTTTTGAGTAGGAGTACTTAAGTGGAGTATCTCTATTGGGTACATTTTCATAATTCACCTTGTTAGAAGATTAGGTTTCGATGATTCCATTAGCACTAACATATTATGGTTTTTGAGCATGTTTTTGTGTAATATATTTAATTTTCATCTATAATGATGTAACAACCTTGTACTATAGAACTAGGTTATTATAGTTGGTATTAATTGAAATGTTTAGTTAACTCGTGGAATCTAGGATGATAAATCATTAGTTAAACCCATAGGTATCATTCTAATGATAAGTAAAGGGACTTGTCTAAGGATAAGTATAAGGATGATGTAATGTATAAAAAATTTGTCTTGGAATTTAGGAAAAGGATAGAGAAAGTGGATTCGAAGTAATTATATCCTAGTATGGGTACTATAAGTATATGTGACTTTGGAATAGACATGGCTCTGGGTAACAACCCAAAAAACCATATTGAGATTTAGATGATTGAGAACTGGTTGATGAAAATGGGTCTTTATTCACTCATAGTTTGAAATTTTTGGGGGATATTCATTGGAAACACACAAAATATAATGATGAATTTAAATAGCTGATGACTATTAATGACATTGAAAAAACATAAGGTGTCATAGACTAATAATTAAATTTTCATTTCAAAAGAACTTTTGAAGAAAAGGTTGGAAACCCGAAATAAAATCATACAAGAAGAATCCCAGATCAAATCTAATAGGAAGAAACCCTCCCCAGAAACAACATCATTATGACAAGATTCCACCTCACATGATCACTCGGCAAGCTGTCCCGCATAGAGTTGCACAGGATCGGTACCGATGGCAAAGACCTACCCTCTCGTTCATCCAAATATGAATGGTCGGGCACATATGGATGCTTCCTACTCTTTTCTTCATCTGGAGAAGATACTTATTGAGTACTAGATGCTTCACCCTCAAAATTCATAATAAAAACCAAATTCCAAATACTATCCCAAAGCCTACCCATAATATATTTAAAAACCCACTACTGAAAATTATCTAAATTTCAAATCCCAGAATTTAACAAAAATCAATCAAAGTGTTAATCTTTATCGATCTCCCAAAACATTCCACTCGAACTCATGTTCTAATGTTTCAAGAAGACCAACACACTACACCACATCAGATAGAATGGAGGAATCCTGAAACTAGAGTAGAGAACCAAAAAAACATAGACAAAACAAAACGCCGACGATACCACAGCTCGACACCATCGCTTCAAATTCACAGTCATCACATCAACTCCAACATCACCGTCATGAGATAATTATCAAAACTAGAATAAGACTCAAACCTTAACAACTAGGATTTAGAAGCTATTCTGTTGACTGACAGATCATTCCTAATCTTCGAATTTTCAAAATGGGTTCACATTTTGTTCTTCTGAGAATAAAAAACCAAAAATAAACCTAGCTATATTATTTAACCATCCTCCAAGATACCATTATCATCATATTATAAAAATAAAACATCATTCAATATCAGGACAATATTTCTTATTGGCTTTCACAAAATGAAACATCCCACAAAACCCCCCCAAATCGAGCCTCATAAATTTGAATTCAACAGAGGAAAACAGAAACCATCCAACAAATGAACCAGATTGCATCTTGAGACAAGAACATGAATCGACAAAAATAAACCAAGAACATTGCGTGAAGCCATCCAAGGAAGTCATCCAAAAGATGAACCGGATCGTATCTTGAGACAAAAAAAATTAATTGACAAAAAGAAACCTGAAATTCCACGTGAAGCCATCCCGGTCGCCACAGAATGAATTTTTCCACATCACCATCACTCATATGTTGCAACCCCTGCAATGAGTCATGAATTGAATGCCGACGCCAGGATATCATTGTTTTTGATGAAGCCTAAGGGCCATCATCTGAAGAAGGTGTCAGTCGTCGCATCTGAAGAGTCGTCGTCCGAAGAGGGAGACAACCACCATAGCAATGGCCTCTTTTGATGGGGGAGAAAACCCAAGTGAGCATGGGAGCTCTCTGCTGGAGCAGAGATCCCTGTGTTAGTTTTCTTAGATTAAGAATAATTTCTCATGATTTAGTTTTACTATAAGTTATTTATTATTATTATAATGTTTCCACAATTATTAGTGTTTCTCAAACTATTATTTTTGGAATCTTGGATTTGAGGGAACTTGAAGGAACTATGTTCTGATTGAATGTGACAAGAACATTTTCTCATGAGTAGCCAAATGAGAAGATTACTAGAGTTAAGAACAATGTGATTATGAAAATTTAGTTTTCATGCAACATGATTAATAATGTATACCTTAAAACACTGTCAAACTCACTAAACAAGATAAAAAAGAATTCACTGAGAGTTAGGGTAGTGGAGACCATGTAATAAAGAAGATATTTCTTCGTACATGTTAAGAATGTGGTATGAAACACCCAATTGGATGTCTTATAGGAATTATAAGTTGTTTTGAATATGGAGATGTATAAATCAAAGAAAGTAAACACAACGGGAATGTGAAAAGTTTGGTTAAGATAATGGATGGTAATCTTGGTTTTCCTAAAATATTATAAACCTTCGAATTCTCTAAATGTGGAAAGTATGGGAATTATGAAAATCAATGTCCAATTGGAATATCTCATAATGTGAATCAGCAAGGTTATACCAGTAATGGTTTTTATATTGATGATATAGATACTATCAGAGATATATGTAAAGAATCATGTATTAAAGAATAATATGATAAATCCTAGTTAATATCATTAGAAGGAAGTGGTATGAATGAATTATTTTTTAATTCAGATTCATGAATTATCAAATATGTCATGTTAATTTAGTATAAGTTTTTATTTATTTTATGTAATATGTCTATTGTATATGATGAAAAATATAATTCATTTAATGAAAATGTAATATTTTATGTAAAACACATGATTAATGGAATATATCCCTTAATTTTCTATATATGATGATAAAATGGTGTTTAGTTTTGAAAAAGAGATGTCAAATAAGAATAATGTAAATTGTAAATTACTAAGAACCTTGTAAAATATTAATGATATATTGGAAAATTAGTTTATTCTATGATGAATGGAGTATAGAACATTTTTGGATTTAAGAAATATATCCAAAAATATGTGTACAATGAAAGGATTTAAGAATCGTGTATGTTTTAATTATGGTTTTATAGTAAATCGGGTTATTATCATGTTTCAAGAGAATACATGATGATGGTATTTATATGTTTGGTATGTCATTATCAAATGCTACAATATGATATATGTGGTATCAATGTTGTGATGATTTTGAAATTTTTTTTGACCTTTATTACAATGTTCTATATTTTTGTATTTCACAATGATCAAATGTTTAAAAATTTATGAAATTATTTTGGGGGAATACTGTATATTGTTTTACAGATCAATCAATTACTTCAACATATCATTATTTATGAATACTGGATAACACGAGATAAAATTATTTATTATAGTTAAAGATATAAATAATAAACTATCATTCTATATGTGGATCTTATGATCCATCATGTCTTCAAGAATAATAATGTTTTCCGTTATTTATTGGAGTACAATATGAAGTGAAAATTGATCAAGGCACAACCATAGAGTGATAATGTTCTTACAAAATGGATTGAAATGAAGTAAATATATCATGTTGTGAAAAATCATTATCATTAAAAAGTTAATTTGAAATAAAATATTGTCATATTATTATAATTTTGATTATATCAATGAACTTTTTCAGGACTCTTTTGTTAATGGTTTTTGGTTTTTAACATTATTTAAATCACAAAATTTCTTGTGATCAGAGTCCCCTTTCACTATATATAATTATTTACATTTTTCTTCCATGCCCTAATCATCACATATCACTAATGTTATCCTATTTTGATTCATGGTTTTGGGATACATCAGGTAATAATTATGTTTGAGAAGGTTCTTTTCTATATAAATTTTAGTACTTAATTTTTATGATATGGTATTATATGAATGAATTTCTAATGGATAAACCTATGATGGTCAACATGATTTTTTTAGGGGAAATTAAATTTAAGGGTTATAGATGGTGACACTATGAGTTTTTATGAATTATAAATTTTTGAATAAATTAAATTTTATTGATTTATTATGTTATACAAAACACTAATTTAATCACTTATTTCAAAAAAACCGTGATCTTGCACTACATGTGACATTTCCAGAGATTTCATTACACACAACACCATGTTAAACCCAATGTGGCATACTATTTAAATAATATGACTTAATATGATAGTTATCATCAAGTCATTGGAATAAGGGTATGAATGGGATTAATTAAATTATGAATATATGGTTCAGACATGTTTATATAATTCTTTGGTGAAAAATTAATTTGAAATGAAAATGAAACCCTTTTGAACATAAAAGGTAATATTTTTTTTCGAAATAACTATTTTTATGTTCCCAAGTGTGTTTTATATCAATAAAGTTACCAAGTATATTTTGGTTAATGATTTTAATGAAATATTATATACTATATATATTCAATAAAATACTTAAAATTCATATTATATTTTTTCTATACAAGAGATAAAAATAAATCATATTTCAAGCTTAAAAAATAAATTTCTATAAAAATAAATTCTATCACCTTTTTAGAAATTTTCTCATTCAAAAATTTATGAATCACAGCAGCAATTGGATTATTTTGAAAATAATTTTTTCCACCTTAGTTAATGAATTTTGGGATATTATAATACTTTTTTTAGAATCAGTA
The DNA here is from genome assembly GCA_963277665.1 of Viscum album. Taxonomy (NCBI): domain Eukaryota; kingdom Viridiplantae; phylum Streptophyta; class Magnoliopsida; order Santalales; family Viscaceae; genus Viscum; species Viscum album. The sequence continues at coordinate 1,990,070,634 of OY728126.1, read as the reverse complement.
CAATTCATAATTTCTAAAAGTTTCATCTTAATTTCTGACCAAATTGAATAATAAATCGTGTAAAAATAAATTACCATAGTTAAGGTTAAAAAGAAAATTACGTGAGGGTTAAATTAGAATGGTAAAGTTAAAAATTAACTAAAATATTATATTAATTTTATATAATGAGTTTATTTATTCCATTTAAATCATAGTATTTGAAATATGTAAATTTATTTAAACTTTACTTTCAATATGACACATATAATTTGTTTTTAAAAAGAAAAAAAGAAACAATTATTCCTTTTGAAATCTATAATGCCTTAGGTTTGGGAGACACACAAATTTTTGGTTATAAAAACTATTTTGGAATATAAATAATTTTTTATCATGATTTTTTATTTTTTATTTTTAAATATGAAATAATTACCTTAAATTCTTAAGAAACACAAATGTAGTTATTTTTTAGTTTATAATTAAATGAAATAAGTGATATTTAAATTATTAAAAGTTAATTATATTGAATTAATTATTGTTCTATATTATTATTTTTAAATGATTATGTCATGTTACACATATTTTAAAATAATATATTCCAATTCTACGTTTGCCTTGATATTTTTAAATTCAATTTAAATGAATTATTTCAAAATTGACATAACCATTATTTAAAAAATATTATATTTTAATAAATGATTTTAAATTAATAAAAATAATATATTCAACTATGTGATTATAAAATGCTAATAAATACCAAATATGGTCAATTAATTAAAAAAATTTATATTTTATAACTGATATATTTACCATTAAATAGTAAAATATTTTTTAATTTTGTTAAGGTTAATGTAGGGTTTTTAAATGTTAGATGCACTTATGTTATAATTTGTTTCCAAAACACATAATATTTTAATTTAAAATATTTGATATTATATTTATAATAATTGGGTCCAAGGTGTCTAATAAGTCTCAATTTAATTTTTTCTTATCTGATAAATGATATATGTTAAAAAAACTTATTGCTGTAAAAAGATTCAGAAAATCGTAATAATAACGAAACAAAAAAGTAAAAGGAAAATTGTTTAAAAATGTGTTTTTATAGAAATATTTCTTGACCAAAACCCCCCCATACCATTAATAATTTTTTTATCCAATTGATATATGATTTACCTCCCAATAGTGAATGTTTTATGTATTTACCAGAATGTCAATCCTCTTCAACTATAAAAGGGAACTCGCTCTCCCAATTTATTCACAACTCTTTATTCATTTGTCTCAACATAGATATACACAAATAACTTCCCCAATTTTATTCCCTCATAATATATTATTTAGTGTTGATAGAAATCCATCCTAGGAAAGACTTTAGTGCACACCTAAATAGGATATCCAAATAAGATGTAACATTCACCAATGGGAATATTTGTTTAATTTATTCCTCCACCACAAAGGATTATTTTTATATAAATATTATATAATAAAATTAGTATATTATATATCCTGATATGTTTTCATGACAATGTAATTTCCTACAATCATCTTCACTTCCATAAAATGTTTGATGAAATTATCATTTCTATGTACAATGGACTACTACCTCATGAACCAATGTCCTTCATTATTCCATTATCAACTTTAATAGTTGGTTATAATGATGAAAATAAGCTTTATATATGATATTTATAATATTATTATGCTTATATAATTTTTATATCACATATACGTTCATGATTTCTATTTTGTAGAATATGATAATGTCACTCATGAGTACAGTGGACAACTACCACACAAAGCAATGTGATTCGTTCACGCATTACATTGAATGTATTAAGGATGGGTTTCATAAAAATAGTAATATATATTGCATAAAAATTATAATAAAATGACAATATATAATATAATTTCTTTTTTTCTAAATATGATAAGACAATTGAAACGATGTTCACATGTACGAACAACCTATAATTTTCATCGATGATGTTTTTTCATTTCCTATGTCCAAAAATTATATTTTATTAAATATTTATATATATAGATTGAATATGATATTTATATAATGCTTATAATTTTTTATATGAATAAATCGTTATTAAATTAATAGGATAAAAAATATAAAAAAGTAAATCAAAATTGAAAAACAAAGTATTTATTACCTGAAACATAACATTAACATGAAAACATTAATAAATGAGTAATAAAAGGCCTTTAAAATTATATATATAATGATATATATCAATATGATTGTGAAATAGATTTATAAAAAATATATATTTATTATAAAGGAGGTTTAAATGAGTACAACAGATGTCAAGACACAAGTTAAGGGATTTCAGTATCACTTTTACTTTTTTTGAGAGAAATACCATATTTACCAATGATTATTTTATGTGGTGTATATAATTACAATTATTTTATTTTATGATTCTTATAATAAACAATCATGGTATTTAAAAATAAATTTTTGGATATCTCTTCCCTGGGTTTTACGATTCATGTGTTACCAAATCTATTGGCGATTTTCATTCAATTTGAATTCATTTAGATTTATATTATGTTATGCACCTATATTGTTCCATGAGGATTATATAACACCCGTTTTTTGTTTTATATAATTAATTTATTCATACAAATGATATTTTATCTTTCATTTTATGTTATTCATTAATGGGGATTATGATGTATTATCACTAAAGTTGTCAATATTTTATGGTACCCTCTCATCATTTATCGAGATTGATTATGATTATGTCTCAAGTGTTTATATCTCATGATCTAACACTTATGAATTCTCGTGAAATTTAATCACCTCTATTTATTCAAGATATCCTCATGTAAGGGTTCCATTTTTCCATTAATTGGTATATAATATAATTAATAAAAATATTATGAAAATCCAACCTTATTTATGTCTTCAGTCGAAAATATAATTTATTGAAGACCATGTTATCTAAAATGATTTAATTTTTTAAATAGATTTTTTTTTAATTTTCATGGAAATGAATTATGAATTTTCTATTTCTTTAAATGTTTTTAAATTGATTTTTGAACATTCCATTAAATGTTTTCATAGTTTATTTTCAACAAAATGGTTTTTAAAAACATTTTTGTCGAATTTGTTTTAAATTATTTTCAAAGAATATGTTATATGATTTAAAATTTATTTTCAAAGAAAGTGGTTTTAAATTTTTTTTATGTTTTAAAAAGTTATTTTCGAACTTGAAATGATATTTTCCTCAATGAATGTTTTAAATGATAAGTCAAAATTATTTTCTATCAAATTTGATATCATTTGGGGTTAACTATGACTTATTAGCGATATGATCAATGTATACAATTTATATTCTCTCTCTCAATGTTTTATGTTTTTATTTCATGATAATGATGAAACCAATTTCACTACAACGATTTATAAAATGATAAAATGATTATGAATCCCACTTCACATCATAGGTTATGCTATGTTGAAATGATTATGAATCATCCATACTTTCCACATGTTATGATATATTGAAATGTTATTTTTACCCATTTAACATCATCGGTTATGATTTGATGAATTTTTATTTTCTTGTGGTACACATAAAAATTGTTATCTTAAATGATCGGTAGGACTTATATCTCCCTTCAATGCATTTAGTACTTAAATATATCCCATAAGATAGAAAATCTAGAAAGGAATGTAAACGTAGTTCAGTAATGTAGTTCTATAATGAGAAGTGAACATAGTTTAGTAGTATAGGGATGGAACTATGAGATGACCTCATGAAATAGAGTTCTTTTCCTCCTTTTATGGTATTTTTATTGATCCTAAACTAATTTGGAAATTATTTTATATTCTTATGTGTATGACTCAACTTATTTTTCTTATACCTATGTCATCCTCTAATGGATCATGTAATTTTATATCTTATGATTCATTTCTTATGAAAATATTATCTTAATGTCATTAATTTTAATTATGATATAAGATATACAGGGTATGGTTTTCAATTTGGATGTTCATTTTATCAAACCCTTATATTCATGTTATAAAAAATTAACTCATTTTTTAGCATTATGGAGCATCTAAGAACACAATTTCTTATATTTATTTCCCCATGTTATAAAAAAGTTTTTAAGAATGAGTACTAAAGTGGATGATCTTTATGACCTTTAACAATATTAGGAGACTAGGTTTCCAAGATTCCAACAGAACTAAACTATTATGATCCTTGGTCATGTGTTTGTGTAATTTAATGAATATTAAAATAAAAAAATTTCATATCCATTTATGATAATTTGTGTTTTCTATTTGTAATATACACCATATAAACGAAATATGTGGTGAATATTACATATGTCTTTTAGAAAGTAAAAGTGAGATGAAAATCGATTATCTAATAAATCAACTTCTATCGTACATAGAAAAAAATTATTTATCAAAAATATTGTTTATTATAAATATAATAATGAAAATATTATTCTATATATAATATTTATTTGATTTAATCTTTACCTCTTATAACCCTTTTAGTAATAATTCCATGTTAACGTCACGTTTCAGTTAATAAATAAATTGTTTTTTGAGTATATATTTATTACGTATTTTTATAACAATTCATTTGATCATGGTTCCCTCATCAAAGTAAATTTCAGCATGATATAAATATAATATATATTAATTATATATATTTTTATCATAATCAATAAAATTTTGAGATACAAAATTAAATACATTGCCCATGGAGACCGTATGACGTATGTATAATTTCACAGTGTTTCCATTTTCACTTTGGATTTAAATATTGAATTATAAATTTTATATTATAATTATTGAATTTTTTATATTTCATATATGTCAAATATGTTCATTGAACCCATTTTTATTACCTTCTATATAATGTGTGAATGAATCACAAAGCATCACGAGCCAGTAGTTCAACGTACATTCGAGCGACGTTATCATAACCCCACGAAATTTAAAGTAAAAAAGGTATATGTGATATAATTATTACGAAATTATAATAATTTTACAAATATTATATATATTAATTCAATATATTCTTATTAACATCCAATTAAATCGTAAATGAGAAACATAACAGATGGACTTATGGGGTGGTACTCAACCGAACACATGAGTGACGTTGCTGTTTTCCTAATGGGTTTGATGGTAAAAAGGTAAATGTGGTAATATAATTATAGATGTATAAAAATATCATATATATAAAATATAAACATTAAATCTTCCATTATATCCAACTTTTTTTTTGGTTTTTATGGAAGAAAAATAACATCATTTTGTATGACAATAGTTCATTGTATGCATGAATTATGATTTCATATAAGATTTGATAAAAGAGGAGATGAATATCTCTCATTACCATATAATAATACTATATACATATATGTATGACACTAAGGTTATTATATCAACAAGGATTAATATAAATCGATGTAGGTGGAGGAATAAATAAAAGAAAACACTCAATTAGGGATGTTACAACTTCTTCAGACAACTCCTTTTGGTGTGCCCCAAAAGACCTCCTAGGATGGATTTATGAAGAAGATAAGGCATGTAGTATGAAATGAGAAAATTATGGAAGATTTTTTGTTAGGTATTTATCGAAAAGAAAATTATTTAATGTTTTAAGACGAGAGGATAATTGGATTTTTTTTAAGGGAGGTGAGTGGCACACTTGTAAATTTTGAAAAGAAAATGGTTTACAAACATTTTTCATTTTAAAAAGGATAAAAAAGTTTATTTATAAAAATTATAAGATATATGTTCTATATATAGCCACAAAATTTGTTTTTTACATGTTTTCAATAATTTTTAACAATAATAAATTATGTTTGACCCATGATATATCAATTTTCACCTTAATTACGATAAATAATTTTTTTCTATTTTATATATTCATTATGGTAAAAAAATAAGATGAAATTATTAGATATTATAACATATTATTTTTACAAATATAGAGTAATTTTTTACAAAAATCAACTCATAAAAGTGTGAGAATTAAATTTAAAATCCACCCTTGAGTCGTGATGAGAAAGAGGTTTTCCAAAGAGAAAATATTCAATTTTTTTAAATAAAATTTCATAAAAATTCAATATTAAATTGATTAAAATTCCCTGAATTAGATTAATATATATATTATTTATCTAAATTTACCACTAAATCTATAATAAAACAATTTGACTGTTTTTAAATTTTTAAATAAAATGATCATTCTGAATAAAAACTTGTATTTTTCGTTATTCATAAAAAATTTGACTTCTTAAAACATTCAAAAAAAATCACTATAACATAATTTTAAATTTATTATTTCATAATAAAATTTTATTTATATAAATAATGTTTTTAAAATTTTAATTAACTCATTTTTAAATAAGTGTGGGAATGCAATCAAAATAATTTCATAGAAATATATTGTTTTTAAGCATAAAATTAGATTTATTATTATCTCTTAATTATATAACACATAAGATGAATGTTAAAAACTTTATCAAATATGTAATATCTTAATTAAATTATCATCAATCACCAAAATTTATTTCATTAATTTATTGATTAAAAATAAGTTTCTATCCATAAAAAATTGTTTTTGTAGAAAAATATTTTCTTTTTTCAAATTGTTTTTATTTTATTTTTTATTTAATTGGTAAAAAATAATTATTGATATATACATGTGTGAAACATATTTTTTCATATTTTAGTTAGTCTTATTAATAATGTTCATTATTATTGCATTGTGATGAGTATTTTATTAAATAATAATATTTTAATAGCATATTGCAATTTTTTAAATTGGGTGTTGTTTGAAATGCATGATAAACAATGTAATTCATCTAATTGAATGTAAAATAATTGTTTCATATAAATTAATAAAAAGTCATTATTTCATGTTTCAAAAAAATATTAAAAATATTAAATTTATTTGAAAAATAGAATATTTCACAAAATCTGAGGGTGTTTCATTCAACCTCACTTAAATAAAATGCATTCTCTCAATTTAAAATAGTACTCGATAAACGAGGGTTTAACATTTGTTAATCCCATTGTTGTAAATACACATATTTAAAGGGTTTAATTAAAAGTACTCTTGAAAAGAGATAAAGGGATGTGTGATGTTCATTTTAAATTTCATGAACTAGGATTCAAAATAGGGGAACATATGAGGGAAGTGAAAAAATTACCATAGAATAAAATGATAACACCCAAAAAAATATGGAGGGTGATAAAGAACATGGATATTAGAATGTTAATTAACCCCAATCTATAAATTTATTATATGGGGAAATGTCATTCATTAATGAAAAATAATTGTAAATGTTTAAAATTTTTTCATGATCATTTTTTAAAAGTTGATGAATTTTCATGATCAAATATAATTACATAATTTCATCCCATTTCATGAGAAAAATATCATAATTTGGGTTTTCCTTGATTAATTACGATTTCATATATTACACTAAGAGGTGAATTTATTTTATTCATGAATCACTAGCAGATCATAATAACCATAAAATAATGATATATAATTCCATTTCTCTGTTGTAATAATAAAAAATATAATTTTTGGGACAAGTTTTCCAATAATGTCAAGAGTTAAACATAATCCATTTCATGAATGCTTAAGCCAAAATATCAACCATGTTTGAAAAATATTGGAATAAAAAAATTATAAATAAGGTCACTAAATAAATAAGATAAAATTATCATTATTCCACTAAGCAAAATGATGTAGCTCAAAATATTTGACATACCTACCCTGAAAATACCTTCATCATGAATTCTCTTGAAATATGGTAATAAAATAAATTATTTTAAAACCTTTTTGAAAACATAGATCTTATATATTATTTAAATAATAACCAAGTTATAGGATATATACATGAAATCTCAAAATGTTGTAAACTATATCAATGATATCACGAAAAACCTTTTGGACAAATTATTAATCATTTCCAGGGTAATTAATACTATCCAATTTACATTATCCATATCAATCATACATTTACAAAAACTAAACTCCATTTACTCAACAACACATCACTATTATGGGTTATCATCCCATAATCATGTGTTTTCAATTAAATATCACCTTTATATTAAATCAAAATTTTAAATAATTAGTTATATTCAACATATTATCCTAGATCTTTAATACAACAATTTTTTAGAACAATCCTTATATATTTAATGATTCAATTGATATAATTATTGAAAATAAACACATAAATATTCCAATAATTCAACTTTATTCTCAAACCATTAAAAAGGGTTCATCATCTTATTCCTCAATAATTATTTCCATAAATATGAAATATTAATCATGATTTAACAATCATGAAACCCTAATTTAATAATGCTTCTCACATTTTACATTAACCATACTATTATAATATCCCATACATTTCATTTATCATTTTTAGTCACTCCATCATTAGTAGAATAATAATTACTTATAAAAACTAGATTATTATTAACATGACCTTTCCCACTGAGACATCAATTTGTATAATATCCACACCTTCTAGATTTATAATATTCCTACATTGACGATGCATTATAGAAATCATTATTCTAATTCCTTGTATTAAGTAAACATGTAACTGTTTACTCTCTAATTACATTCATTTTTTCATATATTCCACTCGCAAAATATCTTCCCATTACATTGATAAAATCCCTTATATTGTTCATCCCACATTACTGAAATATAATAAACTGAGTCTTCTTTCCTCTACAGTCTCCACCGCCTAATGTTTTGGTGAACTCTACCCTTATCTTATTTTGGAGTCATAGAGTTGGCTGAGATTAATGTTTTTATTCATATATAATGATAAATAATTGGTAATTATCACAATATCCTTCACTCTAATTATCATCTCAACCTTTTCTCATCAATACATATTCATCCAAATTTAATGGTAACCTCATTCCTTCTATTTCGTTCCATTAAATTAATCCAAAAACCATAGTGTAATAAGTAATAATTATAATAAAGAACCACATAATCATGAAAACACACTCATATAATTTTAAAATCATAAAACCTTATTTTTAATATTTTCCACTTTAGGATTATTCTAGTAAATTAATAATCACCAACTATTTAAATACTTGAAGATGGTTTTGAAGAGTTTTCGAATTTTCAAATCATATCACCCAGGAGTGTCAATCCAGGTGTGTAGTGAGGCTCTTTGTCATCTACTAGTTGTAAATCGAGTATAACTCAATGTTCCCTTTTCAATGTTATTACCCATATATAACATTATTCCAGAGCCTCATATACTTGTGGTATCCAAAAAAGGAATTAGTTTCCATGAATCCACATTCATTATCCTTTACCGATTTCTGGGACATTTTCCAATAATTTGACTCATCCTTCTACAAGCCCTTCAGATCTCAATAATGTCTTCTCATCATTGTTTTCAATGGTTAAGTAAAGCGTTCCTATAATAATAACTATAGTGACTCATGATTATAATACAAAGATATTAAATATTTTTATATGAATATTAATTACATTAAAAAGTCACTTACATATAGATTGTATTGTTTTAGTTAAATTAGAGACAAGGTACACAATATTCTTATTTATTAGAATATCATCATTTTTTGCACAAAGATCTTCTCATTTAGTACTATTTATAGACATGCCCTACATGAAACCTTTCTTCATAACCTGGGAAAATTATTCATAAGAAAGGATGAACTCATATTCTTAGTAAGGTTAAAAAAGGGAAATAGGTAAACATAACTTGAGTACAATGGTAGGAGAAAATGTTTATAACATATGACAACAATACCATTCACATCAAAGGTCAAAATACTAATCCGAGGAATAAATATTCACAGTTTAGAAGACTTGAGTCATAAAGAAAATCAAATAGCCTGATCCATGAGGGAATAAAATTTACATTAGACATGTAATTGTGTAATACACATAATAATATTCAATAATATCCATAGTATTCAAGGACCACAACCAAGTATATTTGCGTGAAATTTGTATACTCCCCAAACCAATATAGTAGTCATAGTTTTCACACAAGACAATCATAGAGGACATAGTCTTTTACTTAAAAATGTTCACTCCCCATTCAAGGTCGGTCTATATCATGACATATAAATACATACCCAGTGAATTAGAATGTGATATAGCGCCCAATAATCACAAGCTAAAAATAATATGTATGTTTTATACGAGTTCATAAAAATTTCAAAATATATTAATGAAATAAATCAAATGTGTTTTATAATCATTTTATCTTATCATAACCTTTAGAAAAGATAAATATTTCAAAATAATTTCATCATTTTTTCAAAGCATAGCCCCTGAGAAATGAAGTATAATTCATAACAATTTTATCCTGGTATATCATATAGAAGAGAAATTGGTATCATAACTAAAATGTTATTAAAAACATAAATCACTCAAATAAATAATAATAATAGTTCCATTTGATTTCATTCCTAGTAAATCACATGTAATATCAAATGTTGTCATCTCAGATAGAGAATCATTTCAAAATATCAATAGGAAAATATCTCTACAAAAATAAAATTCATTGAAATCACTTTCTAAAACTAATTTTAATAAAATATTTTCAAAATCGTTGTTTAAAACAATCCTGAAAATTTATAAAGGACTATTTAAAAATATTTTAATAGATATCTTGATAAAAATATCCTTTCTACTTTGCAAAGAACATTTAAAAAAAATTATTTATAAAAAGTATTATTTGAAAATATCCTCGATTTTTTTAAAATAATCGTCAATGAATATAATAGTCATGATGAAGAATTTTTTTTCATACATATTGAAACAATGATTATTTTCACATTTTTAACAAAATAAAAATGGGCGTTGTTTGTAAAACAACTTGAAGATTAAATTGAAAGAAAAAATTAAAATTAAAACATGGGTAAAAATTTATTTAATAAATAATTTGATGATTGTTAAAAAACAACTTTGAAAATATTTTCATAAATAACGGGTTTAGAATAAAAAGGTTTTTCGACCAAAGATATAAATATTGTTTATTTTTTCAAAAACATTATTTTGAACTCATGAGTTCCAAAATGGAGTAATATGAAGGGAAAATTTGTTTTATCATGAGATTAATATAGGATTAGAAAAATAATGAGTTATATAGGAGGTGGATCTTATGATTTAATCATGAGAAACATAATCATAAAGAATCTGAACAAACTATGTGATTGTAACATAAAATATTTAGCACATTAGTGAAATGGAATTGAAATACCTAAGAAGAAATAACAATAAATTAAAATCAATATAATTAAAAAAAATAAATAAATGATATTACTTTTCCAAGGGATTATATATACACCGAATGAGAGAAGATAGATGCATAACATATCATATGTCTTAAGGAAGAAATATTGAGAAAAAATCCATTACGACAACAATAATATTTTGAATCATAAGAAATCTTAAATAAGAAAATATAAATAAATATTAATTATATTAAAAATAAATATATTCATGATACCAAATTTCAATTGTGTATTATATATAACAAATAATTAAAATCAGTGATGAATATGGAATATATCACCCATAAATAAAATAGATACAAGAAATCCATTACGGTTTTGGTAGCTTTTAAACTTGAATCCCCATAAAAAAGATATAATAAGATGGATTTGAAAATATCACTAATTTTAAAGTTAATTATAATAAAATAAATTCATGGGAAATATATATATAAAACAAAAGAAACATATGATGAATATGACAAGTATCTCACCAAATGTAAGAGTGAGATTAAAATCCCATGCATTAAGTCACAACATCCTTTGTACACATTTAAACCTCATGTATAATACGTATAAGTGTATTATAAATCTAAAATAAAAACATATTCATATATATCATACCAAATATTATTTAAATTAAACCATTTATTACTCATTTATTAATAGTTCTATGATAATTTCTTGTTTCAGGTAATCACTACTTTCTTTTTCGAGTATGTTTTAATTTGGTAATTTCATACCCCATAAATTGATCATAGATCCATAAAATCTTTAATTTTAAACATGATATATATATATATGATGTATACTAATTATATATTTATTTATCATAATAATTAAAAGATAGAGGTAAAGAATTATATGCACTGTTCATGTGGACGGTAGGCCTTACATACACATGAACACAAGTTCCATTTTCTCAAAGGATTTTTAGAAATAAAGGAAAACATTTAATTTTCATTCTAGAATGATATTTTGTCATATATATCACATATTATCATTAAAATCAACCTCATTTCATTACATGAAAATACTGAATGAATCCCATCATTTCATGAGGTAGTAGTTCACCGTACACACGAGCGATGTTATCATATCCCTCATAGAACGGAATATAAGAAGGTATATATGATATAATTTGTATAAAAGTATAATTATCTTATAAATATCTTAAATAATAATTTATTTTAACATTATTACAATTTTATTAAATTACCAATGAAAAATACATCACATTTATTTGCGAGTTCATAGTTCTGTGTGCACATGAACAATGTTATTGTTTCCCCAAGAAGTTTATAGGTAATAAGGTAGATGTGGTATTATAATAAAATATGTATATTAATATAACAATTATAATATATAAATTTTAAATCCATTATTATATACAAACAAAGGTAGTGGTTATGGAAAGTGAATAACATCGGTTCGTGACGCCGTAGTCCACCGTACACATGAATAATGATTTTGTATCACATTTTATTGATGAGTAGATCGATATGAGTAATTAACATAACATTATAAAATATAAAAATATTTAATGTTATTATGTAATTATACTATCATGGTTAATTTAAATTTTATGTAGGTGGAGGATGAAATAAAATAAAAGGCTTGGTTATCGATGTTACCTCCTCTTATGACAATTTATTTTAGTTCTCACCAAAAGAACTAATATGTTGGATTTATAAACAAAATAATTATTATAGGAGAAGAGGAGGGGTTTATGGAAGGAATTTTGGCAGGGCGTATCTGAACCAGAGGGTTTTTAATTTGTGAAATTGTTAGGTGAGTAGTGGTCTTTTAAAAGTGAGGTGAGTGACACACTTGTATATTTTGATAAGAAAATGGCTAACCCATGATTTTCACATTCCAAAATCTTCCAAAATCAGTTATTCTATTACCAAGAACATATAAGGTATATATATGTCCATCAAATGGGTTTGGAATATATTGATGTAATTTTTACACCTTTAATTTTTGTTTAACCCATGATAAACCCACTTTTACTATAACTACGGTAATCAATTTTTCATTATTCTTAATATTAATGATCATAAAAAATAAAGATGAAATTATTATATAATATAAATTATTCATATTCAAAATTTACATACCATTTTTTTGAAATTCATCTCACATAAATGGAAAACTTTAAATTAAAATTAATCTCATAGTCTTGATGAGAAAGTGTGTTTCTAATGAATTTTTTTTTCAAAAGACTAAAAATATTTTATATAAAAATTCAATATTAAATTGATTAAAATGAAAAAAATTATATATATATATATATAATGAAAATAAGTTTACAATTAAAATCATCTCAAAACAACTTTTATTTTGTAAAATTCATTAAAATAAATGATAATTCATAACAAAATATTGTAATTTTCACTATTATATAAAAAAATTACATTCTTTGAAAATTATCAATAATTCACCATGTGTAAATATTGAAATTATGATTTAAAAAATGAATATAATTTTTTTAGAAAACACAAATTGTATTATCTATTGTTCAAAAAACAAATAAGATGAATGTTAAACATTATATATATAATATATAAATTTCAACAAGATAATTAAAAAAAATTAAATTGTTAATTTATTTATGTAAAACTGAGTTTTGGGTAAAAAAATAGTATTTTTGAATGATTTCAATTTTTAAAATGGTTTTTATTTTCATTTATAATTAAATTTTTCTTAAAAAATTCATTATATATAAATGTGTAAACCAATTTTATATCATAATTTAGTTAATTCAATTTATTCCCACTATTCCCATAGATATTTGACAACTATAACATTAAATAATAAAATTTTAATAGTATGTCATGATTCATTTAAAATCGGTGTTTTGTGTAACACAAACTAAACTCATTCCTATGTGTAACTCATACCAAACCTAGTGTTTAATGTATGTTAAGATAAATATGTTTTCTCGTGTAATTCATAATATTAAAAACATTCAATTATTTTAAAAAAATCATAAAATCTGGGGCTGTTAGACATTCCATCTTTCTATGACCATGTACAATGGTCGTGCCTGAGTACAGGGCTATGGCTGTGTAATAATACCAAGTCTGAGTTCATGGATTTGATTATACTACAAAAATTAAAATTTACACAAGGTTAAGTGGTCAGTCAATGGGTTGGGTTTCAAAACACGTGACATGTGTCACACAATGTGTGATCTTTTCTTCTGTGTGGAATCCCTAGTGCCCCATATAGGGGGTCCCACAATGTGAATATATTTGAAATAGACATTGTGAATTATAGATTTCATAAAATATATAGTTCCTTATTCACATTATAAAATTCCATAACCTTCCCCAAGAATCATTACACATTATCATGGATCTAGGAATTAGTGGAATTACTATTCCCACTCACAAGAAAATTTCTGCCGAATATGATCGGAAAAATCTGTTGGTGCATGTATTGTCTCCACACATTGTCCAAGAAGAACGAGAAACCCCTAGACCTATTCGAACTAACTCGGTTCATCCTCCTTTTTGAACCTCGATCACACCCCTGATCAGGTGCCGCAAAAATGATATTGACATATTTTTCCAAATAATGACCACCCAATGATCAAATACAAAGTATCTAACAAACTGCGGACCAATGTTATCTCCTGCGATAGACATGCTAATAAAAAGTGGGAGAAATATATAGAAAATCATATTGAAATGAACCCAATACATGTTATGAATATCCCAAAATCATTTTCATTATAAAAAAGGATCATAATAATAAACAAAGAAATCAATTCACAAAATTAATGAAAATAAACCCTCACTCGCAATATGATCGACATGTTGATCAATATGTTGGTTGATTGACTCATGTTTATAATCAGATAACAAAACGGGGATGAAATCCACAAAAAATAACATTATAACACAGGATGGATTCTTATCTATAGAATATTGGTCACATATAGATGTCACTAACGACATCCAGCACATCTACTGATGAAATGATCCTCGGTCATGATCATGAAACGTTTTCATTTGAAATTCTTTCATCTAAGGTATATCTGTCAAATTTCTAGGTTTATGCGGCTAACACTAATATTTTTCCATAACCATATATTTAAAGGGGTGGGCTAGGTCATAGTGAAGAAACAGACATCTAAATAAATAATTTATATTTCTAATTATTTATCCATCATTTATGGTACTCAATTGGATTCCTGATGCACATAAGGATTATGTCACAGATAGAGTAAAATCCATGCTCGAAACACTACGAGGGTCTCAGACTTCTAATTTAAGACGCCATTTAATTTTTATAAAACATTTAAAAGAACATTGTGCACAAATTAAATTAATATATTTAAGGTTTTCAAAATATAATTTTTGGGATCACTGGGTTTTAAAATCTCTTGCAATCACAACCCCTAGATCAAAAAATATTAATAGAAATATTTAAAATCCTTACATTGAAAAAAGGCCATACAATTATTATTATGGTGTACTTATAATTGTTGAGTTGGGGATAAGGTTAGGATTCCACATATGAGTAGGTTAATATAGTATTATTATTATAGATCTTTTATCTTTTGAATTACTTAAATTTTAATATTAAAAATGATTATGTTATTTAATTTAAATTTAATTATGAGTTTTGTATATAATATCACGATAACCTATAAATATTGTACATTTTAAAAAAAATCGATTGTTTTTTGTCTACTAGGATGGGTTTGGAATATTTTTTGAAAAGTTATATGAGATTTATTTGATTATACATGTGTGGGGTTTATATAAATTCATTGGGAATAACAAATTCAGTTACATTACTCTCTCCATATATTTATACTCCAATGTTTATATAGAAAATGTTTTAACAAAACAGACAAAGGAAAAAAATCTACATCACCATGGAAAAATCATATAAAATTTATAGGCAATATAGAGGTGATGGATCCCACAAGTGATTTCATGGATAAGGGGGAATTCAGGTCATGCTTGGAGTAGTCATTATTGGTTTTTTATTTTTTGTTTAGTTATTTTGTATCCCCCATTATCGTTACTTTTAGAGTTGTATATTCTCACATGATATATGAAATATAAGATGTTTTTAAATTATTTTAATAATTCATAATATATTATATTTTTATTGTAGTAATTAATTATTTCTATTAAATTATAGTCATTTTTTTGGTTATCAGATGTTGATAATAATTATGAGTTATTTAGACCTCGTGTTGTATTAGAATAAAAATAATGGCATGAGTAAATTCGATTATATTGATTTAAAATAAACCCCAAATTAGTTTAGTAAAATACAAAAAAAAAATTATCCATTAGTTACCAGGGAGAAAACCTAATGGCTTATAAAATGTCAAAATTTCACAGTTTATGTTAGTTACATTAATTCGGGTTAGTATATTCCAAATGGAATTCCTTTCGTTTTGATGGGAAGTCTTCTTGGGTATATTTCATGCTTAAATATATGATATTTTCATGAATAATAATATCTAATAATTTTATAGAGAGTAATGAGTTACTAGGTAGTATGTGTTAACTATGTGTTTAATTAACCTAGTGTAGAATATTATTTCAGTTGTCCTAAATGTTTTTCCTTATCAAGGATCATATATTTATTAATAAATCATATAGGTTATCATGAATTGGTACTACGTTATTATTTACTATATTTTAAGAAAATTCAGTTATATTGACTATATATTGATCATAAAATTTGATATTTTAAAATTTGATATTTTATAATCTAATCCATTACATTGGAGAGTTTTATGTTTGGTTGGTGGGATATCTTCCATGGTAAACATTAGGAAAGACTTTTATAATTTTTCTGTTCCCATAATCTCTTGATAATTTATTATTATTGTATTAATATTACTTTAATTTTAAAATGATGTATACAATGAAATGTCTCTTTAATTACTGATAAGAATTCTAAAATAATGTTTTAAAAAATTATTTTCATTTGGATCAATAATTTTTTAAAAGTTTCATTAAATCCTTCCAAATAGTAGGGAGGGGATAAAAAACTATATAACCTCTTTGAGTGGATGAGTATTTTGGGTTTAAAAAGAAAATTCTATGATGTTTTAAGATTATATAAATCCAAAATCTATAGAATATTAGTTGAAAATGATCATGTATATATTGTACATTTTAAATACACATAAAATACTAAATAATAAGTTATCTATGTATATGATAGTTGGTCATGAAATAGAGTTGGGGGAATTGTTAGAATTAGAATTGATAGATTATGGAAATTATATAGATACCCTTTGTAAATCCCAGGTGCGTAGATAAGCCATGATTTTCTGGAAATTTTAAATTTTGTGGTTGGTTGAAAATCCATTTTTAATCTGAGTATTGTATCAGGAATTTGAATGTTGGGGTAACTTAAAGGTGTTCTTTTCAATGTGGTTTAAGGCCTGAGAGGTTCCTTGGGGGATTTTCTATTTTTCGAGAGATTTGGGTTTAAATTTTTTGTTCTAGTTGGTATAACTTAAGGGACAATATTATGATATGTTTATCGATAAGCATACCCTCAAACATTTTGGTTTATTGTATAGACACACTGTTTTATTAAACCATGTGATTGGAACCACCAAACCACTAAAATATATAATAAATTTTCTATACAGGTCATATTGTTTGTGAATAGTTTTTAAAACCCTTACAACTGGGAAAAAAAATGGTGTTTCCATGAGAGTAAGGTATACATGGTTATGAAAATGTATGGAAAACTATATGGTAAACCATGTGCCTTGTTAAAAATCGAAATATTATAAAATTTCCCCTTTCTCCTCTTAAGGGTTTAACACAATTGTCTCATCCCTTTTTCTAGTAGTATCCCTACGGAGCTACCTCTATACTCTCATTATCCCATAGATGAATCTTCCATTTTTGATTACCAAATAATTTATTTTTTCTTACATTAGAGACCATATTATGATTTTATATCTCTTCATTCTATTTTGGTACTCTTTCACATTTGAGTTGAGTACCAATTTGGATAGCTAGTATGCCATATTTCCAATTTATACTTCTCATATCATGTTTTCTCTCAATTTAGGTTGAATTGGATGTTGATTTTCATAGGGTTTACTATCTTAATCATGAGGTACGTGGTCCGTAATTATTTCCGATAGTCTCCCCTTTTTCATGTTATCTATTGTGATGTCAATACCAATATCACTAGGTATAAATAGAAATAATAAATAAAATCCTTTATTGTTATCAAATAAATTAAATTCATATTTACATGTCATAAAACCATGAAAGATTTGATTCCTAAACATTTCAATGGAAATGAAATTGGTTGGGATTGACCAACCAAAAAGAGAAATCAAGGTCGACAAAAAAGAAAATTTTATGAAACAGGAAGAATGAACCTAGATGATAGTATAACTATATCTATTAGAAGCATTAATGTGTAAAGTTATAAATTATAATGAATTAATTTTATGTTCAAATCAATTTTCTTTCAGAAATTCTAGATGTTTATTTCATTTACCATTGTAATTGGATAATTTTTATAAATATTTATGGAATACTTGAAATGTTTAATGTTTATGGACCTATTAAAATTATTCTTTCTGTTTGGATTTGATTAGATATTACCATCAGGGTGGTATGATATAATTGAAAAAAAAAGCTATCATAAGGGTGGTTATATTATATATAATGTGGAAAACACTCAAAAGGGTGGTTTCATATTACTTATTTTAAAAAATTACATTTGTATGATCAATAATGACTATGAGTACTCCATTCTGGGAGGTCCATGATAATAAAATAATACTCCCTAAGTAGAGTTTTTTGATACCTTAATGGATTAATCCACATATGAGAAAATATTCATTGGGTGGCCTATGATATCTAATGAATACTCCATGGTTTATGTTTTGTGATATAGTTTGGAAGAAGACACCATTAGGGTGGTTTGGATGTCCTGGTTAGCATGGTAATACAATAATCATAGAGTCACCCCAGCCACAGCCGATGTAGTCATGTATAATCATGATTAGGGACCTATATATAAACAATGGTATATCCAGCATTAGGTTCAATTTTGAACCTAGGGCATTGAAATTTTATTTATCATACTTAGTTAATTTTTTATATTTGATAAAATTCTTACTTGATCACTTTTGGATAAACTTATATCAGACTGGTTACCTTAGGGAGGACATTGGTTGTGGCCTACTAAGTTCTACTCACAACCTTCTTGGGCTTCCATAGAACTTGGATACATTTGACAATATGACTATTGGGTCACAGGTTATAGGAATAGGATAATTCATTATTATATGAGGTTTTTATGGAATGATAGAGGGGAGAAAGGGTGATAGATTTGAGTTACACGTCAGAACATTTAAGGTTGTGCATTTGAATTCTTAACCTTCATTTTATTCTATTTGTATATATGTATATAATCCACCAAGGGGAAAATGTTGAGACATATAATGGAGACCACATTTTATGGCCTATGTTGTTTTTATATTCCATTGGAACATTCCATATCATATCTGTGATGTTTTTATGGATTGAATTATATAGTATTTTTATTAATTATTCTACGATAGTTACTCTATATTGAGTGAATATTCTCCATATTGAACCCTTGTAACCCTCACTATTAGTCAGCATCCTCTAGCACATGGGGAGGTGGTCTTGACGTCATGTGGCTAACCATTTTGGTTATTTTTCATAGTGTGAGTAGGGGAAGGACATTAAAAATTGGTATCCCAACGTATTTTTTTCTATTTCATTTTATTTGGACATAATAGATAGGATACATGGAGTGGGTCAAAACATCGAAATGAGATCATTACATCAAGTGATCAACCCATGAAAGAAGGAAAAATAGTTTTCGAGGTTGTGACTTGTTATTCTTTGATTCTTCTTGTTAGAGATGTATTTAGTTTCCCCTAAAATGAGGTATTTTTTTACATTGTTTTGATTTAGGGAATTTTTGGATCTTGGACTGTAATAGGAAGAGGGTTTGACTACCCTCATGAATTATTTCACGAAATTAGAGTCTTACATGACATGGATCATTCTAGAGACAAGCATTTTTATGTCAATTTCATGGTGCCTGTGATGTGTTTCTGATTTTTATTATATTTTCTTCTTTATATTAGTTTATTTTATAGTATCCTATGGTCTATTTATATTAATAATAATGGGGTTTTTTATTTAAATTGAAAGAAAAATCATATAAAGTGTTCTCAATGAATGGATATGGTGGAATACTACATGAATAATTTCATAGATGTTCTCTTGAAGCATGTGTTGATATTAATAGATTTATGGTGGCCTTGATTATATAAGATTCCAGTAATAATCTTATATTGTGTTTCCATTCTAGAATGTGAGTGAAACTTATTTAATCAACCTTTTATATTTGGAATCATGGTAAAACCATTAAAAGTTATAGTGTAACTTATATAAAGATATAAATGAATGGATAAATGATGATTCACATATAACACATGGTCAATAAAAAACCTATAAATTAGGTTCCATTATAGGCTGTGAATGGAACCCAATTTAAATAAAACTCGGGATTATGGGAAATCCTGATAAGAATTAGTTTTAAAAGAATCCAAATCCAATTAAATTTATGATTATACAGCTTAAATAATTTTTTTTGTCAAATGATTTATGTTCTTGTTCATCAGGGGGAATTAAAGGCCATATGTGTTTGTATAGACCCAGTTTATATTTTATAAGACTTCTGTGAGTTCATGTGTTTTTGGTTTTGGTGTTATATGCCTTATCAGTGTTCAGTGACTACCCTATAAAGGGTAATTTTGTTTAGAAATTTACATTAATTTGTGAGACCCATGATTTGGGTGTTCATAATGATGAATTTCAGGTTCCATGAGAAACAGATGAGTGTTATTCCATGAGTTGTTTTAGTGATCCAACTCTATTCAGCTAGATGATCCACCCATAATTTTTCACCACAGATAGAGGATCAAATCATTATAAGAGACAAGTACCATGATTATCCTAAATAAGGAAGACCAATAGATTACAAATCATAAGGAAGTGAACAGAATCAGGAGACAAAAATTTTCAATCCAAAGATGTAATGATTTAATGGTAAATAATTACTAGACTAAACATCTCTAGGGTTTCCCATCAATCACCACCAAATCATTCCACTATGAATATGGTGATATGTAAGAGTAAATGAAAAGCAACATAATTCCTTTACCTTTACCCAAGTCTTGCAAAAAAATATTCAGCATCCTAAATGAAATAATTATGGGTTGAGTAAAATTCATAGTGGGATACTATCAAGGAATATATACATATTCCAATATCATTATTTCATTAGTTATATCTTTAAAACAATTCTTCTTTACAATAATTTTTATAAATTAATATAGTTTTATAATTCCTTAATTTGGTTTTCATAAAAGAATTCCATATTAACTATGTCCAATAATATTCCCAATATGAATGAAAACGACTATGGAAACAATGATAGTCCATATAATACGGTTTTGTGAAAATATACATGAGAATACTATCATGTGATCAAATAAAAAAATGAAAACCACACTATTTTTCCTCTAAGATACGGGATTATGTTTTGGAGAAAAAAATAAAATCCCCAATCCCAGCCTAATGTGGATCCGACCAATAAATCCTCTAATGGAATTACATAATAAAATGTGTCATAAAAACTCTTTTGTAATTACACACATAAAGTGTGACTGTCTATTATAGTCACACCCAAGTGTTAACCAATGTGATAAGCTTGCCAAATGACTTTTAAAAAAATTATGTCATTTAATAAAACCATTTCATAAAAAAATCCTTTCATCATATATTCTCAACGACCCTTTTGAAAACCAAAACATTCGTTTGAAGAATTTAATCAAACACTTGGTTTGGGAACGCCCATTTCTAAAAAAACCCAAAATTAAAAACCTGAAACTCATAAAAAAAATCCATTCCAATGTCAGATAATAAAAACTAATTGAGTAAGATAAATATATTGACAATAATATATAAAAATTCAAAAATTAATATCTTTTATATAGACACCAACCTCAAGAATGGATGAAACCTAATCACTATCAAAAACGAAGATTAGAAACAAGAATATTAGACTATAAATGACATGGAATGGATAAAATTCAAAGGATCGATCGATATTTCATCATAGTTAATACAACTTTAAAAAACATAGAACACACCATCGCTAATCTAAGTTTATGAAAGAAAAACCGGGAGAGGAGACCACACATAACCAAAGGAAGAAACCCCACCACACTAGAAATCAAACACACTAGAGAAAATTATCTCGAGGTTAAGAAACAATCCAAACATAGATTAGTGATATCGAGGGATTGAGGGGAATTTCTAAAAGATTAATGAAATATAGTTACTCAAGTATCAAATAAACCCAATAGTGCATGAGATATTTGTTGTGTAAACCTCAATCATACGTCAAATATTTCTAAAAGATTTTTTACAGAAAAATATGTTTCACTAGGAGAAATTTTTCTGAGTGATGATTTTATGCCATAAGAATTGGTTTTACATGGTAAACTAATTTTTTGAATTAAAATGTTTTATATCCTAAAGTCTAAGACCCCAAGCCATTAAAATATTTTCCTTTTAGTTGGAATTTAATTTTGTTACGAGCTTTCTATATATGAAACACCAAGTTAATATTACACTACAAGTAATGTGGATAATTTACATGAAATATAATGATTTTCTTTTTCTACATGTAACTTTAAGGGTAGATTATGTTACAAATTACAATGAATTTCATCAATGACTTGTGTTACATGTGAGACTGAGTTTTATATAAAAAGTATATATTATTATTTAATATAATAAGATATAACTGAGCCGTTATATTAGAAGATTCAACCAAGATTAACTGAATTATAAATATTTGGTTGAATTCAATGGGTAAGAATTAATTATAAATTAATATATAATCTAATTTAATATAAATGGGATGTTTTTATAAAAATATATTTATATCCTACAATAATAATTTAATTTTAATTATTGAGTGATATTAATTTATTCTATATAATATATATTCAATCCAATATTTTTTACATTCATTGAATATATTTTATAATCATATTGTATGAAAAACCCTAATTTGACATATAAAAACGAACATTTTTATAAAGGCAACCTTACCACAATTTAACAACACAAAAAATTTAAATCTGAATTATGAAATTTTTCGTAAATTTTAAATGACAAAAGAAAATTCATTTTTTAATCAAAAACATAAAAATTTGTTAGGGTGATTATTTTTATATTTTTGAGAAGTTTTATTTTTTGATGAACAGTGAAAATATTGAATTTCAATTGAAAATGAGTCTTCATATAATTAATTTATAAGGAAAAAATATAAATTAATTTTTTTTAAATTCACATTATATAAATTTAAATTCAATTAATAAAATGTATGTTATTAAAATCAATTGCCCATTCAAATTGAATATAAAAAATAGATAACATTTGAACATTTTTTCATAGAATACCTCCTTTATCATCCCGTATATGGGATTATATTTAAATTAATTTCTAAAAATTATGTGATTTGAATTTGGATATATTTATTGAATATTTGGAATCATCATTATTTTTAATTTCTATATTGTTCTACTTTGTTTTTTTTGAAAAAAAAACAATTGGTGAATGCATTTAATATTTATTAGTGTGATTAAGGTAAAATTAACATTAACATGAGACTAAACCATAAACCTAAAGAAAAAATTACCTTGGTACTTTTCCAAAACCAATTAACTGGAAATACATAAATAATATACACCCTTGGCTCGAATTGGGATCTTTATTGGTGGAACATGTTGTATGGGAGACCAGTAAATATTGTTTACCTTTTCATATTTACAAGAATTCTACTCCTCCTCCATTATAAAATGGAAATCACCACTCACAATTATTCACACCTACAATGAAATTTTGATCATCCATAACCTATCCAAATATGATCCAAAATTCCCTCCCATTATCATATATATTCAATTTGGGTTGATATAAATCAAAAAAAGGCTTTTGTTATAAAACATCAATTAAATGGGTAACGAAACTACTATTCTTGTTTACGGAGGACGACCACCTCACAAAATGATTTTGTTCCTTTTTTTAAATTAAAAACTCTCATGGTTATGAATTTTTACCTACATGATGGATTTATATGATATAATATATATATGTTTTCTTCATACTTATGGATATTTATATTACCCATACCATTATACTTTCAATTTAGTGTAAATATGATAAAATCACATGTGTACGTGTGGACTACCGCCTCCTCAGAGTGAGGTGGTTCATTAATTATATCAATGGAATTTATAATTGATGGTTTTAATAAATTATTTTAAATAAATTACTTATATATGATACATGAATTATTATATATATATATATATCATTTACTTTTTATTCTTCTACAGTCTATAGTTTTCATGAATGATGCATTTCATTTCATATATCCAAATATTATGGATTGTTTTAAATAAATATATACTTAATATATTTAATATTGACATCATGGTAATTTTTTTTGGATATTATTAAATCAGGATCTATTTTATTAGAAACAATTTAAGGCACACTCAACAAACTATTTAATTAACACCGGAAATAGTTAATGTAATTAAAAATTATTAATAAATATGTAATATGGTATTATAAAAATAATAATATATTATGTTATAAATATGATTATGGTTATTTTATAAGTTATTTAAATGATTAAAACTATTATACAGGAGTTCAATGAGCAATCACCCGAAAGGAAACACAAGTTAAACGATTTTCATCTAACCTTTTTCATCAGTGAGATAAATGTTGAATTAAACACTTACTTATTTTGTGGGGCTATATCCCATTATAATATAATATATCATGAATTATTTTAGCTTCTTTGAATTTTTATATTCAATTTTTTTTACTTCTTCCAAATTAACATCAATTAAATGTTACCTATTTTTAAAGATTTTAATTACCCGTTACCATTTGATTGGGTTTTATTAAATCATCTTTATTATTAATATTCTAAGATTATGTGTGTAATAACTTGTTAATATATGTTCTTTTATTTCCGCTAATTTTATATTGATTTACATTTGACACAAATAATCTTCTCAATTATTTATTCTTCATCAACATTATGGCATTTTCAAAGGATTACATCACACTCTAATTTTTTAAGGATTTTTTTCACATATATACCCATTACTGAAAATTATAGGAATTTTTTAATAAAACAATAAATTATATTATTATTTAGTAATTCGGGATATTTTTTCAAGTAATATTACTATTTCTATTTCTTCACACTTTGGTACTAAATATGTTTTATAATTATTTTAGGAAACCCATACTTCATTTCTCTCTTTAGCTGGAGAACCTATTTTCTTCCAAAAATCATAATTTTTATAAATATTTTTAAATATTTTTAATCATTCCAAAATGATAAATTAAATTAATTTGTATCCTTTTTTCACAATTGATTTCAAAATAATCTTATTGTCTATTTCCAAATAGGGAACTTTTCAATCCTTTTAAGCATAAAATAGAATGTACTTTTTTACCTTATTAGACATATATATATTTACCCATCATAATTTATTCAAAGATTAATTTTCATGAATAAATGATTAATTTATAAAGAAAATATTTTTAAAACTAATATTAGATGAAAATTATATTCAAAATATTTTCAAAATAAAGAGGATATTTTCCTGAATAATGTTTTTGAAATATAATTTTATAATAAGACCATTAATCAAAGAAAAATACTTTATTTTTTACTCCAATTAGGATGTGTTATATTTATTCAATCCTTAATATTTTTTGTATAGATTTTTTATTTATTTCACGAATTATAAATACGATATTCACTTCCTTGATTCATTTTGTTGTCCCCTTTACATATTCTATTACCTATTATTCTTGAACATTGAATTTCCCTTAATTATCCATACAATTTATCATGGATATTTTAATTTCCTGCACCATATACCATTTTTACATATGATGTTTACATTGAAAATTATTTTATTTAGAGAGGATATATTTATAATATGTATCCTTTAATAAATTATGATTTTTGATATGGTGTATTGTTTTTGAATTAAATCGATTATTTGATATATGAGGAATTTTATGGACATGAAATAACTGGGTTTGTGACAATTTAAAGAAATCCCCAGGATTAATCGGTAGTATAACGAGACAAAATTAATTGGAAAAAACCATTCAAGTTTATTTCAAAAGATAAAAAATGTGGTTTTATCACCATATTTAAACTGAATTTTTAATGATGTTGATAGTAATCTTCTAAACCATCTTGTGAAATATCTTGAAAGTATGTTTTTCATGTTCATTGGAATTATAAAGTATAATTATTTATTATTTCCTTCATTTAGTGTTTAGTAATTATTATCCAAGATATTGTTTCTTTGAATATATCATTAGATGCATTTTATTCTTATTTTATTGAATAAATATCTTTTGTATCGGCAATTTGACTTTCCATACTGATTATTCTTTATCTAGTTATTTAAATGGAATGTTTTTTCAGTCATTTACCTTTATATGTTATTTATTCACTTACTTCTTAGTTTATTGAAAAAAATGGAATGTTTATTTAGCTATTACCTTTCCATATTTACTATTTTTATTGATTCATTATTGCATCCACTATAATTGACCCATAATGAGAATTAGAGGTCACACTTATTTTTTTCATTACCGAGTATTAGAAATTGTGTACTTATAACAATATGAAAGGATATAAATATGTATTAATGGTATCCTAAAAAAAAAATATTTTTTAATTTTTTAATTCATTTGTAATCCAAGCCCAATGTACGTATCTGGTTTACTATGACTATTAAACTCTTCGGTCCTTCAGTATCTGACTCATTTATTTAATGAAAATGCAATGGTAATAGACACTGGATATGGGCTTCCTAGGTGAAAGTCAAAATAGTTAGTATCAATGTCAGTTTAGTTTCACCATTGGAAACCAAATTTTGATAACATATATTAAGGAACATAACCTTAAGAAAGACATTGAGGATAAGTATTGAAAGTCACCGAAGAATTTTAGTAAGGTAAATATTATGTGTGTATTTATAGATATACATCTATGTCTAAATACATCAAGTGGATGTTGTTCTGGTATAGATATACATTGGGGTAAAAACTTATAAAAGGATTGATGGGACTAACTTGAGCATATCCTATTACATGACAATATAAATCGTTGCGCACCTAGTTTGAAACGAATGGGGGATATGGTTATGATAATTCACACATTATTTCTATACCATTATAAAGGATTTAGAAATAAATATTTCCCCAAAGAAACCATTTTTATTATTATGATATCATTAATATAAAATTTCTTCAGTTTTTTAATTGTGTCGCACTAGTTATGGTATTATACATTATGTTAAAAAATATTATGACCTAATCTAGTATAATCCATTGTTCAGAAATGGTTCCCAGAAAGAATAATAATATAAATACTCATAGAAAATGTATAGGTCTCCGTAATTATGATGTAAATATAGATGGTATTAGAGAGGATCGTGCTATGGATATATTAGGGAAGATTACTCGAGTTACGAAACATAACATCCCCTGGATGGAGAAACCTGTTCTATAATGAGAGTCTCTAAGATTGGGTCACTAAATGCTATAGTGGACCCCATAATTTAGTATGACTACTAATCCAATGGTAACTGAGTAATGTATTAATTATATATAGTTGATATTTTTTGAATTAATATATGGAGAAAATGAAAAGGTTACACTTGTAGTGTATTATCTCAGTGTCGGTGTTGATCAATGGTGGCCATTGATCTAGAATATTAGAGAAGAAGGGTAAATATAACTCATTGAATATAAACCCTTTATAGTCACATTCTTTGATAAATATTTCCCTCATGAGATAAAAATTGAGATCAAGAGGATTTTATTTAGTTTTTAGAAAAAGGAGGAAGGAATTGTTATAGAATATGAAGCTATATTGAAAAGTTTAACATGGTATGAAAAATATTTAAAACACAACATAGAATTAAATATTTACAATTTATTTGAAGGGATTAAGAAAATACGTTCAATGGAATTGGTGTATCAAACTTTTTATTTATACTATGAAATAGTATTATGTTCTATCTAGATAGAAAAATAATTATCCATGTCATGTGGCTTCGAAGGGATGTAAGATAATAATAGGATGACCAAAAAAAATATGGAAAAAAGGAAGAAGGTAATGAAGTATTTTCCCAGTTGTGATATGTGTGTAAAGAAACACCGTAGTATTTTCTTGAATGTAATGGAGTTTTGTTATAAGTATGGAGAAAAAGTCCAAAAATCTCGTGATTTAATGGGAAATAATGAAAATTCAAATATGATATTCTTCCACTGTATGGAGATTGGGAACTATGAAAAAGAATTCCTCAAAAAAAAAGAATAGAATATACCTCAGAACAAGACAAGGAATCATGTTCCTGTATACGTTATTAACAAATCAAAATCATAATGATTAATGTGATTTTATTTAGATTCATGAATTATGTTATTTTAGTATTTATAAATTATGTACTAGTTATATGAGTTATGAAATATATAAGGATTTTACTTCAGTAACATTTCATCAAGGATTTTAGATCACATGTTTAATGGTACCAAAAAAATAGAATTTGTAGAATGTTATTATTTTTTGGAAAAGACATGGTCAAGAGAAATATAATCCTTAATATGTTCTTGATTTAGAGAAAATTATGTTGGATAAATTCATGTTTGAAATAGATAATGTAAACCAGATACAAATTACTAACATTGAAATGATTATAATGTGTTGGACCAAAATATTTTGGAAATATTAAAAATTTATTATATTGTGTATGTTGAAATTTTTATGTGGTTTTATAGATTAATGTATTAATTCAATCAATGATGTATATTTTTCTAAGATATGAAGTTGAAATATTTCAAGGTGAAATAAATTGAAAATAGTCTTTTTCATAGAAACATATATTTACTTATATTCTTATAGTGTTTGAGAATTTTTCAGGTCTATGAAAAGTGTCATGAAATAAAAATTGTGTCCTGTTGTCATAATTTTTATGACATCAATGATATTTATTCACACGTATGGTTTATGGTTTTCTGGTCAACAGGTTTCTCATAAAAAAAATTTCTATCACTCTCAACCATAAATTTATAACTATATTTTACATCTATATCCATGTTTTCACTAATGTTATCATATTTGATGGCATAGTTTTGTGGTTACCTACACATTTTATTTTAACTCTTTTTAATAATTGGTGTTATTAACCCGGTTTATGATGTGGGTATTTATATAATAGTATTTTCAAATATTAGACTCTCGGTTACAGAAATAATTTTTAAATATATTGGATATAATTAAATAACGATTTGGATAATTTAAGACCCCAAGATATTCAAATAATTTACTTTTTGAATAAATTTAATTTTTTTTGAAAATTATTTATAATAAACTGAAGTTAATATTACATTATAAGAAATATAGAGAATAAATGTGTAACACAATGTTTATCTTTCTTGACAAGGAACACTGAGGTTATATTATGCTACAACTGACAAAGAGTTTCTTCAATTTCTTATGTTACACATGGGACATAATTTTACAAAACAATGATATATTATTACAAATAATAATTTAATATAATAATATATAACCAATATACTAAATAGGAAGTTATTCATTGGATTGAATAACATATAAATATATGGTTTAATTCATTTTTTCCACTTATTGGGAAATTAATATAGAAAATAATTGAATATAAACGGAATGTTTTTATAAATATATTTTTTATGGTTAATATATTTTTATCTTAATAAACTAATTCAATTATAATTAATGAGTGATATTATAGTAATATATGTATTATATATTCTTTTAAATAATTTTTACATTCATACAATATATTTTATAAGCATAATATAAGAACAATCCCAGTTTTACACACGAAAATAAATATTTTTATAAAGGTAATTTAACAACATTTTAATTGAACGCCTTTTTTAAATATGAACATTCAAACATTATTAAATTTAATTTGAAAAAATAAAATTCATTTTTTTGTAGAGATGCATGAAAATTATGTTTGTGTGAATTAAGAGTTTTTTTTTGAGAAGTTTCATTTTTGATGAATACTGAAAAATATTGAATTTTAATTGAAAATTTATTATTTTTATAATTTATTTATAATGATAGATTATATTTTTAATTGGATTTAATGAAAAATTTAATAAATTATAAATAAAATAATCTAATATATATTTTTGGAATCAGTTTCACTTTGAAACCAAATATAAAAATACATCATGCTTTTGAATAGTTTTACATTAAAAACTTACTCTGTCATCTCATCTGTGGGATTAAATATAAAATAATTTCTACCACTTATATGATTATAATTTTGTGAAATTGATTCAATTTTTTAAATAATAATAATTTATAAATTATAGTAAGGAAAAATTATCATCTGACCAAATATATAAGTGAATGTAGTTTAAATTAATTACAATGAATAGAGTGAAATTAATCTTAATAAGGGTCGAAACTATAGATTTATGAAAAAATGACCTAGAAAATTTTCCAAAATCTATTCAATGTACATATTTAGACCATATTATTCCTTTAATAAAATTGGGTTTAATATTTTAGGGATGTGATGTAACGGATACCCTCAAATATTGTTAAACATTTCATATTTACAAGAATGCCACTCCCCAACTATAAAAAAGAACTCACCCTCCAACTTATTCACAAATCAAAATAACATTGTCTCATACAAATCCTTCCCAAATATTCTACCAACATCCATCCACACATCCTAGATTACTCAATTTAGGAATGAATAAAACAACGTAATCCTTTTGTTATAAACCAAAATGAGTCACCAAATAAGAGGTAATATTCTTCAGTGATCACTTTAATTTTATTTATTTATGAACTACATCAATTATCCTTATTCCATTTTTATATAATAAAATATTTATCTGAAATATAAAATTTTATTGTAAGGTTAAGGGATCCTGCTAAACTTATGCACACATCCATCAAATGAGTAATTAAACTATTATTCATATGTATCGAGGACTATCTCCTAATGCAACAATATCACTATTTTTCAATTTTCCACATATAATGGTTGGTAACTATGATAGAAATTAATTTTTTTATGATATATATGATATTTATGTAGTATTCATACTTATATAGTTTTTATATTACACATACCGTCATGATTTTTGATTATATGAAAATATGATTACTTTATTTGTGGACTTGTGGATTTCCACCCCCTCAAAGAGACATGATTCTTTAATGATATACATGGAATTTATAAAGGATTATTTGAATAAAATTACATGAAATATATGACATAAATATGTTATTTTAATTATAATATATATATATATCAGTTACTTTCAATTTTTTTAATAAAAATCCTAAAATGGATGTAGTGTTCCTATGTACATACGCCCCACTGCCTCCATGAACGGTGCATTTAATTTTCTATCTCAAAATATTATTGATTATTATAAATACATATATAAAAAATATACACAACATTTAAATAATTGTTTAAATTCTGGAGTTGATGAAATCATGATTTATAGAATAGGAAATAAATAATAAGTTAAAACACAGTAGAGAAACTAGGGAATTAATACCCGAAATAATGAAAGTAATGAATTATTTTCAGAAAATTGGTTACAATATATTAACTAAATTTAATATATGATATTATAAATATTATTATGGTTTATTAATAATCTATTTACATTCTTAAAACTATTTTA
This sequence comes from Viscum album, assembly GCA_963277665.1. Classification (NCBI taxonomy): domain Eukaryota; kingdom Viridiplantae; phylum Streptophyta; class Magnoliopsida; order Santalales; family Viscaceae; genus Viscum; species Viscum album. Next base: position 1,990,038,474 of record OY728126.1, on the reverse strand, counting down.
CCAAGGATAGTACTAACATCCACTTCTATGATTCATTGTTGCATCCACCTTGAAATATTGAATTTCCTATGATCAATGAACATTGAATTCCCTATAATTAAGCATATCATTTATCATGGATATGTTCATTACCTATATAGTATTGTCTTTATACATATGGTGTTTAGTTTGAATTTTATTTCATTTAGTAGTGAATCATTTTTAAATATATATTCTTATAGGATAGAGATTTTTATAAAGGCTCATTGTTTATGAATTAAATAGATTATTAGATATATGAGGAATGATTTGGATAGGAAATACATGGGCTGGAAACTATTTAAAATAATCCCCATGTTTCATCAATAGTCTAATGAGATGAAATAGGTTGGAAAAAACTCTTCTCCATAGATTCTATGAAGAATATATGGGTTTTACCCATAAATTTAAACTATCTTATGAAAGGTATTGATAGTAGTATGATAAGACATATTATGAACGTTTTTAACAATAAAGGTATCATTTCCTTAGAAAATATTATGGTTGATAAAGTGTTATTTCTTTATTTAGTATTCAATAATTTTTATCCATTAGGTTTTTTCTTTGAAATTATTTATGGATTCATTTAATTATAATTTCATGGATTAAATGTAATGTGTTTTAGTTATTTAGCTTTACATATTGAATATTCCTTATCCACATAATTAAATGGAATGTATTTTCACTCAGTTACATTTCCATATTGTTTATGCACATCCTTCGTATTTTATTTATTACAAGGCATGTGTATTTTATTATTTGTTTCAATATTGAAAATTCATATTGATTCATTTTTTCTTCCATTATACATGGACATTAATGATCATTTGAGCTCACCCATATTTTTTTTCTTTTAAGAAGAGTCCATGAATTGTAGTAAGATAGATATGAAGGGATATCATAGATTGAATGATGTTATCATCAAAAAATTATTAGGTTTTAATTAGAGTTTACATTTTTAATAAAAGACTCATCTATGTATCTAGTTTACCAATACTACTAAACACTTAAACTTTTAATATTTTATTCAATGTAATCATGTTAATATGATGTTAGTAGACACTGACTCCTAGATTTCTAAATTTCATTCTCTATATGAAGAATTTGTACAACTTGTTCACTGTGTTGAAAATATGTTATAATCTCCAATTTTACAATGTAAATATATCTTGCAAGAACTTCCAAATACAAAACACCATAGGAATCTCCCAGAAACATCATGACACCCTACAAATATTTTCTAATATTTATAACTGATGTCTTTTAATCAATCAAACGAACATCCCTGAACCTTAAGTCATTTTCCACAAAAATTAATATCCATCCCCAAAAGTCCATAAAAAAACCCAAGAAAAAGTGTATATAAGAAATTGATATAAGAATTATCATAAGAAAGGTAATGGAATGTTACAAAATCCCCACCATAAACACTTTCTATGCCTATAGAAACCTCAATAACATGGCCTCAAAAAAAAATAGAAGGCCACATTTTCAACATTAACAATTTACATTACCACGTCTCATAGTTATGAAATCCTCACAAACATAGTACAAATACCAAGGGAATTATTTTACCATGAATTATCTACAATTTTTTATTCTTAATATGAATTGGTTTCTTAACCCTAGTGGTTTCAGGATAAATATCATCTTCATCTCATTCAATCATATAGGAAGGATCCAATTGATACGTCCCTAGATAGGTGTTGGTCAGAGTAGAGTACTCAATAGGGGGGTGAATTGAGTATCTATAAAAATTTCTGTTTAGAAAGTATTCTTAAAAAGGTTCACCAATAAATTTAAATACATCCTAGTTAATCAAAGTAATATGGCTATAAATATTTGACTATTTAAATAACTTCCCAGAAGAGTGATTAATTCTTAGTAATATTAATGCTAGTCATTAACATTATTTTTAAACTATTCTAATAATAAAAAGCAATTATAACTTCTTTCTATGATTAATTATCAAATTTATTTTAGAGATTTCTAAATTATACATTAAAACAATGAAAACAAAATTAGACAAGACAACAATTATAAAACAAGTTGATTAGTATAATACCAAGACCTAATCTAATCCAATTGGTGATCACCTACCTCCCAGCAGTTTATATAAATAATCTTTATCCACACCCTAGATAAGGGTTAACAACAGTACAGAGGATTGTCCAGGTAACACTACCTCTTCCACAATTCTACATGGGTATGAACTTTTATATCACATAGTGAACTCTTCCACAATTATCCATGGGAAAACACAGGTGTAAAAAGATTTATGAGAAATGATATCTTGTATCCTTTAGTTTAATACAGGAGACAAAGTGTGTTTTATACAGACACACACACATAGTTATTGAATGCTAAAAATAATACACAACATAGTAATGATGATGTGATAAGGATATAAGTTCTCTAAGTGTTAGTCTTTACAGCTCTGTACTTCTAAAATGAAACAGATACAAGAATAGAGTCCTCTTGTGGAAAAAAGTGTATCGAAAGTTAAGTGCTCTGGTTGAGATTTGGCTCGTGTTCTTCGTGGATTTCATAGTGAGAAAAATGTTCCTGACTCTAGGATTCGAGTATGATTCATGTGTTCTTTAGAAGTGTAGAGTTTCATGTGTCAATTATTATCTCAAGAATGATCATTGTTCATTATTATTGCACACAATTTTTTTTTCACTGTTATCATCCTTTTCTTCTGGCCATGGTATACTTCTTATTCATATAATTCATGTGTTCGAGTCGACAAGATGCATGTATTATGCACCTCGTACCTCATACTATCATTTTTCATTTCTTAAAAAAACATTAATTATATTAGTGAATTTAAAATCTTCATATATGACCATTAGAGACTGAAATGAAAAACAACAAAACAGATTAAGAAATGGTGTCACAGTCTATATGGATACGGTGTCTCCATGTATGACTTTGAGTGATGAGACAATCATTATGGAATAGTTTTATAGGGATCAGGAACCGGTAGCATAGATACGGTGTTTGGATCGTGGTGTTTGGTCACGATATTTGATTCACGGTGTCTGGTCACGGTGTCTTGGGCACGGTGTCAAGGTCACGGTGTATCGTCACATGATTTGAGAGATATTAACATGATTAATAAGTTTTACAGAATGTATAGGATTTGTGATCATTAAAACATGATTAACACATTAGGATTCCAATAATATGGAACATCAACTGTTTCCTTGATTGAAGTTAAGTGATATGGAAAGACCAACCAATATTACACCATTAAATGACAATCCACAAAATCAATTAAAAAACAAACTATATTTAATACTTTCCCTTTATACTCAATTGATGATGAACCAAGTGAGGTGACACTCTGCGAAAAAAACCAACCACAAAACTCAAAAACTATAAAAATGAAGCTATCAATTTGTATAATATTTCTGATAAATCTATGATGATATCATTATCTTTTGGATCAATTTCACAAATTCCTTCATCTCCTGAATGAGTCTCAACTCAAATAAAGAACACTTTCCCAACTATGCGCAACACAAAGGATATCTACAAGGCCACCCATATAATTCTTCAAAGGGGTCCATCCTTATCAAGACCTAATAGCTATTTTTATATGAAAAATATTCCAAAGGGAAGTGGTTTTCCCATGAACCATTGATATGAATCACACATGCCAAAATATTATCCTAAATAACTTTGATAGGTTCCCTTTTAGTTCATCCATATTTTAATTCTATATTTTTCTCAATTTCAGTTGGAAACCCCTTAACTATTGAAAAAAATTCCATGAACTATGTGTGAACTAGGGTTACCTATCATAAAAAATCATAGATAGAACCCCATGAAGTCCCATAGCCTCTATGACATATAAGTCTTAGAGATATTCCACTTTTTTCATCTCATTGATATGGAGTAAATGTTCAATTTTTTATATTCTACCAGTGATAAACAAAATCACATCTTTTCCACTAATATTCTATTAAAAACCATGGACGAAATCTATTAAAAACATATCAAACTTTTAAATTAGAATTAGAAAGGTTTGAAAAAACCAGTAGATATATGCTGTTTCCCCTAATTTATTCACATATAAGACACCATTATACAAAATCCTCAATTGATTGTCTCATACCTAGACACCAATACTAATGTCTCAAGTCATGGTATATCTTTGTATCCCTATGGTGAACAGAAAAAAAATAATGGTGTTAAATTTCATTCAATCTCTACCTTAAATAAAAAGAAAAAGAAAACTCACATCATAAATGAAAATCACCTCAAGGAGAAATAGAACAATATCTCAAGGTATCCACATCATTCTAATTTTTTTAAAATAATTGGAACTCAGTTTTAGTTGCTTGATCGAGCTAAACCCACTCAGCAAATGATGAGTCACCATTTTTCAAATCCAAGAACACCATACCACTTATTTCTTCCACTATCGAGATCATATCATAAAACAAACTCACCACAGACCAATCCTCCATTGAATCCTTCACTAATTGTGTTAGTAAATTTCAATTCATTTTATCACTAACCATGAAAACTTTCCCAAGATTATAAAGAATATCAATATAAAAATTCTTGAAATACTCAATAAATTATTTTCTAAAATATTTAGATCCATCTGAGCGAAAATATACTTTAGGATGTTCTGATAATATTATACTATTATCCAATCCCAGAATAGAGAGTGATACCAGGTTTTGAGTGCATTCATAACTACTATGAACTAAAAATAGTAGGCAGTAGATCTCTTCTCATGAGGGTGTAACTGCTGAGTGTTGTAGGCCACCACCTTTTTATCCAAAATCAAGAAACACCCCAAACCCATACTCAATGAATTGTAGAAAAAATTATAACATGAACCTATTTTTGAAATAATCATAACCACATCTAAATTCAACCTCACATTCAGTTCCTCAAATAATCATTATAATTTTCCATTTCACTAAAATATATCACCCTTATGGGTTAAATCTGAATTAAGATTTAAAATCTTGTGGAAATAATTATAGAACCACATGTAATAAAAAAATAACCCAAAAATCATCAGATCTCAACACATGTTTCTATGATCTTCCTAGGACATCACATGTTGTACCTTTTCTAGATTAACTGAGACACCCTTCTCAAATACAAAATTCTCCAAGAATATTACATCATGAATCCATTACTCAAATTTGGAAAATTTCCATACAGGTGATGTTCCCATATAGTTCTCAGAATGGTATACAATTATTCCATGTTATTCTCCTCTAACTTAGAATAACCCAAAATGTAATCCATCATCATAAAAATGAAAGATACCAAGAAAAAATGAAATATATAGTTAATCAAATCTATAAATACCACAAGAGATTTAATGAAACATAATGGAATAACCAAAATCATTAAATGCACACACTGAAACCAAAAAACATTATTAAGTATATAATATTTTTTTTATATTTAACTGGTGGTACCCCCATAGAATATCAATATTTGAACACCATGAAACCCCACTAAGATAATAAAAGATATCATCAATACTCAACAAGGTATATTTTTTATTCATGACCACAAGTTTCAAATATTGTTAATAAATGTGATGTCTACAGTTCCTAGAATCATTTTTAGCAATGTTTTATGGTGAATCCCATGGTGAAATGCTATGAAAAATAAATTTCTTAGCCTCATGGAATAAAATATTGACACTAAGATGCATATACTCTGTAGGTTACATATTATACGCTAGCATAGAAATGGGTACTGTTCTAGGTTATAGGTAAATGTTAAATTCAATATCTATATATCAAAATAAACCAGAAAAATTCACCCATAAATACCTCAATGTATCAATACACAACTGCAAGAAGTGGAATTCTAAATAAAGGATCAAATGTGTCAAGAAACATCTCTAAAAACCTACTTTATATAACCTAAGAATATGGAACAACATGCTCTTTTCTCATAGTCCTAGAATCCCAGTCACCAATATATACATTAGTGGATCTATTAGGAGAAAAATAGTAAACATGGCGATGAGAAAAATATCTTAGAATTTATTATAACTATCCAATACATTCCAATAATCCGGTAAGATATATGAAGACCAAGAAACAAGAATTCTCTACCCTGTCTAGGTTGGTTTTTGACAGATAATATTATTGAAACTAGAAAACTTATTTAGAGACATTTCCCAATGTCATTGATGGACCTAAAATAATAGAACAATATAATAATTAAATCTAACACCTTAATAATCATTGATGATATAAAATAAGGTGTATGACTTGTATTAGACAAATCTAGAAAGATAGAAGGTGAAATATGTAACGACCCGAATCCGGAGCCACCCAACTGGTGCCCCTTACTCAGTTCACCACATGACCTCAAGAGTGTTTCCCCAAACGCTAGAGGATGCCGACTAGTAGCGAGGGACTTGGTGAGTCATTGGGGAAAAAATGCTCTCATTTGGTAAGGTATACAAAGAAAAGGAAATAACAGTCAATAGAGAAAACAGTAAACTACATACAATAACTGAAACTAAACTATGGACGTAATGTATAATATAAAAATGATGAAAATGATGCAGTAGGTACAGGTATCTAAGGAAAGCAGCAAACACAATATCATGCTGAAATACAACTTAGAACAAAGTACTAAACGTAAACAGTAACTCTAGTAGCATCACAGGCCTAGGCTCGGTCCTATTCTCTCCAGCTCCAACCAGCAATCATGTACCTGAAGTAGAAGGTCCACAATCCCTTTCCACACTAGAAACCATATAACCTGTTTGGAATGAAAAGTAGGACCCAAATAGGGTGTGAAACTAATCCCAGTAGGCAATCACCACAAGATCTGTTCCCAATTGTCAGTGAGCAATTTATCAAAAGTAAAAGAAATAAATGTAGAAGAGAAATATGAGTACACTAAGTAAACAATACTTAAATTCTATATTTAAATTTATTTAGTTATTTAATTCATTCATTTAATTACCACCCAAGAAATCTAGCAACAGGTCTATATTCCCAAAGCATAACAAGTAACACAACATGTATCTCAGCAGACTACCTAAACTACAAGCAGATCAAAACACATGCTTGTTCTTTGGCTTGGTGTACTTATCACAACCAAAAAAAAATCACACTGACTCTCTGGGTGGATCATACTGGCCGACCCCTATAGTTATCTAACCATTCAAAGGAATAGACACTCTAGGAAGCACTCACAGTCAATTCCCCTGTGGTATTGGAACGATAGGTATAGACTCTCTGAGAAATAACTTACATCTAATTCCCCATATAGTCTCGATATGTAACTAAGGACACTCTAAAGAAGCACAAAGTCCAATTCCTATAGTTCATGTGAACGATACAAATTTATAACAGATTCTCTAGGGAAGCCCTTAATCGTCAATTCCCTCTTTAGTCTACCACACCAGGTTCACACAACGCTGATCTTTCTAGTCGTGTGTAATCGACTGTCAGCAGCCCTATGTGAGTAAAAAACTACTTGGATAATAGCTACAATGCATCAGAACCAAATAAACAGGTGGCAATACATGCAATCAATTATCTCAAGGCAGGCAATCAATACAACAAGGTCTGCCTCACAGGCAACCTATGCCAAACGACGATAAACAACCAAACAAGGGAAACACCCATGGGGTGAGCCTCAAACATGCTAAGAAGAAATTATTACTCATATAATAACCTTAAGAATACCATCAATCTCAGGAAGATAATAATAGAAGATCAAAAACCTATCTCGAGATACCCGATACTTGGGATTCTAGCACTTTTTTTTAAAAACTCAAAGACATTCAACATAATGCAACAAACCACCTACCTTGATCCTAGGAGATCGATATACTTGAACCTTGTCCTGTGAATCGGCCTGGAAAAAAGTAGATCTACAAAAATATCTTAAACGTTCAACCCCGGATAACTCTCATAAGAGAAAGAATCATAAAATGTGTCCAAAGAGGAACCAAGAACTCACAGCTGTGATTCTATTACAACCGACATCATTTGATTTGGATAACTGGTGACGGATCAGCAGTTCCGAGAAGATTCATCCTCCTCGGATGCTCTATACGTAATTAGGTGAAGAAGAAAATAGAAATAGGGATTAGACGCGACCCTGGTCCATTTAATTAAATAAAAAAAAGTACACGGTGTGTACTTCTTGAGTACATGGCATGTACTCGTCTTTTCCGTACACCACATTAAGTGGCCTCCACATCACCCCTACACACTGTGTGTGTGGACCGGACACGGCTATCACACAGCCTCACGCGGGATCAAAGTACACGGCGTGTACTTATAAAGTACATGGCGTATACTTAGAAAATCTCCAGTTTTTCCTCTTTTCCTAAAAACGTCCAGAAAAGGAAAAACCTACCTGAAATGAAGATCCAAGTTCTTACAAACTTTACCCCCTTAAAAACATTCATCCTCAAATTTTCCTAACAAGGTGGCAAAGAAGAAACCTCGAAAAAATATGGCCACTATGATCGAATATCGGTCTCCCTCTCCCAAGTCTTGTGATGCACACGGTCGTGCTGCCATAACACCCGTACCAGAGGAACAGATTGGCCACAGAGTAACTTTCCACTATGATCAAAAATCCTAATAGGATGCTCCTCGAATGATGTATCCTGCTCTAGGTGAATCTTATCGGGTTGAGAACATGAGATGGGTCTGAGAAATATCGTCAGAGGTGAGAAACATGGAAGACGTCAATCATAGCCTAGTACCTTTGAGGTAACTTTAACCTATAAGCAACCAGCCCAACTCTCTCTAGGACCTCAAACAGCCCGACATATCTCGGTGAAAGATTAAGTTTTCTTCTGATCCTCTTGTGTCCCAACCTCATGGTAACACGTAGGAAAACATGATCTCCAATCTTTAACTCCAATGGTTATCTCCACTGATCAGGAAATGATTTCTGCTAAGACTGTGCAGTATCCATCCTTTTTCGAATCAACTCTTCCTATTATGTGGTCTCCTGATCAAGACGAGGTCCCAGCATAGATGCCTCTCCTGCCTCCATCCAACAGTAGGGTGATCAGCACAACCTACCGTACAAAGCCTCGTAAGGTTCCATTTGAATAGTTTTGTGAAAACTATTATTGTAGGAAAACTCTACAAGAGGTATATGTTCCTCCCAAAAACCTCCAAAATCAAAGACACATGCATGTAGCACGTCCTATACCCCTAGAATCATGCACTCTGATAGGCCATCAGTCTGGGGATGGTAAGATGTAATTAGAAGTACCTGTGTACCCAAATCCCTCTGTAGCCCTTTCCAGAAATGTGACGTGAAGCAGGAATCCCTATCAGAAATGATAGTACTCGAAACCCCATGCAAGCGTACAATCACACAGATGTACAACCGTCCAAGCTCATCAACACCGATGGTCTCATTAATCGGAAAGAAGTGAGAAACCTTCATGATCCTGTCAATGACAACCCATACTGCATCATTCCATCGAGGAGATCTTGGTAACCCTGTCACAAAGTCTAACGCGATATCATTCCACTTCCACTCGGGAATGGGGAGCTACTGAAAAAGCCCTACTGGTCGCTGGTGCTCTGCCTTCACCTACTAATAGGTGGAACATCTTATGACAAAACCAGAAACATCTCTCTTCATACCTGGCCACCAATACTGGTGGTGTAGATCACGATACATATTGTTGACGCCAGGATGGACTACCCAAACTAAGGAATGAAAGTCTTGCATCAGCTCCTCGCGTATGTCTGCTGGCACCCATAAGCATCCCCAAAAACGCAAGATCTCATCCTCGCCTATGGTACATCCAGAAAGAGGGTCCTCTCCTAACATGCTTTCCCATAGGACTAGGCCTTCAGAATCTGATAGATGCCTCATTCGAACTCATTCAAGAAGGGTACAGGTAACAGCTACAGAAGAAAGAAAATTCTGGACCTGTCAGTCAGGCTCCTCCAAATGCACTTCAGAGAACAAATCCATAAGCTTCCCCTCACTGCTGGCTTCCTGCATTTCCTATATCTGTGTCCTCCTGCTTAGTGCGTCTGCCACACCGTTTCCTTTCCCAGGCATATAAGCAAGCTCGAAATCGAAATACTGTCGGTACTCAACCCACCTCTGTTGTCTCATATTCAAGTCACAATGCATGGAGATATACTTGAGACTCTTTTGGTTAGTATATACCACCAAATTCTCTCCTAGAATATAATGTCTCCAAAAATGAAAAGCGTGGAAAATTGTAGCCAACTCAAGGTCATGTATAGGATAGTTGCTCTCATGTGGCCTCAAATGCCGAGATCTGTATGCCACAACACGGTCCTCCTGCATAAGTACTACTCCAAGACCGATGCCATATGCATCACAGAGAACTATATAACTCTTTCCCGGATCCGGAAGAACTAGAATTGGTGTTGAAGTCAATCTCCCCTTCAGCTCCTGAAAGGCTGAATAGCAGGCTTCTGACCAAACATACTTCTCCCCCTTCTTAGTCAAGCCCATCAACGGTGATGCTAAGAATGAGAAGTCATATATAGACTACCAGTTGTAACAAGGCAGCCTTAAGAAACTCCGTACCTCGAAGACATTCTTCAGCTGCTCCCAGGTAACTACTACTCTCACAGTCTCTGGGTCTACTGATACTCTTGTCTCTGAGATGACATGACCCAGGAAGTGAATCTCATACATCAAAAAGTGTCACATTGAGTGCATAGAATATACCTGGCTCCCCATTAGTGTACTCAAAATGATCTCAAGATGGGTAGCATGGTCGTGTCGAGTGTGAGAGTACACTAAGATGTCGTACATGAAAACCACCATGAATGAATCCAATTAAGAATGTAAAACTCTGTTAATCAGCGCCATGAAAATTGTTGGCGCGTTCGTGAGAATGAACGACATAACCAAATACTCATACAGACCATACCTGCTCGGGAAGGCCATAAGAGGTATATCAGATGGTCTGAAATGCAACTCATGATAGCCAGATCTCATGTCGATCTTTGAGAACACTCTAGCTCCACAAAGATGGTCAAAGAGAACATCTATCCATGGAATTGAATATCGGTTCTTAACCGTCAACTGTTTTAGCTTCCAATAATCCACAAAAAGCCTAAGGGTGTCATCTTCCTTCTTCGCAAACATGACATGCGAACCACAAAGAGAAGTACTGGGTCGGATGAAACCCCTTGCCTGCAAATCCTCCAACTGCTTCTTGAGCTCTTGCAACTCAGGTGTAGCAATCCTATACGGAGTAATGGACACTGATGTCGCTCCTGGAACAAGATTCATAGAAAATTCTACCCCTCTCTCTGGAGAAACACCTGAAATGTATTTTGGAAAGACATATGGAAAGAGATTAACCACTGAAGAAAAATCTATCTAATAAGTCCATTGGTCATCCAGGTATAAGCTAGAAATCTGGGTCGTAACACCGCCTAACTCACGATGCTCTGGTCCAGCTCTGCTCGCCTGGACATCCCATTCTCCCTGGTGAAGAAACGATCTACCATCCGGTGATATAAAACTCACCCTATGAAAATAACAATCAACAAAGGCCTGGAAGGGAACTAACCAGTCCATCCCGAGAAGGAAATCATAGCCTGTCATTTCCAAAACATCGAGATTCTACGAAAAATGACACCCACCAACCTCAAGGGGGAAGTCGAAGCACTGACGCACACTAGTAGTTCTAATTCCCTAGGGAGTGTCTAGCGTCATCATATCCTCAAGATTTTAAACAGTAATTATAAGGATTTACATAGTATTTATATAAATAAAGCTATGAGAAGCTCTTGTATTGAATAGTGAATAGGATAAAACTGAGGCTACTAAAATCGGACCTCAAACTATTGAAGGTCCAAGATCCTACTTTTGATAAATCTGCTCTACTGGAAAAGTCTGGCCTGCACTGCGACCCTATGTAGCATCCTGAGATCCCAGAGTTGACCCTCCCTAAGCCTGACCACTGCGTCCATGGCCTCTACCCTGGCCTAAACGATCTGAAGAACTCTATCCCCCAGTCTTCTGCAGAACTGGTAATCATGCTTATGTATGCAGAGTTGAAATTGATCCTCCTTAAATAGCCGTTGGAAGAAGAACCTTGACAAAATGCTACAGATGGCCCATCTTGTCGAATTACCGGCACTCCACTGGGTCTCTCGGGCACTGAGGATTCTTATGCCTATTTTCCCACACTGATATCACACCACTTGGTTGCCAGAAGGAAGATCTCTTCTACCAGAAGGAATACCTCGCTTTCTTGGGTCACCTCGTGTAGACTCTCGGTGGCTCTTCCTACTGTCTGCATGAAAAGAATCAGCCCTGGAAGCTGAACCACCCTCGTCCATAGCTCCAATCTCACTCAGTTTTCTCTCTATGATAATCTCCTGGTTAACTATTAGAGTAATAGAGGTCAACTGAAATACATTCACCTACGATCTGATGTCTGGTCTGAGGCCTTCCACAAACTTCCTTACTAAAAACAGCTCATCATTCCCCAGAACGGGAGTGAAATGCCGTAACTCTGTGAAGCGAGATGAATACTCCATAACTATGAGTGTAACCTACTATCGGTTCATGAACTCTCTGGATCTGTTAGCCCTCAGCATCGCCAGTTAGAAGTAGTCGTAAAACGTACGCTGGAACTCGTCCCAAGCCATAGCCTGTTGGCACCCTACCTGCGAAACCACATCCCACCATCTCTTGGCAGAATCTCACAGCATATAAGTCATGGGTTTCACTCTCCTCTCTGGAGGCATCTCCAAGTTCTCAAAGATGGATAGCATGGGTTCTAGACATGACTCCGCAGCTTGCGGTCCTCCCACCCCTCTGAACGTGGGAGGATGCTGCTGCTAAAAAAACCCGCGTCATCTCTGCCATAGACGGGGCAGGATGCTGAGCTCCCTAGAAGGTCTAAATGAACCTCATGAAACCCTATATGAATTGAGCATCAGCACCAGTGACTTGAATCACTATAGGATCCATGTCCGGAATGATAGGTGGAACTAGTTGTAGTCTATGGTCTATTGTATCATGCGTACGGTCACTGCCTGGTTCTTGACGTGAAACGGGAGGACGTATTGGTGCCATAGCTCTGAAAAGTCAAATTCACACTACCTTTAACAACAAGAAAAATTTCAACAAAAGAGAGTAGAATGGAATAGGAGGGAAAAACATTAAAATTCTGGAAAAATATGACTACACGGTGTGTTAGTAACACTACACGACGTGTTTTCTGGAAATTTTACCCTGGGCGTGTACCTTGGCCATACATGGCTGTGTAAACCACCCGGTTACACGTCGTGTTCTCAAACTACACAACATGTACTATCCCATTTAATCCCTTCTCGATCACTCCTACACACCTAAGAACACGGTCTGTCCCAGCCAGAAACTACACGACATGTTTGTACACTACACGACGTGTCCTTAATATTTTTCCCATGTCTGTGTCATTGGTCACACAGACTGGTACACAGACCACTACTACACACCATGTCAACATGGTACACAGCATGATTCCCTGTGGATTTTCTGAACCCATGTATTCTGCTACACAACGTGGTCACATGGCTCTCCTATGACAAAACAACACGGCGTGTTCAAATGGAACACAATGTGTACTAGACATGCCTTACCTAGCCCGTGTTGTTAGCAACATGACCTGACACACGGCCGACCCTACACTGTGTGTTCCAGACAGAAACGACGTGTACTTGAAGGAAAACCCTAGCCCGTGTTTTTCGTGACATGTCCGCATACCCAAGTCATAATACACGACGTGTAAACTAGTACACGACATGTTCTTATAACAAATTTCTCAACCATGTGTCCATGTCCACATAGTCAGTGACACGACTAAAAACTACACGGCGTGTATTCATAAAGTACACAGCGTGTATTATGGGTTTTTCTGAACAGTAGCCTCAGAACTGCACCGGAGCCCAGAAAACATATAAAAACAAGCGTTAAGGTGACAAATTCTGATTTGTGGGGGCCTATACTCCTTGAGAATCAAAGCGTGGAATCATAACAATGCATATTACAAGTAAAAAGTATAACAACTCATGACCCACCAATCTCAGATCCTCAAGGGCCCATAACACCTCTAAGACCAAAGTTTGGCGTCCATGACGAAGAAGCTCTAAACAAATGATACCCTATCAACATGGCAGGTATTCTATCTTAGAAGCTATCACAACAACATGCATTGTCTATCACAAATTCTATCACAACAACATGTAATTTATAATGCAATCTAGATGGCATGGAAAAATTCATGACAGGTTATTTTCTAACAAGTGATTATATGATGCATGAGATGGAATACCCTCATCTCATTGGGTTGCAAAAAAATAGAACCGCAATCATATAAACAGTAAAAGCACAAAACAAGTGCACCACCCAACGGTGAAATCAAGTAAAATGTAACATTTTCACAACTCAAAAATTGCAACATTCGAGGTAATCTAGATTTTTCCCTATACACAGGTTATAGAACTCCTAGGCACAGTTATTTACCATTTACCAATTTCGTACTATCCCTGCCTAATGTCTCTAAACAGTAAGTTAATAGAAATAGAATGAAATCCTCTAATACCACTTTGTAACAACCCGAATCCCGAGCCACCCAACTGGTGCCCCGTACCTGGTTCGCCACTTGACCTCAAGCATATTTCCCCAAATGCCAGTGGCTGCCGACTAGCAGCGAGGGCCTTGGTGATTCATTGGGGAAACTATGCCCTCATTTGTTAAGGTATACAAAGAAAAAGAAATAATAGTCAATAGCAGAAATAGTAAACAACATAAAGTAACAGAATATAAATAGTGGAAGCAATGTATAATATAATAATGATGAAAATGATGCAGCAGGTACAAGTATCTAAGGAAAGAAGAAAACACAACAACGTGATGAAATACAACTGAGAACAAATTACTAAAATTAAACAGCAACTCCAGCAGCATCTAAATCCTAGGCTCAGTCCTATGCTCTCCATCTCCAACCTGCAATCATGTACCTGAAGTATAAGGGCTACAATCACATTCCACACCTGCAACCATATAACCTGTTTGGGAAGAAAAGAAGGACCCAAACAGGGTGTGAGACAAATCCCAGTAGGTAATCACCACAAGATCAGTTATATACTATGAGTGAGAAATTTAGCAAAAGTAAATGAAATAAATGCAGATGAGTAACATGAGTACACTAAGTAAAAAATACTTCAAATATCCATTAACATTTATTCAGTAATTTAATTCATTCATTTTATTATCACCCAAGGAATATAGAAGTATCTCTATATTCCCAAAGCATAGCAAGTAACACAATAGGTATCTCAGCAGACTACCTAAACTACAAGAAGATCAAAACACAAGATTGTTCTTTGGCATGGTGGACTCATCCTAACCAACCATAAAATATTCACACTGACTCTCTGGGTGGATCATACTGGCGGACCCCTAGAGTCAAGAAATAATACAAAGGAACATAAACTCTAGTAAGCACTCACCATCAATTCCCCTATGGTCTTACAACGGTAGGTATAAACTCTCTGGGGAAGCACTTACGTCTAATTCCCCCTATAGTCTCGATACGTAACTAAGGACACTCTAAAGAAGAACAAAGTCCAATTACTATAGGTATTCCGAATGATATTAATTTATAACAGACTCTCTAGGGAAGCCCTTAATCATCAATTCCCTCTTTAGTCTACCGCACTAGGTTCACACAACCCTGAGCAGTCTAGTCATGCGTAATCGACTGTCAGCAACCCTACATATGTTCAACCACTACATGGCTAATAGATACAATGAATCAAAAGCATATAAACATTATGCAATACATTCAATCAATTATCTCAAGGTAGGCAATCAATACAACAAGGTCTGCCTCATAGGCAACCTAAGCCAGACGGCAATAAACAGCCCAATAAGGGAAACACCCATGGGGTGATCCTAAAACATGCTAAGAGGAAATTATTAATCATCTAATAACCTTTAAAAAATTCCAGAAATCTATGGTTGATAATAATTCATGATCAAAACCCTAACCCAAGATACCCGATACATGGGAATCCGACACTTTTTCACCAAAGCTCAAAGACATTCAACGTAAGGAAACCAACCACCTACCTCTATCCTAGGAGATCGATACACTTGAACCTTGTCCTGTGAATTGGCCTAGAGCAGAGTAGATCTGAAAAAAATGTCTTAAATGTTCAACCTCAAATAACTCTCATATGAGAAAGAAATAGGAAACTTGGACAAAGATGAACCAATAACCCACCTCTGCGATTCTATTGCAACCAACGACGTTCGATTCAGATAACTGGTGGAGGATCAGCAGCTCAAAGAAGATTCATCCTCGTCAGACACTCTGGATGTAATTAGGAAAAGAAGAAGATGGAAATAGGGATTAGAGGCGACCCCATTCCGTTTAATGAAATAAAAAGAAAAGTACACGACGTGTACTTCTTGATTACACGACATGTACTCGCCTTTTCCGTACACCGCATTAAGAGGCCTCTACATCACCCCTACACACCATGTGTGTGGCCCAGACTCATCCGGCACACGAACCCATGTGGGATCAAAGTATAGAGCGTGTAATTATAAATTACATGGCATGTACTTAGAAAATTTCCAATTTTTCATCTTTTCCTCAAAAACGACCAAACACAGAAAAACATACCTGAAACGAAGATCCAGGTTCTTACAAAATAATCATTGTACCTCAAATAATAGTCATCCCCACTAAATATTCCAATAGTTCATACTCCATAAAATAATTATGGATTGATTTAGATCCTCTCTAAGAATTCATATCCACATGTATATCTTCCATAGCATTTGGATAAGACCCAAAACCCTTTGAAGCATAATTACATAACCTTTTTACTCATAGTGAGAGTGGATCCAACCACTATATCATATGAAACCCTTCCAGATAACCGCCTTAGATGACTAGATTTTACTCAATGATGGAAATTATAGGAATCATAAATGCTACTAGGCATGATATGAATTGGTATACTACATTTATAGTGAAAAATTTGTGGATATCCTGAAGAGGCACCCAAATCAGGTTCGGAAGATAACTAGTTAACTTTGAGCTTCCTTTTCCAACCAAAAGATATATCTTGGGTTACGAAAACACCAACTAATGCTCCCCCCAACCCTATTTTCTAGAAATATGAGCCTCTTCCAATGTTGTATTATCAACTAAATTCAAGATTCTTGGATGTTATCATAGAGTCAATATCACTTTAATATCATCCCTCAATCCAAAATTAATATTCATGTATTTTAAATATTCATTTGTGACTAACTCCAATTTCAAATTCACCAACTCAAATTAAATATAATAATACTGTAGAGTGGTATGCTCCCCTTTCTCTATGTTTAGAAACTCATGGGTCTTTTTCACTCATAATGTCAATAATTCCAAGTAAGATACTTGTGAAACATAGATAGAAAAATAGATTCCCACCACATTTATCTTAGACCAACAAGAACATATATGTAAGAATCCTCCTTAGAGTCCTTAAGATTTTTCAAAATCTTGAATATATTATCATTACACTCAAGAAATTATTAATATTACTAGGGTCCTTTTTCACCATAAAATAAAGTGGATGATATTTAGTAAATGCATATCTATGATTCAATACGTGTCCTAGGATCCTAACACCTACATGACCCATATTTTGAGTAGTGAATATTATGTATTCTACCTAATTATTTTCCACCATAAGAAAAGACATAAAGAATATATCTCTTATAATCCTCTATAGGATTGAGAAGGGCTATTATATGATGTATTATATAATAATCAAAATAAAAAATTAATTCAATCATGAGACGATTCCAAATTTATAGGGCCAACTTCTGGTATCAATGCCATTTCTTTTAAATGACAAGAATTTAAAGAAGATATGAATTTTATGAATAAAATAATAAATAAAGAAGGAACATTAAATTATAAATAATCCCAATATCTGATTCATTAAAAAAACCACCAAGACAAATATTTGAAAAAAGTCATTGACAACCCATGGGAACTATGACTTTGTTGCAGAAGTGAGCTATCTAGGAAGTATTTCCCCGCTTACTATCCTAATTTCAATTTTCTATAATTTTGTATACCTAGAAACATAATAAATTCTTGTAAGTGTCATAATAAATTAGGCTGGTTAATTGATCTACAACCATTTTGTAACGAACCAAACGAGATCAGTTAACAAATACAGCCAATATAGCCCTCTATTAGTGAAGATACAGATATTATAAAGAAACTTATCTCATGATAAACCTAAACAAGAAAAACTATCATGGTACATAGTGGAAAAATAATAACGAGACATAAAATTTCAATATTGAAAGTAAAATTAGAAATATATAACATGACCAGACTAAATAATCCCATGTTTGAGAATTTGTCACCAACAAAAAATCCCAATTTGAAGACGATTATAAGAAATTGATTCCGGAATTTTACATAATTCCCTTCCCTATATCTAATTACAAAAAAAACATATACAACCACCCAAATTAAAAAGTGTGGTGTTATTACAATAGCTAGTATGATACCACAAATTAAATCATAAAATTTCTAATATCACCAATAAATTAGATCTAGAATTAAAACAACTCCATATTACAATAATTTTCATAAATCAAACCCATTTTATAAATCATTTCAACAGTTTTCATAAAATCATAACATATTCACTAAAACTATGAGTATTTCTAGTATCAATGAAAATATGTATGAAACCACGGATGCACTATATAATAAGAATGTGATCAAATAACCATGAATATACCATCATGTGATAAACTATTCATAAATGAAAAATAACACCATTTTGGACCAAACATATGTGAATGTGATCTATATAAAAAACAAAATCCCAAATATATTCTTAATTTGATCCAACAAACATAAACTCTAGTGTAATTACTCATAATAATGTTACCAAAAACCTCTTATGGAAACACACACACAAACATTGAAATGTTTGTTATTGAGGCACCCAATAGTAACCCAACATGCTAAGTTCTAGAAAATCAATTTCAAAAAAATTATCAAATTTAAACAAAATAATTCATGTAAAATCATTTTTTCTTCTAGGATTCAATACCCATTTCAAAATAAAAACATTGATTAATATAATTTAATCAATCAGTTGGTGTGCACAGATTCATTTTTAGAGAAATACTCTTTAAAAAATATCATAAAAAAAGAACCCCAAAGTTAAATAATGTATTTTCAATGAATAACATAAATATATTGAAAATAAAATATATAAATTCAATAATATAACACTTATATCGAGACACATACCTCAAAAATAGAGGAAGCACAATTGCCTTTGGTAATAAATATATGAAATAAGAAGACCGACCACCAAATGACAGTGCATGATGGAAAAATGAAAATGATTTCTTGATATCATATCATAATTATTAAAACATCATTTAATACAGCATATTACATTACGAAATGGGTATCAGAAAATCCATACATGGAGAGGTGATTAGATGTTACTGAAATAAGATTACCCACCACATTGGTGATAAAAAAACTAGTAACAGAAATTTAGAGGTAGTGAAACACTCCAAAACAAACATGATAGAGAGATATTACTTAGTGGTAACCATTTAATTATTAATTGAACGGAATTACCTGATTAGTGAATAAAAGCAACATGGTATAAATGATTTATGGTGTAAATATTATACTTTTGTCATAAATTTGTCATAAATAATTTACTTATATAAACACATATCCGTTTGTTAAATTATCCCAAGAAATTATTATATGGTATAATAATGGTTTCAATAGAATAATACGATTTTAAATCATAATATTATTATGGATGAACTCATTTCAACAACTTTTTACCAGCAAAGAACATACACCAAATTCTAAAACAATACGAAGAAACTATCTCATATAGGTAGTACCAAATACATACCCCTGTAGAAAACTCCAACAAAAATCATGATTCCTTATAATTATTTTTTTCACATGTATACTCATAGTCCATTAATTATACCAAATATGCATATCTGAAAATTAATTCATTTCCTCAATAAAATATCTCCATTACCAAAATCCCAAAAATGCACCAATCAAAAAATAAGGGAAAAAAGAGCTAATATGTACATAATGGAAGGTAATATAATGGCATAAATATGTATTAATTATGTACCCTGTTTAGGGGATCAGTAACTGTAGCTATTGACCCTTGTGGGTGGCTAGGTCAAGAAATCAATGTCTTGTGAAGTTTGAGGGTAACCCATGAGTGGAACCTAAACATGTGATAAAACTCTATTAATATGAAAGATTTTGGTTATTTTTATTATATGATCAATATAAGTTTTTTGTTTACAAGTTGTTGTGTACTACAATTTTTTTGACAACTTATACTATTAGTGCCTTATTCTTGGGTCGGTATTGAGGGTGTGGAATAATCCAGTGCCTAACAATGTTAGTTTTGGATGTGTTTGAGTATGCTGTAATGAATAGGTATGTGGATAGGGTTTTGGATTTTACACACAGATTATGGGTGGTGCTGTGTTTAACAGTGATTCAGGTAGGATGGTAGGCTTATTGTATAATGGAGAATAAGACCCCTCTAGTTTTTTGGAAGGGAGTTTTCTATAAAATGGTAACTTGTTTGGGTAGGCACATTGTCCTAGGTATAGTGATACATGACCATTTGAATTTTTACTGTTGTGAGTGGTTTCCATATAGCATGAGACCCTTAGGTCATTGTGAGATCAAAAGGTGCAAGAGTATGAAACCTCTATCTAGAGGAAGTCCAAGTGGTTTCTTTAGTATTAGTTTAGTCGGTGTGAGGTGTGATCGGATGTAACATAGAGGTGTAGTGATGCCTTGTATTTTTTTAATGTGAATTCAAATTTGGGATATGGGTCTTGGTACCAAATTTGAGGGCTTAGTGATTCAGAAGCTAGGTCACTGGCCCTGTTCTACTGAGTTGTTTTTCCAAAATCTCAGTTTGAGTATGTATGGATGCTTTATTTTTTTACGAAACTATCTAGTGGGTGGTAATTTGTTTAACCATGGATCAAGTGAGTTTCCATTTGGAATCCGAGTCTTGAGGACACTCATTGTTGAATAAGAGTGACCTTTGTGTGAGTAGGGTCAGTGTCTTATGCCTACATGCCTTGTTTGGATGAAATGCGACTCTTGGAAGCATGATTTTTACTGCATGATTAGTTTTTGTTCATTTTCCCACCATTTTTGGTGTAAAAATGCAATATTGTTGTAAAAATAGTAAATTCCATGTTTTGGGGTGGAAAGAAGCAATGTGTGATCTGAGGGCCGATGACCTTGAGGAATCATGGAGTGATTAGATGTGTTTGGTTTGGATGAAAATGTAAAAGACCCTCATATGAGAGGTGATCTTCCAAATCAGATCGAAATATTATAGAATGGTCAATATAAGTGTGAAAACATAATTAGGTTTGGATATGATGGTGTACATGACTTTTGAGAAGTTATACACATGTTCTAAATATAGGACTGTTATGGTTAGTACTCGAGGAGTAGTTTATGGGATGAAATATGATGGGGATAAAACCATATACTGGTGGGGGGATAACCCATTTTTTGGATGGAATTTAATGAGAAATTATGTTAATGATCCATGGTCCAAAATTGGTTTTTGTTCCATGATTTATGTAGTTGTTGTGTATGAGTATGTGTGACACATTTGAACATTATGTATAGTAACCGATGGGTCTTGGTTATTGGGAATATGGTTTTACCTATATGAAATAGTAACTATAATGATCATGTAGAGGGAAGATATAATCAATCATGGATGTGTAGCCATTTTTATATAATGGTTGTTCCCCTGTAGGATCGATCCCTATGAAATCATGATGACCCTTGATGCTAATAAATTGGCTATTATGATGAAATATAGATTCCTCAAGAAATATTAAATGATATTTCATAAGAGAATCATGGGAAAATCCCGGTGCCTTTTTCAATCTTGCAACAATATGGTGTTATCCATGATTGTTTATCATGGTGGTATGTTGGTTCCTATATTAGAGAAGGGTGAATAGTAATAGTGGATGGCATTTTGAAAGAGGGCTTAAAAGAAACATTTAGGGTTAGAAATTGTTGTGTTATTGGGATGACCATGGGATACCTATAGATATAATTGTGTTATGGTTAGGAGTTTTGATGGTGCATCAATGATGTATGCTGAGTATTATTATGGAAGGTTTTCTAAATGAATTCCAAACCATCAATTGTTTATAGGAATCAATGTAGAGGGTCTAAATTTGCATTAGGAATGTATTTATAGATATAAAAAACCGTGTTTAGGGTTTTTAAGAGGCCATCCGAAGAATATATTACATGAATAAGTTGTACTAGGACTGTGAAGGCACGCCCGTTAATCTTTGAAGGTGGAAATGAGAGTTTCTACAAGAATTAGTCAGAACACTTTCATGTGTTGAAACATGGTATGAAGGTAATAATATAGAGTGGGATGGATGACCAAAAAAACAATATTTTGGAAGAAAATTTAAATAAGTTGATATTATATGATTCAAAGTTAGTTTGATAGATATGTTCTACGGTGGGTAGTTCCATATACATGGTAATCAACTGATTAATAATGTGTGGGTGCTTCAGGATAAATAGAAGTCACATTGTTTTGTCATGATTTTTACTGAAAAATGATCAATATTTCCATAATATAGTATCTTTTTTCACTAGGATCTATGTTTTAAGAAAATATTGGGTATTCGAGAGTGGATTATAGCTATTTTGGATCATGTTGATGACTGGTGAATGTTGAGTGATGTTGTTTTATGGACACCCTAATTTAAAAAGGATGAGAAGAGTCATGGTGTTGATTTTGTAATGATTGAGAGTGTATATGAAATTTGAGGTTGAGGAAAGTTTCAATTTTGAGAATGGGGTGCAGACCGTTATAAAATATGAGTGTTGGACCATGAATTTGAGAGTAAGGGTGTATTAAAGATGTGTTTTTGTATGCGGTTTGTGGCTTAGTGGTGCCTGATGTGCTCATATATGTAATGGAATTTTGAATGATATAAATTTCAGTTTAAAATTAAATATCATGGGGAACACGACTATCCCAATGAACAATGTTTGATTAAACTATATAAGGGGATACATCAAACCGTACAAATTCTATAATAAATTATAGAGGAATGTCTATATTTTTCCATGATTTTTAGAATCATTAATATTAACCATGATATATTGTGTTACAGTAACATTGGGGTCTGTAATGTTCGTAAAACCTTGTATCCTAACCATGAACCTCTTTAAAATTAGGAAAATTAAGAAATTTCATTTCTTCACCCTTTTCTGTTTAACATATTTTTCTCTTACCATTATCATTTAGCATCCTTACAGAAATACCACCATCCTATAATCATCCCATGGATGAATCTCTCTCAATTATTTGAAAAATCGAGCATTGTGATTGTGTTGGAGTGAATATAGAGATTCTACCTCTCCTCTTCCTTTATTGTTTTTCTATCACTATCATGTGGATTTAAAATTATTTGAGATAATATGACCTATTTTTAGAGTGTTTGGATATGTAATCATTTTCTGTCAATTTAGGCCAAATTGTTAGTTTATACTCATTGGGTACAATCTATTAAGAATAAGGCATGTGATCCCTTAACATAACCCACAATAATAACTTCTTTAAGTGATGTCTTTTCAGGTCGATACTAATATCATCAAGGATCAATATAATTTATAAATAAAATCCATTATTATAATCTAATAAATTAAATATCATTTTTACATACCTTGAAACATAAAAATATGGGGTTCATAGTGGATAATTTTGTTACACCTATTTAATTTTTAGATGTATTTGTTTTTTAATGGAAATTTTTAAAGGGCTGTTTATTTTTTAACTAATTTGAAATGTTATCCTATAGTTTTTTTATAATTTGTAATGTCAAAACACCTATATGAGGGATTTTATATTAAGAATTTGAACAAAATCCTATTTGGATGGTCTGTGATAACTATGAATACTCTATGATAATTATAGAATACTCCTTTTGTGGAGGTTTTTGATACCATATTACTAAATTTCATGAAATTGAAGACTCTATATGGGGAATATATGATAACTATTAATACTCATATATGGTTGTTTCATGATAACTAAATAATACTGTATAGATGATAGTTTATGATTCCCTATTGGATTATGACATGGATATGAAAACTATCATAGTGGTGGTTAGTGATGTCTACAAAATACCCATTGGTTAGAGGACTATGATACCTTATTAAAGAACACACTTGTTGGGTGGTTTCAATGTTATGTTTTGAGTGATATGGAAATAAGTTCAGAGAAACAGTGAAATTTGTCGAACAAGGTGTTGTCCATCATGGTTCGGGACCTAGAGATTTTTTATGGTATAACCAAATTTGGATGTCATTGTGAACCTGGTGTATCCAAGATTTATTTAATTCATTTAATTTATAATTTCATAAATTTTGAATTATTTATTTGAGCACTTTTTCATTCAATTATATCAACCTATTTATTTTTGGGTCAATGTGTGTAGTGGTTTACAGAGTTGTATTCACACCCTAATCCAACAGACATAACACTTGGGTACCAAATGAAATATAATTTTTTATTAATGAGTAACAAGTATTGGGGTAATTACCCATTGAATGAGGTTTTTAATTTCATGTTAAATAGGAGAACTGGTGACTGTACTGGACATGACTCATGACTAGTTCAAATAGAGTTATATATTTTTTTACCTTGATTTTATTTATTTTTTATCCTTCTATACATTCCACTGTTCGGAATCCACTGATATATGCATTTCATTACACCTTTTATAACCTATGATGTTTTTGGTATCTATTGGAACATTCACAATTATATCTACAGAGTTTTTATAGATAAATTTAAATCTGATAATCAATAATTTTGTTGTTATATATACCCTTTTATAAATTAATAGTCTTCTAATCGTAACCTCATAGCGCATTGATGACAATTTTCAGCTTCTGGCATAACAGGAGGTGTGCCTGAGGCAACTTGCTGAACTGGACCACTTAATTTTCATAGAGTGAGTCTGGTTAGGATTTTACTCCTTTATAAATCTGTATAAAAATTAATTTTTTATAAATTTTTTTATAATATAGTGCTTATATAATATTTTAATTATGTTAGGATATTATATATATCATGCATTCTGCCAAAAATTCTATTAACTTTAATCATTTTGTAATTAATATAGTAGTAACTTTCCAAAGTCAAAATGTTTTATATTTATGAATCAGGTAATTTTTTGATCCATTTTAGTGAAATTTTGCAAGAATTTATAAATTAAGTTGATAAAGCATCATTGGTATTTTGAATCAAAATTATGAGGATTATTTTTATAGGTAATACATTCACTAAACTAATTTCGGGGAAAATATTGTGTAGAAGGTAAATAGGAGGGGGTAACATATATCCAAATACTAGGTCATCCTATAATAATGAATTAATAACAAAAGAACTAAATTTAAAGTATAGAGTTTTCTTAGACTATTAGGTCACTATGAATAATTTTTCTATGCTTAATCATGTTTACATCCACTGATTACATATTTAATTCAAAATATTTACCACTATAATACACTATAGAATGTAAAAAATGTTTTGAGACAGTAAACCATATATTTATATTATTGTCTTTATAATATTACATGAATATTCACTTATTTATGTCAAATATTTATATGAATTGAGGGTGTTATTTTGATGTGTCCTTATAAAGTTTGATAATATGTTATTTATGGGATATATAAATAAGGCTCCAAGATAATATTTATCCAATAAATGGTGTTGAATTATGAATTTTTTCATATGATTTGAAAATATTCCGTGGAACACCCCACGATAAAATATATTTTATTTTTCTCCTTCAGAAACAAAATTTTTTGATAGACAGTAAGGCATGCAACACCAAAAAAATGAACTATTGAGAAAGATATGATTGGTAAAATGAAACCTTATAATTTTATGGTAATAATAGATGTAACCAAATTATGATACATATATATATATATATATAATTGAAATAATGTTCATTTTCATTTATTAGACATTGATAAATTAAATAAGTGTCGATAAATAACTAATAAGATTCATTTATGATAAAAAAAATGTAACCATATAAAAATTTAATTATTATGTGTTTTTATGAAATTAAATACTTTATGGATAAATCATATTATTGATATTAATAATATATTAACACCTATATTATTGGTAATTTATAGGAAATAAGGGTAGTTAATATTTTTTAAAACATTATTTTCCATTGAAAACAATTTTAATTATATTTTTATATCATTATATAAAAGTTGAACTCTAATATTTGAGAATATTAATGTGGAAAAATAATATTCATTTTAATATTCATTATGTCCATATATTCCAAAGATTATTTATTGGTTTTTCCTTAAATAGTTTATATGTTGGTGAATAGTGAAAACTAGTGTTTTTAACCGAACTACAGCTTTTTTGACATTTTCATTATATAATAAACACCACTAACCATATAAAACATTTAAATTAATCCAAGATTGATTTAAGTTGTAATACTATGAAATTCCCAAACAGGGCCTATGTGATCTCTGAGTGGGGGATGAGGTGAATCAATGATAAAATTTTATTTTTATTTTTTAAGAAATAACCTTCACAATCTGTTAAAAATATATTACTTTGATGGGAATCATGAATATAAGAATAACCACATGAAAAAATGTATTTATAAGGTTAATGACTCGATAATATTAGCTAGTAATTAGTATGATTTGTAAATGAACCAAACCAAACAAACACTATAAATAAATACTTTATGTGTGGTTACAAGAAGTAGGATGTACAGATACAATTGATATGAATGTAAATTAATTAACAGTTCATGTGTTCCATGAACATGTAAATGATGTAAAATTTATTCCCACAATAATGGTAGAATCTTTACCCAAAGAAGTAAGTAAATTTTCACTGTCAACATTATCTTTATTCAAAATTATTATTCAAACACTTATGTCATTCTTCTTTATCTTTTTTAACAAGAATGGATCATCAACTTTTTTATAATCATAACATCATTAACCTAATGTATCACAAATATATATTTGTGTTTATAATTATATATTACCATAAAATTATTTTAAAAGTTTACTATTTTTTTCACGTATACATGTGATTGATAATAAGAAGAAAGTTATACATACAAATTCACACATGAATGTACTTTCTAAAATGTCTTTATTTATAAACAATATATGCCACCACCTAATTTTTCTTTTCAAAACACACTATATGAGGGTAACCCATTTCAAAAACCTTCACATTTCTTCTTTCATAACCATTCCAACAATTATAGTGCAATTTTAGGATATCCTCACGCATGTATGAACCTGTATGAGTTATTATGTTCTTTATGAATACTAAATGAATAAGACGAATTATTATCACATTTTCTCATAGTTCAACATGCAATAAAATTTTCTTGAATCACTATGAGTTTTTAAATCACATGTTGATCACTCACAAAAAATTATTCTACCTCGTGTAAGCCAAGGATTCATGAGAACTCATCAATGGGAAATAAATTATTCATAGTGTATTTGTTTCTTAGAAAAATAAATTTGTTCACTATAGGTCATCAGTCTAACCTCATTCTTGGAAAATATAAATTTGTAGGAATGGAACACTACTTCACATTGACACCTTCTTCCTCCATTTATATAGTGTAAAAACCCTAAAATCTATTCTTTTTGAATACTACATCAATGATTTAAAAATATAGGCATTTGAATTATTTAAACCTTGGTATCTCAGGAAATATATGATGAATAATATGTCATTATTACTTCATGATCATGGATTCCCCTTATCTAAAATGAACCTTCCACCCTTCCATTATTTATATTAGATTTATTATCCTCTCACGGAAATAGAATAATGCTAGAAAAATGTTTTCATACAAAGTGAATCCAGCATGCATGCGAGCCAGTTTGTTGTTCTCTTTGACTCAAGATCCACCCTATAAAGATCACCTTTATGGTCACCGAAGATTTGTGTACATTCGGAAAATAATGAATTGAGGAACCAATGGCATTGGAGATATAAAAATTCAAGAATGTTATTAGAGGTTAATGGTATTGAATGTGAGGTTTGTGGATCATCTGATTGCTTCTAGATGGATGAATGAATTATATACATATCTATTTAATATGAATGGATAGTGAACTTATTTCTACATACCCCCATATAACTTCTACTAAAATACTATATTTTTTATTATCCATGTATTTTTGTTTCTCCCATAGGAGGTAATTCAGGATCAGAACTTGTATACACTATGCACACACATTTGGAAATGGCCATGCAGGCTTCCAGGTCATCCTATATAGTTCTAATTTCATTAATTCTTATAGGCTAAAACATGGGATGGCCTACCCCTTGAGTGTAGTATAAACATTTTCCTCAATGTTATCCCTTGTAGGGTGTCTCTCCTATGTTGCTGCGGCCTCCTACGACATGTGTGGGTTAAGCTTGACCCTCTGTCTTAGATGGTTGGCCCATAAATTTTAATAACACATTGAATAAATTCAATTATATGTTTACCTTAATTAAAAACAATGGACCACAAAAATATTTAGTAAAAATATAGAATCATCTATAAATCCACCTTCAAATTTAAGGGACACGTTTTCTTTATCTACAAACTCTTTGTCCATACAATTAAGACTTTTCATTGACTTTTTTCTATAATTTTTTAATATAAATTTCAAATAAATTTGTCAACATCAAAAACACTTCCAATAAGATTTTGTTGCTAATGAAAGAGCATAAATCATTCATATTTTTAGTCTCATTAAATATATTATTTATCCAGAAATTCTAAATCTACATGAAAAATTTGTATATAAGAAATAGTAATCCATGAACTATAATTCCATATTGTCTGTAAGCTGTTATTTGAGAACCAATTTGACACAACTCATATGAAACCTATGTTCTCGACATCAAAAAATACCTTCATCCTATAATAAAACATTTTTCTTGAATCCCCATCAATAAACTAATAAAATAGTTCAAAAAAGATAAAATAAAATGACACCATATTTAATAACTCCCCCTTAATACATGATTTCCCTTGTTAGGTAAAACACATACCAATGGATGGAATTATGTTACATTTTGTCCCCCATTTTACAACTCTATAAAAAACAAGAGAGAGAGGGAAGCATGTAAGATACCTTAGACTTTATATTGGAGTGGTTAAACACCAATTTTGAACCTTGTCTTATGAAATGTTTACTTTGACAATGGATTGGTGATAATATCAATAAATTGTTCCATTTTAGGAAAAAGGTCCAACTTCAGCTAATTTTTCTCCACTTTCTCTTTAATGAATTGATATTTGATATAAATATTATTTCAAAAATAATGATTTATTTTGTTTTTAGTGATATTTATATAAAATGGATAATCACATCCTAAAATAATGGAAAACGTAACATCAAAAAATTGATCATCAATCTATGTCTTCACTTACATAAATTGCATTGTAGCTTGAGTAAATGAAACATACATAGCATCTGATTTTCTGAGCGTCACTGAATTTTGTTTCATTTTATTCTATCTAACACATATTTCCCCAAAAAACACTCTAATTTATATATATATGGATTTTATATCATTTACACATCCTATCCAATCTATATAGGTATAGGAAAATAAATAAATCCATCATGTACATTCATATTTTAGTTTAAAATAAGTTGTTCCATTGATATATCTAAGAATTATTTTTCCATCTGTGAGATGAGAATATTTTTTATCACTTTGATAATTTCAATGGAGGGTAACAACATAAAGTATTTCTAGTCTAGACTTCAAATAAATTTTATAACCACATTAGGATCTACATTATTTCTTTCGCTAAATTTTTAAAAAATAATCCCAATGAAATTTATGTGGAAACAAGTATTAAATATTCTAAACAAATCATATTTAGAAGTTCATTATCATATATATCTTCGTATGTAAAAACATATTTGTTCTTTTGTGAGATTTTTATGATAAGAATATATTTTATTTTTCCTAGAATGGGCATCTTAAAAATCATCTTTTTCTCCTCGCCAAATGAATCACTAGTTTCATTATCATTTCCTTAAAATATGAGGTCATCAATGTAAATAATCACAATGGTAGAGTTATCTAAATTTTATTTTATGTACATATTTATATCAACCTTTACTTCTTAATGTTTAAAATCCCTAATAAATATCAAATTTGGAATACCAGGCTATTGGATCTTCATTTATCGCACACAATACCTTCCTCAACACGCACAAATAGCTCTTATATTTTCTCATCCATAATATACATGGGTTTTAAATTTTTATTTCTTCATTGAGATCTATGTTAAGATAATATTACATCACAAACATTTGAAAATGTTTTTTGCTTTTTTGAGTAGTAATAGAAATAAATATTCTGATTGTTTTTGTTATTACAAATGGAGAAAATGTATCATCAAAATAAATTCCTTCAATTTTTGAGTAGACTTTTCAAACAATATTTACCTTCTTTTGTATCACATAACCGTCCCCATTCATCTTTTTTCATAATATCCACATTGGACCAATAACATTGATATTGTTTGGTTTAAGTATAAGTTCAAAAGTGTCATTCTTGTCAACCTGATTGAGCTCTTCATTCATAGAATTAACTCACTCTTGATTCTCAAAAGCTTCATAAACAATTTCTAGATCAAATTATAAATATAATTATGTGTGTGAAACTATCCTTAAAGTACTTGTAGTTTGAATCTATTTATATTTATTGCCAATTATATTCTAAAATTACACATAATCCCTCATCCCAGGATGTGATGAATAAATTTTTTCCACATTATATGATACTTTTTACTTAAAATAATCATTTTGATATGTTCAAACATTTTAACTACCATTAAGACCATATTTAATATGCTCAATTGCAACAACCTCATCTTATTTTTCTACCACATTTGTATATAGCTATGAAATGTTATTAGTATATAGTTCTTGAACATTCACATATGATGAATTCACAATTGTTACAATTTATTTTTTTATCACTAATATCCTCTACCATTTAGAGGGGGCCCAAGAAATATTTTAGTAGTAACTCCCTAATAAAAAATCCAATGATTCTCAACTAAGAATTTTATAAGGAAGGTACATCTGAAAAACCTTAGGTGTTTAAATGTTGGGGTTTCTTTGTAATACATGTCATATGGGGTCACATAAATATTCAGTCTCTGTAAAAAAATATTTTTTATATACATATGTTTAAATAGATTTCTTAAAAAATATTTATAATTTTCATTATTAATCAACATAAGTTACGCCATCTTCAGTAATCTGCTTTTTTTTCGGAAACATCATTCTATTTTTGTGTGTATGGTGCATGATACTCATAAATATTTCCATAATTTTTTGGATAATCTCTCAACCCTCCACTAAAATATTTTCCTCTATTATGAGTTTAAATCATTTTCATATAGAATGCACATTCCTTTTCTACACTTATTCCTTTAATATTAATCATTTTAAGAGCCTTTAATTTATGTTTTATAAATATAATAAATGTAATGTGAGTAAATTCATCAATTAAATAAATAGAGTACTGATATATATTTTTTGACTTCTTACTCATAGGCCCATAAGTGTCAGAGTGAATTCATCCAAGGGATGAGCTGGACTGTTCTTACTATTCTTGTGAACTATGTGTGTAATTATCAATTTCTCACATATGGAATAATTATAGTCTCTTCTTATATTCATGACATTAATTTCACAAATAAATTTTCACCTTGAAATATTTCTTATATTATTATGACATATATTCCTCAACCTAATATTATAGGGATTATTTTCATCCATCATGATCAGATACCATAAAATTTCAGCATCACCAACATGGAATAGGATTTTTTTTCTCCACTGGGATCTTATAAATTGTTTCCACATAATCTATTCTCTTAACAAAAAAACCATACTTTTTAAAGAATGTTGTTTAATACATCATAGAGTAATGAAAATTTCAAAAAATTATGTCTTATCCCATGAATGAATAAGGAACATTTAGATTGTAACTATTCATCCCCAATCATAGATGAATTGTTTTCATTGATTCTAAGTGACAGATCATTTCCAAAAGAAAATATACATTCTTTATACTATTTAGAATTCTTTTTCCTAACCAATTATCATAGTATGTGAAAAGAATTCACACTATCCAAAATCCAAGGCCATTCATTATTTTTTTCTTTTAGAGTAGTTTAGAAAACTGAGTCTTTTTCCTTTATTTATGCTTTCTTCTTATGTAGTTTTAAAAATTCATTGTATAAGATTTATTGTGATGGTATCAAGGAAATAAATTCTTTTAAAACATGTCTAGGTACATAAAATATTTCATAAATTTTTTTCAAGGGTTGGAAAATATTTTTAAACATCATATTAACTTACTTAGTTTGTATTTAATGAGCAGGTTGAATCTCGCTCAAAATATTTCACCATATTTTATTAAGTTCATATTAATTTTAAAAATTAAACCAATAAATATATATTGTATTCTCAAATCATCTGCAATTCCAACAACAACCATAGAATGTATATTTCGCTCTTTATATTGAATATTATCATAAATTTTCACTACCTTTTCAACACCTTTCATATTTATTTCTTCTGATCAATGTTGAACAAAATTTGTTTTGTTATAACCTAAAATTTTTATAATAGTCAAAATTGAATTAAATACTACTTTGGATTCATACATTCAAACCAAAGATTAAAATGGTTTGCATCTCATATAGTTTGGAAAAATTAAATGATATTATTTTCCTTCTTTTCATAATAATCATCAATTATATTTTTAGGAATACACTTCTTTGATCTTTTACCAAATTTTATAACATTGTTTTGGATGATTATATACCCTTTCCCATCTTTAAAATGTTTTTTATAAAATATTTTACTCTTTATCATTATACCCGATCTTTTCATCAAGCATGATATTTATTTTATTTCTTCAATAAAAAACACTTTTGAACATTTAATATCTCCTAGAAATTTAGATTTTTCCTCAAGGGAAACAGATTTTTTATCCGCTGAAAATTTTCAATTTTTTAACTTCTTGTTCGCCCATTCAGGTCCTAAAATTTTTTACAAGAAATTATTTCAAATCTCTTATCCACATAAACAATGTATGAGTCTATTATTATTATTTTTATATAATTCTTTCATCATTGTTGAATATTTCATTATTCCCTTTTGAAATTTGAAGTATTTCAACTATATTATCACTAGATTTCTCATCTTTTAATTCACTATAATCATTTTTAGCACATTTAGACAAATAGTATCTACTATTTTATATAGATAACCTCTTATTATTTCCCTTAGAATAAGATATATATTATTCTACATTATTTTTAAAAGATATTAATGATTTAATTTCGTCTTCCTCACTTCCTTCATTTTTTGAGGATACTTTTCCTTGAAATTTCTAACAACTCAACAAGAAAAAAATTCATATGTAACGTTCTGTTGTACTTTTCTATACCTATTTGTTCATTTTATAAAACAAATACATAATATCATCAAAATACTGACTAACCACTTATTAAGTGTTAGTGTCACTGGCTTCTTACTCAATAATTTTCTTATATTTTTCTTACTTTGAATCTTTGAAATAAATTTCTAAATTAATATTTTCTTTTTTATTCCCTAACTTATCACTTATAATCTCATATCTGTTGAGAGTGTTGAGTTGATAATAAATATATCTATTCTTGTGATATTTTCCTTTTGGGGATTAAAATTTGGAATCAAATTTAGCAGTACGAATTCTAGAATCATTTAGAAAAAAGTAGAATAATTAAAATTTTCAACATGAAATCTCATGGTGCTTAAAATGTCATTCTGTCTTGAGTTCCATTATTCTTCATAAAGTTATTCACTACTATAGTAGCATCATGTTCTAAAAAACATCATCAATGTATCAATGATGTGAACCTCCCTCTAATACAATATTAAATTTTCAAAAAGGATATGTGAGATCATTTAAGGGGTGTGAATTAGTGATCCCTTTTTAAATTTTGTTCTTCTAAGACAACATTTTACTCTAGTTAAAGCGATATGACTTTTATTGGAAACTATCATACAAGAATAACCATATGAAAAAATATATTTATAGGGTTTACTAAACAATAATATTATCTAGTACTTGGAATCCTTTGAAATGATCTAAACCACACAAACCACTAAAAATAAATCCTTCATGTTTAGTAACATCATGTTGGTTTTACCCCTAAACTAGTGATTCACTCAAACCAATTAACTATGCACGTTCTAATATAAAAATGGAATGATGTAATGAATATTTTCAAAACAACTATAAAATCTTAACTAATAAAATTTGTTAAGTTGTCTTTGTGTTTATTATCCTTATTAAATCTTCTTATTCAAAAAAAATTCTTTATATTTTCAAATTAATAACTAAAAGTGGTCAAGAATATCCTTTACACTAATAACATCAAGAACACAATCTCTCAGAAATATATATTTTTATTGATAATTTTATGTGAACTTATAATTATCCATCATGATTAATAAATTGGTTTTATATCTACGCATGTGATTGATAATCACATGCAATTTGAACATACACATCCAAACATTCATCTACCAGTCAAGATGCCTTTCTCATCAATGTATATGTATGACCTCTTAATTTTTCATTTCAAAACAAATTTCATTTGTGTTTAACTTTTAAAAAACCTTCACAATACTACTTCATTAACCCTTCTCACATGTGTAGTGTTATTTCAATATATCCTCACACAATTATGAATAAACATGAGTTCCATGTGTTATTTTTGAAAACCATTAAAATAACACATATTATTATAGAATTATTTCAAGTTCTTCATGAAAAAAATTCATTTTTAATCACAATAAGTGTGTAAGTAACATGTAGATCACTCATGGAAACATATTCTCCCTTGTGTAATACAAGGATTTGTGGAAACTCCTCCACATGAAACAAATGATTCATGTCTTATATCTATACTAGAAAAAGAGGTATGTTCATAGTAGTTAAAAAATCTGGGACTGGTCTAGAGAACTCTCCATTTATAGGCAAGGAGTACCACAATTCACCACCACTATCTTCTACCATTTATGCCATGTAAAAACTTTAAATTTAAATAGTGAAAATAATGAACAAATGGGTTAAAAATATCTGTATTTGAATTATTACGATGTGGGTAACTAAAATAATGCATTACAAATATTATGGAGTTTTTTATATATGATCTTGTAATCCCCTTTGTAGAAATGATTTGCCCACCCTACCTTGATTTATCAGAGATTTATCATCTTCCCTCGACAGTGGAATAATCCCAGACCAATGATTTATTGTAATGAAAAAATGCATTCATTGGAATTGGATTTTGGTTCTCTTCTATTCAAGATCCACCCTTTAAGGATAACCCTAATTATTACCAGAGATTCTCTAACATCCGATGAAGCTTGTGAGGAGAAACCAGCTGCGTCAGGGATCTCCACTATGAGGAAAGTGATCTGAGGTTGATGGTGATGACATGGAGGCCCATGGATCACTATATTACTACCTATCATATGTATTAATTATATCTATATCTTTTTAATATTGATGAATTATGAACTAAGATCTATATCCTACAATGAAAATCATCCCAAACTCTTCTCTAGTATGTTAGATATGTGTTTTCGGTTGATCTCTAAGGTGGAGACTAGGGATCAGTATCGGTACACACTATACACAATCAAATGCCTATCTCCATGTGCAATTCCATCCCATAATATCTTCAGCTAAATATTATACTTCTCTGGACATAAACATGTTCCAAAACTTTTCTTACATGAACTGTTCTCCTTTGAATCCATGCTAGCCCTTATAATCTAGCTCTCCCATGTGGTTGAGGCCTCCTCCCACATGTGTGGGATTGAGTTGGATCCTTCAAAACAATTATTTGGAACAAAATCTTTTTTAACACTTAGAAGAAATTATATTATAATTAGTACATCATGTAAAACTAATGTCCCTCTAAAAATACATATAAAAAACTAAGCAACAACAACAACTCCATTGTCAAATTTCTTGGGCACCATTACTTCATCTTTATTTTTTTAATTCATTTAATAATTAAAATGGAATTTCCTTAATTATTTTTGGAATATAAAATATATTCATATTTTATAAAATAAACACAACTTTTCTATTTTTTTAAAATGATTTGTCACATTAAATACACATATTTTACATGTAGAACACCTCACTAATCATAATTTTTTGCAATGATAATTATATGCATAAAAATATAAAGAAATTATCAGTGATAAAACAATTAAAACAAATCAATAAACTTAAAAATAGTTCCAGAAAACATATCCACAACATAATATTAATTTTTTAGAAATTATTTTGAATTTATAGAAGCTATGTTGAACATTTTATCAACATAATCTAAATTTTTCTCTAAAAACAATTTTTTATTATATTCAAAATAAATTTTGGATAGTTATAGAAATTAGATATATGATAATATATTTCTTATTTATATAAACATTTTAATACTATATAGTAATTTTTATTTTATTTTTTGGCATTAATGTATGATTACATTTTTAAAGTCTATGACCATGACATTAGTAAAAATATTATTTTAAAAGTATTGTTTTATTAATGTTGTGTAATTTATATCGAATAGATAAAATTGATATATTTTTTATAATGAATTTAATATCATGTTTAAAAACATATATAATTATATTTACACACATTGAATCATTAAAAAATTCTAAATAAGATTAATAAAACGTATTGGTTAAAATATTGTTTTTCTTCAATAAAATAGATATTTTATATATAAAATGCATAAAGTTTAAAGTGTTTTCCACATAATTTGAAATTTACTTAATTTTAATGTATATAAAATTTATGTTCCCCACAATGAAATTTTTTATGGACGGTTATTTAATATGCTTATTAAAACATAATTTACACGGATAAAATCTAGTTAGAACAATAAAAAAAAGTAAAAGTAGAAATATAAAAAATGGATTATAACATGTTTTGGTTGTTGTCTTAATTTTAAGAATAAAGTATTGGAAAATTATATGATGATAAATGTCATGATTTTGAATATCGCATGTTCCATCACAAAGAATTTATGTACTGTTATTCAAGTGAATTGTTAAACTATTACTTCATAGATAGATTTATTTTAAAATCATGTGTTTAATAAAATAGAATTATTTTAATATTATTTATTTATACTATATTATTTAGTGCATGATATCCTCTAATATTCCTTTTTTTATTTGGAATTTGGGAAGTCCCTAATAATGTTTAAATTTCTCCATGTTATAAAGAAAACTGATACAAATTATTTTTCCAAAAGTTTATAATGTGTGAATAATTTTTATGTGATATATTGATGTATTATTATTGATTAAGTAGTTCATTATATAGTTATAAAATGATCATTTGTTGAGAATGACATAGGATTAGTTAGTTAATGTATTTTATTAATTACGTAAAATTATAATCCTAGAAGTTTCTTCAAATGTACGTTAAACAATATTTTTTAAGTTAAATGTTAATTATTTATGGTAAAAATTAGTTATCCTTGGTTAATTTTCAAGATTTTATATAAATAAGTATTTTATTCACCCCAGATTCTGGGCGTATGTGTCTAGGAAGTCCCATTTGGTATCAAATGAAAGTTTAGATTACTTTAGATAATATAATATCATTAGTTGAGGATAATTTATGAGTTATATATTTCATTATGGGTTTATATGTTTTGGTTGATAATTATTTCAAGGGTAAAAATATCCCATTAAGTTAGTTGAGTTTCTATATAATATTTATGGGATATGGATAAGAAAACATTATATAAACCCCTATGGATAATTAAAAGGGATAAGTATATATATAGGATATCATCCTGAAATTTTAATAAAGTATATATTTTGTTGTTCCCTTATAAATTACATCCTAATTGAGATACTAAAGAGTCGGTGAAACTATTAAATAGATTCACTTAGGGGTTATCACCTAAAAAAATAATGGTTGAGAACAGACTCAATCTTTACTCTAGTGGATGATGGGTCGGCCTAATTACTTCACACATCACTAGATACTCTTGGGAGTATATAATTTTGTTAATAACTTTTTATATTAAATAAAATATAAATGATTAATTATTTTATGAATTATGTTGAAGAATATAAGAGGAACCAACATAATGAAACCCAGATTAAACTAAGAGTTGTTAAGTTTAAACGTGAAGGTAATGTGTTAATTTTTAAGAGTAAAATGATTTGAAGATAGATTTTTCATGTAATTATCAACGCTGATATATCTATAACACATTATGATCCACCAAGACCCTTCCAAGGATAGTACTAAGATATGTATTTTACTCTAATCCCACCTAAAATTGTTTAAGGGATGATGACTAGTATCCATAATGAATATCAGGTGGTATATAAGTCCTTATCCTATATCAACTTGCAAAAAATAAATACCTCCAATCTATAAAGTATTCATGAAATATATAAAATTAACTATGAATCATATAGCATATCCATGAGAAGACCACTAAGATCTAAAAAGATATGCAATATATAATTCATATTTAAATGGGGGGAAATAGACATTCCAAATAGAAAAAAATGAAGTCTACCATATAACACTACAATGAATATGACCTCACATGCAACTATCTCAAATAATATTTTTTTCAACAATAATCTCTTAGAACAACTAATATATTATAATACCACACCCCAAGTCTGTCACTAATCTTATACTTTAAATGATCCATTCTATCTCTACATCCATCAAAAAGCATCTATGACCTATGTATCAACTACATATTCATAACATGTGTGGGGGAAAATCCTTCTTAGGGTGAGTATAGAGATAGTAATTTAACACCATAAAAACCAAATAAATTATATAATAACATGTCATATCAAAGCACCAGGTACTTTAGAGTATCTAGAATGATGTCAAGGAATAAATTATCTCAAAATCTCATATAGAAAAGTATATATATTACTATAAGAAAGAATAATCTAGACATACAATACCATATTATCTATTAGGGGATCATAATTCAAAAAACATTCCATATCCATCATATAAAGTTACAATTTAGTGAGTAATATGGGGTTTTTGAATAATGAAAATGTAAGATGGTCTGAAGTCTATATCCCAGTTGTATATTACATCTTAAAAGAAACCTAAGGGTTCTTGAGGAGTCACATTCCTTAAACTAACAATATGATCTACCTTTCCAACTCACATAGCACCATCAGGAACTATAAAAAGTGGTACCCA
Source organism: Viscum album (assembly GCA_963277665.1). NCBI lineage: Eukaryota > Viridiplantae > Streptophyta > Magnoliopsida > Santalales > Viscaceae > Viscum > Viscum album. The sequence goes on along the minus strand of OY728126.1, from coordinate 1,989,998,941 downwards.
TTCTATGATGATAAATTTTATACATTTGAGGATGAACCACACCATATTTACACACCGTGTCGAATAACAAGGGAACATTCAAGAAATCGATAAGGGAACCAACACCTAGATCAGGAATAGATCCCTAACAAGTGAGTAATAACTTATACCCTCACAACTTTCTAGGAATTTTAATGTAGATATCCCAATATATAGGAGGTATCCTTTCTCTACATAGCCCAACAAGAGAAAACACAACACATAACCCAATGCTTATAAGCTATAGAAATACACAAACCCATACAACCACTATGAAAAATAGTTTATATCGTGTACCTAAATGGAACTCACCTCATTGAAGGGGGTTCCAAATTGATGTGTTTAGGTCCCATGAATTACAAGAGGACACACCATTCAAGTGTTTATAAAATCTTATCCATAGTGTTTGGGGGACTCGCAACTCGATTTCACCAACATAGTATCAACCCCATAAAGATATGGAGGACTAGAAGCCATAATATATTAGGGAATACTAATAAAAAAGATTAAAAAATACATGATACCCATTACCTATAAATATCTAACAATTTATTCCACACCAACATAACAAATCATATTTTCATTTTTAGAGAAAATCCATGAAGATAACACTCCATCAATTTTGGGATGATTTTGTTTTTTGAAAAATCTATTTTCCATGATATGTTGTGGGGTTTCAGAGATATTATTGAAAATTTATTTTAAAAAATATCATATAAAAAGTAATGGAAAATATGGTGGCAGTAAGAAGCTGTAGATGTGGGAAAAATATGAGTTTCTGCAAAAAAGTCTTATGCTCCCAACGAAACATCAAATATGGTTTTCCACACATTGAGAAATGTTATTATGAAGGTGTTCTCTGGTGATAATCATTCATGTATTTTCAGAAATTACTATAAATAAGAAGATACCCCCATCATTTATGTAGATCAACCCTTATAGAAAATTATGTCATTAAATTGAAAAAGAATTGCGCCTGGAGGGAGTTTCATGTAAAAAATTGAGTTGCACGTAAGAAGGGGTTTGGGTGAAAGGCATAAACATTGTGAATAAGTTATTTTTCAAAGACAAAGGAAAATATTATCTAAAAATAGATAATGTTTCTTATAATGATCTCAATGGTTGAAAGAAATATTGCATTTTCCCAGTAGTACTGTGGTTAATGGGTATTCATCAGGTGTATAAAAGTAGAACATAATGATACACTAAACCAGGTGTAAATAACATTGATTCAGTAAATTTGAGGATGATATTATAAATAATTAGTAATCCCAATTTAGTAGAGAGTGTATCAATCTTTCAAATTTTGATTGGTTGTAAATAAGGAGGGATAATGATTCATCTCCAAACATTTTAAACAGTAGCGTGCCTTTAGTGGATTTGGTACATCAGCACATTATTGTTATATGCTGCATGGACAAAAATCAGTGTGGGTAAATCAAGAAGAATTTAATTGCGTTGTACAAAATTTAATTTTTGGTCACACATTGCAATGGGAAAGTGGTAGAAGAGTGTTTTTTAATAAAACAAAAAAATGATCCAAAGGGTCCATTGGATTAATCTTTCATACAAGGATTCACCCCCTCATAGGGTATTTGAACTAGTTAGTCTAACATTCATGGTGTTCTAGATATTAATAGGAGTCTTAATAAATGAATAGTGGACTCATTTAAGAATTTTGTAATATGGGATGGTTCAATAGTTTGTGGGATTACTATATACCATTAGGGGTATATTTGAAGGCTGGTATATGATTTGGTTGTATCCATTATAGTGTAGGAATGTATGATTTCAGATTTAGCAGTCCTTCTATTTTAGGGACCTCATTGGTGTAGCAATTAGTGATGCATCATAGAGATGGGATGGTATGTTTATGTGGATCTATAAATTTTTAGGTTGGTATGACATGGGATTAAACTATTACAAAGGTCCTTAGGGTTTTAGGCTTCCTATATAGGTTTAATAGGCGACTGTTATGGTGTGGAACCTTGGTTGTACCATATCCTTACTCCAGTTTTATCAATATCATCTTTGAAAAATCTTGTATTTTGTAAGAATGTTTGGACTACGTTTATTATGTTATGGATACCCCTATTATGTCACAATATTGGGTAAAACCCATGGGATTGTGGTATGCGATATGTTTTTTTTAGGTTTTTTTATTTTTCATTTATGGATATATATTTCAGTATCCTGATAAATCAATTCATTCACATTTATTTCGATTAACACTTTGGTAGTTATAATGTGATTTTAGGTGATCATCCATCTCCTCTTATTTAAAATTGATTTTCATATTTAATAGATTTTTTTTCATTGCCCAATTTGAATTCTCTTACTTTCATATTTCATCATTTTTTTATTCCCATGTAAATTATAATATTATGTGATGATTTGTATTTTTGAATGTTATGGTTATGATTTTTTTGTGTAATTGTTTTGTTTTAGGTTGATTAAGTATTTCCTTATGCAGTTTTGGTCTTATTGTCATATCTTATTATTTTGAAACATATTATGATGCTCTAGAAAATGTAGGGGATTCATGAACCCTCTCCCATTATGTGTATATTTTGTGTTTCATACTCTTATACCCTTAGATAAATAGATTTTATTTTTCTAATAAATATAATGAATTTGGTATAATAAAATTGGTGTTAAGGAAATGAATGTAATATGTTTTTCCACTATGTGGAATTTTCTTTGGATCTAACAGTTGATTATTATATTTAAGGAAATCATTGGTCTAATGATTATTTTTTTAACAAACATCATAAAATTATAATCAATTAAATATGGAAATGGTCTAATTGTATAGAAAATTTAATATTAATGAAATCATTATATTTATAATGAATAATAGAAATTGTTTTATGTTTGAATCTATTATGGAATGTTAATTTAATTTATATTTTTAGTGGTTGAGTTCTATGGTTAATGTGCTAGTTTTATGGGGTATTTTGGATGGGTTATAATTCATTGGTTGTAATATATATGGAAAAGTGGATAGTTTGGATAGACTGTGTGGGTTATTGGGGTTAGTTTGGTTAGTACGTCTTGGTATTATTTTTACATTGGTTGGTATGTGTATGATATTGGGAAAAATTTGGATGGAATGGGATATCTTATGGGACGAGTTTTGTGGTGTTATATTAATATTAGATAGAATCTAGTCTGGGTTATCTAGTGGGGATACATTGGGCTTGCATTGGTTAGAAAAAGGTATGTTGGGGTTTTTATGGAATGATGTCATTCTTGGTTTTTATGGGGTTTATTGAAGTGTCTCAGCTATAGAAAATAGTAATAATTTATATTTACGAAATGTAATCAGTAAAGAGATTAAATTAATGGGGTAAATGTTTGAGAATGTTTTTTTAATATAATATGTAAATGAATGGTTTAATTAACATAACATGGATGGTAATGATAAATAAGGAATTGAAAAAATGGAAGGATAAATTAGACTATTGTAAATGATTATAGTGGCTGTTTGGTATATGAATGTTGGTTGGTTTGTGCTTATATAAATAGAGGGTTATGGTGTGCACTAATGGTAGTTTAGTCATGATTGTGGGTTATGCTGATGTTTTATTGGTGTATAATCTCATGTTAGGGATTATTTTTGGAATCCATACAAAAATGATGCATTTTATTTGGATTTCATTATGTACCCCACCAAATTTGGATAACCTTATATATGTATTTATATGTTGGGTTCTGATGATTTTCTCTAACATCATGGTTTTTGAGGATTCATGGTTGGAGAAACCACTTCCACACTCTCCCTTCCATATGTGGTATTGTGGACTGGAAATGTATATAGTGAGATAAGATATGGTGTGGGGGGATTCATGTTAAATGGAGTTCATGAGGTCAATTTTTGTTATGTTCATGATACCCTAATATACTAGATATTTGATGTGTGACGCGTGAATGAGATGTGACATGTGGTAGTTGATATGAGTTTTATAATGATATGGAAGTTTGGGATAGTTTTATGTTTGTGGTTATGGTTTGGATGGATTGATTCCATCGTATGTTGTTGGACCCTGTGAGAGGTTGATGTAGGTTTTGTTGTGACATGACCTATGTCAATGTTAGTGTTATTGATCATAATATGTTTGACATTGGGGAATTAGATAGTTATATTAGTGGTGAAGTTCTTATTGGGATCCTATGTTGATATGTTTATGATACCATGTTATTACTCTTAAATGTTATACTTATTAAGTGAGACTATGTGAGGTTGTGTGACAGTTGATAAGATAGTTTATTTTTGGTTTTGTTGTTTGATTAATGCGGTATTAGTGAACCTCATACACATTTTCATTAGAGTCCATGTGTAATATCCTATGGAGTATACATATTTTTGTCACCCTTTTATATATTATTTTTTTTCTCTTGTTTTCCTGGAATGTATGGTGATCGAGCTGGAATTTATTAGCTTGTAACTTTGGATTGGCTATAGAGTAAATTCATAGGACTTCATTGGCATTATATCTTGGGATTTGAATTTTTCTTTTATATTTATTCACTTTAGGATGATTTTTTATTGTGGTATAATTATATCATTGTTTTGATCAATAATTTATTGTGTTTTTAGGGTTATATAAGGGAAATATCTATTATTTTTATATATTATACTATAATAATAGTCAAACTAAATCCTTTTGAATGTAATCCTTAGAGTTACTGTAATATTAACAATAATACTTATAGGATTACCCAGTGTGGGTGGGTTGGAACATAGGGGTATCAAAGCTTTTATTAAGTGTTAGGGTGGAGATTGGATTTCAGAACTATTGGTGATTTTATGGGTTTAAAATGAAAGTGTACTAGTTAATATTGGTATGTTATGTAGGCCAGGGGCAAGATAAGGCATAAAATATTAGGTCCCCAATGGTTTGATTCCTGAAAACTAAGTGTATCAAATGGACATGTAAAATAGTAGTTCTCTGATGGTATATACCTAGGTAATGTACATGTATCATGTTTTTTTGAAAATTCCCCTGAAATGTGATTATTTTGGGAAATTAAATGAATATTATTAAATGAATTTGAATAAATAAATTAAATTTTTAGGGGATTATGATTGGTTTCTTATTGGTAGTGATTTTGGATATTCTTCATATTTGAGTGGTTAAGTATGGAGAGATTCACTTGTTCGATCAGCTTGACCACTAGAAAGTTTACCAATATAAGAATGATAAGCTTTGGAGGAGGGTATTGTGTGATTGATGACATATAGGGGTTGTTAATTGTGATCAAATCATCGTTGATTTGGATATATATCACTTGATGGTGGATCATAAGATTTCTTTTAGTTTTATCTAAGCTACGGATGAGTATTTGTTTATGTGGGCCATTATTCAGATGCGAAGAGAAAATTAGTAATTGTGGAGATTATATCTCCAAGAGTGGAATGAGGAATATATTTCATTGAATTGTTTTTGTAGATCATTGTGAGTATTGTTGTTGTTTTTGATGATTTGTGATGTGAAGTTAAATGATATTTACTCTATTCAGTTGGGGATCTTGAGTCCAAGGGATCATGTGATTGGTTTTAAATACCTTCTTCACATTACCACTAATTTGTGAAATCTAGAGATCAGTGTTTGGATGGGGTGATTTATATCTTGATTCTATATATAGTTACCCCATTTATCACATATATTTAGTTTTATGTACATAAGGAGGAGGCCATTGAGAGGATTCATGCAAAAAATATGTCATCATGGGAGGGGATCCATAAGTATTTCTTGAGGATCAGGGAAGTTAATAGAGGATCGCAGGTGTCTGGATCTTTTATGTTTCAGTTGGATAGATTTAAAACTCAATAGTTTCCTTCCTTATATTTATCTAGGGGTAGTGGCTTATTTTACACAATTAAAATCACTAAAGTAGTTTTATTTACTAGTGGACGTCATAAGCTCCCTCAAATCCCATTCCCTACTATTTAGGGAGGTTATTATGGAGGTGGGCTCCAAGTTGCTTATGAGACCCTACAATAATAGTTTCCCTATAGACAAATTTTTTGTAGGGGAACCATAAATTTGTCCTACTATTTGTGCATGGGTCCTATAGTTGATGTATTCATGAGTTCAATCACCTTTCGGGAAATATGGATGATCTCATCCATGTAGGTGGTCGTTACCATTATAGAAATGATTTAGACATTAAAAGATTTTTTGCATTGGATATGCTAATACCATAGGAACCAAAGAGCATAGCAGGTGACATCAATTTATAATATACCATTGATTATGTTTTATTTGATTTAGTTGAATCAAACTACTTTATTATACCTACCTTGTTCTATGGATTGAGACTAAATGTGGAGATACTTCTAGGGCCCCAATTATTTATTATGCCTTTAGAAGATCAGACCTATTATTTGATTTTTGTTGGGTTTTTTAAATGATGTTGGGGAAATATCAATATTCTAGGGAATACATTTTTTCTTAATATAAATCAATAATATTCAATAAATAAAATCAAATATTTAAATTTTGTGGTTGTATTTGTTTATTTACATCCGAGTATATTTTTGTTCTTGGATGAGGTGTGAAAACATTTAATGTTTTTTTGAAAGAAACTGTATAAAATTGTTTATAGATGTTTTATTTTTTTATTTCCCAATTAAGCAAGTTGTAATTGGATTTAGGGTGGATCAAGTAGTGGATTTTCAAAAGTAATAGAGGGTTTTCCTTTTTTTCACATGAGGTTCTTTCTTTTCAACCTCAAGAAGATATTATTTTCATGATAGAGTTTATTCCTAGGTAACTATAAAATTTAGAGGGATCCTTATCAGATTGGACCTTCTGTTCTTCGAGAGTAGATGATTCATGTTGATAACCATATGTAAAGGTGATTTATTTATCACAGTGTGTCATCCTTGGTTTATCTTGTATTATTTTCCAATAAGGTTGGTAGTGGTATGTGGTTATTGATAGAATACCAAATGCCATATTAGGTGAAAATAATAAACCACTCACAACTTAAGTGGATTGATGACATGTATAGAACATTTATTGGATCTAGATGGTTTTTGAATGTTTCCATGTATTATGAATATTACTCTATGAATTTTAGGGAGGAGGGCCTCTGAAGAACACTTTTAGGTGTATTTATGGGCCCTAGGATAACTTTTTATTGTTGTTTGGTTTCATAAACACCTCAAAAAGTTCATGATACTCAAAAAAATATACTTTTATTTAATCTTGGATCCATTTCTAGTTAACTTAAATGATGAAATACTCATATACTCATTTTCATAGGAGAAGTTTTTTGAGAATTTTTGTGTAATTTTGTTTGACATTCAACACCATCGTCATTATTTGAAGATGACCAAGTGTATGTTTTGAATGTCGGAGTTATACTTCTATATAAATATAGTATAATATTAAAGAGATTTGATAAATCTACCCAATATTAAGGAAATTGTTTCATGGTAATCACCCCTAAATATTGTGGAGGTTTATAGATTCCTTATACTTTTATGATATTATTGGATGTTTGTGTTTGAATTTTTTTAATTTATGGCCCTATTTACAACCATGAATAGGAATAATCAATACATATTATATATTGATCATGGTTTTAATACTTTTGAATACCTAAATGAGCGGTTTATTAGTCATATAATTATATGATTTCTATAGGACGAGTGATGTTTGCGGTTTTTTATGATGCTTACCATAACATATTTGGTTTGTGTCTCGATTCAGCAGAGAGTGGTGATATCATAATGTTATAAGAAGTTATGTCTCATAAGTATAACTATAACTCTAAAAATATTGACAAGGAGGTAGTGGGTTTTCCTATAATGATTTGGATTTATTGACTCATCTATGAGTCATTTTTTTCATTTTAGATAACAATTGTCTCATGTATGTTTTTCATTGTGAGAAAAAAATCCGTGGTTAAAAAAAATGTTGGGTTTTCTCTAACAAAATAACATTGAGATCTCTTACATCATAGGGAAGTGTAATGTAGTTATAGATTCACTGAGAATAAAATCATCTAAAGGTGTTATTTTAGAATTTGAATATTTTTTAGAGTGGTTGAAAATCATATTGTGATATATCATTATAGAGAAGACAGTTGTGCTATGTGATACATATATTAGATTATAGTGAAATAATCCATGATGAAGTGGGTGGAGGAGTCTTAGATGGATGAATTAGAGGTAGAGGTGATTTAGGAATTTATTCCTCATGGTGATTCTATTGAGGGATATTGAGAGGTTTGTTAACACTATATGATATTTAGGAGAAGATATTTTTCCATCAGTGGTTCTTGAGGATGTCATTGATGAGTTTCATAGATAAATAATGGCAATGAATAACAATGTTTCCTATATGTGTCATGATTTGTGTGGCTATATTTAGGTGGTTGGGATAAAGTTATTAGTGTTGGTTTTTATCTCATTATGTTTATTCTATTAGCATGTGAAGGAAAAACATCATGTCCAAGATTGTTTTTTAAAATCATTTGATGCGTCATGGATAATATGGGAGGACATATAAATGGATTTTATCAATGGTATAACATGATCCAAGGAGGGGTTTGATGCTCTTTGGGTGACCGTGGTTGAGTTGAAAATTTTATCCCCTATCATTGTGATTATCTATTCATGTGAAACGGATAATATGGTAAGGAAGTATATGGGTAATTTGGTTTAACATCATGGGGTACCATGGGAAATCATTTCTAATCAGGATCCATGTTTTACATTATGAGTATTGAAAGGATTAAAAAAACTTATGAGATCCAATTTATTCATTTTTAAAACCCTTAATACACAAATAGATGTTTTGGTTGAGTGAACTATAAAAATAGTGGAAGATATTCTATTATCATGTGGATTAAATTTCTACGTGTCATGGATGTGCGGTTTTCCCTCATATGAGTTTTATTATATTAAAAAATTAACATATTCCATTATTATGGGTATATCAAAGGCATTTTAGGGGTGGAATTAGGGATATCTATTATTCTAGAATTTGGTGTGTATGTCAGTAATCATTGGACCATATGTGTTTCAGAGAATGACGGATAGGATTCAGATGATTTAGGGGTGGAAAAAGGAAACACATGACCACCCAAATTTATATAAAATCATTGGAGGGGACATAATCTGTTTTTCTTTGATTACTATTTGTTATTAATACATCCTCGTAAACATGATAAATATAGGTTTATCAGTTTGTTACTTTTTATCTCTATTTTTTATGATAAATTGTGTTGCAATATGTTATTAAGTTGTGGTATTAGTTATTTCTTCCACATCAGTTGGCCAATATCTATTATATCTTCAATGCGTTGTTTCTCTAGTGGAATCTTCATTAAGATTAACATGTCATAAATAGGAGAGATAAGGATATTATGTACGATGTGATGTTTATATATTATACATTTTAGATTTAGGACCATCTAGAGAATGTTTTTTGTTTGTTTTTTATTCCATTTTTTGAGTTCTTTGGAAGCATGTCTGAGCAGAGGAGAGTATAAGGGGTGAGAGTAAAAAATAAAAATAAATATCGAGAGTTTTTTAATGATTTTTAATGATTTTTGATATGATTATTGATAAAATTTATTCATTTTTATATTCATTTGTTCATATTTAATTGGAATATTTTTTTCTTATGTCTATGTTTGGTTGATTTCTTTTTCTCTATTGAGAGTTATCTATTGAGGAGTGATTGGTTGGTGGTGTATGTGGTTTTCCTAATTATTTGTATTTGATTCTATATGAATTGGAACATTTTAGATTACTCTAATTTAATGGTATAAACCTTATCAAAATATTGCGTTACATGAAATGGGTGTTGGAGATGTCAGGTGGACTCTTAAAAAAATATTAGTAGTGTTTGAGTAGAATTTCAAAGTGGGGCGTTGGTTTTATAGTGTGTAGGTGTGGGTTTTACAATGAGAGGATAGTTGGAAGGATTTTTTTAATGCAGGTCTAGTAATTGTAGTGTAGGGGACTGAGAGGTTAGGTTCTTTGAAAATATGAATTTAGGAATCCCTGCATCGTAATACTTTCTATTTCACCATGGATCATGGGTGGCATGTTTACGTTGCCTTATCAATTTAGAGGTGGATGCAACATGGGTTTTAGACTATGTCATAGGTTCCATGGGTTTTGGTTCCCTATATATGTTGAATGGGGCCATATTACAATGTATCTCCTATGTTATTCCAAAACCTTTCTATCTTTTTATCTGATATCATCTCTAACTATGACATGATTTTCATAGAACATTTTTGACAAGTTCCATTATAGTTTGACCACCCCTAGTGTGTCATACTTTGGGTAAAAAACCAAATAACATCCTCACGTTATATGTGTTGTGACATTTAATCATTTTTTCAAAACATGGTATAAAATTATGGTCACCTCTGAATTCTATTCACTCTCTGTTATATCTGTCGACTCTTGGTTGATTATGAGGTAATTTTTGGATATAATTTATCTGAACTTCCTTTAATTTGATCCATGTATTTTTGATATTTATATTTGGTGATATAACATGAGTTTTCCCTATTTCATTATTTATTTATTCCCATTCTTTACTTAGGTATTCTTAGCTGCAATGGTGATTCAAATTTTAGGTTATTTATGATTTTATTTTGATGAATAATTTTCAAGGTTTAGATTATTTGTGGATTCCCTTGTGTTCTTGTGTCATTTTCATTGTCTCTTCCTCTTGTATAATAGCTTCCAAAGCTCATGTTGAGGTATCACATTAATAAACTCTCTTATCATATGTGTAAATTTTGGTTTTCACATTTTCTAGTATTCCATAGATAAATTGTAACAGTTTACCTAATAATGACAATGAATTGAATATAATGAATTTTTTGTCAAGCGACTGATTCACATGATTTTAACATCATTATGATTATTATTTGGAATTAAATTTGGTGTCTTCTATTTCAATAAATAAATGATGTCATTTCGAATTTTAATTTTTAATTATTATTTTTTTTAATGGAATCAAATTAAAAAATGGTTTACCAGTTAATATTGGTAATTAACTAGTTGTGTGGTGATATGAATTGGTGTGAAAGCGTATTTTTATATGATTCATTGGATAGTGTTAGAGGTTAGAATCTATTTTGTTTATTGATATTGTTTCTTTTGTTTTATGGATGTGTTTTTGTTTAATGTGGATGATATAATATGGTATTTACTATTGAAGAATTTGGATGCCTTGGTTTTCATGTGTGGGGTAGTGGGGTTGCATTGGTCGGATTATGTGGGGGTAGTGGGGCAATGTTTGTGTGAATGTATTGGGTAGTTGGGTTGTGTATGATATAATTGTATTTTTTTCAATATGGTTTTGAAGAGGTCAATTACTAATAGAGATTCTATTAATGTGTTTTTTTAGTATAAATGTGGTGTCCATTCATTGGATAGGATTATGGAATGCACAACTTTTCATGGGATGATGTAATGGAAATTTGTTGTGTTCATGGATATAGTTTCCTAGTAGTATAAAATGAAATAACATATAATGTAGAAACATAATGTGTAAAGGGATAAAATTAATGGGGGGAATAGATGTGAATGGGATTTGGATATATATATATATATATATAACTGAATAGTTGAATGTGTGTAACAAGGATGAAAAAAATTATTAATGAAATTACACAACTCTATGATTATTCTTGATATTTTATATAATTGTGATGGCTATTTTATGATGGAAAGTCAGATAGTTTGGGGTGTTATAGATGGAAATGGACGAGATGTGTGGTGATGGTAGTTTAGTGATGGTTTTCATTTAAAATTGATTTACAATGGTTTGGACCTACTATGTTTTTATTTTTTGTGTTATATATATATGATTTATTTTCTTCTGATTTATTTAAGAACCCCACCCATGTTAGATAACCTTAATAATTCCATAATATTTTGGATTATGGGTGTTTTCGACAATTTTTAGTTCACTTCGGAATATTGGATGGATACCCTCTCTTTCATTCCCTCTCATCTCATTGTGGTATATTTTTATACCTCTATGTTTTGTGATATGAGATATGGTGGGGGTTGTGCATGGCAGGAGTAGGGAACATGGTAAATGTTTTTTATATTCATGATACCCCACTATACCAGATAAGTAATTTATGGATGATATGTAATAAATAGAAATGAATTTTGGAAGATAATAATGATGTTATAGTTTTGGATTATGGAATGGTTGAGTTTTTTGTTATTAGATGACTTTTATTGCATAGGATGCTTGACTATGATAAAGGTTGGTGTAGGCTGGGTTGTGATCCAACCCACATCAGGGTTGGAGGGACTATGAAGATGAAATTTTAAATTTTAATTTGAGTGTTGAAAATAAGTGGGTAACTGGGTTTTATTTATCTCTTTTCATATATTCTTTATATTATGTTATTAGACTTGGACATGTAACATGGTGAGTGAGCCTTAGTGAGGTTGGTGGATAGTTGACCAGATATGTTCTTATTGGGTTTCTAGTTTTGTCACTAATTAATTAGTATACCACTTCTATAATAACAATATAGGTTTAAAGTGTGATCCTAACGACAATACAAGTTATGATATCCCCTATATTTATGATTTTTCTTGGTTTCTATGGAGAATTTTTTAACCAAAGTAGACAGTACTAGTTTCGAGCTTGGTATTGGGTATGGAGTTGCGTCTTGGGACTTTATTGTTATTTTATCATAGAATTTGTTTTTTTTCTAACATTTTTAGGCATTGTGGGATAATTATACATCATGGTTTATTTGTATTATGGTTTTGATCAGTGGATTATTGTCTATTCCTGGTTTATATTGGTGTATTTCCTCCCATTTTTAAGTTTTGTACCCTTGGTGAGAGTCGTTAAACTATGGAAAATTAGAGTATGGCCTTGGGGTCCACTCTCATTTTCACTAAAATAATGAGAGGGGTTATATGTGTGAGTATGTTGTGAGTAAGAACCCGGACCTTCTTTTCAGGTACAGTTTCATTTTCTAGTCGTTTTTGAGAAAAAGAGAAATTTTGGGAAGAAAATTTTTGAAGTTGTAGAGGCTGTGCAGGGGCGCATGGATGGCACATGGTTTGTTCAAACTGTGCGGCTAGCCTATGAAACTGTGCAACCTTGATAGTGGGATCTGCACGGGAGGCGCACAGTTTGTCAAACCGTGCGGGCTTATCATGCGAAGTCCCTAGGAGAGACAGTGGAAACCACACTATTGGCTCACGGTTTTACAAACCATACAGGGAAACCGTGCGACCACTTAAAAAATTAGTTTTTAAAGCACCGTCCTACCTGGGATTCCTCATTTCATCTCCAAACTCTCTCCCACTAAATCCTCACTCGGGAATTTGCATTCTCAAGGGTTAAAGGATCTCTCCCACTGATTTTGGAGGCAAATCGAAGGGTTTTAATGGTGGATTAAAGCCAGTTCTTCTCTGGTAAGACAATTCCATTGGTTCCTATAGTAGTTTCCCTCTAGTTCTACAACTCTCTTTTCCCCGGTTTTCTAGATCTACACCCGTTGTGTGTAAATATAGGGTTGTGGTTGCCTCAGGTGTTGATTCCTAGACTTTTGGATGTTAGGGATGGAGGTTTAGACCATTTCGAGTGGTGCGTTCACTAGTTTTGAGGAGGCGGACTAGCTTTTGGATTGTTTTCGCTGGAACCCTAAAGGTATGTTTTTTGCGACTTTCAGTTTAAGGTCTTTGAATATTATGTGCAATTTCGACAATACCCTTGAACGGGGTATTGTTCGTTTACCATCTCACCCCTGTGTTTTTCCTGCCATGCTTGTATGCTCGTGTAGAGGTTAATTGGATGTAAATTGAACTGATTACCATGTTTTGGATGTTTTTCCAGGCATGTTCTATTTATGACCATTTGGTCCTATTTTTCATATTTCCCATGCCTAAGGATTGTAGGATGGAGTGTTGTATTCTGAAATATTGAGATGATATGGACTGTTTATCCACGAAGTTCTCTAGGTTTACTTTGGCCTTATTGCATTACTGTGTGTTGAATTACACGGGGCCGTGAGAACCTGGTGTTATATACTATAAGAGGATAGACCGAGTGAGCTTCCTCATAGAGAATTTGGACATTATATTCTATTGGGGGATACAACGAGTGAGCTTCCTTAGAGTGTCTTTGTTTCGCTTGATGCACCTTGCACCACTCCAGGCTGTAAGGGGAATTGACTAAGTGAGCTTCCTTAGAGAGTCTGTGAACGACCTGGGTCTATAAGTGGAGTTGACTGAGTGAGCTTCCTTAGAGAGTCTCTTGAACTTGGGGAGATAAGCTGAATTGACCATGTGTGCTTCCTTAGAGAGTCCTTGAATACCTTAGACTATAAGGTGAATTGACTGAGAGTGCTTCCTCAAAGAGTCTTTATGAATTCTTAATCAGAACGAGAGGGGTTAGACCGAGTGTGCTTCCCAGAGGGTTTCTTGTACATGCTAAGTATGACCAGTGGGGATAGACTAAGGGATCATCCTAGAGGTCTACCTATTAGTGTTTAACTGTTTGGTTAATTGATTCTTGATATTGAACTATGGATTGCTTACTGTTGAGTGATTTCATTTTTACTACTTTCTATATATTACCTACCATATATTCACTAACTAATAGGAACATATCATTGGGTGTTTGCGTAATGGGATTTATTCTCACACCCTGTTTGGGTCATGCTTTTGGGCCCAAACAGATTATATTGCTATAGGTATAGATAAAGTCAGGTTCCCTTCGACTTCAGGTACTTGATAGCATTGGAGCTGGGGAGCATGAGACCAAGATGAGGTTGGTTATGCTGAGGAGTTTATCTATTTTCCTTTTGTACTTTGATTTAGTATTGTACTCAGCATTGTCACATGTTTGGATATTTTTCCTAGACACATATTTATCATGCATCATTTACATACATATGTATGCTCCAGCTGTTTCTTTATCTCAGTCTTCTGATGTTTTCTGTTGTTGGAAGTTTACTGCTTCCTCTATTGTATATTTGTTTATCTTCCACTATGTTACTTTTCCAATGAGGGAATAATTTCCCCATTATCACACCCAAGGCCCCCATTGCAAGTCGTTAGCCTCTAGAGTTCAGGGAAATGCACTTTAGGCCATGTGACCAACCGGGTACGGGGTGCCTCTGGGAGGCTTCCGGAACCGGGACGTTACAAAGTGGTATCAGAGGAATCAATTACTCTTGATTTAATATTTGGAGCCTTTATCCAGGGATAGGACATAATAGGTACTTGGTAATAAGCTTTTCCCGGGAGTATCTAACCCGTGTATAGGGAAAATCCATACTACCTCACTTATTGCAATTTTACTAGTTTACAAATTTTACAGTTGATTTAATTTCACCACTGGGTGATTCACATGCTTTGTGCTATTACCGTTGTTGTTATTGTGGTTCTATTTCTGTCGCAACCTAATGAGATGAGGGTCTGCCATCTCATGCATCTTATAGGCACTTGTTAGAAATCACATTCCATGCATTCTTTCCATGCCCTCTAGGATGCATTAGCGATTTCATGTTGTTGTGATAGCCGTTGTGTGGATTATGCAAGCTTTATAGATAGATTCTTTGATGGATTTAATGCTGTTTGATAGGGAATGTTTGTGTATAGTGCTTTTCTTGTAACGACGCCAATATTTGGTTCTTGAGGTGTTATGGGCCCTCATGGACCGAAATTTTGTTGATCTTTTCTTGGTTCCCTTGTTATAACTTGTATAAGATGGAAATCTTTGATTCTTGGGGAGTATGGGCCCTCAAAAATTGGAATTTTGCACTTTCAGTGTTCGTTTCAGTGTTCTCTGGGTTCCGTAGTAGTTTCTAAGGCTTATTGTCCGAAAAACCAAGAATGCATGTCGTGTAGTTTTGACTACACATCATGTGTTCTTATATTCGGGAAGAAACAGTCTTTAGTAAGTACATGCCATATACTCTTATGTTCCAATCCCTGTTAATCTTGATCTGGTGTGCATATGACCTTGCCGAGTCATGCCACTGAGACGTCCTCTAGTTATACGCCAGGAATAAGGTGGTGATCAGACACCGGACATGGCTGATCAGGGACTTCCAGCAGTTCCTCCTACTATTCCAGTCTTGGCACCAGCAGTTATACCAGATGTAGGTGCTGATGCACAGTTCAGGGAAGGATTCATGAAGATGATGCAGACCTTCTAGGGAGCGCTGCCTACTACCCCACCAATGGCTAATTTGATGTGGGTTTTCCAGCAACAACATCCTCCCACCTTCTCAGGGGAAGGAGGAACATAGGCTGCAGAGTGGTGGCTCAACGCCACGCTGACGATATTCGAGAATCTCAAGGTACCAGCAGAGATGAGGGTGAATCATGCGACCTATATGCTCTAGGACTCCGCCAAGAGGTGGTGGGATTTTATCTCTCAGGAGGTACACCATCATAATATGGCATAGGAGGAGTTTTGGCGTGTTTTCTATGATTTCTTCTACCCATAGACCCTGAGGGCCGACCGAGCCGGGGAATTCCTAAGCTTAGAGAAGGGTACTCTTTCGGTGATAGAGTATTCCTCTAATTTCACGGAGCTGTAGCGTTTCACATCTATCCCAGCAGGTGATCAGTTGTTCCTGGCTAGGAAGTTCGATGACGGTATCAAGAAGGAGATCCATTCCCAGGTGAACATCTTCAGGTTGACTTCGATATCCTCTATCGTCAACCAGGAACTAATCATAGAGTGCAATCTAAGGGATTCTAGAGAAGTGAACCAGGGTGGTTTGACATCCAGAGTTAGTGTTCCTTCTTCTGATATCATAAAGTGCCACATAGAGCTTTCTTGAGGAGGTCAGAGTTGTGGAGATGCATCTTCTGGTAGCCAGGTTGTGTGAAACCAATGCGGGAGAAGCGGGCATACTAGGACTCAGTGCCAGAGAGACGATGGAGTGCCGATATTGCGGCAAGATGGTCCATTTACAGTTCTTTTGTCAAATCATCTCACTATCAGCTGGTGACAGGGGTTTGTCTATGACTCCTCATACATGATCAGCCCACCAGTTTCTCACCAGTCTGGGAACTAGAGTTCTTATGGCCGTTCAGGCCATGGTGGAGGTCGTGGTTGTGGTGGTCAGTCGCCGGGCTACCAGAGACAGCAGGGGGGGACCCATTTAGAGTAGTCAGACAGGGTCACAAGGCCACATAGCTAGCTAGACTTTTTCAGTGGATCAGAACCATTAGGAGAAGGATCCCAACCCCTCTATGGTTCAAGGTACAATCCTAGTAGCCTTAGTTTTATCTTCAGCACTTTTCGATACTAGTGCTATGCATAGATTTATATCTGTTTCTATCGTTGAGAGCCTTGGGCTCTGTATCTTTTCTTCTGCTGATGTCTTGATGCTAGACACTCCGTTGGGGACTAAGAAGGCTAGTGTATGTCCGTGCAAGGAGTTCCCTCTCAAGGTTGGTGGGTGCCACATCTTTTGGGATCTTTATCTTCTATAGATGACCGACTATGATGTCATTCTTGGAATGGACTCGCTATTTCCCTTCCAGGAATTCGTCAATTACTATCACCGTAGGGTGAGTTTCATATCACCAGAGGGTGAATATTTTCTTCATAAGGGTGAATGGGATATATAGGCGAGCAAAGAGCGACCAGAGCATCATGGGGTAGGAGTAGTTACAGCCCAGATTTCTAGTCTATATCTGGATGATCAGCGGCCTTCCTAGTTAGAATTTCCTCTAGTAGAGGATTGTTTCAGTGATGTCTTTCCAGGGGAATTTTCAAGTTTTCCTCCAGAGGATGAGGTAGAATTTTCTATTGTGCTTGTTCCAGGAGAAGCACCGGTGTCCATTCCTCCTTATAGGATGGCTACACCAGAGTTGCAAGAGCTCAAGAAGCATTTAGAGGAGTTGCAGGAAAAGGGTTTCATCTGACCCAGTGCTTCTCCTTAGGGTTCACCTATTATTTTTGTGAAGAAGGATGATGGTACTCTTATGCTTTTCATGGATTATTAGAATTTAAACTAGTTGATGGTCAAAAACCGATATCCCGTGCCGAGGATCGATGATCTCTTTGATCTGCTTCGAGGAGACCGAGTGTTCTCGAAGATTGACTTTTGATCCGATTATCATCAGGTGCGCGTTAGACCATCTGATTTTCCTCTCACAGCTTTCCGGAGCAGGTATGGTCTATACGAGTCTATGGTTATGTCGTTCGGTCTCAAAAATGCCCCTGCAGTTTTCATGGCACTGATGAACCAAGTGTTCCATCCATAATTAGATTCCTTCGTGGTGGTTTTTGTGGACAACATCTTGGTGTACTCTCACACTTAACACAACCATGCTTTCGATCATGAGATAGTTTTCAGTACACTGAGAGAGCATCAGTTATATACTATGCTCTAAAATTTCCACTTTTGGATGGACCTGATTTACTTCTTGGGTCATGTTATCTTAGAGACAGGAGTATTAGTAGACCCAGAGAAAGTGAGAGATGTAGTTTCATGGGAGCCGCCAAATAACATATTTGAGGTGCGGAGTTTTTTGGGGCTGGCTGTATACTACAGAAATTACGTAAAGGACTTTTCACGCTTAGCAGCACTGCTGACAAGTCTGAATAAGATTGGTGTCAAGGTCTTGTGGTCAGATTCTTGTGATTCAGCCTTTCAAGAGCGGAAGGGGGGGTTGAAGTCAGCACTGATACTAGTCCTTCCAGAGCCGAGCAAGAGGTATAATATTTACTATGATGCTTCCGGTTTCAGGCTGGGAGCTGTGTTGATGCATGGAGATGGAGTCTTTGCATATGGGTCTCGGTATTTTAGGCAACATAAGAGGAATTAACCGATGCACGAACTGAAGTTGGCGGTTTTTGTTCATGCCTTACGTTGTTGGAGACATTATCTTCTGGGAGGGCACTTTGGGGTTTTCACCGACCACAAGGGTATCAAGTAAATATTCCCTCAGCTTGATCTGAATCAGAGATAGCGTAGGTGGGTCGAGTATCATCAGTCCTTTGACTTTGAGCTCACCTACATGCTGGGAAAGGGAAACACTGTGGCTGATGCGTTGAGTAGGAAAACTCAGATACATGCAGTTCAGGAATCTAGCAGTGAGTGGAAGCTTATGGCTCTGTTCTCTGAGATGCATCTAGAGGTGCACGATAGATAGGGGAAAACCTTTCTATCTTTTGTAGCTATTACCTCTAGGCTTCTTGACCGAGTTTGAATGAGGAAGCTATCGGACTCAAAAGTCCTAGTCCTACGGGAATGTGTGTCAGGAGAGGACCCTCTTCCTGGATGGATAGTTGGTTAAGATGATATCTTGTGTTTCCAGGGATGTGTATGGGTGCCAGCAGATATACGTGAGGAGCTGATGTGGGATTTCCACTCGTCAGTTTGGGCAGTTCATCCTAGAGTCACCAAGATGTATCGGGATCCACACGATCAGTAATGGTGGCCAGGTATGAAGAGGGATATAGCTGGTTTCGTACTGAGGTGTTCCCTATGTCAGTAAGTGAAAGCGTAACATCAGTGAACAACAGGTCTTTTACAGCATGTACCCATTCTCAAGTGGAAGTGGAATGATGTTGCGATTGATTTCATGACCGGGTTGCCGAGATCACCTCGAGGAAATGACGCAGTATGGGTTGTCATTGAGAGACTCAAAAAGGATGATCACTTTTTGCCGATCAAGGAGACATTCAGCATTGTTAAGATGGGACGATTTTACATCTGAGAGATTGTACATCTACATGGAGTTCCACACTGCATCGTTTCAGACAAGGATACACATTTTACTTCTTGGGTTTGGTAGGGGGTTCAGAAGGCTTTGGGTACACAGGTACTTTTGAGTACAATATACCATCCCTAGATAGATGGCTAGTCCGAGCGTACGATTCAGGTTCTTGAGGACATGCTCTGAGCTTGCATTTTGGATTTTTGAGGTTCTTGGGAGATACACATACCTCTCGTAGAGTTTTCCTACAAAAATAGTTTCCAAAAAACTATACATATGGAACCCTACCAGGCTTTGTTTGGTAGGCCGTGCCAATCACCCATCTGTTGGATAGAGGTAGGAGAGGCGGCCATGCTAAGACCTTGACTTTTCCACGAGACCACGTAGTAGATTGAGTTGATTCAGAAGAGGATGGCTACTTCACAATCTCATCAGAAGTCTTATGTTGATCAGTGGATACGACCTCTGGATTTCGAGGGTGGGGATCCGGTTTTCCTGCGTGTCACACCGAGGTTGGGTCACAAAAGGATTAGGAGATAGGGTAATATTTCACCAAGGTAGGTCAGGCCGTTTTAGGTGTTGGAGAGTGTCGGGATGGTTTCCTATTGGTTGCAGTTACCTCAGAGGTACCAGGATATGCACGACGTCTTCCACATTTCACAGCTTCGTCATTACTTTTCATACACATCTCAAGTCTTTCAACCTTAAGAGGTTGAGCTCTAAGGGGATGTGTCATTCGAGGAGCATCCTATCTGGATTCTTGATCAAAGTACGATGGTTCTTCGTGGCCAGTCTGTTTCTCTGGTACAGGTGCTATGCTAGCATAGACGTGTACTAGATGAGACTTGGGAGAGGGAGGCTGATGTACGATCGTAATGGCTGGATCTGTTTGGGGTTGCTTCTTCTACGCCACGCTAGGGAAATTTGGGGATGAATTTCTTTAAGGGGGGATGTTTGTAAGAACCCAGACCTTCTTTTTTAGGTACGTTTTCCTTTTCTAGACGTTTTTTAGAAAAAGAGAAATTTTGGAAAGAAAACTTTTGATGTTGTAGAGGCTGTGAAGGGGCGCACGGTTGGCACACGGTTTGTTCAAACCGTGTGTCTATCCCAGGAAACCATGCACCCTAGACAGTGGGCTCTACATGGGAGGTGCACAGTTTGTCAAACCGTGCGGGAAAACCGTGTGAATCCCCTAGATGAGACAGTGGACTCCAAAAGGGCGGCGCACGGTTTGTCAAACCGTGCGGACAGGCCGTGCGAAGTCCCTGGGAGAGACAGTGGAAACCGCACGGTTGGCACATGGTTTGAAAAACCATGCGGGGAAACCGTGCGGCCACTTAAAAATTAGGGATTAAAATCCTTGGGGCGCTTGGGATTCCTCATTTCTTCACCAGAATCTCTCATACTCGAGCCTCACTTGGGATTTTGGGTTCTCAAGGGTTGAAGGAGCTCTCCAACTCGTTTTGGAGGAAAATTGAAGGGTTTTATTAGCGGATTGAAGCCAGTTCTTCTCAAGAAAGTCTCTCCTCTTGGTTCCTATGAGTTTTCCTCTAGATCTAAATCTCTCTTTACACCGGTTTTCTAGATCTACACCCGCTGTGTGAAGATCATGTGTTGTGGTTTCCTCGGATGTTGATTCATAGACATTTAGATATTTGGGAAGTAGGTTTAGACAATTTCCGGTGGCGTGTTCGCCGGTTTTGGGAGGTGGAATAGATTTTGGATCGTTTTCTCCAGAACCCTAAAGGTAGGTGGTTTGTTAATTTCGGTTTTAGGTATTTGATTATTATGTGAAATTGCGACAATATGCTTGAATGGGGTATTGTGCATTTAATGTCTCACCCCTGCATTTTTCCTTCCATGCTTGTATGCTCGTGTAGAGGTTAATTGGATGTAAATTGAATTGATTACCATGTTTTGGATGTTTTTCCATGAAGGGTCTCTTTAAGACCATTTGGTCATGTTTTTCCTGTTTCCCATGACTAAGGATTGTAGGATGGACTATTGTATTCTGACATATTGAGATGCTATAGACTGTTTATCCAAGTGGTTCTATAGGTTTACTTTGGCCTTATAGCATTACTGTGCATTGACTTACACAGGGCCGTGAGAACCTGATTCTATAGACTATAAGAGGATAGACCAATTGAGCTTCCTCGGAGAGTCTTTGGACAATATAGACTATTGGGGTATAGAACGAGTGAGATTCCTCAGAGATTATTTGTTTCACTTGATGTACCTTGAACCACTCCAGGCTATAAGGGGAATTGACTGAGTGAGATTCCTCGGAGAGTTTGTGAACGACCAGGGGCTATAAGAGGAGTTGACCAAGTGAGCTTCCTCAGAGACTCCCTTGACCTTAGGGAAATAAGGGGAATTGACAGTGTGTTCTTCCTCCGAGATTCCTTGACTACCTTAGACTATAAGGGTAATTGACTGAGAGTGCTTCCTCAGAGAGTCTTTATGAATGCTTAAGCTGAACAGGAGGGGTTTGACCGAGTGTGCTACCCAGAGGGTTGCTTATACATTCTAGGTATGACTAGAGGGGATAGACTATGGGCACATCTCTGAGGGCTAACTGTTATTGTTTAACTATTTGGTTAATTGTTGCTTTATATTTAACTGTGGATTGCCTACTGTTGAGTGCTTTCCTTTTTACTACTTTCTGTACATTACCTGCCATAAATTCCCTGACTAATAGGCACAGATCTTTGGGTGTTTTCCTACTGGGATATATTCTAACACCCTATTTGTGTCCTGATTTTTGTCCCAACCATATTATATTGTTGCAGGTATAGATAAGGGAAAGAGCCCATCTACTACAGGTACTTGATTGCATTGGAGCTAGGGAGCATGGGACCAAGCGTAAGCTTGCGATGCTGAGGAGTTTATCTGTTTTCCTTTTGTACCTTGATTTAGTATTTTTCCCAGCATTGTGATATGGTTGGATATTTTTCCTAGACACATATGTATCATGCATCATTTACATACATATGTATGCTCCAATTGTTTCTTTATCTCAGTCTTCCGCTGTTTTCTATTGTTGGATGTTTACTACTTCCGCTATTGTATATTTTTTTATCTTCTATTGTGTTAGTCTGTAAATGAGGGCATAGTTTCCCCATTATCACACCCAAGGCCCTCACTGCTAGTCAGTAGTCTCTTGCGTTTGGGGAAATGCACTTGAGGCCATGTGACCAACCGGGTACGGGGATCCCCTGGGTGGTTTCCGAAACCAAGATGTTACATTGTGTCACAAAACATACAAACAATAGATCACCAACCTTGATAACTCAACAACCATCATGCAAGGTCTCCATCATCATACTTATAGAACTAAATTAAATGTACACCAATCTATCACTAAAACGACTTGAAATGTTTGAATTAGCCATTCCATTATGATCTACTTAGAAAAAACTATAGATATGTTATTTATTTTCAAAAAACATGCACCAAATGGAGATGAAATGAGGGACACACCACAATGAAAAAATAGAACACCATGGTTGCCACTTGGTTCACCATGTGATGCATATGGGAGTAGGGTTACTATACCACATGATCATTATAATTTGGGTGGAATCATCCCACATGAACTATATGGGATGGTGTTTGTTTCTTGTACTAGGATGATCCATCATACTAGCTTACATCGCACATCTCATAAAGGGTGTAGGGCCTGGTTCATCTTCACCCACCGTGTGGAAAGTTGGATGAAATCCGGTCCTAAGGGATCGATGACAGGGGGAACCCTATCAACAAAAATACCACCAAATTTATTCTTTAATGTTTCTTGATGGATCTAAGGGCCCCACAACCAACTCTCATTGGCCTAGATGTAGTTATATCTTCTATTATTTATACCCACTAACACTATAGTTAGCCCTTGATGCATTATTAATGTGGCATGCATCCTCCTCAGCTATTTCCCTATTATTTAAAATAATCCTTTCACTTATACCACCCATAATACATCACCTCTACTTGTCTATCCACTAACTTCCAGGTATAATATCACTGGTAAATCACCATATGAGGTCAGTGTCCCCACGATTTATCGAGGAAATATATAGGGCATCCATATAGGGGGGGGGATTCGGTAGCCAGACGCACGGCCGAGAAACCCATGTCTCATCTAGAATTAAAATTTCAGCATTAAAAATAAAAAAATGTTAGGGAATAAAAATCATACTCTATAAAATATAAAATAGGATTATTTCAATTGCAAAGAATAAAAATTAATATACAATGGGAAGTCTATGAAGAATGTAGGTAAAATAAATCAATGAATCATATATTTATAGTGAAACATCTTCGCTTTATTCTGATCAATTGATTTGAAATAGAAATCAATGTATAGTTCATGGTTCCACTATGATCTCCTCCTCCTCATACACACCCAACTTGTGGTTTATATGGATAAACCTAGGATAAGGGGATAAATGATGATATTATAAGTGGGGTTATAGTTTTCTAATAATTCAAATTTATTTATTTATTTCATTAATTTATCATTCCATTACACCTATGATGAATTACCAAATGATTCCCTATCTATACAATATTAAAGCCTCCTGTAGTATAAAACCCTCATTCCAGTCATAATAGTGAGATCAGATTCTCTATTCATGGATGTTTATTAAAGGAAACACATAATTTCTAAAAAATATTTGTGCCGGATAAAATAATTTGTTTATAAATAAATTATTATATTTGGGTATCTTGAATTCCCATAATCTCACACTGACACTAAATGGGGGTAGACACCACAATCCATAATCATTGGAAACATGAAATAGTTTGGGTGGTCTTAAAATATGATTAATTTAAACATAAACCTATGAGGAATTCATGAGAATATAAAACCCAAAATTTTTATATATATTTGTTAATAAAAACCTGGCATACTAAAAATACAACTGGTGAATATGTAGAGGGTGTGATTAAAACATTCAGTATGCTACAACCAAGGAATTACCTAATATAACATTGTATAAATGTCTATTCATATAATTAAATGAATAAAGCCAAAAATAAATGCATCAATACATAGATAAATCCCTGGGAATATTTAATTAGATGAAAATAATAAATATATACACTATCCAATGTTTATGTAAAATCATTTAAATTCACTTAATAAGAGGGTTGAAAACATCTCTACCCATATAATCATGGCTCATTCAATGAAAAAGTTTGCAAAATACCCAACTATTCTAAATTATTATTCCCTTTAGTTATAAACCTCACTCAAACCAACCACTTATAGGTATCATCTCTCAGTAGGAAGAATTTCCAACCAATACACAATAGTCGATCTCATGGTTGGCGTAATATTCAACATGTAACACCTCGATATTTTGTGAAATGTTTTTCTCAAATGAATTTAATATTTTTGATATTTTGAATTAAATAAAATAATTAGTTTATATTTAATTAAATGAAACAATGATTTTTTATTGTGTTACATGAAACTTATTGATTATATTTCTTTATATGAAATACCTAGTTTATATGAAATGTGACATTTTATTAAAGTATTATTATTTAATGTGGTATTTATCACTAAGACATTAGAATGGAATGTATGAATAGTATTATTTAAACTTGGAAAATACATTATTTACACATGTATATAAAATTAATTTGTTTATAACCTATTAATTATAAATGAAAATAAGAATCATTTTAAAATAAAGTAAATATTTTTTCTAATAAACAAATTTTATGTGCACCAACAATTTTTACCTAATTAAATTAATAAAAACATATTTGGATAAATTTTTCAATGTATTTTATATATTATATATTCAATCAAATGTTTAAGAATAACGTTTTTTTGTTTTCTTGACAATAGATTATAATATAACCATTTTTTCACTTAAATTCTTTTTTTATAAATAATAGTTTTTTCAAATTTCCAAAATTCCTTTAAAAATATTTTTAAACACTTTCTGAAAATTAATTTGATAAAATAAACAATATATTTTTAAATCATATATTCATAATTATCTTTGGGTGAATTTTTTTGATTCTTATGAAAATCGTCAATTTTTATTAATATTTAAAAATATTGAATTATTATTAAAAAATGTTTTTCTATAATTTATTTTAAAAATTAAAGTATACATTAAATTATTTTTAAAATAAAATTAGTTTAATTATATATCTATTAATCCAATTTTGGATAGTTTTATCAATTTCATACTAATGATGGATATAATAATTTTTATGTTGTTGCACACTTTCTCTTTGAAACATGTTTTTCATCGCATTTAGAAGATTAATTAAATGATAACATTATTCAATTATGTGAATGAAACTTGGAAAATTATATTAAATATTTTAATCAGCATAATTTATTTTGACTAATATGGTAAATGTAGTTTTTGACCATATTTAAAATTAAAAATAACAAAAATAAATTACTATGGTTAAGGTATAAATTGTTTTATGGGGGATTAATCTAAGAAGAAAAGGTTTAAAAATAACCCAAAACATGTCTAAATCCCATTTTATGGTCATATTTAGACCTTAAATCTTCTATACACAATAATGGATTATTATTCGGTCCATGTGATAAGAAAAAAATGTTCCAGGAATTATTTCTTTCATATAATTAGTTGTCTTCCACTCACCTCACATATAAAAGGCCACCCCATCTATTATACTACTAACACCTTCAAACCATTTTGGTTCTGCAAATACCTGGACAATGACATAAAAACGTCCCTAATATCATCCTAGAAGCTTTTTTTAAAATATATCAATCCTATTAACGATTTTGGTGCAATCCTAAGGAGGGTTCAAAAAGACGAGGCAACAGTCATCAATGAGCATTTTTATTTTATTTATTCCTAAACCTATATATATTATTTTTATAATAGTATGATATAAAAAATCAATATCTAAAACATAATATGATTTAACTTGTTAATATAATTCCTAAAATCATTAACCACTTCCATCAAAATAGTTATGGTGTCATCATTCATCCGTATATAGGACAACCACCTCGCAAACCGATGCCATTCATTTTTCTATTACCACATCCCACGAATGGTCATAATGATGAATTTATTATATTTTTATATATATATATATTAAATTTATCTTATTATTATGATTATATAATTATTATATCACCAATACCATTATGATTTCCATTTTGTGGGAATTTGATAATGTCGCTTGTTTGTATAGTAGACTACCGCCACACAAAGAGATGTAATTCATTCACACAATAAATTGAAAGTAATAAGGATGTATTTTATGATATATTTAGATATATATGACATAAATATTATTTTTAATTAAATTATATCATTTACCTTAATTTTTTTAATATGAGGATCAAATTGAAAAATCGTTGTACGCAGCGCCTACTATCTCGATGAATAGTGTGTTTCATTTCCTATCTCTAACTTTTATAGATCTCTATAAATAATTATATAAAAAATAAATATTATATTTATAAAATGGATATTATTTTGGATATAATGGAACTATTATAAAATTAATAAGACCAAAAATAACAAATCAGAACATATACAAAAAACTAAGTGGCTATTACCTCATTCAAAAATTTGACTTTGAATTGTTGATAAATGAGTTTTAAAAGGAAATATATAAATCATATATTTTATTATATATTTAATTATGGTTCATTTATATATTTATAATAAACTACTATTTATCATACACGTGGTTCAAATGTGTATGAATGATATCGATACTCAAGACAATGGATTTTCATCTCATTTTTTACTTTCAGTGAGACAAAAACCATATTCACAAACTATTTATTTTATGTCATTTATATAATACCAATATTTTTTTATGATTATTTTACTGAAATATATTGGGCTTTATATATCAATTTTATCATTCCTCTTTCACATGGTTCACATTTTCATTGTTACCAAATTGGAAAGGGATTCTTGTTACAATTTTCCATACATGATACATATAATATGTTATGAGTATATATTAATTCATGAGTTGTATATATATATAACATTTAAAATGTATTATCACGAATTTTATTATATTCATTATCTTTTATGTTACGTTATTTTTGTTCTTTCCCGGGTCTTACATTTTAATGTTACCGAAGTTGTAATTATTTTATGTCACAATATAATCGTTTATCGAAATTTTTTATGATTGTGTTAATGAGAATAAAAAATTATGATCCATCTATAAAAACACTCAAGAATTTTATTATACTCAGTTTGTTAATTAAATTTTAAATTAATCATTCCATTTTTCAACCATTGATTCTTAAATTAACTGAGAAAATATTTTTACGAGACTTAAACTTTAGATATCTCTTATGTTAGGAACCCATTTTCATAAAAAACTATTAATTTTAAATGTGTTTAAAAAAATTATTACCATTAAAAATTATTTATTAAATAAATAATTACCCATGATTTAATTTTTTTCAAAAAAAATTGAATGTAATCTTCATGTCATTTTCCAAACAGTGTCTTTTTGTTTTTTTATCAAAAATGTGAAATAGATATTTTTTGACACAAATGAAATGAATAGAATTTTCAAATATTAGGACCTATCAATTAATTCCATATTACATTAATTATTTTCCAATATGTTTTCAAAAAATATTTTTTCATTCATATTTGGGATTTTTTTATATTTTAAAAAAATTATTTCAATAAAAAAATGATTATGAGAATGTTTTCTATTTTAAAAATGGGGTTTTAAATAGAAATGCATATTTTTTCAATAAATGATTTAATGGTTTATATATATTACTTAAAAAAATTTCATGTTTAATTTTATTTAAAGGATTTCTAAAAAAAAATATGTTCTAAAACTTTATTTTTGAAGAAAGTTATTTTTCCTCAAATAATGGTTTGAGGTGATATCTCAAAATCATTTTCCATCTATGATGGCATCATTTGATGTTACTTAAAATTTTACTGGGGTTATTATACATTAATTAAATTATTATTATTTATATTAATGGTTCATATTTATGAGGAAATATTTTTATGAAACTCATTTCTCTTTCATGGGTTACCGAAATATAAACTTCTTATGAAACCCACTTCATTATCCATGGGCCATTCAATGAGGAAATGATGAAATGATAATGAATACTATCACTACTACACAAATTATGATATGAGAAACTTTTCTTGGATTCCATTTAATTTCAAATGTTATGATACAATGAATGTTTTATAATATTTTGGAATAGATAAAAATGATATTCATTATGTGAAGAGGGGGAACTATATATCTCCCAAATCCATTGGGTAAAGATAGTAGTTCAATGAGTTAATATGTCACACAGGTGGTTGTAAAAAGCTCAAAAATGTGTAAACACTAGAATATAATGTTATACTAATAGGGTTTTTCAAAAGTGTGGCTATAGGTCACCCTTATAGCCATGAAGAAAAATATTCATGCAGAAGGCCTATAACCAAAATATTTGGTAAATAGTGGAATTTGGTTTCTCAAGGTAAAACGATTTACTATGAAGGCCAAGGAAAAGATGTGCACTGATGTTTTGACCAAAATGTGGGTATAGTTAATGATTCCAAGAACGTATACCAATGGTTTGGGTTAACCATTTGTAAATATCACCTAAATATATGGTTTACCCAAACCATGGGTATAGGTTGGCTATTATTTTTCCATAATAAAAAAACAATAATAAATACTTTAATATAAATGAATTATATATATGTGCATATATATATTTTTTACTATTGCAAAAAACATGTTTTCTGATAGTGGTAAATTAAATGGATTATATGTAAAAGGTGTTGTGATAAATTCCCATGTATGGATGCTTTTTAATAAAAAAATCCTATACCAATGGTTTTACCATGTAGTAGTTATATGTTAGCCCATTATTTTTAAAAAATTAAAAAAAAATATTTAAATGGGAACCAATTAATATATATAAATAAATAAATAAATAAATATATATATTAATATAGAGACCCAAAATGTGTAATAGGATATTGGTAACATCATTGGAGTATAGTCGAATGGTGATGGGATCAATTCCCAATGGTTTATTCTTTAATAAAAGACTTATACCCATGGTTTGAACAAACCA
Source organism: Viscum album (assembly GCA_963277665.1). Lineage (NCBI taxonomy): Eukaryota > Viridiplantae > Streptophyta > Magnoliopsida > Santalales > Viscaceae > Viscum > Viscum album. Next base: position 1,989,969,107 of record OY728126.1, on the reverse strand, counting down.
TTGGTATAAGTATTTCTATGGAAATTCTCTACACCAAAAGTTTATGAAATTGGGGAATAGGTGGATTATACCCTCGGTTTAGTCAAACTGGGGGTATAGATATTTCCTCACTACTTAATCACAAAAGGTTCATATATCCATGTGTATTGCCTATACACAAATTTTTCTATGATATATCCATGGTTCAGAACCATGGGTATAAGTAAATTTTTCTGTAGTGAGGGTACACGGTTGGTTACCCCAAGATTAAAAAATAGATTATAATGGTGGTATGTCCAAACTGGAAGTGGGTACATGTGTGGTTATCCAAATACAAACATGTTGTTAATGTATTTTTGGTATCCTTAACACATAGTTTTCTATGAATATGTGTTTTCAAAATACCCATGTCTTATGAAAATGTTATGTGCTCAACACTAATTTTATTTTATTTCATTATGATTGATGTCTTATGAAGTAAAAATATTTATTCCATGACTCAATATTTTGATTTTTTATATGCAAGGTATAGTTTTCATTTTTTATGCTCATGTTCTCATACAATTAATTTTATTTTATTCTTAAATATATAATTTTTATACTCTTACTGAGCATTTCAGATTAGCCTTTCTTATGTTTCATTTCCCATGGATATGAATAATAATTTTATGTAAGGTATGTTTGTGATGAGTACTAAATGGGATGATATTTATGAGATACTTTCGTGAAATATCATGAATTGATAATACATTGTTCCTTGTTTTCAAAGTAATTAATCGGTTATAGTACGTAGGTTTGTGTTTTCCTTATGTAATTAGAACTCATAAAAAAGGATGTAATATCCTTGTATGGGAAGATTGGGAAACTGTAGTTGGTAAAAGATGAATGATTATTTATCCTTTGAAAACATGAATGAGAAAACATAATTAACGCCCCTAGGTATATTTCAATGGATATTTCTAGGGGTGTATCTAATTATATGTCTAAGGATGATTCATAGTATACGAGAATGCCTTTGAATATTTTCAAGGGATATAGTGAGTGGTTTCCAATAAATTACATCCCTATATAGATACTATAAGGGGACGTGTCAGTAACATAAAATATCCTAGGGGTAATGACATTGAAAATGTATCATTTAACTAGACTCGATCATCACCTTTGGTATTAAACTAAGTATGGAAAAGAAATGTTATTTAAATGAAATTTTTATATTTTTATTAAGGTATGATAACCATTAACATGATATTAATGTTGAATAAATGATGTTTAGTTTAGATAAAGAGAATATTGATATGGATAAAGTAAATTTGGATAGTATTAATGACAATCAAACAGATTAATGATTTGTGTACCATGTGGTTTATGTAATCCTTGATGGAGTTGGCAACATATTTTTATTTAAGGATTATATTCATTAATGTATGTTTTATGTCAGGAATGAGGAAGCATGATTTTTTTCAATAATGTTTTATGGTAATTCAGTTTATTTTCAGGTTTTAAGAGAATACATTATAATGATATTCACATTAATGGTATAGGGAGATTTAGATATACATCATTTTGTTTAGGGGATTAATGATATCTTAATTTTTGAAATTTATGTGACCTCATTTTTAATCTTTTTTATTTTAATCTTTAATAACTATTATAAGGTTATCCATTTAATTAATGGTTTGTGTTTAAAATTGTATGATGTTTTAGAAATTGATGCATTACATCACCATGTAACGATTTATCCATATTAGATAACCTTTTTTACCAATGTTTTTATAAATATAGATATGAAGAATGAATTATGATTATATTAATTATCTTTTAATCAATTAATGATTCAAACAAGAAAAAATAATCTCTTAAAGTAAGAGATGATGTGGAAATTGATCAAGGAACGACTAAAGTGTGGGATCTTGCATAGGAAATGGAATGAAATCAAGTAAGTATATCATCATGTAAAAATTAACCATCTATAGTAAAATTATTATGAGAATAATATGGTGTCATGTTATCATAATTTTTTATGATATAAATATCATTTTTCATGCTTCATTGGTTTATGGATTTTCTTATCTTTCTCCTAACCATGTTCTTTATCACTCTTCATCTTTATTCATGTGTTATTTTTGTCTTCAATGTCTATGTTTTCAATTTCCCTTAATGTTATCCTATTTAGAAACCTACTATTCATTATTATAGATTTAATTCATACACCCCTTTCACCTTTTCAATAGGTTTTTTTATTATCCCTTTTTTACAGTTTGGGCTTCTATGAAAGAATTTTCAAAAGTTAACCCTTCGATGTCCTGGATGAATTTCTTCCTGAAATTTCATTTTAATGGGGTTATAATGTAACAACCCAACATTCTTTGAATTTTTTTTTCAAATATATTTAATCCTTTTCATGTTTTTTACATTAAACGCTGTTTTTTCTTTTATTACACGCAATAATAAATTTCGATTGTGTTACAGACATCACAGAGATATTCTAGTGATACACACAACATTGAATTTAAACATATCATGAAATATATAAAATATTATTATTTAATATTATTATTATCACCTAGCTATTAGAATTGAGGGTATGATTAGGATTATTTAAGTCAATAAAATACATTATCTAATCATGTATATAAAATTAACTCTTTGGAGACCAATTAATTAGAGATGAAAATAAAACCATTTGAAAATAAAAGAAATAATTTTTCTTAAAAACAATTTTTATTCTCACAAATGTATTTTTCCATAATAAATTAAAAAAAACAAAATTTTCTATTATTTTGAAGAAATTTTTATATTATATTTTTTAAAAAAATTGACATTAATCTTCTACATTCTATGGAAAAGAGATAATAATAAATCCAATTTCACCTTTAAACTATATTTTTCTAAATATAATATTTGCCTCCTTTTTCACACTTAATTTATAACTAATTTTTAAAAATTCGTAACATTTCATTAATAAAATATAATAAATTTTTAAATTATCATTACAAAATTATCTTTGGGTGAATTGGTTGTATTTTTTGAAAAGGTTCATTTTTTTATGAAATGTGAAAAATATAGTATTTTAATTGAAATCCACCTTTTAGTTTAATATAAATAAAATGATATATTATATTTGAAATTTATTTTATTGTAAAATTTTTACAATTATATATATATATTAATCAAATTTCATTAATTGGAATGACTTTAATTTTGAAATTTTATACAACAACTTATTAAACTTTTGAACATTTTCTCTTTGTCTACCTGCTTTCTCATCACATTTGTGTGATTAATTTTAGATTAAATATATCAGATTATATGAATATAATTTATTAAAATTGATTTCATATTTTGAATAATCATAATATATTTTATCTAATATGGTTATACTATTTCTTAATAACTTTTTTTTTGTAATAATAGTAAACAAAAAAATTGAAGACAGTTTAGTTAAAAATGGTTTTACTATATGTAAATCTAAAAACATAAGGATTAAAAATTACCCAAAAATTATCCAACACCCATTTAATTTGCATATATAGAACTATTATTGAAATTTTTTATCAATGGATCGTTATCAGGTTCTTATTACAAGAAACATCTCTGGGTGGATTTCATTTTTCAAAAAAATTACAAGTGCACAACTCCCCTCACTTATAATAGGGAACCCCTTTTCCTCTCTTCTACATACCTATTTCTTTTATTGCCAATGTATGGCCAAATAATATCCCAGATTAAATAATACTATACAAGTAGCCTTATTTTTAGATAAGTCCATCTTATGATGGAATTTGGTTTGAACCTAAGAAGGATACCCAAATAAGGGGTAGCATTGTTCAATGAGCATATTTGTTTAATTTCTTCCTCCACATCATTAAAATATTATTATAAAATTATTATATAATAAAATCCATATATTCCATATAATTATATTTTTAAGTTAACATCATGACCTAAAACCATATCCACTTCCAAAAAATGTTTTACATAATCATCATTGATGTGTGTGGAGGACTACAGTATCGCGAACCGATGCCACTAAATTTTTTACCACCTCTAAATGATGAGAATACTGAATGGTTTATTATTTATATATTATATTTATGATATTATTATACTTTTTATATTATAATATCACATATAACATAATACCTTCAATTGTTTGGAATACAATAAGGCCGCTAATGTGTACGACAGACTACCGCATCACAAAGTGATGTGATCCATTCACACATTACAAGAAATGTAATAAGGACGAGTTTAATGGAAATATGTGAAATATATTAAATAAAAATTATTCATCAAATATATTATATCATTTACCTTTATTTCATACAATACTTTGAGGAAATGGAAACAATGTTCATGCATACATAGGACATTCCATCTCCTTGAATGATGTGTTTCATTTTCTATATCTATCTTTTATAGATTACTATAAATAAATTTATATTTAATATAAGTAATATTTATATGAGAGTTATGATTTTATTGATAATTTAACAATGAAAAATGTAGTTGGAAAAAAATAATAAATCCATAATTATTTGAAAAAGAAGGTTGTTATTACCTAAAATGTGACTTTAACATTGAAATGTAAATAAATGGTTACTACATGGAAGAAAATAAAAAATATATGGTATGATATATATAAGTATATTTATGAAATTTGTATATAATATACTATTATTTCTAATAAAGGAGTTTCGAACGTGTATGAAGGAAGTCGAGACTTAAGGTAATGGATTTCTATATATCTTTTCTACTTCGGTGAGACAAAATCCATACTCACCACCTATTTATACTACGTGATATAAACACTTATAATGAAAATATTTTATTATGATTACACTGAAATTTATAGGGATTTTATTTTCCATTTCATGATGCCTATTTTATTGGGTTTAGGGTTTCAATGCGGCCAATGTGGTATGGTATTTTTCACTCAATTTCCTTCATTGAGACATACATTATGTCATGAACCTATATTATTAGATGAAGAATATATTACACCCATTTTAATTTTAATATCATGAATGTATTTATCCACATGATATTATAAGATCCATTTTATGAAATTAATTCATGGGTCATACGTTTCATAGTTACCAAAATGGTAATTATTTTATGTTACAATATCAACGTTTATCAAAATTGATTATGATTACATTTCCTAGGATAAAATATTATGATATATAGATCAATAAAATCATTAAATTTATTATCCTCTAGATATTTATTATATTTTCATGAAATAGTTCCATTTTCAACTCTTTAGTTCTTAAAATAATTTATCAAATGCTTTTAATAACATCCAACCCTATTTATCACATCAGTTGGGAATCCATTTTCTTTAAAAAACCTAATTTATAAATTAATTTTAAAATTTGTTTTAACATTGAAAAAATTATTTATTAAATATATTATTACATATTTTTTAATTTGTATAAAAAATTGAATGTAATCTTCATGAAATTTTCATAACAATGTGTGTTTTCTCTTACTAAAAATTTGAAAATGATTTTCAGTATTAAATATGATTGGCATGAATATTATTTCCAACAATCATAAACACTCTATGATTTCAATATTACCATAGATTTTTTCAAAACACTTTTTAAATGATATTTTGTTGATAATATTTATGTTTTTTTAGATTTTAAATAAATGTTTTCAAATAAAAAATGATTTTGAAAATGTTTTGTATTTTATAAAAGGGTTTTCAAAGAGGAAAGAATATTTTCATAATGAATAATTTCAAATAATTTTTAAGACATAAATTATATGTTTTATATTTTACGTTCAGAGAAAAAATTCTTATGTAAATTTCTATAGTAAACATTTATTTTTAGTGAAAATTATTTTTATTTCAAAAAATGTTCCAATTAGTCTTTAAAAAAACATCCATCAAAGATGAAATAATTTGATGATATATATACATTATAGGTGTTTTGGTCCAGTTATACAATTATTATTCTTTCTATGAATGGTTCTTTTTTATGATGATAATATGTTCTTGAAACTAGTTTCTCGTCCATGGGTTATACCATAATAAAATTATTAAAAAACCTTGTTCATTCTCCCTGAGACATGCAATGTTGAAATTATCATTAAGACTATCTCTTTTCCACATATTATGATATGATTAAATGTTTATGAATCCCATATCATTTCATGGGTTATGATGTTATTAAATTTTTATTATAAATTTTAACATATAAGTATGTTTGTAATTATACAACTATTTGGACCTATATCTCTATCAATTGAATTTAGTATTTATAAATCTTTTGAAAGCTCATAGGGTAAACAAGTGGTCAGTCGATGCCTGAATGGTGGGGGTATATGAGTGGTTATCCCAAGCCCAAAAAATAGGTTATATGAGTGTTTAGGATAAGCCCTAAGTAGGTTCACAGGTGGTTATCCCTACCCCAACATGTTATGAATGGCTCAGTAAGTATACCATACATATAGTTTTTTATGATTATGTGTTTTCCAAATATCTATTTCTTATTCCAATATTATTATCTCATTGCTCATGATAATTTATTTTCTCTTGATTCATGTCGTATGAATAACCAATATTTATTCTAGGGCTCATGATTCTGAAATTTGATATGTAGGGTATGGTATACATATTTTATACCCATGTCCACATACACATATCTTCTTGTTTTTCTTACCTATCTACCATGTTTACCCATAAAAATAATATGATATTACCCTTTCTATGGTTTGTTTTCTCCAGGATATGAAGAAATGTTTTCTGTACATTTTTTCAAAAGAGTGTTGAAGGGGAAGTTGTTTAGGGATGACATTGAAGATGAAGTGACTTGGGATTTTACATGTATGGATTTGGAAAATTTCTATGAATATTTTTAATTTAGGTGTTATGTCGGCACATGATTTCATGGCCTAGAGAGCCATAGTTCAATGTTATTGGAAATATTAAATTTTTTTAATCATTCATGCATTGTTTCTTTAGAAACATATAACAACACCCGAGAGGAGTCTCAGATTATAATTATTATGCTGTGGTTGAGTTTACAATGTGCTGTTAACCTGGGTGTGTCATAATGTTTTTCGTTTGTGGGTGTTCAGTAGAAGGTAAGTTGTTGGTGGGGAATTAAATTTAGGATTATGAATTAAATTGAAAATTAATCCATTAAACCATCCCCGTCCTTTATTGAGCATGGTTGGATCCCCCTAGACCTTTACAATTAGAGTTACAGATGAACCAAGATGAGGAGGTGCTGCCAAATCCCCTTTTTTATTCTCATCATTGTCAGATCAAGAATCAGAATGTTTGTATCATATTTCGAGGCCCAAATCGTCTTTTTTTCATCATAGAGTAAGAATTTTTGAGTTCTATGTCATTGTATGATTTTTCATCCTTTTAAGATTGTCAATAATTTAAATGATTTCTAGGGACCACACGAGGGTTGACCTGTGTGTTTCGAGAAATAAGGGGGCTATTCAAGCTTCTCATAGAAAAATTCATAGTGTAATTCCCATATACTTGGAGTGTAGTGCAGTTGAGCACAAAGTGTGTTCTTTACATTTAGGTAAAATGAGTTATGGGGACTACATGCCATGTACGAAGGTTACACACCATGTCGTGACCTTAGGTCATGTGGTCGAGGTACATAGTCAGAGAAACCTTAGGAACATACATTTATAGGTAAATGTACATAGTTATAGTACACAAGCATGTGGTGTCTGACACAAACAACGGAATATGATGCTTCCAAGGGGTTTTTTATCCAGGACACATCGTTTACTAAGGGTGACACATCGTGCATGAGACATAGTAATCCATATAGTGTGAAGGGATAACACTGACCGAGGCCCGAGTGGGGAGATACTAACAATTTACCTCTAATACATGCCATGTAATCCCTCACGGCCAGCAATGATATGTAGTAGAGGACATGAACAAGTTATTATAAAGGTTTTCATGACATGTAGAACCATTACATGTCATGTAGTCTCATTTTTGATGTGTTTCTTCCTACCGTATCTCCAATTTTGGGGCTCATATTCATGACCACATGCATCCTATCTTGATTAGTTTTCCATGTGGAATGTGATGATGGACAACATTAGGGATAATAATTAGCAAGGTAATGAGTTGTTTTGGGTCTCAAGGGTTGGTGAAGAAGAACCATGAGTGGTTTAGTGAGTTCCCTTAGTCTATTTTAATAAATTAATTATTTGGAATTATTGCATAGATACATTATTATGATCTTGTTGATGTCATGTCCTTGTATAGAGTGGTAGCATACCTAAGGAGTGGCTGGGGTGGGATCCTCTATAATATTGTTTCCCTTGATCGGGTTCTCAGAATCACCATGTCCAACACAACATGGGAGGCCATCATCTATATATTAAGACAATCCAGTAGTGTTTATAGAATTATTGGATATACGATCCCCTAAAAATTGGTGGTTTTAGTAGATTTATGGTATTTCTAAACATATGATACCCAACATAGTAGTTGGTTTTTGTATGGTTTTGGAATAATATGTTATATGACCCCATACATCTGTTTTTGTGATAAGTGGGGTATGTGTAATCATCATGATCAACACTACATGGATGGTGATCACTTATCTAAGAAATATAATTTGTGGGGTGTTAGATATTATTTTTCTGTCTAATAATTGAACCTATGTGTGACATAGAATTTGAGTGAGAACTTTGGGTAATCATAATAGGTTCCTAGTGTCCCTCAGTGGATACTGGGAGTGTTCATCTATCTACGGATTTGTAGTTTACTATTTTCCAGATCAAGTTCTTAGTGTCCCCCAGAAATTCATTAGAGTGATACCCAGTTTTAGAGATTAGAGTTATCAAGGTTCTAGTAGGTTTATTATAATCCCCCATCTAGGATGGGTGAGATCCACTATTTGAGTATCAAGATCTTCTAGATTCGAATGTGCCTTTCTTCTTGGATATATGTGAAGAGAATCTTCTCAAATAATTTTTCCTTGAGATGGAGGTGATGTTCCGTCGTCTTTTTTGATACATGATGGAGTTGCATCTCTTGTACATTCCAAAGGGGATGGTAGAGCTATTCGTAATGGAATTTATCACTCAGACGAGTGTCTTATTGGATGTTTGATCTAATGGATTGTGTTTCCCTTGGATATCAGTTACCTTGATATCCTTGAGTGGGATCCTCTAGTGAGATAAGATGTTGGAATCACATGAGACTTGTAGTATTAGACAAGTATATATGGGTTTTTAATTCGTGGAGTCCTTGTGGTGTTGTAAATTCTTCATTGACACCCCTTGTGGACTGAGATGACTAGTTGTGTATACCTGTGGATTTTCATGATGGAGTTTTTATCTCATTTGGGTTCCCCCTAGAATAGTTTAGCTGATTGTTTCTTTTTGGTTTCTCTCACTTATTTTTGGTATTTTGGGAACCTAATGAGTAATTTTATACTAAAACCTGTAGAGTATTTTCCCACACATGTTGCTTTTTTTGAGACCACAAGCCTTTCAACAATGTCTTAGGAGGGGCCACAGTAGGGGTAAACCAGTGAGCCATAACTATTGAGGTGTTTGTCAGAGTTGGGATGAGGAGCATACCAGTAGATTCATTTGATAGCCATCCCATCTATAGGAGTAGGTTGGAAGAATTTAGAAATTTCATTTTTTAGGCCTATATTTACTCATTCTATTCTTCTTTTGTACTCTAGTTGGGGGATTGATTTATGCATGAATTTTCCATTATGTTTTTCTATCTATGTATTTTAATAGGGAGATGTATGTGGGTGTGTTTAAATAGTTACAATATTCCAAGTACATCCATGTTTTTTTTTCTTACTTGGTGCTAGACGCCATCCACTATCTTATATAGGTAGGCTTGGGGAGTCACGTCTCGATCCCCATTGGGATTGGTCATGACAAACTGATGTTAGAGTAGGCTCCATCTTTAGGACCATAGAGTGAAGTTGGTGTAATCATGAGAGTTGATTGTGATTCATTAAGATAGTTTTAATGTGTTTAATGTTCAGTTTTCATGCTAGGAAACCTACTGTGGGTATGGTAGATGAGTTATCCATTCACCAGGACTCTGATAAATTTATTTTTGACTTGGTACATTGGGAACTGGTCATCGGGAAATTTGAATCATGTATCATATAAGATTGGGTATTGGATTCTTTCTAACTTGAGTAATCTACCTAGATAAACTATTTGAACACCATGTGTCTTGATTTTATTTACACATACCTCCTCGATGACAACTATATCAGGTTCCACAATGGGATTGTTGTGATGATATTCCCAGTTGTGAGGCTTTAGTGCACAGAAATTGTCCCAAGGTAGTACTTCTAGGTGGACATACAGATGAGCCACCACCCGTTGAGCAGCAGGTTGTGGTGGTAATTCATTCCAAGGATGCACATAGGCCGAGTAAACTAAAATTGGTTTTAGAGGGAGGGAACTATAAGGTATTGGGGTCATCTTTACCTCAAGGCAGCTAATGACTAGCTAGAGCTAGTCACCCATGTTGTTTTCCATGGGGAACACCTCCCGATCATATTGTGGTTCTAGAATAAATTTCCATACATGGTAAGTACTTGAAAAAGTCGTGTATGATGATTCAGACACAAAATGAGGTGACACTCACTTAGGTTAAGTTTTGAGTGGATCTTTAAGGCGGAGTTATGTCCATCCACTTTAATATTGATGTGTATCCCTGAGCTTTTACAGCTTCGGATGGATAATAAGACGATGGGAGATTACTCAGAGTGGTTCACTAATCTATCATGTAAATCACTGGATATGGTTCAGGATATATTATTCAAATCATAGACCTTATAAGAAGGTTTAAATAGGAGATAAGGGCATCATTTGTACAGTTGTTCATTCCCACCAATGTGGGAGTACTTTAGTTGGCCCTGGTGGTGGAGAGATTTTTGGTAAAAGCAGAAACAGATTGTTAGTGATGGGCATGCAGGAGTAGATAACTCTGGAGGTAGTAACCGATGGATGGAATAGAGATCTAGCATAGTGGGATGCTTCTAAAGATGATCCCAGTGGGGAGGTTCAAAGGATCAGGGCTTCGATGCTTGTTTTGGCTATCTTTTGGATAAGAGGTTGTTAACTAATGATGGAAGGGCACATAATCATCATGATTGTATAACCCACCTTGCATCTGAGTGGGATGTCACGACCCGTCCTCGGGGCCCATGCGGTGACTACCCCAAGCCTGCCTTCCTTAGGGCAGGGGCTGGCGACTAGCACCAAGGCGTAAATCCCGGTAAAAGGGAAGGCATTGCCTTTGTAAAGTAAACAACAAACACCACAGAGCAAGAAACCAGAAGTAAACACTAAGTAAAAACTGAGTACAACAGTAAGTGCAAAAAAGTAAGTGGGCCAGTATTCAAACCCAAAATGAAAGTAAAGTACAACTGGAAAAGAAAAATTGCAACTGAAAAGTAATGTCGCAGCGTCGAGCCGTCCACTGGAAGTCCCACCTGAAGGGTGAGTACAGATAGCCTCCACAGCTCCTCGGGTCCAGCCGTCTGTTCCGAGTACATCCCGCCCAGTGGTCCACCTCCCGGTACCGACCTACTCTGCAATCATCAACCACGATCAATGATATCCGTAGTCTGCAACCAACACAACGCAGTGCGAGCATAGCCCGTGCAGGGGTGAGTATAAGCTACTCAGTAGGGACCACGAGACCCCCGATGTTCTCCCAGAGTCCACAAAGGATAATCCACAAAGGAAGGATACAATCACGAAGTAACATTCGACACTGCTTAGGTATATGCCCATACATATACCTAAGTCATCAATTCCAGTTCTTCTCCAACATCTGAGCTCAAGTACAACCCAGTCCACACAGGAAATCACAACCCAGTCCACACAGGAAAGCAAAACATAATCCACACAGGATAACACAACACAATCCACAATGGAAAGAAAAACAGGATTCAGATCACACAGGTATACTTCTTCATATGACGATAGAGATGACCAGATATAGCCACTGATTTATCTAAGTCGTCGGACCCACAAAGGATCGATAGGTACTAACCCCCGCAAAGACCCACACTGGATCAGGCCCACACAGGATCTGTAGGCGCTGGCCCACATAGGACCGCTGAGCATTGTCCCACACCGGATCGGACCCACACAGGATCTGGGGCACTGATCCACGTAGGATCACTGAGTGCAGTAGTCATCACCGTCGAGTCCACTGAGGATCTTTGTACTTTCGTCGTCATCGTCACAGTCGCAGCCAGCTCTAGGGTTCCCGCACACAGCAAGCTCGTTCGGGAGGGTCCGTTCCACTAGCCGAGGGGATGATACATCAACTGACACAAAGTCCAAAGTTGATGTATCCAAAAGTTCTGTATCGCCAACACGAACTCAATGTCACAGACGACGCATCAATCGGACGCCCGGTCTGAGAGTTATTGGATTTTTCGTTCTAGGGGCCCGGTTGGTTTTTAAGTCAAAACGAACCCGACCATACTCCAACTGCGTCCAAACCTCGAGCGGAGTAAGCCAAAAGATCTGTCTCACTTAGAGGAATACATCAAAGTCTACGTCACTTTAATCGGACGTCTGGAGCTTATGTTATAAGTGTTTCCGCTCTGAGGGCCCGGTTGGTTTCGTGTACGAAACAACCCGGACGAACACAAAGTATTCTGAAACCTTGAGTGTAATATGTCAAAACGACCGTCTTGATCCAAGGATCACATCGCCGCTGATGGTGCGTCGATCGGAGGTTCGTAGCCCATGATATGGGCAAAAGACAGAAAGATGTCCGAAAACGGGGGGTCCGGGCCCGGTCCGATCCGGCCCAACCCCCTAGGGGCAGCCCGAACCGGGTCGAACCGACCCGGGTCCAGGTCCGACCCGGCCCGGCCTAGACGCGACCCGTCTGGCGCTGGCCGGGTGGCCAGCGGGTCGGCCCGGCCGTTACGGCCGAGCAAAGCGGGGCACACGCTGCCCATGCGTGAAGGAGCCGCGACCTCGCGTGGGGTCGCCCTTGCCAGAGGACGCGGCCGGCTACCACGTCCCGTCCCCCTCCTGTCCCGCGCGGTCACGGGACCGTGCCCTGCCGCGGCGGCTCCTTTAGGTGGCGCGCCAGCAGGCTGCTCCGCGGACCACCGGACGAGTTCCGGTGGTCGGAAATGCACGTCGTCTTCGCCAATGGCCCTCCCTGGGTCCGTCCTTCACTGCGAGTAACTCACATTGCCCGTGCGGATTACTTTGTCATCGCCCGCCAATCCTCACATCAAGAACGAAAGGACGGTGGGTTCGGACTTGTTCGTTGGACCGCACCCACCGTATTAGCGGTTTTAAAAAGTATTCTGAAAAATATTTAGACAAACCGTAGATATAATCACATAGATTAAAAAGAACAAAAACCCCCTACCTCAACGTTGTCGTCGAACTTGAGTTCGTCGCAGAATTAACCGTCATGGAAGAAGAGGATAATCGCGTCGCGGAAGTGGCGTCACTGTCGTCGTGGTACACGGTGTCACGTCGTCGATCTACGAGGGTTCGGTGCTCTTCGTCGCCCTTCGTCGGAGGCCGGAGTTCTTCGCGTTCTTCACGTTCTTCGAGAAGGAGGATGAAGATCTTCAAGGTTTAGAGTTTCTCCAAATCCTCTCAACAAGCCACCCCCAAGTAAAACAAGAGTTGGTCTTATTTTATTCTCATGCCAACAATTAGAAATTCAAAGTTAAGAAATGAACCATTAATTCGATGAATTAATTACAACGACTTAACTGCCCAATTAATGAGGCGTTTTTTAACCCAAATAAACGCACAATTGACTTTATTTAAAAGAGGTTTTCGCGGGTGCGTTACTTAGAGGGGAAGAAACGGTGGGGCTCGTGTGGGTCCCACCTCAATAATATCCTACAAAGTGGGTAGGATATCGTGGGTCCCACCTCATCCGCCTAACCTGGCTTTAGTGGCTTTAAGTGGCTCTATGTGAAATAATATAAAGTGTCACACCGCTTTTATTTTATTTCTTAACTTAACCCCTAAAATTAAAAACCACACCCAAGAAAACACAAATCTGGAAAAGGCGTTTCTAAGAAAATACCGGCGCTGCGATTCCATCGGTGCCCTCAGAATTCGATTCCATGCACCGGTTCAAAAGTTAGAAAAACCCACTCGTTTGTTCACTGAACGTACATGAGAAAAACTTCAAAAAATGATTTCGGGCACACCGGGCCTCGGAATCTGGTGCTGTCAGAAACTGCGTTCTTGTAAAATTTCAACGAAAATTAAGAAAAAAAAATTCCCTTGAATTTTACGGGTGTTCACATCACTCCCACCTCAGGGATTTACGTCCCCATAAATATACATCATAAACATGGGAAACAAATGTGGGTACTGAGCACGCATCTGAGCCTCCCGCTCGAAAGTGCTCTCTTGGAGGTTCCCGTGCTACCATCTGATGCGCACTAGAGGAATCGACTGTCCACGTAGGACCCTCTCCTGTCAATCCTCATTCTCCACCGGTACCTCCGCAAAAGACTCCGCATCATCAAATTCCAGTTCCCCATGGTCAATGATATGCGTTGGGTCGTGCATGAATCTTCTCAGCTGAGATACGTGGAAGGAGTCGTGCACCCGGTGCAACTGAGGTGGTAGAGCCAGGCGATAAGCCACCTCGCCAATCCTGCTGGGGACCTGGAATGGTCCGATGAAGCGTGGAGACAACTTTCCGCCTTGACCAAATCTCTGTAAACCACATCGAGGTGAGACACGCAAGAAGATGTGGTCACCATCCTCGAACTCTATTGGCCTCAGCCTCCTGTCAGCATAAGAATTCGGCCGGCTCTGAGTTGTCCTCATCCGCTCTTGGATGACCTGAACCTTCTCTATCATGGCCTGGACCATCTCTGGTCCCACAAGTGCTGACTCCCCAGGGTCTGTCCAGCACAGAGGAGATCTGCACGGTTGGTCGTACAATGCCTCGTATAGTGCCATCCCGATGGTGGAGTGGTAACTGTTGTTGTACGCGAACTCCACCAAGGGTAGGTGGTCCTCCCACTTACGACCAAAGTTGAGGACACATGCACAGAGCATGTCCCCGAGAGTCTGAATAGTCCTCTCTGTCTGACCATCTGTTAGAGGGTGAAAGGCAGTGCTCTGACGTAGCTGCGTCCCGAACTCCTCCTACACCCCCTTCCAAAGTAGGGAAGTGAAGCAAGCATCTCGATCGGAGACCATGGATGATGGAACACCGTGAATCCGTACAATCTCCTGAACTTAGAGACGTCTCAAGCTCTCTACTGAGCCCTGCTCTCTGATGGGTAAGAAGTGAGCCGTCTTGGTGAGTCGGTCAACAATCACCCAAATGGTGTCGTGACCTTTGGAAGGGCGTGGATGTCCAGTCACGAAGTCCATAGATATCCCGTACCACTTACACTCCGGGGCCTCCAAGGGTTGTACCAAGCCTGCTGGTACCTGATGCTCTGCCTTCACTTGCTGGCAGGTGAGGCATCGAGAAACGAACTCTGCCACATATTTATTTATGCCCGGCCACCAGTGCTGTCGTCTGAGATCCTGGTACATCTTCACCACTCCAGGATGTACCGCCAAAGGAGAAGTGTGAAACTCTCTCAACACCTCCTCCCAAAAAGCAATGGCAGCAAGGTACGTCCTCTGAAAAGGACGTCGTGCTCTACTCCAAAGGAGAAACCATCAGGTGCATGTCCTGAGGATATCTGCGCACATCGCGTCTCAAAGTCGGCATCCCCACATTGTGCCTCTCTGACCCACTGTAGTAGTGGAGGAGTGACTGAAGGATGTCTGCTCCATATCTATGCATGAAAGATATCTGCAAAGGGGCTAGCTGCTCTGTCGCCTCCTCAAGTAGTTGAATGCCCGTCCTCCTGCTGAGAGCATCGTCAACCACGTTCCCGTTCCCAGGAGTATAGACTATATCAAAGTCATAGTCCTGGAGGAACTCGAGCCATCGCCACTGTCTCAGGTTCTGGTCTTTCTGAGAGAATATGTACCTGAGACTCTGATAGTCAGAAAAGAATATAAAGCGCTCACCCATCAGGTAGTGCGGCCATGTCTTCAGAGTGAAGACCACTGCTGCTAACTCCAAGTCATGGGTAGCGTAGTTCTGCTCATGCGGCCTCAACTGACGTGATCCATAGGCGATCACTGCCCTCTCCTACATCAGGACACATCTGAGTCTGGTCCCTGATGCATCATATTAAACCACGTACCCTACCCCCTCCTCCAGAAGCCTCTAGATAGGGGCGCTGGTCAATCTCAATCTCAGCTCCTGGAAGCTCTGCTGACATCTGTCTGACCACACAAAGGGTTTCCCCTTCTTCGTCAAATATGAGAGTGGTGCCGTAACTCTGGATAAGTCTGGCACAAATCTCCGGTAGTATCCAGCTAGTCCCAAGAAACTCCGCACCTCTGTCATGCTCCTGGGTGGCTCCCAAGCTAGCACTGTCTCGATCTTCACAAGATCCACCGCAACTCCCGCCTCATAGATGACGTGTCCCAAGAAGTGGACCTCACGTAGCCAGAACTGACACTTCAAGAGCTTGACGTAAATCTGGTGCTCTCAGAGTGTGTTTAGGACAACCCATAAGTGGTAGGCGTGCTCCTCCTCAGTCATCGAGTATATAAAAATGACGTCGATGAAGACCGCGACAAATCGATCGAGGTATGGCTGAAAGATCATGTTCATGATACCCATGAACACTACTGGAGCATTGGTTACGCCGAAGGGCATAACCAAGAACTCATAGTGGCCATACCGACATCTGAAGGTCGTCTTCTGCACGTCCTCGTCCCTAACTTTGAGCTGATGATAGCCTGACCTGGGGTCTATCTTTGAGAACCACTGTGCTCCCTTGAGCTGATCGAAGAGGTCATCAATCCTCGGTAGCGGATACCTGTTCCTCACTGTCACCTGGTTCAGGCGATGATAGTCGACACACAGTCGTAAGCTCCCGTCCACCTTCTTGGCGAACAATATCGGGGAAGCCCAGGGTGAAACATTGGGTCAGATGAATCCCTTGCCCTGCAACTCCCCCAACTGTACACGTAGCTCTCGAAGCTCGGCGGGAGCCATCCGATACGCTAGTGTGGATATCAGGTCTGTCCCGAGGTACAGGTCAATATAGAAGTCTACCTCTCTGTGAGGAGGTAGTCCTAGAACATCATCGGGAAAAACGTCCGCATACTGATCCACCACTGTAGGAAAACTAGGACTCCGCACATCAACTGCTCCTAGGATGAGGCTAGCCAACTGATGAGTGATGGGTTGTCCTCTCCTCTGTGGAAGACCATCCTGTGTTGCGAAGGCTCCCTTCTCGCCGGTGAAGGTGAACCTGCTCCCATCGGTGCGTACACATTGCACCGTGCGCCTAATACAGTCAATGTGTGCATGGACTGTAGATAACCAATCCATTCCCAAGATGACGTCGTAATGCCTCAATGCCGCTACAAGAAGATCCCAACCGAAGCTCTTGCCTCCTAGAGTAATCTCACACTGCCAGCACCAGTGCGTAATCGTCGAGTCTGCTCCCGTAGGAGTCTCTAGCCGTAAGGATCGACCCAACGGCTCTGTCAGAATCTCCGAGCTCCGAACAAGGGTAGTGGCTATGAAAGAGTGACTCGCTCTTGTGTCTACAAGAATTGTAGCAAGGGTGAAATAGACACAGATAGTACCTAGAATCATCTCGGGCATGCAGTGGTCATAGCCCTCCACTTCCTGGAGCTGTGCATGTCTCTGCCCGCCAACTCCCTGTGGTCGGGGTGGACCTCTTGGTGGTGGTGGTGGTAGAGCCTCAAAGCGTCGCACACCACCTACTGCTCGGCTAGCTCCTCTACCTCATCCGCCTGCTCCCTGCGGACCGCCACGATCGACCCTCTACCTCTGTCTGGGCGGCCCCTCAACCATCTTCTGCTCCTCGGTATGGCGGGTCGGGCAGTCACGAGCCATGTGGCCCTGCCCGCCGCATGCGTAGCATTGTCTGCCTCTCAAAAGACTGGCTCTGCGCTGTGTTCCACTCAAAGCTGAGGCAGTGTCTTGAGGTCATCTGCCTGAAGGTCTGGTCTTCCTGGAACCATGAGTCATCCATCGACTGCCTGCTGCAGAAGACTCTGCTATGTGTCACCCCGCGGTAGGTCTCGCTGCTGATGCAGGCTCATCAAGGAAGCTCTCAATGAGAAGGGCTCGCTACAGTACACCTGCCTGGGTCGGAATGCTGAGGGAGATCAGTGATGCCCTGATCTCATGCCTCAATCCCTGCTCAAAGTTCCGGGCCCTGAAGAATGGGTCCCATACCATGTCTGTCGAGGAGTGTGAGAGATCGGTAAATCTCACCGAGTACTACGCAACCGTCAATCTGCCCTGCCGTAGCTGAAAAAGCTCCTGGATGCGCACCACATGGAGGGTGGCCAGGACGAACTCCGAGCAGAAGAGGCTATCAAAGTCCATACAAAGAAGAGATGCCTCGTCGTGCACCTGGAGAATCAAGATCCACCATCAGCCCGCTACCGCGTGCAGTAAGCTCGCTGCGAGGATCACCATGACGTCTGCTGCTGTCCTCACTGACCTGAAAACCCGCACAACTGCCTCCAGCCAGTCCTCGGCTGCCTGGGGGTCTGTCTCCCTGCGGAACCTGGGTGGTCGCTGGTGCTGAAACACATACAGTGCACATAGGCGATGTGCATCGTCAGCGGCTGGGGCTGGAAGCATCGGTGGCTCGGCGGGTAGAGGTACCGCCGGTGCCTCAGCTGTCAAAGGGCCCTGTACCGAGGCCTCGTCGCTCGGTGGGCTATCGTCACGCACAACTCTCGGAACCCTAGATGTCTGCTGTCGTGGGGCCATCCTGAAAAGGAAATAGGTGTGTCACGGTCAGAACAGTATACCTGGTGAGCTAACACAATGTAATCACAGAGAAAACTTGAAACACACATGCAATCAAGGTTTTCGTGTATTAAGTCGGAAATCAGAAGTTAGGGTCCTGGTGTACGGATACGTCAGCCGCCGCACCAACACTGGACTCCCTGGACTGATAACCACACCCAATACGCTTAACACTATTGCTTCACTTAGAAAAAGATCAGAGTCCAAAGTTCTGTGGTAGAACCGAACTCCTCTGATACCAATTTGTCACGACCCATCTTTGGGGCCCGTGCCATGACTACCCCAAGCTCGCCTTCCATAGGCCAGGGGCTGGCGACTAGCACCAAGGCGTAAATCAAGGTAAAAGGGAAGGCATTGCCTTTGTAATGTAAACAAAAAACATCACAGAGCAAGAAAGCAGAAGTAAACACTAAGTAAAAACTGAGTACAACAGTAAGTGCAGAAAAGTAAGTGGGCCAGTATATAAACCCAAACTGAAAGTAATTACAACTGGAAAGAAAAAACAGAAACTGAAAAGTAAAGTCACAGCATCGAGCCATCCACTAGAAGTCCCACCTAAAGGGTGAGTACATATAACCTCCATAGCTCCTCGGGTCCAACCGCCCGTTCCGAGTACGCCCCGCCCAGTGGTCCACCTCCGGGTACCGACCTGCTCCGTAAGACTCAACCGCGATCAGCGCTGTCCGTCGTCTGCAACCAACACAACGTAGTGCGGGCATAGCCCGTGCAGGGGTGAGTATAATCTACTCAGTAGGGACCCCGAGAACCCCGAAGGTCTCCTAAAATCCACAAAGGATAATCCACAAAGGAAGGATACAATCCCGAAGTAACATTTGACACTGCTTAGGTATATGCCCATACATATACCAAAGTCATCAATTTCAGTTCGTCTCCAACATCTGAGCTCAAGTACAAACAAGTCCACACAGGAAATCACAACCCATTCCACACAGGAAAGAAAAACGTAATCCAAACATGATAACACAACACAATCCATAGAGGAAAGCAAAACAAGATTCAGCTCACACATGTATACTTCTTCGTATGATGATAGAGATGACCAGATATAGCCACTGATTCATCTAAGTTGTCGGACCCACAAAGGATCAATAGGTAATAACCCTCGCAAAGACCCACACAGGATCAGACCCACACATGATCTGTATGTGTTGGACCACACAGGACCGCTGAGCGCTGACCCACATAGGATCGGACCCACACAGGATCTGTGGCACTGATCCACGTGGGATCGCTGAGTGCCGTTGTCGTCGCCGTCGAGTCCACTGAGGATCTCTGTACTGTCGTCGTTGTCGTCGCAGTCGCTGCCAGATCTAGGGTTCCCGCACACAGAAAGCTCGTTCGGGAGGGTCCTCTCCATGAGCCGAGAGGCTGATACATCAACTGAAACAAAGTCCGGAGTTGATGTATCCAAAAGTTATGTATCGCCAATAGGAACTCAACGTCACAGACGGCGCGTCAATCAGACGCCCAGTCTGAGAGTTATTGGCTTTTTCATTTCAGGGGCCCGGTTGGTTTTTAAGTCAAAACCTACCCGACTGTACACCAACTGCGTCCAAACCTCAAGCGGAGTAAGCCAAAAGATCCGTCTCACTTAGAGGAATCCATCAAAGTCCACGGCACGCCAATCGAATGTTCGGAGCTTAAGTTATAAGTGTTTCCGCTCTGAGGGAACGGTTGGTTTCGTGTACAAACCAACCCGTATGAACCCAAAGTATTCCGAAACATGAGTGTAATAAGTCAAAATGACCATCTCGATCCAAGGATCACATCGCCACTGACGGTGCGTCGATCGGAGGTCCGTAGCCCATGATATGGGCAAAAAACCGAAAGAGGTCCGAAAACGGGGGGTCTGGGCCCAGACCGACCTGGCCCAACCCCCCCTGGGTCAGCTCGAACTAGGTCGACCCGACCCGGGTCTGGGTCCGACCCCGCCCGGCCTGGGCATGACCCGGCTGGAACTGGTTGGGGGGCCCGCGGGTCAGCTCGGCCGTTATGGCCGAGCGAAGCGGGGGGCGCACTGCCCCTTCGTGAAGGAGCCGCGACCCCGTGTGGGGCCGCCCTTGCCAGTGGACGCGGCCGGCTGCCGCGTCCCGTCCCCCACCGGTCCCGCGCGGTTGAGGGACCGCACCCTGCCGCCGTGGTTTCATCCGTGGCGGCTCCTTCCGGCGGCGCGCCGGCGGGCTACTCCACAGACCACCTGATGAGTTCCGGTGGTCGGAAATGTGCGCCGTCTTCGCCAATGGCCCTCCTGGGGTTCGTCCTTCACTGCGAGTACCTCACATCGCCCATGTGGCTCACTTTGTCATCGTCCGCTAATCCGCACATCAAGAATGAAAGGAAGGTGGGTTCAGACTTGTTCGTTGGTCCGCACCCACCGTGTTAGTAGTTTTAAAAAGTCTTCCGACAAATATTTAAACAAACCACAGATATAATCACATAGATTAAAAAGAACAAACACCCCCTACCTTAACGTTTTCATCGAACGTGAGTTCGTCGTGGAATTAACCGTCACGGAAGAAGAGGATCGTCGCGTCGCAGAAGGGGCGTCGCTGTCGTCACGGTACACGGCGTCATGTCGTCGATCTCCGAGGGTTCGATGCTCTTCGTCGCCCTTCTTCAGAGGCCGACGTTCTACGTGTTCTTCGCTGTCTTCGGGAAGGAGGATGAAGATCTTCAAGCTTTAGAGTTTCTCGAAATCCTCTAAACAAGCCACCCCCAAGTAAAACAAGAGTTGGTCTTATTTTATTCCCATGCCAACAATTAGAAATTCAATGTTAAGAAACAAACCATTAATTCGATGAATTAATTGCAACGACTTAACTGCCCAATTAATGAGGCGTTTATTAACCCAAATAAAAGCACGGTTGACTTTATTTAAAAGAGGTTTTCACGGGTTTGTTACTTAGGGGGGAAGAAATGGTGGGGTTCGTGTGGGCCCCACCTCACAAATATCTTACCAATTTGGTAGGATATCGTGGGTCCCACCTTATCCGCTTAACCTGGCTTAAGTGGCTTTAAGTGAAATAAAATAAAGTGTCGCACCACTTTTATTTTATTTCTTAACTTAACCCCAAAAAATAAAAACAACACCTGAGAAAACGCAACTCCGAAAAAGGCGTTTCTAAGAAAATACCGGCGCTGCGATTCCATCGGTGCCCTCAGAATTCGATTCCGAGCACTGGTTCACAAGTTAGAAAAACCCGCTCGTTCGTTCACTGAACGTACCTGAGACAAACATTAGAAAATGATTCTGGGTACACTGGGCCTCGGAATCAGGTGACGTCAGAAACTCTGTTCTTGTAAAATTCCAAAGAAAATTAAGAAAAAATATTTCCTTGAATTTTACGGGTCTTTACATGGGTGAAAATTGACGGACCACCCTATAAGAGGGAATATCTAGATCATAGGGTTCTGTGTGTAGGTGGATGTAGAAGAGGATATTTTATGGTAGTAAGAGGTGAAAGGCAGTATTGTTTCGATCACCACCCCTTGGTGGTCCATTACTAGCTTAGTGAGCTGGAGGATAGTGGAAACATTAGTTGTCGGCTATATAGTCATTTTACCAAGAGTATCCTAGGTTGACTAGATGTACACTCTAGGTCTTTTTTACTTTTTTTAGAATTGATGATAAACACTATTGTGAGGTACTATTTTCTTGCCACATTCCTCAGGTGATTTTTAATGTTTTTCAGAGGCATCGGTAAAACTCTATGTTGGTGGTGATAAACATTTCTTTAAAGTAATTAGGAGGATAGATCCTTTCCCCAGTGAGAAATGTGTTGGTGATATGAGTAAAACTGCGTGGGTGAGTCAATGTCACCCAATTTCTATAGTACTTCGGAATGGTGAACAATTCCTTCTGACTTGTGTCAAAATTGTGGGGTTTCATGATAGGTTTTTATAGATGGGGGGACTTCTAATACCAAATTTATAAACATGGGTAGACCATTTTTAGTAATTAATACCCACATGTGTTTGACATTATCTTTGTATGCAAGATGATTTAGGTGGATGAAGTGTAGTTTAATGTGGCATCATACCCATTAGAAATTATGATTATTTCCACAGTAATATTTATTCATGAGACATGATACAAAACCTTGCAGGTGATTCAACAGATCCAAAATTTAATTTTATCGAGTTGTAGTGGATGAGTTCTTTTGTCTTGTGTGTTCAAATTGGAGTGATGTTGGTCTCTACATCCAGTTAACAAGATGGGGTTCCACTAGAACCTATGAATGCAGATGGACTGTAGTGATTGGTGTTTCCCAACTATCATAGTTAAGGTGATATATTCCAATAATGTTTCATGTTGTTGACCTAATTTGATATGGATTCAAGGTGAGGTTGGGCCTTTTTGGTTCCCTGGAGTGTGTGGTAGTTTATAGCATTGGAACACTTGGTCAGCACACTGAAATGAGAGTCCCAATAGAGAGTTTAGCTTTTGTAATTCTTCCTAATATAAAACATTCTAAGGATGGAAATACTAAGAGTTTGGATGCTATTTTCACTCGTGTTTTCTCTTTTAATTGTTTGGAATATTTATAATATTATTCATGAATCCAAGTGCACATTCAGCAAAGGATTCCATGGCCCGGAGAGCCGTAGAGAAGTGATATTAGAAATACAAAATATATTTTATCATTAATGCTTAATTTCTTTTCAAATGTGTAATAAATCCCAAGATGAGTCTTGGGTGTCAATTAGAAGGTCGCAGTTGAGATCAGAACGTGGTGTTTACCCTATCCATGAGAAAAAAATTGTTGGGTTTGGGTGGTCAGTTAGAGGTGAGCTATTAGTGGATAGATAAATAGTGTTTTATGGATTTAATTTAAATTCAAATCCATTAACCCATCCCCCCTAGTGCTCAC
Organism: Viscum album; assembly: GCA_963277665.1. Taxonomy (NCBI): domain Eukaryota; kingdom Viridiplantae; phylum Streptophyta; class Magnoliopsida; order Santalales; family Viscaceae; genus Viscum; species Viscum album. The sequence goes on along the minus strand of OY728126.1, from coordinate 1,989,945,347 downwards.
TGTAGGATCCCCCTATCCCATTACCATTTGTCGGGACAGACCATCCATAGTGATGTGGCGCCGCTAAATCTAATGTCTGATGTTGGTCATTTCAAGATCAAGAATCAGGGGGATTTAATTGTCATTTCATACCTAAAACTTCAATGTTTCTCCAAAAAAATGTGGTTTTGAGTATTAAGTGTTGATACCCTTTTTTATGAAACATTTGAATGTTTTAAAGCCCATAGAAACATTTTATGGACACATTGAGGTGCAATCTATGTGTTTCGGGGAAGAAAGGGGTGATTCTAGCTGGTAAAAGGGAAATTTACGAGGTAATTCCATTCTACATTGAGTTTTGTGAATTGTGGAACATTGTGTTGTCTTCCTAATCTGGGAAGATCTCTTTTGGAGACTACACACTCTATAGCACAGTTACATGCCATGTAGTGACCCTAAGCCTTGTGGTTGTGGGACATGGTTGGGGAATCCATGTGAACGTACATGGCCATATAAAAGTACACATCATGAGTACATGGGCATGAGGTTCCAAACATGTACATAGGAAGAGGGAAATTCTATAGATCATTCATTCACGTCACACCATCTACCAATGGGTATATGTCATGTGCGAGACATAGTTGGCTGAGTTGTACGGAAGGAATACAATATAGAGGGGATTGGTGTGGCATGACATGTCATGTGCCTCCTGTACATAGTGTGAAATCCCACATGGTCATCCAATCCATGCACCATTGTCCATTTCAAGGTGTTCAAGTAGGGTCATATGCCATTTAGACAACCTTACATGTTGTTTTCTCTCCACCTAGATGAGTTTCCACCCAACATATTTTCACTTTGGGGGATTAGATTGAGGCCTATGGCTTGCCTATGTAGATCAGTTTTCTATGTAGAACATGATGCTGGCAAGATTTATGTCCTGTTATGTGAAATGTGAGCATTGTTTTGGGTTTATAGGGATGGATATGGATGAACATAAGTGGTTGAGTGAGTTACCTTCCTCTATTCCAATGAGGGTATTGTGTTATGTCACATCCTCGGTATAACATTATGATCACCTAAATAAGATGTGCTCGGATAGAGTTTCTTTATCCCTCATGATAGGATGGAGTGGGATCCTCCATCATATTTTTAGTGTTTTTTCATCCCTCAAGAGAGTCTGAGATTGTATCCTCAAGCATAAATTTTCCCTATACAAGGTTCTCGGAATCGTCTTGACGAAGACTACATGAATATTGATCCCCTATCAAGTAATATATCTCTGAGAAATTGTGGAATTGTAAGATATATGCTCCCCTACACTATGGGAAGTTTCAATAGGGTTGTGGAATCATGATATATATGATTCTCTACTCAATAATGGGTTTATATTGGGTTGTGGGATCATTGGTTATATATTCCATTACATTTAATGTTTTTCTTAGTGGGGGTTTTGGAATCATCTTTTCCAACACTACATTTGAGGCAATCCCCTATCAGAGTGATATGCTAGTTTGGGAGTTAGATCGGGTTTTTGTGTCCCCTAATGGATCTTGGGAGTGATCCCCTATATGAGATAAACCATTCGGTTTCCAGATTGGGTTTCTGTTGTCCCCCAGAAGATCCTGGGAGTGATCCCCTATCCAAGGAGATATGGTTTATTTTTTTCTGACTAGGTTCATAGTGTCCCCCAATGGGACCTAGGAGTGATCCCATTTCCCAGATATTATAATTTTTTATGTTCCTAATGGTTATTTACCATCACCCATCTAAGATGGATTATATCTCCTATATGAGGTTTGAGATATGCTGGGTTCCAACATGAATTTCTTTATGTAATGGCCTGACAAGTGTGTTATCATAGAATTATGCCTTTGGATAGTGGTGATGTTCCATTGGATTTTTAGATACCCAATGGGGGTATATCTTGGAAATACCCTCATGGATGATAGATATATCGTCTATGGAGTGTATCCATCAGATGAGTGACTTCTCGTATGGTTGTCCTCATGGAGTGTGTATTCCCTAAAAATGTGTTACCTTGAGAACACTGAGTAGGATCATATAATAGAATATGAGATTCGATCCTCATGATACTTGGAGGAAGAGATTATTATATCTATGTTTTCTATTCTGCGAGTCCTTTTGGTTTTATCGTGTTGTGGATGACACTGCTAGTGGACTGCATTGACTAGTCGTTTATAGCCATGGATGATCAAGATGGATTTTATCCCTCATTGGGGTTCCATCTACATAGTTAGTTCTTACAATATCATTTTTATATATTTTATTTTTGGTATTTGGGGAATCTACAATGTTTTTTTTATACTCACCCCTTCATGGGATTTTTCTACACATGTTGGGACTTGTGAATACCAATGGCCTTTCAACGGAGTCTTAGGAGGTCTCTAAGAAATTAGAGACCAGTAAGATGGAATAACTAAGTTTACTTATATATATGGTCTTAAGAAATTACATGTAGTTCCATTTTATAGTGTTTCCCTCCATCAGTTGAAGTTACTCTCTTTTTCAGTTCATCTTTTGGTGGGCCTGCATTTTTCTCTTACAGTACATTTTCATTACTCTGGTTGTAGGATAGGTATAAGCATACATTTTATTTTCAATATTAATATCTCTAAATTTTTTCATGGAGGTTTTTGTGGGTGTGTGCATACATGTATGATAGGCTAATGAGTCTCTTGTGTCTGTTATGCCTACATGGTGATAGACACCATCCCCTGGCCTATAGAGCTGAGCTTGGGGAATCACAGATCATGACATAATTTGGATTTGTAATGACATAATATCATTATTTAAATAAGAATACAATGTTCCAAGGATTTATATTAACTAAAATATTATGTTCTTCACGTTTTTGTTTGTGAACTATAATGAAAATTCATGAAAAAATGATGTAATATCGATGTATGAGAAGCCTAGTTTTCCAAACAACCCATATATATGGACTCATCACATATTAGGAATAACATATATCCAACGTACATAAACTCATTAATTGGTTATAATGGTATGAAAATAATATTAATGAATCCACAATAATGTTTTCATAGTGTAAAATACATATATAATAACTTTTCTTTCTAATGTAATAGTGTCTAACCCATGTATAAGAGTGTATCTCTTTGTTGGTATAGAATTGAAACCATTTTTGTATTAACATGTCTCTCAATTTAAATAACATCCAGAAAATGTAATACAATCTATCTATTAGTGGGAATGGTATAAAATAATATGACTCTTTGTTTTTGATGAATTCAAATGTTATATAATACTTCGATATATTGGTTAGAATAGCATTCAATGCACAAATAAAATCATCTCTCTTAGTCAGTATGACATCTCACCCACATACAAGAATATATCCCTCATTTTAAATTTCATTAATCCATTATACTATAAATTTGTCTTAGGTTGGTAAAACATAGAACCAATACACATGAATTGATTAGATCGATTGTAATTTAATTCAATCAATATGAAACCATATCACAACATAGGTTAGTAAGAATAGACATTAAAAAAAACTATTTATATAAAACTAGTTTGTAATTATTCTACTCAAAGAGATTATATAAGATAAAAATATATTGAAATAAAAATATATATTCCAAAATATATATAATATGACAACAGATGGAATCATTTTCAGTCTATTCATGTTTTCAAATTATCAATATATGTCATCGAATCATGACTAAGAAATTCATTATATCTATACCATATATGGAAAACATATCTTGTAAAACATAGAACTAGAAAGTCTCATTTTCTAATGTTGAAATCTTGGAATACTGAAAAAATATCTACATACTTTTTCATCTTTAGGTTAGTTTACCATCAAGTGTACAACCAATGTCAAAAATAAATTCCATAATTCTACAAGTAGAAATACAATTCCAAATTATCTCCCTTGAAAAAACCAGTTGAAAATATTCATTATCTATCCTTATGAAATAATATTATAGCTCCTTTCTTCATACTCATGGAACCCATACAAAGGGTGAAATATAAGCCTCATCACCACCACAATCTTATACCCCTACTCCTCAGTATTTTGACTCTCCCAACTCACTAGAAAACACTAACCCATATAATATACCCATTTCTATTTCTCTATTTTCTAATTAAAATGTTTATTTTCTAAATGAATATCCAGAATACCATACCTCTTGGTGGTACATCACATAACCTCATAAAAGACCTTAATAATTCACTCATGTCATTCATCAATGATTAACACCCCTCAAGGTCCCATTCACTAACAATAAAAGTTATTCCCCCTAAACAAGACCATAAAGATACTAAAGGATAATGGGAATTCATTAATGATTTACTCCATGGACCAATTATGTCAATTTTAATAACCAATAACCATAATAAACTCCTTATTCTAATGCTTGAGTTGAACACACTAGCTTACCATCATTTATATTTAGAAAAATTTATAAACCTATATATAAAATAGGCAATTTTTGGGAGCTCTACCATGATACATAGTAAATCCATCATGAAAATCTAGTTTCAACCTCAAATAATACCCCATTGATCAACATAAACATCCATAAACCTTCTATCTCATTTAGGAGAATCTATAATAAATTATAAAATATTTAAAATTAATTTGACATGTATTTTATAATTAATTCAATTAGGTATAATTCAGAAAAATCCATCTAGGAGTGTAACTATAGAAAATACTCATGAAACATGTTCTTCATCATCAATAATAAGAATTAAAAGATATCCCAGGAAAAAATCCATAATTTCTTATCCTAAATCATTAGAAAATTTCATCAACAATCATTTGAATTCATGGATAAACAAAATTAGTTGATTAACTCAATAGAACCACCTCCCGACCTTGGAATTTATCCTCCCATTTTCATTCACTATAATTAAAAAACCCATTTATTTTTATGTGCTCCCACCAAGATCTAGTCCAATAATCACCAATTCCATAGTACCAATTTTAGTAAATTAGGGGGAAAATATAATGGAAGAATAGAATAAAAAGGAAAAGAATTAACATCCGAAAATATTCTAAAAAAACATAATCCAATCCCCAATGATAATTGGGAATGGAAGGTAAAATAATAGGTTAATGGGTGGACTTATTTTTTAGTATAATAGATGGATGAAAGAATACAATTCGTTGTATTTAAAAAAAACTAGAAGTTCCCATTTTTTTCCTTTATTAAAACAACAATTTTTTGGCCTACATGGTACATAATGCAGCTAAACCAGCAACCCAATGGATTATTGGATGCCCATTCAAAATCCACTAGCCACCCAGTGATGAATACCTAAGGCCACCAACTAGTGTTCCCTATTGGGAGACCGTAGTAATATTTTCACATACCCTGTGTCATTTAAATTTCAACAAAGTATAATCCTTTTTTTATGCAATGTATCCCTCTTTCTTAAAGATAAAAATGATGCTTTCTATTTATAATTTGATTATGTTCCATGTATATAAAAATAGAAATAGTTTAACATAAATGTCAATTTACGGGAGAGGAGGTAAAATATACCTATTCAATTTATATACATTATGTATTCATCGAAGAAATATCAGTTGAGAAACATTATGCATTTTTTCATCTCCCACTTTTTAGCGCATAATGCCGTCAATGTATCTAATCCTAGAATTTCTTCTATTTGATAAAATTATAGAAAATTGGGTTCTATTTTCTCATACTATTATTATTCATTTCTAATTGGTTTTTTCATTATCATAGTAAGATCATACAAATAGTTTGAGAAGAAAATATTACATTCTTGATCCATGTAACCATTCATGATAGAGCCTTCCAGATGATTCTTGTTCTAAAAATAATATTGCATTGTGTACATATTTTTTTGTTGGATACATCCAACTGAAAACAATAGATCCTATAAGAAGTATTTTCGTATGAATATGGACACTCAGATACAACATGAATATGAAAAATGATGGAGGAAATATTTTATCTAACTCACACAAAATTAATTGTGACTCTACTAGAATTTTCTTGCAAGAACGACATGGAAAACTTCATAACACAAATATCTCTAAAAAATTGGCACAAGTAAAAAACTGAAACCCTTGCATTATTGAAAAAATATGATGTATTGTTATTAGAATCAACACATGTAGAAAGATGTGATAATCATGAGTGTTCAAGGATTTCATCTTCAACTCTCTTCAATTGAAATGTTTTGATACATTTCTTGAATAGCCATCAGGAACATTAATAGTATATAGTACTTCCAAAAACATATATTTTTCTATTGGTTTCATCACATAAGAAGCACATGGAACTTTCCATTTATTATCATTCGCACACATATGATGTAATTCTTGTTTGATGCCACAATCCACCAAGTCACACCAATATCGCCAATTATCTAATGTATTTCCATTTACATTTAGAAGAATAAAAAGAAACATTTTTCACATATTCATTCCAATGTGAATTATGTATAAGCAAAGATGTAATAAATTCGTTGACCAATACAACCACTCAAATAAGATACTCCTCTTCTTCTGATTGTAACAGGTATCATTAGAAAATTTCTTTCTATTTGTAGATTTCATTTGACCGTTAACGAATGAAAACCTTAAATCATTAAATCAATTAATCACATCAGTTCTAGACATACACTTAGGTAGATTTTCATTCTCCATGGTATTTTAAAATATTTGACAATTGTTTCGATATGGATGTTCCATTTGAAAAAATCATCAATGTCCTTTAAAACTAAAATATCGGTGATATTTCAGTGTTCTGGATCGAGTATTCTTCATAAAAATAGGATATGATTTTTTTTCCTTTGTGATCCATCTAGAAATCATTTCATAAGTAGGAAAATAACTATTAATCCATATAAGCACATCACACATCTGAAATATGTATTTTTAACATAAATTTTATATGCACACACCCACATCCCAAAGAAGTTTCAAATCATTTATTAAGGGTTGTATGTATATGTCTATAATATTTTTGGGGTCACAAGTTCCAGATATAAGTATACTCATGATGATGAAGTGTTTTTCATACATATCCTTGGGGGAACGTTATAAAGGTGCATGAAAATTGTCCATGTGTTTTGAAAAGTATGAATTTTCTCAAATAGATTAAAACCATCACATGAATGACCCAACCACACATTACAAACGTCAGCTACAAAATTAGTATATTGAGAGTCAAATATCTTCCATGAAAATACATCTACAAGGTGAAACCACTCGTCATTATTCTTATTTCTCTTGGTATCATGCCATCACATTTTTATTGATATTTTATCAGACATGAAATAATATTGGAGTTTTGGTATCAATATAATGTGCCACAGTACATTCTGTGGTATGTGGGATGGTGTTCCATCATTTTTTGGATTCTATTGTGATGTTCCACATTTTATGCATTCATTTATTTTAGTAGTTTTTTCATAGAATAAGTTATAATCTTTTGGGAAAACATGAATTTTGTTTTTTAAAAATCTTTTTTCTTCAACTAACTTCTATTCCATATAGTGTTTTGAAAGGAATATATATATCCTATCGATGTAAGTCCTTCAATAAGGTAATAATGTAATCGATGGCAGTGTTAGAAATTCCATACATTGTTTTCCCAGGAAACTATAAAATTAAAAATTTCTTCTTTATCTTTTTACCACATTGCCTGTATACTTGAGTTGTCATAACATCATTCTATTTTTTCAATCTGTAAACATCTTCATTTTCATTAGATGTATCATGTGTGCCTATATTGAAGTCTTATTGGGTCGACATCTTTTACTAATCAAGATGACGAATAAATGGAAACTGACCGTAGTAAAATTCTCCAATCCAATCAACTCAATTAGATCATCATCATTTTGAGATTCCATTTTATAAACATTGTGATACCACACATCATAGTTTGATGGAAATCTATATTCAGTTATATGGTAACTAAATTCTTCAAGGCTCAACCATGGACTTCCAACACAGTTATATCATGGGCAATGTATATGACCACTCTCTGAAGCATTTTCAAATTTTAAATCTAAAAATCAATACAAATTGTTATGAAAATATCTTGAGATCCAACCAACTTCACACATCCAACATCAATTCATTATTTAAAATTTTTAAAACACTCATTCCATGAAATCCATTCAATAAGATTGAGAATTAATAAAAAATATTATTATGAAAATTAAAATTGTTCACTTTATCTAAAACTATAACCGTCACAATATGTAGCTACATATTGAAACAACGAATTGGGAATTATTGTATTGTATTAACATTGATTTTAGATTGTGTAAGATAAAACAAAATGACGCATAGTGGATTTTAAAAAAAATGTGGTTTAGTTCCAATATAAAACATTATACTCTCCTCATGATAATAACCCAATACTATGCACATTTATTTAAAAAAAATAAAATGAAGCATAACATGGATCAGGTTTTACATGAAGTAACAACACACTAGGATATCATGGATACAACTGGCCGCCACTATAGTTATTCATACGAATAATATGTAAAAATAATAAACAAGAATTATTGGAGTTAATACTTTTAAATAATATGATAATTGATTAATAAATATACATTAAACACAAGAAGAACTCAAATGTAAAATAAAACCAAGAGTGTGAATAGTGTATTGTGTTTTTGATGCAACTCAGTATTAGATTAACATTAGTTGATGAATTATTTTTAAGTATATACCTCATTAAAGATTAAATGATGAATCATTCTTTGAGTTGTTGTAAAAATTCTTAGAAAATAATTTGATTTCTGGAGATGTATTTAACATAGTACCCTCATATGTTCCATGCACCCATTTCATTTGAGACATTATCGAATTTATAATGAAATACTAAAAAATTATCCACTAAGGAACAATAATAATTAATTCTTCATATTGATAATATTTTTTGAAAGTATTAAATTGTATGATATTCCTTAAATCGTAATATATTCATCAATCATATTGAAAACCTTATGGTGTAGCATTGATTGCAATCCACCCATGAATTTGAATTTTTTAAAAAAATACAATTCATTAAAACTCAAGGTATTACAAACCAATTCATTGTACACTCCCTTATCACCCGATCACACTGCCAAGATCGTTCTCCAATGAGTCACATGTCATAAAACCTAGGATCATTCAATTAAAAAGATACCATGATTCTCATCAATGTCATATTTATTATGAAAAAACCACCCTTGGAGCTTACTTCCCAAAAATACTTTGAATCACACTCAGGCCATGGATTACTAAATGATCACTAGTCACTCAGACATTACTAAAAATAAAAGAAGAACATACACATGATCTGTCTATTCTAGATCCAATGATATATGATCATAATAAACTATATCATCAAAAAACCACGCCCAAAACCAATAGGTCTAGGTATCTAATGAATCATTCCCTCTTCATATAATCATTATTCCAAAATTACATCTCATAATTTAAATTAAATGTATTTAAATAATTTAACATATCCTCACATTTACCATCACAAGGGTATCAAAATAATCAAGGTTAATAGTTCCCATCATGAACCATATTTTTATGATTACCTTTAATACATCAAATAATAAAAAATATATAAAATTAATAAATTAAACACCATGTTTTAAAATACATCCATTGCACAAATGGAATATGTTTACATCATCAGAGGACATCCCAAAATAATATCTATATGTTCTTTCCTCAAAAAACCTTTTGGATTGGGTGGGTATAAGTCCAGTAAAAAGTTATACAAGAAACCCATATAAACCTCATTATTCACACATTAAACAACTAAACCCTATGCCATTTGAAAATTCATTCAATCATAATAATATAAATGTCATGTTAATCCTATATGCCACATACAATGAATGTAAAAAATAATCTTCTCTATATAGTCCATGTTCCAAAACTAGAAATTACAATATCAATTCAGAACATCATACACGAGTAAATATCTTAACTGTAACATTGATAATCAAGAAGCACAATTTCATAACCCTATTAACCTATAATTACTAATAGTTATGGGTTCACGACTCACTTATTTTAAGACTATCACAAGTACAACACATTCCTATCACCAAATAATTATCCCAAAATAGAAATATTAATAAAAAACACTCTAATATTGATTTCTAATGCCTGAAATAAATGAAAAACAATACAATCTAATATCATGAACAACAACTCCACAGGTTCACCTCCAGATACCTCAAATAGTTTCAACTTGATATATCATACATTGGAAGTTTCAAAAAATCAATATAGTCTTCAAAAATTTTATTTGAGCTAATAAAGAGGCCTATAACCCCATTGAAGATCTATTTGGTAGGTTTTTGGTTATAATGGGGTCAGATTACTATGATGGTTATTCAAATAATCAAATTAGATAAAAATGATGAAAGAATTAATAATGGAAAATTCATCTAGGCACCACCAAGAGGCTAGTGAGCCAAGGAAGAATGCTATCATTCATACATGGTCAATGGATGATCCTTGGGATATACAAAATTTCAAGTCCCACTAATTTCACCACTAGATTTGTAGTGCACCCAACTGAATATCCAGTGCATTGTTTCTACATCCATGTACCCCACTCATCCACCATCCTCTACGAATTAACTATAAGATCCCCTTTTTCTTTAAGCTAAGCCTCCATGTGATAACAAATGAGACAACACATAATATCCTCAAAAAATAACATTTAATGTAAACGATGTTAAAATTCTCCCTTTTTAATGGCTTCTCATCCCCATGTAGTTTCCTTGATTTTATTTATTGAACCACTCAAGTCACAATGTCCAAAGATATGAATACTTCTCCAAGTCCCCTCTTTAACCCAACCATCAAATGATCTGACTTTGAAAAGTGGAACCATATTCCCTCACCACACATTCTTGATGCGGTGTGATATATGTTTCGAGCACTCCTCGATTGATGTGATATGATAAAACTTAATTTTATCACAATCATTCACATTTTCTAGACATTGCATCTACCTTTACAGTAGAGACAGAATAAAGAAATCAGGAATACCACCATACCATAGAGGAAGATCCAAAGGGAAATATGTTATACTAATACGTTTGGTAATCTCAAACTGTACAAAAATCGTGGATCTATATTTCAGTTCATTTATTAATATATTTTAAAATCATGAAGAGGTACCCACATCGAAACATGGTCACCCATAACAAACATCAAAGATTACAACATATGGCTAACTTATATATTTTTTCTAATCTACATGTATATTAACCACACCTGGATTTGTTATACCATATTAGATGTGTCTTGTGTTGTACTTGTCCCATAACTACTTCATATATAGGCTCATTCAAAATTATTAGTATACAACATGAATGTCCACATAGAACTACATAAAGAGACATTTGTACAAAATCCTAGAATCTGTTCTTTAACTTGAACTCAACCAAGGCCAAGTGATCACCACATGTTCCATTGACTACTAGAACACATTCCTAAATAATATATTATAATATCCATATCATTTACTATAGTTGTCCAGCTATCATCATATGATAAAATATATTATGTTTTAGTTGGGTCTCTAATTCCTTCTATAAGAACTTATGAAACATGAATGTGAAGTGAGACCCCCCTATAAGGAATGATGCACAATGGAACTCTATTCAAGGGCATAAAATTCCATAGATAATTTTTTTTGAATAGGACGAATCATGATTTTAATTGATATTCTACTAGAGGAATAATGTGTTATGTTTGGAAAATTATGATACAGTGTTATCAACACTTTTTTGTGGAAGAACAAAAAATGATTTTAATCAGTTTTGGATTTCATGTTGGGAGGAAGTGTTAAAAAAGATTTGGGGAGCTGTCATTTAGGAAATATCAAAACAACAAAAAACCATGTATTTAAATAAATCCAAATGAAAATAGGAATAAATGGAGGCAAAACATAATATTAACTTATAGAATTGAAGTGGAAGAACAAAGAATCAGTTGTTGGAAGGAAGGGTTCGCATTCTGGAACAATGTGAGCTTTCATTTAGGAACAATGCATGTGGATTTGGATCTACTATATTTGTGCATTTTTATCCCATTGGTTTTAAAAAACTATTGGGAAATTTTATCACAATGAACCTATCCTAAGTGCTCAAATAAACAGTTGGTAAGGGGGGTAAATATTCCACTATCCCAATAATTTTTTAAACCCATTGGAAAAAATGTCACCTACCCCAATGGTTAGAGATAACTGTTGTTAAAATTATCTCTAGTAGGGACTATCCCAAAGTTTTTTCAAACTATTGTTAAAATACACTCTAAAAAGTCATATTCTAGTGGCTTTCCTCAAGCAGTTTGTATAGGTACCATGTCCTATTGGTCAATCTAAACCATTGGGATAAGGGAATTGGTATAAGAGGGATTTTTAGTAGTGCACCCATCACACAATGAGGACCAAATTTATTTGTTCCACAAGACAAAAAAATTTATCATATGATATACCTTGAAATTAAATGGGTATCATAAATGTTTAATTATATCATATGGAAAAGTCATAGGTTTCATAATCATTTCATCATAACATAACTAGTGAAAAGAAGTGGGTTTCATAAGAATTTTTTCATCATATAACCAGGGGAAGATAAATGAGTTTCATCAATATAATTCCATAAAGACATAAACCATTATGGTATATAATATGAATGGTATCATTGGATAATATCCCCAGTAGGTTATAGGTAACAAAAACTGATGTCATCTTATATGGAAGATAATTTTGAATGATCATTTAAAACAAATCTAATGGAAAATATACATTCTGTTTTGAAAAAACACTTTTAAAATATAAATAACATTGGAAAACATTTTCATTGAATATAAACTTGGAATATTATAATCGAATCAGTTAAAATTATTTAAAAGATTTCACAAATATAAAATATTTTAAAAATAATTTCCACTGAAAATAACCTCTGAAAACCATTAAAGAAAGAGTTTAATGTCCATAAATACTGTTTTTAAACATAAATTATTTTCAAAATTATTTTCTTTGAATAGGATATAAAATATTTTTTAAAATATTTTTTTAATTTTTTTATTAAACATAGTTTTTCAATGAGACATATTTTCATATGAAGAATGAAATAAGGTTTACTTTTCGTAAAAACTTTTTATTAATTATCCTAATTTCCAAAAAAAGTAAATATAGGATAATTACATGAATATATCATGAATAAGTAGAGGATAAGAAAATTATAGACATTTATGTAGATTTGGATCATTATATTTAAATAATTGATACTTAATTGTAATCAATCTCGATAAATTATGAGATTGTAACATTTTATCATTAAGTCTTTGGTATCACTGAATAATATTCCACAAGAAGGGATACGGGAAAATGAAACATGTAATGTCATGGGGATTAATAAATTCATGATATTAATTATTAAGGGGGATGTAAATACACTTCATGGAATAATATTTTTTCATAACATAATGTATATCTCAAAGAAGTAAATTTGAGGCAAAAATTTATTAATGATTTGGTATCTTTAGAACTGTAAACACCATGAAATATAGATACTAAAATTCATTTGTAAATACAAATAATATTAATTATAACCAATATAAAATAAATTAATGGTAATTATATACACAATATAAAATAAACATTTGGTGAATATTGTATTTTTTTCATGTGAAGTAAAAGAGATACGAGAATCCCTTACCATAAGTATTAACTTCCATAATTCTCCATAAAACCTCTAGTATAATAAATATAAGTTTATTATAAATCCATTATGGAATAATATTCATATATATCATACCATATATTATTTTCTTATGAAATTCTATTACTTGTTTATTAACTATTCCATGTTAATGTTATGTTTCAAGTAATAACCACCTTACTTTTTGTCAATGTTTTTATTTCATATATTCTATTATTCTTACATTAGTCATGAATTAATCATATCAAAAATTATAAACATGATATGAATAATATATATAGTCATTATATATTTATATATAACTATCTAACAAATATTTATATAGAAATTAAATACAATGTAAATTGAGACGGTAGGTCATACATACGCATAAATGTTGTATCTATTGTATTGTCATATTAAAAGAATAAAATCATATAATATATTACAATTTTATAATAAATTTTACTCTATATATTTCACACATTTTTTAAACCCATTCATAATACATTCTATATAATGCGTGAATGAATCACATCCCTTTGTGAGGAAATAGTCTATAGTACACCCAAGAAATGTTATCGTATTCCCAAAAAATAGAAATAATGATGTTATGTGTGATGAACTAATTCAAGAAGCATTAAAATATCTTAAATATCATAACTATAATATTTAAATTGTATTTTAATCATTATTACCTATTATTAAATGTGGTAATGTAAAAACAAATGACATTGGTTCATGAAGTTGTACTCTACCGAATAGACGAACGATGATTTTGTAACCCATTTTTTCGAAGTGTATATGATTACAGGTTATTGAATTATCATAAAATAATAATATTATATGCACGATACTGTAGTTTTTATGATGTCATGATATAAATATAATTAAATAAGGTTGAGGAAGAAATAAAATAAATTTTCTTGTTGATGAATATTACCTCTTATTCAGGTAATCTTCATAGGTTTTAAATAAATACCTTAATAGGAAAGATTTATGCCCAAAATAATGCTTAAATGAAGAGTATGGGGAATTTGGGATGTGAATTGGGAAGATCATTCTCGATCCAAATGTCTTTACATGTTTTTATAAGTTGGGAGAGTGAGTTCCCTTTTATAGTTGAGGATGAGTGTAATTCTTATAAATACTCAAATGTAATCATTATTGGGTGGTCAATATTACATAAAGTGCATCCAAAATTTATTATTAATGATTTCATGGGTTTATTTGGTCAATATACACCAAAAAACTAGTGTTAAACATTTTCCTATTTCACTTTTATGTTTTCTTATTTTTACCATTCTGGTTTCTCATTATGGTAAATAGTCTTTTTAACATATATAATTTACAATTTAAGAAAAAATTAAAGTTATAATTATTAGATAATTTATTACATATGATTATAAATATTATATAACATTTATAGAATAATGGTCCTATGTGTGTCTTATATTAATTTTAATATAAGTTCATGAATGATACAAAAACACTGCTTTAGCATTAATTATGCTAAGATATTTTTTACTATATAATGGTCAATATATTAATTATAATGGATAAATTGGCCAATGAATAAAACATAATTGGTATTTGTTAAAATTTAATACTAAGTTGGATTAATTTATGATTTCAAATAATTCTAATCATTCTATAAAATATCATTTATTTCAAAATAACATTAATGTTAATTTTGATATTTATCATTTAAATTGAATTTTAAAATATCAAGAATATAATGGAATTAGAATATATTATGTTCATAGATGTTTAAAATGATATATTAATAAAAAATAATTTAAAATAATAATTCATTCAATTTACTTCACATTAATATTTTTAGTATCATGTATTTCATTTAGTTGTTAACTAAATAATTATTTAATGGGAATTTATTAAGACTTTAATGTAATTATTTCATCAATAAAAATTAAAAATAAACTATTATAAAAAAAATTATATTTCAAAATAATGTTTATAACTGAACATATGTTGTTTTTCCTATCCCAAATCATTATAGTTATTTGTATGAAGAAATGCTTTTTTTGCCTTTTTCATTACAGTACATATTATATGGGTCATGTTCAATGGAATAGTGCACGAAAATTCCATATTTTATATTAATTTTTTCCTAAGAAAGAAATTAATTCATTAAAAAAATTAGAATAATATTTTATGTCATTTTGACTCTTATCACTCTTGTTTAACCGTATAGTAATTTCATATTTACCTTAACCATGAAAATTAATTTTTATTGCCTTCAATATTCATGTAGTAAAAAAATAATATTATAATATTATAAATTATAAATAATATTTATTCTTAAAATTTAATTCATTTTTAAAAAATTCTATTCACATATTTAGAAAAAATTAATTTTAAATTAATCCCGGAAACAAGTTGACTATGATGGGTTTTATGGATAAAATTTTAAAAAATTTGGACTTTGTGTCCAAATTTAATATGAAATTTATTCCAAAGAACAAAACTGGATTAATGGATATAAAAATCAAATAACTTTACTTCAAATCCATTGAAAAATATAATTTATCATTATAAATAAGTTAAGCAAAATGTTTGTTTTCAATTAAAATCAGTATTTTTCATTATTCATCACAAAATGAAACCATTACGAAAAATAAAAAAATTAACCCTAAGATAAAATTGATATTCCATTATAAGATATGACTTTTATTTTATGAAATTAATTTTTTATAAATTATAAAAATTTATTTTTAATATAAGATTACCATAAAAGCTTGACAAAACATCTTTATATAAAAACATAGTATTTATGAAAAAATCATATTTATTATCATAAGTTTATTAGGAAAAATATAAGGTGAGTGAAAAAAATGGATTGAATATATAATATAAAAATTTAATTAAATAATTAATAAAAAGAGATTTTGTTAATTTATTGATATAAAACACACAAGTGCACATAAAAAGAGTATGTTCTGAATTTGATTTTCTTTTATTTTCAGAATGGTTTTATTTTCATGTCTAATTAATATGTTATAAAATAATTATATAAACAAATTTTAAAACAAATTTTTATAATTTAGTTAATCCATTTCATATCTATCATTTCAATAGAAAGTTGACAACTATCATACTAAATAATAATATTTAAATTGTATGTCATGTTTTGTTTAAACTCGGTGTTCTATATAATGAATGTTTAGTTAGTGATACATATAGTGTATAAATATAGGGGTTCTGAATGTTAATCATGATTAAATTGACGTTGGGGACAATTAAACACATTAATTTAATTTAATTTATTTGAAAATTAATAATTCATAAAAACTCAAGGTGTTACAACAGTAGACCCACCTTGTTCAATTTATTACAACCACACACTAATATCTTTGTATACAAGATAATATTATTCATAAAATCATATATGATATATCTTTAATGACCATTACTATACAATTAATGATCTATTATTTAAATTTCACAAATATTTAGTGAAATTAATAATGATGAACAAATAAGAACAAATAAGTAGAAGTAAAAGTGAAAAATTTTATAATCTAATTGATTTAAGCACCTTGAAAATCATAAAATAAAATTAATAAAAAAATTAAATTACAAATAAATCATATAATAAGAGCACCACTTCCCTTTTAACAATAGATATAGTCATATTTCTATTTCCATTAAGATGAGAATCAAAGAGAAAAAAAGAACAATGTTGAAATATAATAGAAGTGAATGAGAAAGGATGAATAATATAAATAAAATATGGATAATACTATCATAGACTAAAATCCTTGTAATCTTTAGCAAATTGATAACTAAAATAGATATATCTTTAAAATAGAGAGTAGATATGTTTTCCATGAAACAAAGGTGCCTATAATTCCCTATAATATTTTTCATTAAAGGTTTACACATGTTTGGGGAAGTAAATATATGAGTTTTGGGATGTGTTTTTCATGAATTTTTTCCATGTGATTCATTCACATTCACAAAAAATAATTGATCTCTATGGTATATGTTTGTCCAAAATTATATCCATTCTAATAAATAAATTATTTCTATTATAGAGACTCTTCATATTCCACATCTCTGATTTACCATGAATAAATGAACCTTAAAGAGTATAAATAAATTGAATCCATAGTTTTATTAAATGATTATAGAAATGTTATATTTTTATAAGATATTTTTTATTCTTTTAGATATGTCAGTGTAGATATCATAGCACATCTTTGAAAGTATCTAGAACTAAGATAAGATTCCATCTCCAGACTTGCATGCTTCCATTGGGCATCATATTTTCTCATGGTCCATTTGATATTTTTCTTCCCAAAATTAATTAAATACTAAATAATGAATTTTGTAATTTTTTATAATATATAAAAATTTATAGAAGAATTATGGAACTGTTCTAAAATAAATATATTTCTAAATGCTATACATTTATATATTTATGATCATTTTTCAAATAATACATTAAATTATGAAAATTTATCAAAAAATAACACCTTAGTGGGATATAAATATTTAAATTTAATGAGAAATTATTAAATATATTTACATATAAAATTCCTTCACAGTTAATAATTTGACACATATGAAATCATCTTTATTAAGGTTAAAACAAACATCCCAAAGTATCAATGACAACGCTACCCAATTATAACATAAAACAAAATGATCATACCTCCCATATAGATTAATATTCCATAACTCTTAAACAATTATTAATATCTATAAAATATAATATAAATACTCATATTCAATTCATTCCTACCTTCCGAGAAATTTAATTCTCTTCTCCACATGAATTTTTATATAGATATTTTCCCATTATGAAAAACATCCATGATCTCCAGAGGTTTATTATTCTCCCAGAATCTGCACATTATAGATTAAAAAATGAAGTTATCATAAGGTATTTATATATATATATATATATATTATAATTTTTAGGGTTCTAATTAATGAAATAAAAAAATTCAAAGGTACAATTAGTAGGGTTAGGTCATAAAGTGATATAAATTCATGAATATATTTTTTCCCAAAAATTGTGTAATGTTCACCCAGCTCAATAATAAATCACTTCCAAACACCTCCTTGTCTTATTGGTACTATAACACCCCATGATTCTATGGCACAATTACCATTGAATAATACAATAGCGTGTGTTGTAAGCAACTTCGTGTTCTAACACACCACAACCAATAAAACTAGCCGTTATGAATAGTAATACCCCCATTTTGAACTTTTATAAATTTTATCATTCAAAATGGACATCATTTCTGGATTCCGAATATTGAAATTATCAAAGGGTGCATTTTTGGAATTTTTCTGAAAACATTCAATTTTTGATGAATAGTGAAAAACACTGAGTTATTGGTTAAAAATGATTTTTTTAAATAATTAGTTATCTTATTTAAATTTATTTTAGGTCAAAATAGATACATAATACCTATATAAGTTCAATGTAATTCATTGAATTCATTTTATAATACGTTTAGATATATTAATATTTAATTGAACTTTTTACCGTCTTTTACCCCCATCATAGGAGCTTTTGCAAATTTGCATAATACATAATTTTACCGCTTCTGTGAGTTGAATTTTAAAAATATGAGGAACACAGTTGATATCATTATGTAAAATGTGGTTCAATAAGATAAAAATAATTTTTGGTGAATAGTAACTTTTAACTTTTATATACCACAGTTAAAAGTAAATAGGGTAATTAAAGTTAAAAATTTTATTAATATTACCCGAAAGCATGTCCTAATTATATTGGATAAGTATAATTTGACCAAAAAAACTTAGGAAAAAAATATTATCTTCTTTGGTCCACTTGGATTAGATTAGGACATTTATTATTATTTACTTCAATGAAGAGTTAATAGAGTTAAAATCAATGTTTAAGAACTAAATTTTTTTATTATAGGATAAAACATAAGATAAATTCGATTATAAATATTCATTAGTAAGATAAAATTATTTTCAATATAATTATAGTTTTTTTATAATTTTTAGACATTAAATAATTTAATTTCTTTATGACACAATGGTGATACAATAATTACCTTATTAATGAAATATTAAAATAATTGATATTTTAAATACCCAAATAAAGTTAATTTGAGACTTTTAATGAATTAAAGTAATTTTATAGTATACTATTACATGTTAGGGTTGATTAAATGATTTTATTTTGAAGTAATAATTCTGTTATAAATTTAACAAAAACAAAATACCAAATAGTCCCGAAATTAACATAAAATACTTTTTAAATAAAACATTAAATTATTAATTTATATTCTATTCCTAAAAATCTAAGGTTCATCCAAATGTCTTAGATAAGAATATATATATTATTAATGAACCACTTGGGGTACTCTTGTCTTGTTATTGTATGTTTATTAACCATATAATATAAAAATACAATGAGATGTGGTAAATGTCAAAATACGTAACTTAAAGATAAATATATATGATAAGTTTAATATGGTGAGCTAATCCTATATAAAATCTATTAATTGAAAGTATTTAGACCCATCCCCACCCTACCCACGAAATAAGTCCCTTTGGATCCATTATAATCTGAATATGAATTTATTATAAAATAATATTTTAAATTTTTCCTAAGTTTCCCCTCACCCCTCTATTAAAAGGGGACTTCCACTTATATAAAATTCACACCTTAAAAGAATTTTGGATCATCCCACCCCTACCCAAATATCCTCTAAACATCCCTTAATTTATCTTAGAGGCCTTCCTTTAGTCAGAAATCCATCCTAAGGATCCCTTTTGATCAAATCAAAAGGAAGAACCTAGAGAAGAGGTAAATATTTCATCACCTCTTTCAAGTTCCATTCTTCTTCCTCGTCATTTTTCTTTATTGTTTCTATTATAAAATAATAAATCCAGTTTCATATATATACTATGATGTTATTATAAATATGGTACAACCAAATTCATTATTATATCCATCCTTTGAATGACAAGTCACCATACGTGCGTACGTACGGATTACCATCTCCACGTCGTGGTTTAATTGTCATTCAATACATTATTATTTTGGATTGGTATAATAATGAAATGTAACTGATGTAAATAATAAATATTACATGATAATTATTCTTTATATATGATATAACATCCAATTATATATTATTTTAATATCAAAATAATGATATTGTCGTTCGTGCGTACGTACGGATCACCGTCTCCACGAACGCGATGAGATTAATTCCCCATCATATCCATTCAAGACTAATTTTCTTTAGATTATTAAAAATAATGTTTAAATACTTGATATAATTCTGGATATAAATAAGAGACATCACATCGATAACAAATATTACTCAAATAACAAATAATATAAAGGAAAACGAATCTGTTTACTCCCAAAACGACAATAATACTAAGACATTATTACCAAGGAAATGTTAAAAGATCATATATGATATCATATTAATTTATACGATTCCCGTATAATTTAATAACAATTTTTTCACCATTATACATGAGTTTAACCTACCCTCGACCATAGAAAAGTATAAGGTAAGGGTTAATTTTAGAATCTCTTTATTATCCGAGGTAGTTTTTATATAAGTATCTACTGGGACCTCTTTATCATCCGCATCCATGTTTCATAAAAAAATATTTCAAAAAATTTTAACTATTTACTATACTATGGTTTAAATTCATTTATACCCTTTTTTGAATTTTTATAAAATGGTTTTAAAGGAATATTTATGCCATTTTCCAAATAAGGTACTTTTTAACCTTTTCGACAAAATTAAGGTAAAAATGTCTTTTTTTAACTTATACAGCAGGTGACACTATTTTCTACCATTATAACATCGTCAATGGTTCCCTTGCAACATTATAAAAATATTTTAAAAAATAAATGTTTTCATATGTGATTTCAAAATTGAAAGAGATATTTCTCTAAAAAAAGGTTTTGATTTCATCTATGTCAACATCCTTTGATGGATTTTAAGCTTATTTGAAGTTGATTTGTTACGATACAAAACTTCTATATTGTATTGAAGTTATGTCGTATGTTTTAATATGGGTGTGTTATTTTTACACCATTCTTGGTTTATGGATAATGTATTGACCTTTTTATGCTAGTTTTATTATGAATGATTATGTTTTGTTTAAACCTTTTCATATGAGGAATGCATTGGACTTAGTATGTGACGGGTGGAGCCCGCTATAGCTCCTCGATGCATCGTTAGGTCTCATGAGACAAACTGGTGACTTGGAACAAGGCCTTGATAAAATCTTATTTTTAGTCTTGGCATAAGGCCTTGACTATGTGGTTATGAAATTCTGGCATTATGCATTCCATCAATATGAAAGTGGATTTTGATATTGTATGTGATTATTCGACTAGTAGAATATCCATGTGAGTAAGTAAATGAAATTATTAGATTTTATCATTTCCATGTTATACTGAAGTTCTAGTTTAAAAGGCTTACGTTTTATTCTATTACATTGGCTTAAATGTTTATGGTTATTTATGAATGTGTTTTCTACATTGTTATCCTTGCTGAGAATTTGAGCTCACCCATTTCATAAACTAATCTAGTTTATTCTATTGTTTAGAAATGGTGCCTAGTGGAAGAAATGTAAATTCTATCAATGCACGGACTCCATGTAGGTATTTCCCTCCTACTCAAGATAATTATAGTGGAGCTGGTGATGCAACTGGTGCTAATCAGCTAATCACCATACTAGGACAACTCACTCAGGTTATGAATAATAACCTTACACGTATGGAGCACCCTTATCCTCGGAATGGAGGATCAATATTAGATCACTTAATGAGGAAAAAAACACCAACAATCAATGGGGGTACAAATCCACTAGTAGCTGAGCAATGAATAAATTCCTTAGAGAAAATATTTCACACCATAGGAAGTAGCGAAAGGGAAAAAGTTTCCATTGCAGTTTACTACCTCACTGGAGATGCTGATCAATTGTGGTAATTGATTCAAAACACAAAAGAAGATGATGAAGTATAAAATATCTAATGGAGAGTGTTTAAAGAAATTTTCTGAGAAAAATACTTTCCTCATGACCATCGTGTAGATATGGAAAGAAAATTTCTGAGTCTTAGGAAAATAGAGGATGAGAATGTCACAATGTATGAGGCTAACATTACAAGGTAAGCAAGGAATGATGTAGATTTTATAGTTAACCCAATAATCAAGATTTATCTATTATTTGATGGGTTAAAACCATTTCTCCATCAAGTATTTGTATCACAATCATTATCAACGTACGAAGATATAGTCTTGTGTGCTATCAAGACAGAAAAGGGATTCTCTAAATCTTATGACAATAAAGTAAAGAAAGAGAAGAATAGAACGGTGGAACAAGAGACAGATAAAGGAAAAAGGGAAAGAAGGATTTTCCATATGTGATAATTATCGGATGAAACACCCTGATACATGCCTAAAAAGAATGGGAGTTTGTTACAAATGTGGAGAAAAAGGTCACCATGCTCGTGATTGTAAGGGAAAGAAAGAGGTTGTCAATGTTGAATGCTACAATTGTAGAGAAATGGGGCATTATGAAAATGAATTCCCAAAGTTCCAAGGAAACATACCTTAGAAAAGGCCTAGGTATCAGGGCCAATCTTATGTTGTTACTATAGATGAAGTGGAACAATTAATGTATTTGTGTTTTTGGACTCAAGGGTTATATTCTGGTTATAAGAATAATGTGATCTATATAAATATTGTACATCAGTAACTATTGTTTCCATTAAGGATTTAATATGACTAAGGAAATCATATTTTCAGTATGTTACAATAAGGTAAAATTTACATTGTTTGTGGAATCTTATGTTACAATTGATTTCGGAATTTAGATACCTTTTAATGAGAGTCTGAACAAAGGTATTTTGGACAACTAAAATGGTTGGAATGGATGAAGTTGAACTTTGGATTGTATTGTTTATGGTTAAAACATTTCTTATGACTATTTTGGGAATATTATAATACTATAGTTTTAGGAAAAGGATAACCTGTAGGTCGGGTGATAACACGTCACGTCGGAAAAAGCTGCAGGAATCGAACCCAAAACGATAGTGCGACATGCCTTTGTTACCTACCACTAGCCGACAGGAAGTCTCTAGTTATTACTAAATATTTTTCTTCATGGTATGTGTTAATATTGTATCCTTATACTTTTAAGATAAATATAATATTTTTGAGTTCTATTATCTTTTGGAGTGAAGGATGAGTTTGTGGAATAAATTAGTTGAAGGATGAAACTCTACTTATCAAGTATATATATATATATATATACATATCTTATTCTATGAAGAATTAAATTCTGAAACATTAGGAAAGAGATATTATAACCAAAAATGTGTTATCCTAATACCTTAGGTTTTGTTGAACTAATGATATTTTAAATCATTATAGATTGATGGCTTTGAGGCCCTCAATTTTACACTTGTTTGTGATTGATGACCTCAATCACTCCCTATATATATTTACGTTTTTCCTCTAATTACGTGTCTATAATTGCCACCAATGTTCTCCTATTCGAAACCCTAACTTGGTGGTGACTTTCTCATTTCCCTTTCCATCTTATTAAAACAAAATTTTATTAACTCTATTTACAATATGGGTTTTCCACAAAGGTATTTTCTATTTTCAAACTTTTATTTGTGAAGAACAATTTAAAATTATGAGTACGCAGTTTATTGAAGGAGAGAAGAATGTAACACCCCAAAAATGTACGGTATGTTTCCCTTTGAATAATACAATAGTGTGTGTTGTACGCAACTTTGTGTTCTAACACACCACAACCAATCAAACTAGCCAATATGAATAGTAATAACCACTTTTTGAAATTTTATTATTTTTATCATTAAAAATGTAATTCATTTTTGGATTCGTAATATCAAAATTAGCTTAGGGTGAATTTTTGGTATTTTTCTGAAAACATGAAATATTTTGATGAATAGTGAAAAACATTGAGTTATTTGTTAAAACAGAATTTATATTTAAATAATTAGTTATTTTATTTAAATTTACTTTAGGTCAAAATAGGTTCATAATACCTATATAAGTTAAATTTAATTCATTGGAGTCATTTTAAAATAAGTTTAGATATATTAAAATTTCATTTAACGATTTACTGTCTTTTACCCACCTCTTAGGAGCATTTGCAAATTTGCATAATACATAATTTTACTGCTTTTGTGAGTTAAATTTCAAAAATATAAGGGACACGATTGATATCAGTAAGTAAAATCTGGTTCAATAAGATGAAAATAATTCTTCGTGAATAGTAACTTTTTTACTTTTATTTACCATTATTAAAAGTAAATATGGTAATTAAAGGTAAAAATGATATTAATATTACCGTAACACTTGTCCTAATTCTATTGTATAAGTATAATTTGACCAGAAAAACCTTAGGAATAAAATATGAACCTCTTTGGTCATCTTGGATTAGATTAAGATATTTATTATTATTTAATTCAAAGAAGAGTTAAAATAGTTAAAATCAATGTTTATTTACTAAAACTTTTTAAATATATGGTTATACATAATATAAATTCGATTATAACTATTAATTAGAAATATAGACATATTTTATAAATAATTATATTTTATTTATAATTTTTAGACATTAAATAATTTAATTTATTTAAGAAACAATGGTGATGTATTAATTACCTTATTAATGAAATATTAAAATAATTGATATTTTAAATACCCAAATAAATGTAATTTGAGACTTTTATTTAAGTAAACTAATTTTAAATTATACTATTGCATGTTAGGGTTGATTAAATTAATTTTTTTCGAAGTAATAATGTAGTTATGAATTTATCAAAAACAAAATACCAAATAGAGTCAAAATTGACATAAAAGAGTTTTTAAAAAAAATATTAAAATATTAATTGATATTGAATTCATAAAAATCTAAGGTTCGGCCAAATGACTTAGATAAGGTTATATATATTAATAATTCACCACATGGGTTTCTCTTGGCTTGTTATAGTATGTTTTTTAACCATATAATATAAAAATACAAAGAGACATGGTAAATGTCAAAATACTTAACTAAGAGTTAAATATAAATGATAAGGTTAATATGGTGACATAAACATGTCTTAAATATATTGGTTGAAAGTATTTAGACCCATCCCCACCCTACCCTCGAAATAAGTCCCTTTGGAGCCATTATTATATGAATAAGAATTTATTATAAAATAATATTTTATGTTTTTTATAAGGTGCCCCTCACCCCTCTTATAAAAGGGCACTTCCACTTATCTCAAATTCACACCTTCAAAGACTTTTTTTTCAGCCAACCCTGCCCAACTATTCTCTCGACTTCCCTATCTTCATATTAGTGGCCTTCCTTTAGTCAGAAAACCATCCTAAGGGTCCCTTTTCACCAAATCAAAAGGAAGAACCCGAAGAAGAGGTAAATATTTTATCATCTCTTTCAAGTTCCTTTCTTCTTCCACTTCATTTTTCTTTGTCCTTTCCATTATAAAATAATAACTCCAATTTATTATATATACTATTATGTTATTATAAATATGGTACAATGAAATTCATTATTCTATCCATCCTTTGAATGACATGTCACCATACGTGTGTACGTACAGCTTACTCTCTCCACGTCGTGGTGTAATTCTCATTCAATACATTATTATTTGGATGGGTATAATAATGATGTGTAACTGATGTAAATAATAAATATAAAATGATAATTATTCTATATATATGATATACCATCCAATTATATAGTATTTTAATATCAAAATAACGGTATTGTCGCTCGTGCGTAAAAACGGATTAACATCTCCACGAATGTGATGACATTCATTCCCCATCATAACCATTCAAGACTAATTTTCATTAGATGATTCAAAATAATGTTGAACGACTTGATATAATTCTGGATATGAATAATTTACATCCCATCCAAAACAAATATGACTCAAATAACAAGGAATATAATGGAAACAAAATATGTTAACACCTGAAATGAAGATAATACAAAGATATTAATAACAAAGCAATGTTAAAAGATCATATATGATAACATATGAATTTAATTGAATCATATATAATTTAATAACAATTATTTCACCTCTATACTGGAGGTTAACCTACCCTCGACCAAGGAAATATACAAGGTAATGGTTAATTTCACAATCTCTTTATTATCCGAGATGGTTTTTATATAAGTATCTAATGGGACCTCTTTTTCATCCACATTCATGTTTCTTAAAAAAATTCCAAAACATTTTTATTATTTACTATACTATGGGTTAAAGTCAAATATACCCTTGTTTGAATATTTATAAAATGGTTTTAAAGGAATCTTTCCGTCATTTTCTAAACAGTTTAATTTTTAACCATTTCGACAAAATTAAGGTAAGAATGTATTTTTTTAACTTATACGGTGGGTGCCGCTATTTTATTCCGTTATAACATCGTCGAATCATCCCTTACAACCTTATAAGAATATTTTTCGAAATACATTATTTCTTAAATGATTTCAAAATAGAAAGAGATATTTCTCTAAAAAAAGGTTTTGATTTCAACTATGTCAACATCCTTTGATAAATTTCACGCTTATTTGAAGTTGATTTATTATAATACAAAACATAAATATTTTATTGAAGGATTTGTGGTATGTTTGACTATGGATATGTTATTTTTACACCATTATTGTTTTATGGATAAATTATTTACATTTTGTATGCTAGTTTTAATACGAATGTTTATTTTAGGTTTAAACCTTTTCATATGAGGAATGCAATGGACTTAGTGTGTGACATGTGGATCCCTCTATAGCTCTTAGATGTATTGGTAAGTCTCATGAGACTGACTAGTGTCTTGGGACAAGGACTTTACAAAATCTTATTTGTAGTCCTGGCACAAGGCCTTGACTATGTGGTTATGATAGTCTGGTAGTATGTATTCCATCATTATGAAAGTGGATATTGATATTGCATGTGATTATTCGACTAATAAAATATCCACATGAGTAAGTAAATGAAATTATTTGATTTTATCTTTTCCATATTATGCTGAATTTCTAGTTTAAATGGATTTTGTTTTCTTCTTGTACATTGCCTTAAATGTTTATTCTTATTTATGAATGTTTCTGTTGCATTGTTATCCTTACTGAGCATCTGAGCTCACCCCTTTCTGTGTTATATTTTTCCCAGGATGCGAAGATGTTTTTTATGACTGGCCTACAGGGATAGTCTGAGGGGATATGAATGTGGTCTATGGCAACAATTTTTTGTAGTTTTTAATTTTATGATGTAATGTAAACCGTATTAATGTATCTAGTGTATCTAAGGAAACTAAACTAGTCGATCTTTCATGGCTTGATATTCTGTGATCAATGCAATGATACATAATAATTCACCAACTCTGGGATTCTTGGGTTGGGGTGTTACTGTTGTTATAAGAGGAAGTATAGTACAAATCTTGGAAACTAGATTTAGATAAACTCGGATTAGATAACATATCCCTAAGATAGACTTTGAAGATTAGTATAGAAGAAATTCCTAGAATTTTGGTGTTGTAGATATTTTTTGAGTTTTCCAAGAAATATATCAATGTATGGATATAAGCAGGTAGAGGCGGATCTGGCACATATGTACATAGGGTTAAAACCCTAAAACACATCTTTGAGCTAGACTCGAATGGGAACTGGTGCACAACAATGGGCCTTGTTGCACTCTTGGTTACGACACTCCCGGGGGAAATGATTACAATAATTTTTATTTTCATTAAAACCCATTATGAAGGGTTTACGAGTATATACTTCCTCAAAGAAAATATTTTTATGATTATGGATTATATCCATAAACTGTTCAATTTATGATAAGTATTTTTGATGTTTGGAATTATGTATTTCAATTCATAAACTAATCTAGTTTATGCCAGTGTTTAGAAATGGCTCCTAGTGGAAGGAATGAAAAAATTGTATCAATGAATGCACTCCATGTAGGGATTTCTCTCATAATCAATATAATTATAGTGGAGCTGGTGATGCAACTGGTGCAATTCAGCTAATCACCATACTAGGACAACTCACTCAGGTTATGAATAATAACCTTACACGTATGAAGCACCCTGATCCACAGCATGGAGGATCAATGTTAGATCGCTTAATGTGGAAACAACCACCAACAATCAATGGTGGTACAAATCTACTAGAAGCTGAGAAATGGATAAATTCCTTAGAGAAAATATTCCACACCTAGGGGAGTAGTGAAATGGAAAAAGTTGTCATGGCAGTTTACCACCTCACTCGAGATGATGATCAATGATGGTCATTGATTCAAAACAAAAAGGAAGATAATGAAGTATCAAAAATGGAATGGAGGGATTTTAATGAAATTTTCTTAGAAAAATACTTTCCTCATGACCATCGAGCAGATATAAAAATACAATTTCTGAGTCTTAGGAAAATGGAGGATGAGAATGTCACAAACTATGAGGCTAACTTTACAAAGGTAGCAAGGCATGTTGTAGATTATATATGTAACCAAAAAGTAAGATTGATCAATTATTATATGGGTTAAAACCATTTCTCCATTGAGAATTATTATCACAATCTTTCTCAACGTACAAAGATATAGTCTTGTGTCCTATCAATACAGAAAAGGAATTCTCTAAATCTTATGAAAATAAATTATAGAAAGAGAAGAAGAGAATGGTAAAACAAGAGACAGATAAAGGGAAAAAAGGAATAAAGGATTTTCCATTATGTGATAATTGTGGGAGGAAACGCACCGGTACTTTCCTAAAAGGAATGGGATTTTGTTACAAATGTGCAGAAAAAGGTCACAAGGATCATGATTGTAAGGGAATTAAAGAGGCTATCAATGTTGAATGCTAAAATTGTAGAGAAATGGGGTATTATGAAAATGAATTCCCAAAGTTCCAAGGAAACTTACCTTAGAAAATTCCAACAGATCAAGTCCAATCTTATGTTGTTACTATAGTTGATGTGGAATAATTAATGTATTTGTGTTTTTGGACTCATGGATTATATTCTTGTTATAAGAATAATGTGATCTATATAACGATTGTACTAAAGTAACTGTTATTTTTCCTTAAGGTTTTAATATGACTAAGGTTATGATATTTTCAGTATGTGACAAAAAGAGAAACATTACTTTGTTTGGGGAATCTTATGTTACAATTGATTTTTCAATTTAGATACCTTTTTTAGAGAGTCTGGACAGAGGTATTTTGGATAAATATAATGGTTGGAATGGATTAAGTTGAAATTTGGGTAGTATTGTTAAAGGTTAAAACATTCATTATGAATATTTTGGGAATATTATAATAATATAGATTTAGGAAAAGGACAACCTGCAGGTTGGGTGATAACTCGTCGCGTCGGAAAAGCTGCAGGAATCGAACCCACAACCATAGTGCGCCAGGCCTTTGTTACCTACCACTAGCCTACAAGAATTCCCTAGTTATTACAAAATATTTTTCTTCATGGAATGTGATAATATTTGGAACCTTATACAACTATGATAAATATAATATTTTTGAGTTCAATTATCTTTAGGATTGAAAGACGAGTTTGTGGTAGAAATTAGTTGAAGGATGAAACTCAACATATCAAGTGTATATATATATATATCTCTTATTCTATGAAGATATAAATACTTAAAATTTAGGTAAGTGATATTAAAATAAAAAAGGTGTCACCCTAATACCTTATGTTTTGTTGAACTGATGATATTTTAAATCATCATAGATTGATGGCTTTGAGGCCCACAATTTTACACTTGTTTATTATTGATGACCTGAATCACTCCCTATAAATATTTAAATTTTCCCTATAATTACATGTCTATAATTGCCACCAATGTTCTCCTATTCGAAACCCTAATTTGGTGGTGACTTTATCATTTCCCTTTCCCTCTTATTAAAACGAAATTTTATTAACCTTATTTCCGATATGGGTTTTCCACAAAGGTATTTTATATTTGCAAGCTTTTATTTTTGAAGAAAAATTTCAAATTATGAGGACAAAATTTATTGAATAAGGGGATAATGTAACACCTTATGCTTCTATTGTACGTTTCCCTTTGAAGAATACAATAGCGTGTGTTGTACGCAACTTAGTGTTCTGACACACCACAACCAATCAAACTAGCCATTATGAGTAGTAATACCCACTTTTTGAAATTTTATATATTTTATCATTCAAAATGGACATCATTTTTGGGTTCAGAATATCGAAACAAACTTAGGGCGAATTTTTGGTATCTTTCTGAAATCTTTCAATTTTTGATGAATAGTGAAAAACACTGTGTTATTGGTTAAAACCGAATTCTTAATTAAATAATTAGTTATCTTATTTAAATATATTTTAGGTCAAAATAGGTACATAATAACTATATATGTTCTATGTAATTCATTGGAGTCATTTTATAATAAGTTTAGATATATAAAAATTTTATTTATCTTTTTACCGTGTTTTACCCATCTCCTAGGAGCTTTTGCAATTTTTCATAAATCATAGTTTTACCACTTCTGTGAGTTGAATTTCCAAAATACAATAGACACAGTTGATATCAGTAACTAATATGTGGTTCAATAAGGTGAAAATTATTTTTTTCTGAACAGTAACTTTTGACTATTATTTACCAAGGTTAAAAGTAAATAGGATAAATAAAGGTAAAAATGGTATTAATATTACCCTAAAACATGTAATAATTATATTGTATAAGTATAATTTGACCAAAAACAACCTTATTAATAAAATATTAACCTCTTTGGTCCATTTGAATTAGATTAGGACATTTATTATTATTTAATTCAAAGAAGAGTTTAAAGAGTTAAAATCAATGTTTAATAACTAAAACATTTTTAATATGGGCATATAAATAAGATAAATTCGATTATAAATATTCATTAAAAATATTAATATATTTCCTACATAATGAAATTTTATTTATAATTTTTAGACATTAAATAATTTAATTTATTTTTGTCACAATGGTGATGTAGTAATTACCTTATTAATGAAATATTAAAATAATTGATATTTTAGATACCCAAATAAATGTAATTTGATACTTTTAATGAATTACAATAATTATAAAGGTTACTATTACATGTTAGTGTTGATTAAATGAATTTTTTTCGAAGTAATAATGGTGTTATGAATTTAACAAAAACAAAATACCAAATAGTGTCAAAATTGACATGAAAGAGTTTTTTAAAAAAATAATATTTTATTAATTGATATTCGATTATTCAAAATCTATGGTTTGGAGAAATGACTTAGATAAGGTTATATATACTAAAAATGAACCACTTGGGGTTTTCTTGTCTTGTTATAGTAAGTTTATTAACCATATAATATAAAACTACAAAGAGACATAGTAAATGTCATAATATTTAATTAAGAGTTAAATATAAATGATAAGGTTAATATGGTGACCTAAACCTATCTAAAATATATGGGTTGCAAGGATTTCAAACTATACCCACCCTAGATTATAAATAAGTCACTTTAGAGCCATTATAAACTGAATATGAATTTATTATAAAATAATATTTTATGTTTTTTCTAAGGTGCCCCTCGCCCATCTTATAAAAGGGCACTTCTCCTTCTCTCAAATTCACACCATAAAAGCATTTTGGCTCGGCCAATATCTGACCAAATATCCTCTCAACTTCCCTAAATTAATCCTAGAGGCCTTCCTTTAGTCAGAAAGCCATCTTAAGGAGCCCTTTTGATCAAATCAAAAGGAAGAACCCGAAGAAGAGGTAAATATTTCATCACCTCTTTCATTTTACTTTCTTCTTCCACTTCCTTTTTATTTGTTGTTTCCATTATAAAATAATAAATATAGTATCCTCTATATACTTTAATGTTATTATAAATATGGCACAACCACATTAAATATTCTATCCATCCTTTGAATGACATGTCACCATACGTGCGTACGTGCTGCTTACCGTCTCCACGTCGTGGTGTAATTGTTATTCAATACATTAATATTTGGATGGGTATAATAATGATGTGTAACTGATGTAAAAGATAAATATAAAATGATAATGATTCGGTATATATGATATACCATCCAATTATATATTATTTTAATGTCAAAAGAATGATATTTTTGCTCGTGCGTACATACGGATTACCGTCTCCACGAACGCGATGAGATTCATTCCCCATTGTATCAATTCAAGACTAATATTCATTATATGGTTAAAAATAATGTTTAAAGACATGATATAATTCTAGAATAATATACATCCCATACATAACAAATATGACTCAAATAACAATGAATATAATGGAAAACAAATCTGTTAACACCCGAAGCGACGATAACACTATGATATTATTAAAAAAGAAATGTTAAAGGATCCTATATGATATCATATTATTGTATATGATTCCTGTATAATTTAATAACAATTATTTCACCATTATACATGAGTTTAACCTACCCTCAACCAATGAAAAGTACACGGTAAGGGTCAATTTCACAATCTCTTTATTATCCATGGTTTTTTTTATATAAGTTTCTACTGGGACCTCTTTATCATCCAAATCCATGTTCCTTAAAAATTTATTCCAGAACATTTTTACTATTTAATAGACTACGGGTTAAAGTCATTTATACCCTTTTTTGACTTTTTATATAATGGTTTGAAAGGAATCTTTCCGTCATTTTCCAGACAAGGTAATTCTTAACCTTTTCGACAAAATTAACGTAAGAATGCCTTTTTTTAACTTATACAATGGGTGTGACTATTTTTTGCCATTATAACATCGTCGAGGCTTACCTTACAATATTATAAGAATATTTTTCAAAATAAATGTTTTCTTAAATTATTTCAAAATATAAAGAAATATTTCTCTAAAAAGGTTTTGATTTCATCTATGTCAACATCCTTTGATGGATTTTAAGCTTATTTGAAGTTGATTTATTATGATACAAAACATCCATATTGTATTGAAGGTTTTGTGGTTTGTTTGCCTATGGATGTGATATTTTTACACCATTCATGGGTTATGGATAAATTATTGACATTTTATATGGTAGTTTTAATAAAAAGGTTTAAGTTATGTTTAAACCTTTTCATATGAGGAATGCATTGGACTTAGTATGTGACGGATGAAGCCCACTATAGCTTCTCGATGCATCGGTAGGTATCATGAGACAAAATAGTGTCTGGGAACAAGGATTTGACAAATTATTATTTGTAGTCTTGGAACAAGGCCTTAACTACGTGGTTATGAAAGTCTGGCATTATGCATTCTAATATTATGAAAGTGGTTGTTGATATTTCATGTAATTATTCGACTAGTAGAATATCCATGTGAGTAAGTAAATAAAATTATTTGATTTTATCCTTTCCATATTATGATGAAGTTCAAGTTTAAAAGGATTTTTTTAGTCTTATACATTTCCTTAAATGTATATGCTTATTTATGAATGTTTCCATTACATTGTTTTCCATACTAAGCATCTGAGCTCACCCCTTTCTATGTTTTATGTTTTCCATGATGTGAATAAGTATTTTATAACTGACCAGCAGGTTTAGTCATAGGGGATATGAGTGTGGTATATGGATACAATTTTGTTGTAGTTTTTCATTTTATGATGTAATGTAAACCTTATGAATGTATCTAGTGCTTATTAGGCTACTAAACTAATTGGTCTTTCAAGACATGATATTCTGTGATTATGCCAATGATACGTAATAATGAACCAACTTTGGGCTTATGGGGTCAGGGCATTACATGTACTCCCACGCCTTTTAATTTTACCGTCAATGATAAATTCATTCTCTCTTTTCCCATATTTATATCACTATTTCGTCTAGAATTAAGATCTATTATTCCTATTTAGAGTCATATTTTTAAGGAAAATAATATCTGATTTGGATCATCAAGTGGTGGAAAACACCCATACCATCTTCGAATTATATTTTGGCCACTATATAGCTTTACATCTTTAATTTTCCTACACCAAAGTAGTATTAAATATTGTATATCATTCAATATCAGGTAAAACAAATTCATCAAATCATCTAAGCACAACTAAAATCCCCCACCATCGAGGTTCATTAAAATTAGGAATTTAACTAATATAAAAATTTAAAAGGTATAAATTTATTATAATTTGTTGACATAACAGGGAAATTCATTGATACAAGGGTATTTGGAATGGTTATATGTTAATGTATTCTTAAATAGGAGAAAATAGTTTGAAGGAATTTCAACAGAATGCATCAATCGTACATAACACATCCCATGAACTCAAACATCTTTGAAAAGGGGGAAAATAGAAGGATATGAATTATGAAACATTATTATAGTCTCTAAAAAAATAGAATTATAATGGAGACATCAAAATGGTGAAGAAACCTCCTATGTTTGGAATGATTCTATATTTAAAAAACTCTTGTGAATATGATTTTCAAAATCAATAAAACACAGTCTATTGAAAATATTAAAAACCTAGAAATAATAATCCATTTCATTAAAAAATTAAATCCTAAAACATTTAAATAAAGTACTGTTCAAAAAATACCAAATTGATTCGAATTTTAAAAAGAATTCTATTTTTATCATGAATCCTTCAACCAGGCCAAAAATTAAATCATAAACGATGAAAATTTATAGAAAGCATGAAAAAATGGAGACATAATAAAAATTACTAAAAATCGGTTGAAAGAACCCTATAGTTGAGATTGTACTACCCTTTTATTGAGTAATAGTTATAATAATTATATATAATAGGAGATCATATAAAAATAATGAAATAAACAACGTGAGTGTTTTTATGGTGGTACTTTTTGACTTAAGATCGTCGATACTACCACTAGAAACCTTTATTGAAATAAAAAATGAATCATAATAAAAATAATAAAAAAATGGAAAGTTAAAAGTATAGTAGAACTATGTTTGACCCCACATGATTGGGCTAGGTTTTTAGATCCCCTAGTTAAGAGGTTTTACAATTTATTCCCTATCTGAAAGTGGTAATGTTTTTATGGAATGAACCACCAAAAGTTATATATCCTGAAATGTAAAATTAGATATTGATAGTTGGAACCAGAAAATAAAATAAAAGTGTTTCAACAATTAAAACAAAATAAATAGATATTTTTTGTGATGAGGGGGGGATAAGTGAATGTAAAAGGTATCCCCATCGACTATTATGGTTTCTTACTCCATTTGATATACATGTTGAGATGGAGGATGTATTCACATAATCACAAGATCCTCATACTCTTATTATCCTACTAATACTTGTGTAAACACTTCTTTAACATATAGGTCCTTATACATCATTATTGTATAAGAATTTTATGAAAATTAGAATTCAAAACACAATTTAGTTTAAACATGATTAAAAGATATATAATCCATATAGAAATACCCCTTCCATAATAGTAATTTTTTCATATACCA
This sequence comes from Viscum album, assembly GCA_963277665.1. Taxonomy (NCBI): domain Eukaryota; kingdom Viridiplantae; phylum Streptophyta; class Magnoliopsida; order Santalales; family Viscaceae; genus Viscum; species Viscum album. Next base: position 1,989,909,167 of record OY728126.1, on the reverse strand, counting down.
CATGTTTAAAAGAAGTGGTATTGGATGGAGAAACTTTGGTATAACAAATAACAATAGCTCACCAAAACATTGGGTATACGGTTTTTGGGAAAGGCATTTACCAATTTTTCATAGTGATTTTTTTGTATAGGTTTAAAAACATTTTGTTTTAAGAAATGGATTATGGAACTATTAGTATACACATATAATTATGGTTTGTAACCATTGTTATAAAAATTACCAATGTGTTGAACCATTATTATAGGTCTATGCCAATAGTTTGAAGTACATCATTTGTATAGATATATACCATTGGTTTTAAAATAATTGTTCTAGACCCCCTAGTTTCTTTACTGGTAGCAGCCCCCACACTACACATAAAACCTTTAATATCTGCCTCAACCTTCTCAAATATCCACTAACAAGCCAAACCATCACTCGACCTTGTTTAATTACATAAATACAAACATCAAAAACCAATATAAAAATAATAATATACAATCAATCTAATAAATTCATTAAAATAGTGATAATACACATTCAAAAGATCAAATTAATTTATCCATAACTAACCATGAATAATCAAATTTCATAAATATCAGTCAAAAAAGTAAATGAAGAATCTATACATAATCACCATCACAATCATACCCACCATAATCATCTTCATCCTCATCATCATCCTCATTTTCATCCTCACTATCATCCTCACTGCCATCCTCATCGACATCCTCACTCACATCATCTCTCTCATCCCCACCCTAATCCTCACCATCATCTTCACCATAACCATAACCCATAACATCATCATCATAACCACCACTAAGCCCACTAACTAGTAAAAAATATAATATTCTCATCATCCACATATATGCTTCATAATATGTTATGGTATCTAGTTTATATGATAGGTATTAGGCTAACAGAAATTTCATAAATTCATCATTTTCCCTTTGACATAGTTAATGCTCCTGTGTAACCACTTTTTGGACTTCTTTTTCTTGGTTTTGAGCCTAATATTCCAATGTATTATATTTTCCAACTCAGTGATACCAAAAAATGGGCTGATAAGTGGGATATTATATAGTCAGAATAATATTATTTTCTGGTTGATAGTGTACTCTACCATTGTGCTCATCTCCTAAAACCTAATGTGAGTGATCACATTGACAAAATTTTCACCCTCCTGGCCATCAAGGGCCTACAAATCACACTGTTAAAAATATAAATAGACTATTTATTGACAATATATATTAAAATTTTAAATCAAAAAAGTTAAAATAATAAAATATTTTTTTATTTTCATTTATCATCCTTCCATATTTCATCATTTTTCTCAAGAAAAATAATTTTTCTCGAGGTGTGTGTCATTTAATATACAAAACCTTCATCTAGAATGAAATTGAATATAGAAATATATTATTTAAAATAGGTAATTAATTATGAATTTCATTAATAAAATAAAATTGATATATATGGTCTCACATGAGTACTAAATTTAATATAAAAATATTGATTTATCAAACACGAATTCATTTAATAGAAGGCCTAATTAATAAGACTCATAAAAACTCATTAATAATTAATTTACCATTCCATATTTATATATAGATACCATCACCACCTTATTTTATATTTTCATGTATAATTTCAACGCAGCTTTATCAGAAATGGAAATCAATTCATGGAAATATAAAATAGTATAATGGGACCAATTTATGATAAAATCACATAATCAATCATATTGCATATAGAGTGGGATAATAAAGGTTTATCTAAACATGTTAATCTTTCCATATCCAAACCCATAATTCTTGATTCCCTTCCTCAAAACCGTTTATAAGGTATCTTCTATTTCTTTTGGGAAGTCATATAATGTTGGAAACACCTATTTAATATTTAACCCACTATAGAATTATAAGGAAACTATAATTATATTCCATTTTTCATTGCCATTACAGTTTCACCTTCCATTAATTTCTATAATACATCCCCTTTATCATGGATAACCACATATTTTAATAGTAGTGAATCAAAATCAAACAATTAACAAGAAAAAGTACATACTCTTAACTATCCCAATATATATAGAAATTTTTTAGAAGAAGGATTGAACTAAAATAAATAAAATACATGATAAAAATATTAAATATTGAATTCAAATGGATGAATCGAATTCAAAAACCAAAATATGAATCCTCTAACTAACTATTATGTGATGTATATGTATTGTGGGGGAGAGAGAGATGTGTTTACACTACCCATAACTTTTTAGGTTAAGGGTTTGAACTGCTCAAAGGCACTTTATTTTTTCTTTGACAATCAGAAAATCAAAAAGAATGTATATGTAAAAATAGAGGTAAATAATGAATAAAACGATACTTACATTCCATGAATTTCATTAACCTACAACCCAAACAATTTTACTAAAAAATATTTATCAATTTTCAAATTAATTACCTCTATTATAAAACATTTAATATAATGGAATTTATAATGTGATCCTCATGTGAATTATCTAGTATCATGAAAGCATGTGACAAATCATAAAGACACTCCCCCATTTTAATATAAATTTAATTCGTTTTAGTTTTCATTTATAAAAAATAGTATAAAAATATCGCCACCTTTAAAACATTTAAATTCTTTAAAATCATCCTCACATTATGTAGTGGGTTAAGGGATACCATCTCATAGAATAACATTCAATTTAACATTATATTTAGTTTATAAATTTAAATCCTAAAATAATTTTGTGGAAAAAATCAAAAAGAAACTAAACATTTGTATAAAAATATGGTCACCTTTTATAGAAAGAAGTATCCTAGAAAAAAAATGATACCAAAAGTAAAAAAATACAAACAATTAATAAATTACACTTTTCATTTTGCTGCAGATCAATAATATTAATGCTATCATATTCCCTTATTAAGATATTATATCACTTTTATTTGATCCAATTTGATAAGATTTTCAAAAAATAATGGCACCACATTGAAATAATGAACTCTTATTATGAGTATAAACTTTAACTTCTTATGACTGATTGTTTTATTTTCATGACATAACTACTACCACATGATTTTACATATTAACTTGTGAAATCCATCTATATTTTAATAATAATTTCTAGATTCATCATTAATTTTATTACATTTACCAAATTCTATACATTTATATATATATAGATTTTTTTCTTTTTTTATTTATTGATTATTTACTTTTCTATATCTCATTTACAATTCGATCTATTTCTTGAGAGTGATAATAATAACATTAATTACCTTAAACATTTCCATTTGTTCTTCCATTCCCTGAGAAATTTCCCTAGATAAATAAATTTTCTCCTTCATGTTTACATTTTTCCTTTCAAGAGATTCATTCATGGAAAAATGTTATTGATCAAGAATTTTATTCTACTGGGATAATTACAACACAAAAACCATTATTTCATTTTAATTTTTGACACTAAACATTTTTAATTAATTATTTATGATCCTACTAATTGATACAAACAATTCTATACATTGAAAACTTGATTTTGTGGTTACATATTCTTCTTCAATAATATCAATATATATTTTTATCATTGAGGGAGAATATGAAATATTAAATTTTAAATAAATGACCAAATGAGTTATTTTAAAATTCATCCTGAATATAAAATTTATTCACCACTTTTAGATTACCCTTTTCCTTGAACACCTTATTATTTTTATTTTAATTCAATTTTTCTGAATAAAAAAATGGTTTTTGTTTGATATATTTACATTCACCACTTAATAAATGAATCTAATCATATTATTCAATAAATATAGAATTAATCATGTCATTTTACATTAACATGGTATATCTATAGATATATATTAAATACTTCTATATATATTAAAGTTATAGAAAAATAAATAGAATTCTTAATAAATTTTTGGTTTGAAAACTAACAATAAAATTCATGGAATTTTCATCATAAAACCCATTTGTGTGATTTTTCATATCATGATCCAGATGAAAACACTCCATAAAACCATATAAAATGTTTTCTAATAAGAATGAATCTCACCATTACAATCAGAAAATTTAGTACCTCAACAAATTTTAGGCTTAAAATAAAAATCCATATATTCCATAATATTCATAAATAGATATGATGGATTGAAATAAAATTAAAGAACCTTTAAGATAAGTTAAAATTTGCTGGGAAAAAATTCCCAAAACACATTCTAAGTACATGATTACCCTCTGAGGTGTTTGTGTGTGTGTGTTTTAGAGGGGAGGGGCATGAATAAGGTTGCTCACATATTTATTTTATTTAAATTACTGACCTATGTCATATAATATTATTATATTATAAATAACTATGATTCATTCTATCAATAATTCAATGCATGTAAAACAGTAGCAATTTTATTTACATAATTAATTTAAATAGAAAATTTATAAATGACTCTCATACAAGCTTCTTCTCATAGTCTGACATCGTAGTACATCAGAAAATGTGGATGTATTTTGTAGAATTTTCTATTTATTTCTAGAATTTAAAAATAATAATTTAAATAATCAAAATATATATAATAATGTAATGAATGGTAATTTTTTTTCAAAATATATTTTTTTATATCTGGAACTTCGTACTTTTCCATTAAGAAATAATTTCATGATATTATTCTAATAGATACTAATTCATCACATGTGTAGACTATAAATCTATATCAATTCTGGAAATCCATCAAATGTAAAACTCATGCTCATAATCTCTTTATAGATCACATAATTCCATGACTCATTCTTTCATTATATCCTCACCATAGAGAAACTTATAATATCATTGGCACCAAAATATCAATTCATATAAATAAAATAATAATATAAGAAAAATCCAAGGAATTTTCTTACCCATTTCTACGCCCATGAATTTCCCTCAACTTCATTTTGAAGTTGCATCGAGGAGAGTGTCTTGGAAGGAATGATGTTAGATTATTCATAAATAATGACTATAGAACTTATAAATTATCAATAAATTTTTCAATCATATGAATTTCCTCATTATACTCCACCATATGCTGTGTGCGGTGGTTCTACAATGCACACATGTGTGTTGCCCATGCCGCCAAGAGATAGATCTATCTGTAAAAGAAAAAAAAGTATCATAATGACAATAAAATGTGGTCCAAATAATATACCAAGTTTCTATTAATATACAATAGGTAGTGTGATCAGTGGGTGTCTCTCCATAGGCTCTAAAGGAATGTCAACCTGTATAGAGGGAGTATGACCAACTTCACTTCCAGAGTCTTAGAATGTGTTAGTGTAGAATTAAAGGATCATAAAAGTAGAATCTCAGGGATAAGGAAGGATATATAAAAGGATATTCAATAGAAATATATCGTAAATCAAAATATAGATGCGGATTATGAGCCATCATTGGATAAGGGAAATATGGGTGAGGAGGATCAAATGAAAATGGAGGAGAAAACATAAGTGGGGTAAACACATTGGGTGCCTCTAACAGCACTATGGGGTTAGAAGGTGTTCTATATGTTATATAAAAGTATAATATATAGTGTTATCGGAAATAAAGAGTGGTGCATGTAAATCTTGAACCCCCCCTCCCCACCCACCCCCTATATCATCTAAATTAAAACTAACACCACTAGGCTGGTAATAGAATAATTGTCACCTAGGTGGTGGATCTGGATTAAAAGTTAGTTTTTTTTATCACAATACATTATATTATACTGACACACACACACACACACACATATATATATATATGAAATAAAATATTCAAATTAGGCCCTAAATATGGGACACCCATCTCTATCATTCAGTGATTTTTTTCTGTCATCCTTTTCCATCTTTTCTCATAAATGTTTTTCATTTATTGCATTTGAAAATGTATATGGACTTCATTAGAAATTCATAACTAATGTGTAATAAAAACATGAAATAAGATGATACATGAATTAATTAAGGAATAAAAAATGTCAATCCAAATAAATAAACATGAGACATAACTTATTTAACTAACATTTCAATGAAAATGATTGAATGAAATTAAAATCTCATTAAGATATCATAGTAGTAGGATTACAAAGAACTAGAATATTTTCCCTAACATAGTTAGTGAAATAATAAAACATTGTTGGTATCATATCATAACATGTTGAAGTAGGTCTAACCCCATCCATTACATGATGATTATCAATTTGGTTACCTCTATATAAGAAAACAAAAGTTATAATTGTCTAATATTAAAGAAATTTTTAGAATTAATGGTGGATAATATATTAAACACTAATTAAAATACATGTGCCAGTACCTTATTTACCATAAAACAATTTTTAGGTTGTTTCCATGAATCTCCATAAAATATAAAAATTTAAAAATTGATATCTAGTATTAAAATTTCACAAAAAATAAAACATGATTTTAAGGAGAATAATTATTCCCCTTTCTAACGACTGCACTAAACCATAATTTTTATTCAATGTGAGAAAAGCATTATTCATGTGATACATATTTCATATAATAAATAGAAATTTTAAATAAATCAAAAATATGATAGAGTTAATTGTTTCATGGTTATATTCCACCAGATATTAGTTCCCCATTTATATATGAGAAATAGAATTTTTTTTATTTGTTTTTTTATTTATTGGATGAAAACAAACATCCAATAAGAAAAATAATAACCCTTGAGGACCCCATTGACTGTGAAAGGTATCTTATTATAGAATATTGTGGAGGAACATTTTTTTTCTTCCCACGTTTATTTTTAAGTAATCATTGAACAAATTCCACCATACATGAGCTGAAAATAATATATGAGGTTCCCCCAGTGCGATTTTATGAATTTTTAGCTCTCAATGACAATTTCAATGTCAAAATCATCTCACTCCATAGTGCAGGCAGCAAAATTTTTCAAATTAGTTTTAAAAAAGGAAATTTTAAATTTAATTTGAAAATCATTAGTATTCAACAATAAGATGATACATCACATATCAATCAAAAAATAACCATCCTTTATTTCTTATATCTAATTTTACTGATGAACAAATCATTGTATCAATTATATAATATGCTATATATCATTATGGTTATGTAAAAAACACCAAACTTTTAGTAACCTACCAAATCACCCTTTAATTGGATTATCATCAAGGCTATTAAAATAATGGTATTAATATATGAAGATACATCTAGGAGGTAAATTATTATCCTCATCTAATTGTGAATAATATTATGTATAAACCACTAAGTATAAATCATATTGTAAGTAATAAATCTCATGGTATATTATTTAGAGATCCAATTCAAATAATTATTCAAACATTTATCTCATGAGTGAATATTTTATCTCCATACTATCCTTTCTTCAATATAAAAATAAAAGTTTATCACAACCCATTAATTTTAATGACTATTGGAAATTATTAATACCCGATTATTTATCTAAATGGTTTAATTTATATTTCACTCTAATTAATTAAATACGTCCAATATGAATGAAAGATAATATTGAAAAATCCATTATGAGTAAAATATTAATACAATTTAAAATAAAAACATTTATATTAAAATGAATTAAATTTTTGATTTATAAAAAATCAAAAACATTTGACAATGTACTTGATATATCAAAGACCCATGGAAATTACATATATATCACGACTTTGCTAAATTTATGAATTTTTTAGTAGATATGATTCATTTTCATTTATAAAAAAATTAGTGATATTCACATCACCCCTATAAATTATCCATTAATGATATGTTATTTTCAAATAATGGTCATAGTCCCTTAGTTATATTAGGGTTCCTTAGACACTATAATAGATCCATTTTTTCATGGTACAACCCTATCTACCTTGATATGTTAGCGTATACCCCATGGGTAGTAATGATCGATAGTAGTGACATTTGAATGGTACCAAACTTAATAACCCATGAAAAAATAATACAAAATAATTGAGAACACAAATAGATGATTTTATATATTTCACACCACAACTTCCGGTTCACCATTAACTCTGAAATTTAAGTCATGGAATGATCATATTTAATAAATTAATTAGGGTCAATGGAATCAGGGATAATGTTAATTACTTCATCACCATCATCAAAAATATATATTGGGATTATTTTTATAATGACACAAAATTCTATTCATGGAATATATTTCTCATAAAAATAAACTTTAACCAATGATGCCCATATAAATGGATCAACGGTAGTAGGTGTGTGAGTCATGCCAATAAAATGAAATCCACAATCATCAATAAATTTTCAATGCCTAATCATCATATCAAACCACCTTCATTTCATCATAGAAACTAAACTATGAGAGTAGTAATCCAATATTAGTATTTTCTCATTTCCTCTATAATAATATACATTTTCAAATCGAGATCTACTATCTGATGCACTGGAATTATAGTCTATTAATGAATTTAACATAACACCATCATTATTTTCTTCTCATGTTTATCTCTTGTTCAGTGATAATAAATCAATACTCATTGATCGCACAGGATTTTTATTCCAGAACCTTGTAATTATGTCCAAAATCAAAAGCTATTATTTCATCAGAGATAGGATCAATTGGAGAAATCAATACATTAAATTTAAATAAATTTTAAAAATAATTAAATATTTAATTTGTTAATTTACTATATTATTACTTATACATTCAATTTCAACGAACTAGAAAACTCTATGTTATATAAACTATGTCATGTTGTTGAAGATAAGGTGTGCTGGTTGCTGTTTATCATTTTTTATCCTCCCTTCCAAAAAAATTGAAATAATTTAAAATATATGTAAAGATACATGAAATGAGATAAGATATACACATTCCATTTACATACTTGATGTAGTTATCAAACAAATCACAATTAAAAAAACTGTGTGATGCTCAATATCCTGCTCTTCAAGTCCTACTATGGGCAATGTATATGATTCGGTAATTACCCCTATTTTGGGATGTGATGGAAAACTAGGTTCATTTTTCTCATACTATTCATCTCTATTTTTCATTGAACTGTTCCATCTCACAATCACATAATAAAATTACACTTTATATATTTCCATACATTATTGAAAAATGTAACCTTCAATTTTGAACCTTCAAGATTATTCCTGTTACATACATAAAACATAATTTTGTACATATTTAATTCAATTGGTCACTTATAATGAAATGAAGTTGGTCCTCCAAGAAATATTTTAGTTAGAATAAGGACAATTACTTTTATCATGCATATGAAAAATAATGGATGAAATATGTTTTCAACCTAAAAAAATTAATATTTCCTGATTTTTTTTTTGAAATAAATACTTAGAAAACTATTAGAAAAATTATCTCCATAAAAATGGAACAACTGAATAACTAACACACTTATATTATTATAAATAATTTGAACGTATTTTAGTAGAATCAAATATTGTAAACATATGTGATAATCATGATCCTTCAATGATTTTAGTTTCAACTCAAGTATGTTTACCAAATTTGATATGATTCTTGAATGGAAATTATAAAAATTAATTGTATCTAATAAATATTGAAATTTATTTATTTTTTCGTTTCATAAAATAGAAAACACATTGAAATTTTCATTTATTTACATTGATACACACTAGATAAAATTTGGGCATTATACCTCAATCCGGTATGTCATTCCGAGATCATAAATAAACATTTTCCATTGATATTTATAAAAATTGATAGAAACAATTCATATATATATTTTTTCAATGTGCATTACATATAATAAATGAAGTGAATTTTTTTGACTAATAAGAAAACTAAAAAAAGATACTTATCTTCTTCCAATTGTAATTGGTTTTATTTGAAACATTCTTCTTATTTATATTTTTAATATCACCCTTCCTGAGTAGAAAAATAGAATCATAAAATTCCTTAAGAATATCAGTTCTAGACATATGAAGAAGTAGACGTTTGGATTCTATGGTTGTTTCAAACGTTTAATGGTTATTTCAATGTGGCTGATCCATTGAAAGAATCATCGATCTCCTATAAAAGTGATGCAATTGAAATATTTAAGTCTTATAGACCGTATATTCATTATACAAACAAGAAATGATAGATTTCCATTTAATATCCATCCAAAAATCATTTTATATGTTTAAAAATAATTTTGAATCCACATAATCACAATGCACATCTTAAATATGTCTTTAAATCATGCATCGTATGGGCACACACAAGAATTCCAATGACATTTCAAATCATTAATTAATGTTTTCAAATAAACATCTATATCATTTCTAGGATCATAAGGTCGAGATATGTGTTTTCTCATTGAAGTGATAGGTTGTTTCATACACATCCATGGAAAGCGGTTACAAATGTGTATAAAAATAGTCCATATGTAGTGAGAAGAAAGAATCTTCCCAAATAGATTAAAAATACCACATGAAAGAACCAACCTCCAATTACCCACATCAGCTGTGAAATTAAGATATCAAGAATTAAATTTCATCCATGAAAGTCCAACTGTTGGATGAGTGAAATCATCATTATCCATCTTTCCCTCAGTCTTAGTCCATCACTTTTTTTTTATGTATCCACATACATAAAATTATTATGGAGTTTGGGAATGAATGGGAATTTCTATATTACTTCATATAGTACATGGTATGGTGTTCCATCAATATTTGTTTTCCATTGTGATGTGTTCGATTTCATACAATTATTTCGTTAACCAGTTTACTTCTAGAATAAGCAACAATCATTTGGGCAAGCCAGAAACGTGTTTTTAGAAAATCTATGTTCCCTAACTAACATCCATGATATATAATGGTTTGAGGGGATATATGCATCATCTGTAAGTAATTACCTAAAAATATAAATAGTATAGTTGATGGTATTATTATAAATCCAATTCATGGTTTTCCCATGAAACCAATAGATTTAAATTCTATATTTTTAATTTTACCACATTGATGATATACTAGAGTCATGGAAACATTATTCAATTTTTCTACCCTGTCATAATTATATTTTTCATTACATACACCATTTGTTTTTCAAGTCTTCTTGGGTCAGCATACATTCCGTATCACAAGGATGAATAAATATAATCCATCCATTTAATAAATTATCTAATTCAATCCTCTCATTCAGATCATAAACATTTTATGGTTGAATTTTATCCCCCCTGTGAAACCACAAATAGAAGGTTGAAAGAAAAATAATAATATTATATAGTAGATAATTTCATCATGATTCAAAAAAACCCTTCAAAAATAATTATAATATAGTTCATGTATATGAAAACTATCTGACGAATTTTTAACTAAAAAATATTAAAATAACTCACACATGTTTTTAAAATTCCTTATGATTTGGTCACTTTCATACATCCATATTCTCTACATTTGGGGAAAAACATTAATATGTCATGTCATAACAGAATTGAAATATGATTGATGTTAAAATGACAATATATTTATGGAAACCAAAATTGTTCAATTTATATGAAATCATAAATGAAACAGTAGTCGATATGAGAATCATAATATAAACGATAAAAACTATATATTTAATAAAATCCTATAAATATAAAACCATGATACTGAATTCCATTATATCAATGTCTAATGACTATACATAATACTACACAAATTTTTTTTATAATTTTTTTATATTTTTCATTTACTTAATTATATTTTTAACTAATTTTGTTCTTTTTTTAATATATTCATTTAAAAAAAATCATGTTATGGCCAATAGGGGCATATATACCCTGAGAGGGGGGGTGAATCAGGGTATGGATATTCTCTTCAAAAATTATTCCTGCCCCACTGGATCTTGACCTCTTTATTACAAGGGTCACTTTGTTTTCACTTGTGTGTTTTTTATGATCACCTATTTTCTTCTTTGTCTGATGATGATGCTTCAAATGCAATGCAGGGATGTAAGCAGGCAGACACAAAGATTTGTACTTGGTTCACCCACACTGGGCTAAGTCCAAGGAGCATACGTAGACAAGTTTCCGTGCATACCAAATCCCAATAGTCTTCATAAGATGTGGATACAAAATTTGGGATAGAGCACTTCTATTCCCAGGCTCACTGCCTTCACAAGGTTTAGGGTTAGCTCACTACTTTCCCAAAGGTCACTCCTTGTTTCTCTCTCTCTGAATCAATTCTGGTGGAGAGGATCACCTTCTTCCTCTTCCTATGCTCACTGCTCTAGAAGGGAATCCACTCACAGTTTATAGACCTGTAGGTCTATTCACTTGCATGAAATAATGCATCTTCAACTGTTGATAGATGCTCTGTTGAAGTCCAACGTTCATCCACTGATGAATACCTCTTGCCTCTGAACACTGGGAAATTCCTTTTGGAAACACCTTCTCAAAGCACACTACTTCATAAAGCTCCCAATTTCGCGAAGCTCAAACAAGCCTTCGCGAAGCTCCTGCCTTTTCGCGAAGCACTTTCGCGAAGCTCAAGCCGTCGCAAGGCAACGTCCCTTGCGAAGCTTACTAAGCCAACGTGGAGCTCACAGGTTTGATGGAGCTACAATAGCCGCCGCGAAGCTCCTGTTTCGCGAAGCACACTGGCTGCGCGAACCACCTTCGCAAATCGATACCAAAGGATTTTCTCTGAAAATTATCTCTACTTCTCTCGAGGGGGTCGGCCTCTATTTATAGGCGATTCCACCGACCATCTAAATTTTCACGCGAAGTCAACGCCACGTCATCTCATATCGCGAAGCTCCAAAGTTTTCGTCGGAATTCTGTCCAAATCGCGAAGCACCATGACAATTTTCCGTTCGCGGAGCTTGGCGTAATCGCAAAGAATCACCGTCAACATTCTTTCACGCCTTCTCCGTGAAGCTCCCTCGCAAAGCCCTTCACCGCCGCGATGCACTTCAGCCTCTGCCGTTCGCGAAGCTTGACGTAATCGCGAAGACTCACCGCCTCCATTCTTCTGGTCTTCGCGATTTGCAAACCATGAATCCTATATTCGCGAAATTCATGCCTTTGCCATACTAAATTATGATCTTCATTGAAATCCTATTTTCGCGATGCTCACCAAATTCCAAATTTTGGACCCCAAAAATTTGGCCAACACTATGAAACGGCGCCACCTTGTACTGTTCTTTTGTACCGCCTCCAGATTTTCCTTTCCTTTTTCATCGTTCTTTGTTAACAAGGATTGTGAAAAACTTCTTGGGAACTCGACAAATATCCATGAAAACCCGCTTTGTCAACAAACAAAATCAACCCAAAAATACTACAATGTTACCTTGAGGGATTTTTTCCCAACAATCTCTCCCTTTGTGTTTGTTGACAACTCTTCACAACTCTACTCAGAATGATTTTCTACACTTTGATACCTCACTGAGTCTTCTTCCTGCCGCAACCACCATTCGCCTCTTGCGATTATGATAGAGTTCAATGAATCACTTAGCACGTACTCTAAGACCACATGATCAATGCTTTGCGTGAGAAACAAGAGTAGTATAAAAATTTCATCTATAAATCACTTCATGTCAAACACCAATTGGCGATTCCAACCTGATACCAATACATAAATTGATACCATTTGTTGAACCACACTGATCCCAATTAGTGATAGTTGGAAACCTTCTCTCACCATTCCAACACCACTGTTCTTCTTTTATCACGATCCTCGGCTGTAGTGATGTCTATGCTTTGATCGATCACTTCTAGCATCGTCAGATTTAAAAATATCCCCCTTTCTCATTTCTCCCCCTATCTGGCTTCTCCACTGGTCATCTTCTCCCTGTATCTATCATGATTTCTTATATAGACACACTGTCTCCCCCTTGAAAAATCACTATTTTCTCCCCCTTTGTCAACGAACCCAAAGGACACTCCTTTGTAGTCTGTAACATAGTAGAAAACACATATCAGCACAACAGGGAAAAACACATCATACCTTGGGGATGGGGGGGGGGTTCCACATCCACACTATTTTAAGTGTGGGCAATCGACTGAACTCCCAGAGCCATTCGATGTCTTTAAAATTCTTCCTTGGGTAAAGCCTTTGTCAGAATGACTGCAACCTGTAGCTTTGTAGGCACATACTCCAACTTCATGATTCCCTGCTCAACATTCTCCTTGATAAAATGATACTTAATCTCAATGTGCTTTGTCTTTGAATGATGGAAGGGATTTTTGTTAAGATTTACAGCACTTGATTTATCGCACTGGATTCCGATCGGAGACTTCACTTCAACTCCCATATCTTCAAGCTGTTGTTTCATCCATAATAACTGTGTGCATGCTTGAGTGGCCGCAATATACTCAGCTTCTGCGGTGCTCAATTAATTGAAATCTTGCTTCTTTCTTAGCCAAGAAATACACAATCCACCAAGATACAATGCACCACCTGATGTTGATTTTCTATCATCTTCTGAACCGGCTCAGTCTACATCAGTATATCCCAATAACTCTGTCTGAGATTTATCAGTATATGTCAAGCCAAAATCCACTGTGCCCTGGATATACCAAAGTATTCTTTCACTGCAAGCATGTGGCTTTCCTTGGGATTACTCTGATATCTCCCTGCTTGGCATGTGGCGAAAACAATATCAGGCCTTGTTTCAGTTAATTACAACATACTTCCAATAATTTGCCTGTATTCTGTGATATTAACTGCCTTGTCATCCTCATCTTTTGATAATTTCATCCAGGTAGCAACCGGAGTCTTCATCTCCTTGGACTTCTCCATTCCAAACCTTCTCAGAACCTCCTTGGAATATTTAGATTCAGAAATGAATGTTCCATTCCTTCCTTGTGTCACCTGTAGACCAAGGAAAACGTTAGCTCTCCAATCATTGACATTTCAAACTCATTTTTCATGAATTCGGAAAACTGTCTGCACTGATCTTCATATGATCCGCCAAAAATTATGTCATCGACATACACTAGCACCATCATCCTTTGATTACTGTCATTGCGGAAATAGATGTTGTAATCAACTCCTCCACGCTGGAAACCAAGCTTTTTCAAGTACTGATCAAGCCTTGAGTACCATGCCCTTGGTGCTTGTTTCAGCTCATACAACGCCTTCTTCAGCCTGGAAACTTTGTTCTCATCCTCATGAATGAGAAAACCATCTGGATACTCAATATACACCTCCTCTTATAGAACTCCATTTAAGAATGCAGATTTGACATCCATCTAGAACACTTTGAACTTTCTTTGCACGACAATGTCCAAAAATAGTCTGATTGTTTCCAGCCTTGTAGCCGGTGCAAATGTCTCGTCAACATCTATTCCCTCTATCTGGGAGTATCCCTTGAAAACTAGTCATGCTTTGTTCCGAATCACTATTCCATCTTCATTAATCTTGTTGTGATAAACCCATTTAGTCCCGATGACATTCTTGTCTGCTGGCCTCGAAACATTCTCCCATGTCTGATTCTTATCAATCTGATTTAGCTCTTCATTCATGGCCTGAGTCCAGTTATCATCATCAGTTGCATCATAAAATCATTTCGACTCAACCTATGATAGTAATGATATCTGCTGCAATGATTTCATTCTTCTTGTCTGAACTGGATCTCACTGATCACTGATGATATTATTCCTGTCAATTTCAGCTAGACTCTTTGTCTTTTGTGCAGATAAGGATTTTAATTCCTTGTACTCATCATCAGTATCCTCTTCTAAATCATCTTCAGCCACTTCTTCTCTCCCTGAGTCTCTTACCACTTCTTCACTTTTAACAGAAAACTTTTCACTGTGTCATTGTTCAATGATGTCATTTCTTTGAACATCTTCTCTCACATTGTTGTTGACACACATTTGATTTTTCTCTTGTAGCTTCTTGGTATCCTGAAAGCAGTCAGCTGATACCACTTTGTTAGAGAAAAATAGATAAGCATGAGATGAGTGATTATTGCTGATTTTCTGAAAATAATTCTTCCCTCGATTGAAAAACTCTTGAGTTGATTCATCCGATTATTGCAATGATTACACTTACATCTGATTTTGTTATTGAATACTCCCCCTATGTTATGAATCCCTTTCCATGGTTATGCCCAAATTTTAAACCCCTAAAATTCTTTCTTTTCTGCATCATCGATTCTCATATTCCACTTGGAATTGAGCCATTAACAAAATATCTAAGCCTACTGAGTTGGAAATCAGTGTAGGAAACAAGAGGTAGAGTTAATAACACAATCACTTCCTAGTGTGCTCGGTTGCTCCCTTTCTTCTTCAACTCTAGTACCTGATCTAGAGCATATTACTTCTTTACTTTGCATCCTTAGATGCCACTACCCCATGGATCATATCTCCCTAAAACCTGAAACACATGAATCATCAGTTAATAGAATTAATATATATAGGGAGAGGGGGTTCTTCTTGAATCCTCAAGATGAGGATTGTGGTTGATCCTGATGGGTCAACCCTTTGATTTTTTCATGGAGTGCATCACACTCCTTTTTTGCTTCCTCTAGCTTCCTGGCCAACTTCAAATGCTCTGGCCATATGACTAAGCATTCATTACCCACATGCTGAGCCTTTTTCTGATATGTAGATTCTGTAGGCCCGACCTTTCTCATCGCTTGGGGTATAGAGCCATTAGTACTCATTTCATTCTTTTGGGTTCTTCCAAAATTCCATTTTCCTTGATTATTTATTTGAGCAGGAATATCCTTGCTTGTCATCTTCCCTGGCTTCTTCCACAATTGCAGGGATATTCCTTTTTCCTCTAGTCCTCTCCGTGGAACATGACTTGTGAGTTTTTCAACACATTCTTTATTTATCTTCCTTTTATCAGATGTTTGAATCATTACACTCTTTTTCACTGGTGGTGAGTCCTCCATTGAATGTGCACTCTTCTTATTCACAACTATAGTGTTTCCTCCCTTTTTCTTCAATATTTTTTCATCTTCACTCTTAGAGAGCAGTTGTGAGTGTGACTGATACACTTTTTGTTCAGCTCCTTGTTATTCTCCAGGAACTCTAAGCTTATTCTTCAACATACCACTTTCTCTCCCAGTGTACGATTTCTCATTATACACCACTGGAGTTGAGAATCTCATTTGGAGTTCCTTTTTCATTCCTGCCTTCTTCTTACTGCAATGTCTTGCCAAATGCCCATGATTAGAAAATATGAAACAACTTCCATTAAAGGCACACCTCATTTCATCATCTCATAGCCATGATGTTGATGGAACTTGAGTTATACCCCTAACATTTAGCTCTTGAGCTTCCTGACACAAATTCATGGTGTGTCCCATTCTTCCACAATAATAGCATCTTATGAATGCTTTCCTCTGAGAGACTCTTCTCTCTGATTTCTCATGATGCTTCCTCTTATCCTCGGGTTTATCAAAGTTTATATTTTCACAGCCTGAAATGTATTCCAGAGCATCTGGATAGAAGCTTGATGTGTGTCCATGAATCCCACAGAAATGGCACATGCTATCATTTCTTCTGTAAAATCCCTTTTAGGTCTATCTCCAGCACCTTCAAGGTTTTTAATATATCTAGATATTTTCAGTTCACTCTTCCTATCACGCATAGGAGTGAGATCATCATATCCAATTCCAGATTTCCCCAACATGGATGGCCTTTGGGATGATACAATCCTTTCATGCTTTTCTTCTGATGTAGCATATTTGCCTTTCATTTGATCATCACATGCCGAAGGATAATCAAATAATAAGTGCAGTGCATCCTTCAACTTGGGCTTATCTTTGGATTTAGACTTCTCCATTTCCTTCTTGACTGATTCTAGATCTACATCCAACTTTTGAATCTTCCTATCCCTTGATTCAAGTTAGACATCAAGTTCTCCCTTAAGAAGCTTCCCTCTACTCATCTCATCTTCCAATTCACGTGTCAGCTTATCCACCATGTCACTCTGCTCATTTACTTTCAATTTTTCTTGAGCAACATATTCAAAAAAACCTGAATAATTTAATATAAAAACACCCAAAAAATATTTTTTATGTTTTATAAATTTATACTTATTTTGATATGAAAAGACCCAAAAAAATATTTTTTATGTTTTATAAATTTATACTTAATATTGTTTTTAAAATTAAAAATTGTGTGTAAATTTTTTGTGTCTCCCAAAAAATAGTTTAAAATTTAAGGAAATTTTCAGAAATTCATTACCAATAAATTATTTTAACATAATAATTTAATATAATGTACACCCTTGTGTAGATCCCAAGGGGGATACACACACAACACTATTATACTATTGTCACTATTTATACTAAAAATATACTATTATGTGTAATACTAAGATATTAGTGGGTTTCATAATTTAAAATTATATAAATATATATACATTAAAAACATAATGAATCCAACGTAACCAAAATTAGTAAATAATAAAATATAGTTCCTAGGAGTTCAAGGTGATTCCATGATTGTTATATAAAATATTCTTAGTAATATAATCAATGTTATGATCATGAAATATAACACTATAACCTCCTTATCTGAACCATTAATACCTCACATTGAGATCTCATTATATAGGGAAATGTTGTTCTTACATTCAAATATGAGAGCTTTTCACTGACTATCACAACACATATCAATCACCATCATATGAATGAAATGGACAGTTATGGGGATAAATATTGAAGAACATAGAAGAATAAAATATATTAGATAAAAGTGAGAGATCAAATACCCAAACAGATTTAGCTAACACTAAAATATTATTATAAAGTAAATAGGAACAATAATGTACAATGAAATCAAAGCATAACCACACCCCCAACCTTTGAAAAATTTTCAACCTTATTTCTATATTTTTATGGAGATGAGAATCATAGATGGAGAAAAAACATTGTGAAGATAAAATAGAAGTGAAAGAAAATGTATAAATAACTTATTTAAAACATGTAAAATTTTATTACAGTAGAAAAAAATATACCAATATATAGAAATTGGCTAAATAAAATGACCATCACATTGAAATAGGGAAGAGATACATTTTCCAAGGAAATGTGGTGGCCAAATTTCCCTCCAATTTAGGCCTTCAATTGTTTTTTCAATGGTGGGGATGTATATTTCCCTATTTGGGGATGATTTCATGTTTAAATATTTATGTATATTTCATTATCATACATCCAAAAAATTTATGATCTATTGGAAAGTGAGGATGATTTTATACCAAAAATTACAAAAGAAATTATTTATGTACAAGTGACTCTCCATATTGCCTTTATTTTCATTACCATGAATACATGATAATGGTGTAGGAGGAATCACATGAAAAAAGGATAAAAAGATAATCCAATACATCCAATATTTCATCAGAAATGTTTTTATCTTGATAATTTCATCTATTTAGTAGATATAGGCCTATCATTGAAAGTCGGTATAATTGATCATAGATTTTAGGGGCCAATATGAATTCTAAATTTGGGCCTCATAACATTGGGTAAATATGATGGTATCGTTGAATGAAATGATTCCTAGAAGGTTTGAAATCCATAAAAAATGAATTTTATAATTTAAATTAGTTTATGAAATGTTCTATCTGAAATATGAAATAGGTTTAAAGTAAATAAAATTCCAAAAATTAATATATTTTAATAATCACGATGAATTTACTACTTAAACATCAAAATGTGAAAATTTCTCATACAATAACACATTATTTGGATTGAAACATTTAAATGAAATGTGAAATTATTGTAAATTTTGGATCTATAAACCATTTACTAGGAAATATCACATTCGCTATTTATTAATGGTTTTTGGTGATACATTGTACACCTTTGGATATGTTTTCTGATGTATCAATCACCTTGGGTTTTTATGGAATTGATATGTTTCTAACTAAGTGATGTCATATTTTCCATTGGTTTCTTGGTTTCAAGGAAACATTATTCACCTGGGGATATGTTTGGTGATAAATATTTTACCTTGGGGGTTATGGATTTGTGATATATCATTCAATAGAGATTCACCCTTCAAATTTGGAATTTTTTCATGATGATATATCATTAACCAATGGGTATAATTAGGGATACATCATTCTCTCTACTACTTCTTAGATTAGAAATGAATTGTTTACTTAGTTTATTACTTAACTAATATCCCATTCTTTAAGAATATTGTAATGGCATGTTATTATCCACTAAAAGTGGCTAATATTAATTTTTTTATATTATAATATATATGTTATTCAATTTTCTTAAACACATGTACTAGTACATTTACAATATGAACTTATTCTCCTAAAAGGTTAGTAATTTCTTCTAATGTGCACTATTACATTGTACATTTTTAAACACTATCTAAAAAACCCAATGTTCTTGATTTTATTTTCATATTTCATTTTAAGCTCTCCCACACTCAAGGATAATTTTATACTTCTAGAGCAATGGAATATTTAGTTAGGAAGATAACAAAATTGAGTATTTAACTAAGAAAATATTGGGTGAAGTGAACTGGATAGAAGCACTAATATAAAAAATGTAGTTTAAAAAATAAAAGAACAATGAAGCCAAAAATTTATCTAAATATAAGACAAATTATTTGGAACATTTATTCCAATAGATAAAAGAGTTAATTTTTAGTTTTAAAGGGATTTCCTTGTGGCCCAATTTAAAGATAAATTTATGGTCCAGATTCTATAGATAAACAATAGCTCACCATTTCAATCATACCAAGAAAAAAATTCAAATTGGGATTACATTTTATATCACATCAGGTAAAATCCTTGAATTAATTTTCTTCTTCTATGTCCTACTCAAATTTTTCCATCTATAAGGTCATTTCGATTACTCTATTTGGTGGATGCAAGTTGCAACCGATTTCGGGTTAATAGTGGAAAAGTAAAAACACCAAAAACATTACATAACCATAATCCTACCATAATCATTTGTTAAGACCTTTTATATTGGGGGATTAAACTAAGGCTTCAAAAATTTCTATTTAAGTTAGTGTTTTTGAGTATTCGAAGAAAGCTCTATGATTTTATATTCAAATGTAATACAAGGATTTTTTGTTCTAATGTGTTTCTTTCATATGTTGGTTGTTCTAATTTCTTGTAGCTTCTTAATATAACTAATCATTATTCTCATTTTTATTATTTATCTAAACAAAATGATACCATTTCATTATGGAGTTCATTTAATCGCACAACGAAAAGAGAATTACTTCACATAATGATGGAGTGTGCATTTTTTTTGTTTTCTCTTCTTCAATCATGCTTCATTAAGTTAACTTCAGCCTTCCATTTAGAGAATTGAATCAATGTAAAAATAAAGAAATTTGGGGTAAATTAAATGATTTTTCATTGGGCTTGATCATATTCTAGTTTATTAGCTAATATTCATTATCTATTTCATTATTTTTACGGTTCAATTCAATGACTTATTTTCATGATTATCTTCGTTAATTTTAATGATATCATATTTTTAGTGCTAGGAAAATAAAATTACATGTAGTGATCATGAATGTGATACATTGAGTGAATTTTTGTTTATCCTTGGAATTTTTTAGGAATTAAATTAGTGAATGATGTTGGGAACTTTAATCATTTATTAGAATCTTCTTGAACTAGTTAGATGAACTTTTTAAAGAGAAAAATTTCATCCACTCTAGTATTATAAATAATCTAGGATAAAACCATTTTCTTTAATAGTTTTAGCTAATATTCACAATGTGTTTTCTTCCTTAAAATCAAATAGTTTTATTAATAAATTTAGAATTATAGTATCCAAATTTCAATCAACCCCAATTTTATCTAGTTCATCAAAAAATACATAACAAATATGAGTGTCTCAAGGATACCTTTTTGGACTTGGTGAAATTTACCCCTACTTGTAATATAAAGAACACTTATACCTATAGAGAAAATTTGAGTGACATGAATTTTATGTGATGTTTACTAGGATGTGATTAAGTTAAATTAACCACAAGAATCATTTTTTCACCCCCATTTCTCTTATCTTTTCAACTTTTTGTTTTTCTATTTTATTTGAATCACGAATCCTAATTTTAATCTATTATAATAGATTATCTACAAAATCACCCCATAATTATTCTAGGTCGGGATCCAATGGGTAATAAATATTTAGAATAACCTAACATAGTGAATTTATTTCATCAAACCTTCTGTGATTACCCAACACTTGGTGAGATGTAAACCCATTTGGATAACGACTGTTAAAAGGATTAATTTACATACCTCTCAAGGATTATTAAAGAGATAATTCTTATGGATGTTTATTATGTTCAACCTCATGGACATAATGTTATTTAGACAATATTTAAAAAATGTGTAATCAAATGGATAGAATGAATTCTAAGGTTTTATGTTTGAGATTCGAACTATAAATAATTAAAAAAAATGTGGAACCCATAAAAACATCAACCACCCTTCTATAATATTATGTGGGGTGTCTAGTTTCCCACAATCCTCTCATTAATTTACTAAAGAACTAACCTTTAGAATTGGTAAATTTGAATAGGAGGAAGTAATTTTTTATAAGTTTTTAAATTAAGAGGAAACTTAATTTGTGTTTTCAAAATAATATAATTTTTTACCATCTATTGATGTTCCAAAATACTTATATATTTATTTTTCTAAAAAAAATTAATTAAATATTGGATTAAATAAAAAATAATTTACATATCCATTCATAATTCTAGTTTTTCCAATTTGGTGATAGAATAATCTATTCAAAATTAATGAATAAAATTTATAAATTTTGAAAATGAAACTGAGTTTTATTCAAAGTCCCAACCTATGTCTGAAATTTTCAGGCTACCTGAACATTAACATATGTCCATCCCATCTTCCTTCAAGTTTTTATTCATTGGGGATATCCAAAAACATCATGTTTTAATTGATTATTTACATGATACACTTAAAAAAGTAATGAACCTTGATTTCAAATACAATATTATATAAGCAACTGGATCCACCATTTCTGATATTCCTTAAATTTTCCATCTTATTATAGTACATAGTCTTTGGCATGAAAAAATATAAATAATAAATAAATCTCAATTTAGTATAAGTGGTGATAATTGGGTCCTAAAAACGATGAATGTTTTTATTGTGTACGTTTTAGTGATCCAATTCATGAAAATGACTTTAATCAAAATGAATTATAGGAAGAAACATGGAATTTGCATAAATTTTAATTTTAATTTTATTTTTATTTTGTTTCTTGTGTTTTTTTAAAGTACACCCTTGGGATTTCCAATATGATCAAATATTTTTTTGGTGTTTTTTAGATTTTTAAGAATTTTAGTATTTTCAAATAAACCATGTGCCTTGTAGAGTCAAAACTAAAAATTCAATCATCCTATAGATTCCACTTGTGACATGAATCCAAACCGATCAATTTATTATTTATGGGTCATCAACTTTAAACATGGTGATTTTGTTCCATGAATTCATTTCAAAACTCCTACAGCCACCATATTTCATATCAATTATGAACACTATCTTATATTATATTTCAACACAAAGGTGATTTTTATTCTATATTGGGGGTGACATGAATTAAATTATTTTTCTGTGCCTAAACAATTATTAAAAAAGTTTTTGTAGATGGAAATTAAAATTTCTATAACTATATTTATGATAATATAATTTTCAATCATAAAAGTTGAATATCAAATAATTTTACATTTATTGATTCTATGTTTATTTCAAATTTATGTTCACAAGTGTATATTTTGTAAAGTGAGGTTGTTCGATGTGATTTATCACTTTTAACATTCTCATCATATTTAATAAAAATATCTGTAATGCCCTGACTCAAACTCCACTAAACCAGTTCTCCAAACATGTGTGTTACAAGGCCTCAAGTGTGCCTCCCCGTATACCAGAGGCTGCCGAAAAGAAGTGAGGGGATATTTTTTGACAGTGGGGAGACTAATCTCTCATATAAGTGTAATAAAATAGAATAAATAACTAATTATCATATACATTAGTAAGAAAAACATGTGAGAAGAAAATAAATAACTTAAATATAAAATGATTTGACAATAAATGAAATGATATAAATGCCTGAAAATATATCCATATAATACATCACTACTCACCCACTGGGGAGACCATATTGATACCAGAGTATAACATAATCTGAAATTATGAGTACTAGACTCTTCTACTAACTCTAATCCAGACTATGTACCCATTGTCCAGACAATATCGTACTACACCTTCCTGGTATGTAGAACCACATGAGCAGCTCATCAGGATCATGAAACTATAGGACCCATCATTATCCACCCTTAATATAATACTCCACATGGAAATAATACATAAGGTCCACATGTACACCAAGGTTAACATGAAGGGGTGAGAAAAAATCTCAGTTGTGCACCCCAACAAGAAACATGTAACTATACTAATATATGTTTTTGAAAAAAAACAGGTTCTCAGCCTTTCTAAGACACTACCAAAAAGGTATGAAAACCAAAATGTGAAACCATAGTTGAACCTCATTTCTTTAATCCCATTCAACTGTGAGAGTTCTACCATGGATGTCAATATCTATATATGGATACACATATAGTCCCATAACTATACACATTTACATAAATATAAAAATTCATTTTTTTATGGAACCAAAAACTAGAAAACCAACTAGAATAACACCTCATGTATATAATCCTATTCAACTGGACAACTTCTACAAAGGCATTGAACTGAATTTCATGCCTCCCAATCCATGTTCCACCATGTCAATCTTTGGGTTCAGAATCTGAATCATTATATGGCTACTTCACTAACACCAAAAAAATCATTTATCAGGGTACGTCTCCACAAGGGGATAATAATGCTACACCTAGGTTCACTCATACTTTCCTCTAATCAATGAAACAAGGATACCTTATACTGATGGTAAATCCAATAAATAACCCTGCTACCAACTCAAGACAATGGTGAGTAAACACATTTCAGACACCAAGGGCCAGATACAAGGAACTCTTTCAAGGAATCATCATAAGAAGTGTGGACCATGAACGTCTAGAAAAAAGGAACTCATCCATGGAATATACATAAGAAGTTTATACCATTAGGGGATGGATACAAGGTGTCAGTTACTAAGGAATCATCATCTAATACCATGTGTTCTCCTGTGGAAACTCGATAAAGGCACTGATTGGGGTCCTTAGAGAATGTCTAAAAAACATGTCCTACGTGAGACCTAGAAAAATGGATCCACATGGTAGAAAGGCCTTATGCCTCCCACGTAATCAAGACCCAAGGGGACTTCTCAAAACACAGATACCACTACTACATTCTAGATCCTTATAAAGAAGTCCATGGAATCAATAAGACATTCATTCATTCAACCATTCATTCATCACACATGAGTATACCCACTCAGGTAAACAATTCACATTCCATCATAATTCATCGGTATACCCAGCCAATAATCACAAGATGATGAGAGTATAATCATCCCCACCACATATCATAAGACTACGTGTATTTTTAAGGCATTATTATAATGAAAATCCATGTATCACTCAAGGAATATAAGTCATGTGCCCACTGATCTGGTCACAAGAATTACTAAACCAGGAATCCTTATACCACTCAAGGCATAAAAAACAACATGTAAGGGACAAAAGCCATGCCCCATGTAATACATCTAGGTATACCGATAATAGATTAGAAAAACATGGATTAGAATCCACCTCCTTAGAGAGTATGTCAGGGAATTTGAACAAACAAGAAAGACCCCTCACATTTGGATCAACAACCACTAACCAAGAAGACCATTTGCTAAACATCACTATGTCAGCCAAAACCATTTCATGTAGAAACAAACGAGTGTGGGAAGCCCGAACTCCCATTCCAACAATCCAACCACAACCCCTCGAGCTTAAAAATTTGCCATGGGTTATAAGGTGACACCCGAACAGCATTTATCCCACTAATTGATGTATATCATAGTTTGGGTGAAAACATGAGAACATGATGGGTCCCTCAAGTCAAAAATATAAAGGAATATTTATTGGGATTATTGAGGTAAACAAAAGAAAAAGAATACTTCTCGAAACCATTAGTTGTATCTTAAAGGAGGAATTTTACATGGGTTCCTCAATGATAAGAAACAAAGGAATCCATATCAGGATCCTCACATTGTAAAAAAGTATAGGGATCCTATATAGGACTACCTAGATCATTGTATAACAGACGGTATCCATCATGGAATCCTTAGATGCATCTAGTCACGAGTCTTTATAGTGCAAAAGAGGGAATCTCGCAAGAGGAACTTCCTCAAAAGAAAATGTCTTGGGAGAAAACTCATATCTCATCTTTGATAAATATCTTATCTAGGTTGGTCCAAAAATATAAACAATCATTCACACCAATTCTATCTTTTTAGAGATAACTAAATTGGATAACTGAGGAAGAGCCTCTCAATTAAAGTAGAAGCCCCAAACACCCACTATGAGTCCCTAGAATGCAACACAGTTTTCACCATCATGATCTATGTGGAAAACTACATAGAATATATGACCATCGGGTACAATTCCAACTCCAGGGTAAGAAACATGAAATCCACTCAAAGGGTCTCATGGGGATAGTACACGGAGTTTAACCCATGGTACAAGACATGTACTCACAATGGTCCACATGGGAGTGTACTCTCGTTAGCATGGGCTTGTAAATGCCCCAAGTATATGGTGTGTGTAATGGGTACACGTTGTGTACCCAACCCGGGTTATAAGCCTATGTCCATCAATTGGCCTTGCCATCTACCTGGATAAGCCATGTACTACTACATGGCATGCCACCCACACTGGGTCTGTCCATGTACTCTACACATCGATGTACCCATACAAGGGTATCCATGCCTGCGTACTCACCTACATGTCCAATTATTACTGCTTTGTGTGTATACCCTATATAGGGTGTGTAATCTTTAAAATACCAAATTCCACAAATGGGGAGAACACAAGGAATTTTAACCTAAACTACAATCCATGTTATTGGATTTTTACTAAGAAAAACCCTCCGAATCACATGAAACCCATGTATAAACCCACACATCAATAGATTGGGACACTAGGGGCCACATACATGAATAATATGGATATAAAAACATGAAAAAATGGATTTAATGTGGTTTTTTGGTAAATCTAAAAACATTCATATCATTGGATAGAAATCACTATGGCTTGTGTTAATTCAGTGGTCCACAATGGCTGCATGTCAAACCAGCGCATCGAAGGGTCCACAGAAGTACATCCCTTTATCCCTGTCTCGTTTTCTTTCTCTCCCCACCCCACTTTTCTCAAATGTTTGAGTGGTTTGGGAGGACCCATAAGAGAATAGTGTGAGAGAAGGGGTAGGAAATAAGAAAAAAGAAGGAAAATAAGAAAAAGAAAATGGATCATGGGATAACCCTGGTGCCCTACCTAAGTTTATGCCCCACATAAGATAAACAACCTATTCTAGACTCAACTACAGAAGAGAAATTTCAATTAACACTCTAATCAAGAGATACAGTGAAAATACCCGTTTCCCTATTTTGAGTATCAGATGGAATAAATTATAATTTCTTCTCAAAACTGTCATCCTGAAAACATAGGTTATTACAAACTACCCTATATGAAAATTCTCATCCCCAAAAAACCAACTAAAAGAAAAAAAACCATGCTCTCAACTTGAGAATATTCACAAACAAACTATTTGTATTATCCAATGACCAGCCTCATACCATCAATAACTACCTTCTATGCGGAAAACATTCAACTGAGACATATCTGGTACTCCCCTCCATTGGAATAACCCTATCTTCGTTTCAATGGATACCTCCAAGATCAAAAGCCCATGGAGAAATGTCGATGGTTAACTAAAAATGAGGATCACCACCCTGATATGAACAATGGTGTACTCCACAACTTATGGATTACCTTACACTACTCCTCCAGTGCAACCTCAACCAGGGATGAAATTTTAAAAACAAAATGATCACATCATAGGGACAACGCTATCCCTGGAAACTCAAGACGAATCAAGATTGAGCATGATCATATATAGTAGGAGTAATCTAGGATTCTACCAAGGGGAGTGTACATCTCCCTCCGATCTACACTTGCCATACTGCCAAACCTAACCAATATTCATCCATGGTTCAACCGTCTTATAGTACCCCATTCATTTATTGATGTCACCTCTTCAACAGTGGGACATTCTTCACAACTTCCAGGAACCAATCCCATGACATGTCTCAAATTATTGGTCATTGGTTTGAACTTAAGAACTCACATATTTAGATTTAAATGATACCACATGCAAGAATTGTGTATATCTATCTCTTGACTCGTACATAAGTGAGTCATCTATCGCAAGGCATTGTTGACTGTCATACATAGAACTTCAGTTTCACAAAACAAAAGATCCCTTGTAACTCATCATTCAATATCAAGCACCTCAACCAAGTTATAATTTATTCCACGACCACCTGCCACCCGTCATCATTCCAAAAATGAGATTCTCCCGACAATCTAACTACATTAGTAATAGCAGAAACAATGGTTGACCAGGATATACACGTGGAAAATACATCAAGTAAAATCTAGTCTTGAAAAATTTGTGCCTAATTATATTCATTAATAGATGAATGATTTTTCATGCCTATAACATAAAATCGAAAACCTACCATGATTTTATCTCAAAATGAATGTCATAAAAATCTCACTAGCCAAAAATGAATCTGATGAAATAGGTAAACCACTAAATAAGTCCACCCTGGAACAATAAAAACTTCGACCTACAAGGGTCTGAGTTAAACCTAGGGTCTTTAGGTCTCTCACCTTTACCTGTAGAACAAGCCTCCCTATTGGGTCACATAGTCAAACCATCTCACCCAAACAATCACAACCTCTAAAATTTATGTAATGATCAGAACAAGTAATAAGGGTAAAAGCTGAAAACACGTCATACAAGGTCCATGATACTCTCTGTGCATCCTTAAAAAGAATTGCTACCTATAGGTCACGAAACCAGAACATAAGAAAAAATGAACTGACACTCATCATTAATCGGTATACAATAATACCCATGGAGTTCAAGTTCATGAGGAACAATTTATTATCCATTAACATCTTCCTCCTTGATCTGACTAGATAACCATGAACTGACAAACAACATCCTATAAGGGGTTCAATAATAATGAATCACATATCATAATGACCCATCAGGTCACTGCACCTCTTGTGCGTGAATATTGAGTCATCATCCTCACAAAAAAATCCACAATGTAGATCCACATAACCTTCTATAAAAAGGAATTATAAACTTAAGAAGGCCCAAATAAATATGCCTTTTTCGGTAGTAAAATTGAAATCTATAAGTCTTTTATGATGTGAATTCGATGCGAAAAATATGTTTCATGATGTGCCTCATTCCTATGTCGTCCAAGGGTTAAATAAATCCTTGGACTATTGTTAATTTAAAAGAGATAGATATAAATCGAAAATAAAAAAATCAACACAACATGTGTGTCCTCAAGGTGGAAATCATATAAAGCTACAACATCAAAAATCAGAAAAACAACCAAAACCCTAGAAACCAGTACTTTTTACTAGAATAAGTGTTCTCGACACACCCGTCTCATTTCCATAACAGGATCCAACACTTTCCTAATACTCCTATTTATCTTATTCCAAATTAAAAATTCCATTAAAATAACACATCTAATATTATTTTGTAACATCTTGATTTGGATGCCACTAAACCTATGTTCAAAGATGGTGGGTTACAAGTCCATAAGCATGCATCCTCGTACATTAGAGAATGCTGAATAGTATTGAGGTCCTAGTGTGTGGTAGTGGGGAGACAATAACCTCATATTAGAATATGAAGACAATAGAAATAGAAATGTATCATATATAGTAGTAAATATACAGAATACAGAAGTAGTAAATAAATAAAATAGAACGTGTTGTAATAATAAATGAAATGGTGTAAAAGTATAAACAACTATCCATAAAATACAGTAATTTTCACCCACTAGGCCTACCATACAGATATAATAGTACAAAAGAAAATGAATGTAAATTTACTGAGCTTTTCTAATAACTCTAAGCCAAACCATCTACCCAGTCATCATAAACTATCAAACTACACTAGAAATATCTATAGAACCACATGAGTTTTTCTTCTTGATCATGGAACTCTCGGCCTCATCCCTATCCACCATGTAACTCATGCTCAACATAAAAAACATACATAAAGTCTATACGTACACTATGGTGCACGTATAGGGATGTGAAATAATCTCAGTTGGCCACCCCAAAAAGAAATATGTAACTATGATACAATAATTATATTCAAGAATCCAAGTTCTTGGCTTGTCAAAGACAATACAAAAAGGTAAGAAAACCAAAATGTGGAACCATAGTCCACCCTAAGGTCCTTAGTCTTGGACAACTGGGAATGTCTCACCATGGACGTTCATATCTATATACATATACATGTATAGTTCTATACCTATAAACAAATAAATAAATCTGAATATTCATTTTTATGTGAAACTAATAATACGAACACCAACTACAATCGGACCTCAGGTATGTAATCCCAGTCAACTTGACATATTGTATAATGTAATTGAGATGGATGTCATGCCACTTAATCCCACTATGCAGAAGTCGATCTCTAGGTCCTTAGTCCCAATCGACATATACCTTCTTCCAGGAAAGCTGAAAAAGTTTCTAAGAATTGTACATCACCACACGGTGATACTCGTCCAATGCATGGGATAACCCATACTTTCCCCCAATCACTAAATCAATCATAACCTCTACCGATGATCAATCCCATAAATATCACTACTACCAACTCTAGATTATGCTGAGTAAACATGAGCCAGATCCCAAGGTCCAGATCCAAGGAACTCATCCAAGGAATCCTCATAAAATGTGTATACCGTGAAGGGATAGATCCATGTAACTCATCCTAGGAATCCATATAAAATGTTTTGAACATGACATTCCAGATCCAAGGTTTCAAGTACCATGGAATCCACTTTCTGTCTAATCGGTGTCCAAATAGAAACTCAGTAATAGAACTGGTTGGGGTCTTATGTGCATGTTAAGAGTATATGTCCTATATGAGCCCAAGATAGCCAAATCCATGAGGTAGAAAGGCCCAATTCATCCCAAATTATCAATATCCAAGTGCCATATTCATCCCTATGGGTCCACTGCTTAATTCCATATGCATGGAGAGAAGTCCATGAAATCTATAAAACAAATTCATGCATTCAAACCATTCATTCATCACACATCATTAAAACTCCATCATAAGATATGGGTATTCCTACCCAATCATCATAGGAAAAGGAGAACATAATCACCCCCACCATATATCACAAGCCTGTGAGTCCATCCAAGCAATTCCTACACTGGGAATCCATGTATCACTCAAGGCATACAAGACATCTTCCAACTGAGATAGTCCAAGGAATTCCTACATCGGTAATGTAATTATAACATAGATCATGGAAAACAAAATGTAAGTCTCAACAACCATGTCTTAGGTAATACTTCTAATTTTACCAATAAAACATCAGAAAAACATGGCTTGGAAGTCAGATCCTAGGACAACAAGTTCGTGAATCCCAATAAGCAGGAAATATGCATCATGTTAGGTTCAACATCCACGAACCAGGAATAACCTCTTATAAACATTGAGGTGTTAGTAGAAACCTTATTAAGAAGAAAAAAACGAGTGAGGGAGTCTGAACACCCAACCCAAATCTCCAGGAACATCCCATTGGGTTTACCAGAATGTAACGGGTTCTATGGTGACATTCAAACACCATCTCTAAAAAAACATTTTATAAATCTTTTGGTCGGTAAATCCACGTGCACCCACTGGGACTCTCAATTCATGCACTTAAAGAAATCCTAAATGGGATACTTTAGGTTAACACAAGAAGAGGAATACTACTCTAGATCCTTAGATATAAGGTAATGGAGGAATCCTACAAGGGACCCATAACCACATGAAAAGGAGGGTCCTACTCAGGTCACTCAAATGGTACACAAGAATAGAGATCCTATAAGAGACTCACTAGATCATCGTATAAGAAAATTCATCTGAGATGTGATCCTTAGAAGCATCTGGTCTCATAGCCTCATACGCTAGAAGGGAACATCTCACAACTGGAATGTCCTTGAAATAATAGGTCACGGGAGATAACTCATTGATTACCTTAGACCAAGACAACAACTACCTTGTTCGGAACATTCAAACTATCATTCACACCTTTTCCATCTCTTCTGATATGAATGAATTCAACCACTAGGGGGAAGACC
Source organism: Viscum album (assembly GCA_963277665.1). Taxonomy (NCBI): domain Eukaryota; kingdom Viridiplantae; phylum Streptophyta; class Magnoliopsida; order Santalales; family Viscaceae; genus Viscum; species Viscum album. The sequence goes on along the minus strand of OY728126.1, from coordinate 1,989,876,885 downwards.
CCTCCATTTAGGTAGAAGAGCCAAAAACCAAATAGGAGTCCTTAGAACACTCCACAGTTTTCACCATCTTGATATACACATAAAACTACTCATAATGGACAACTCTTGGGTATAATTCCAAATCTGTGTCAAGAAACACGAAAAACCCTCAAAGGGTCACACTGGGTATGTACACGGCTTGTAACCCTTAGTACATGACATGTACACCCAACATGCCACATGGGCATGTACTATTGCTGGCCTGGGCATGTAAGCACCCTAAGAACACAATGTGAGAAACAAAAATATGTTGTCTACCCAACACGGGGTATATTCCAATGTCCATCAACCAGCCTGGCCATCTTATTAGCCATTCCAAGCAATTTTACACGGGGTGCCACCCCCATAGGGTCTGGCCATGTACTCTACACAGTCATGTACCCATACACAGTTGGCCATGCCCAGGTACTCAGCTTCATGGAAAAGTATTAGTAAACAATGTATAGACCCCATACACGGTGTTTACTTATTAAAAAATCATCTCCCCCAAATGGAAAGAACACATGACTTGTTATCTTGGATTATACTATGTGTTATGGGGTTTTACAGAATAGAAACCCCTAGGATCGCCCAAAACATCTCTTTAAACCCCCTTATCAAAATATCAGGCCTCTAGGAGCCACCTGAAAGAATAATATGTCTATAAAAATGTGAAAAAATGGATTTAAAGGGGTTTTCCAATAAATTAAAAAAATTTCATACCTTTGGGTGGAAAACATCAGGGATTGGGTCGATTCCATGGTCACTACACGTCAAACCAGTGCGTTGAAGGCTCTGTGGATGCACCCCTCTCTCTTCATATCTTATTCTCTATCTCCCACTATTTTCTCTCTCGATCAAGTGGAGTAGTAGGATCCATAAGAGATGACTGCAATATAAGAAAGAGTAAATAATAGAAATGAAAAAAAATAAGAAAAAGAAAGGAAAAAAGAAAAGGTGGCCCTAGCCTGCCCTGATGCCCAAATCATGCTTATGCCCCGCATAGACTAAACAATCCATTTTAGAATCAATACATTGTACAAAATATCAATCCAATGATCCATTTCATAGATACATAAAAAAGACCCATTTACCGCCTTTTCTCTAATTGATGGAAAAAATTAAAATTCTATCTCAAAACTGTAATATGAAAAAACATGGGTTCTTACAATATCATTTTTCACATACAATAGATTTTGGGGCATTATTTTCAATTAATGGGCCCCCATAATAAATATTATAGTTTTGGTCATCATTTTAATTTTAAATTATGAATTCAAAAAAATAACATCATAAAAGGTAAAAAACAATAAATTTGTGAATATATCACTAGATTATCCAAATATGTGTCTTTTGGAACATGGGGATCATGAATCCATATTTTTCTAACCTAGAGGTTTTTTATCTCCATTTTATGTTTTTTGAATTCTTGTATTGATTTACCTCGAGATAATTATCAATTATGTGTGCTTCACTTGTTTCCCAATGGTATCTGATCCAGGGAATTATTATTAAAGTCCCTCTACATGGGTTGACATGATTGGGTGAAATTTTAATTATTAGGGGAACATTTCAAAAAAATGAAATTAAAAAATTAATACTAATTTTATAATTAAAATTTTATTCCTCCTAGTGCTTCCATCTTTCCCCCGGAATAAAACTAAACCCCCACGCCTATTGTGTTTCACATCACATCATTTTTCTTAATTTAAACTTGATGAAACGTGATGTTGAATTTAAAAAATGGAATGGGATTGCGCATGTGATATTCTTCTGTAATAATAATTTCTAAATCATTTTTATGGGTTTCATAATTTTTTATGAGTTATTTTTATGTTTATTTTATGATAGAATGTGCATGTAAAATAGATTTCAGTTTTTATATTTTGGAAGTGATTTTTTTCTCCAGACTAGAAATATTCAAGTTGGGGTGTTATTAACTAGTAAAAAAGTATTTTATTCATTTTTTCATATAATAATATTCTTTTGATTAAATGTTTATAATCACATATTCTAGTTTATCTTTCAATTTTACTTTCATTCATTAACATTATTGAAAAACATTAAAAAAATCACTTTTACAAGGTACTTTTCAGCACAATATAAAATACACACATGTCATGATTTTATTTTCATATTTAATTTTCATGTCTCCAATGATATGATAAATATTATATACATATGGATATATTAAAAATTAAGTTTGGGAGACACACAAATTGGGATTTAATCTAAGAAATTTCTGGGAGATGTGAACTGAACAAAATTCCAATAAAAATATTTTAGAAGCCAAGATCCAAGACTAATAAACATTATAGTTTAACTATAGATAGAAAACATTAATGAGGAGAATTTAATAAAATAGTTAAAATAGATACTTATGAGTCTAAATAAAAATTTCTATCTAGCCCAATTTGAAGATAAAAATTTTAGGTACAATTTTGTGTCCCAGAAACACATCCCATCATTTCAATCATACGTTGAAAGAACATTCAATTAGTCTTTAATTATATAGTATTTTCGGGAAAATCTGGTTCTAAATTTTCTTCTATAATGTCCAACCCCAATTCATCCATCTAGAAGGTCATTTTTTTCTTCTTTTAGTTGGACCAAGATTGAAACTATTTCGGGTCGATGGTGGAGAACTCCACATTCCACAAAAATTGCAACACCCTAGGCCTTCCATAATCAAGTGGATAGACTATGACTATTGGGGTCTCGATCCAAGTACTAAAAAATTACTATTCAAGGTAGTGGTGTGTGTGTATTTGAAGTAACATTAGTTTTTGTTTCATTGTAATGTTATGATGTAATTTTTTGTCCTAAGATTTTATTTGACATATAAGTTATTCTAATTCCCCTTATATTTTTAATAAAACATATTATTATTTATATTTGATATTATTTTTTATAACAAATTTAAATAAATTAATTATTATGTGAATTTATTCACATAGAGACGAGATAAATTCATCACATAATAGTGGAGTATTTATTATTATTATTTCTATTTTTCTATCCCCCATCATTAAGATAACTTTCATCTTTCATTATTAACATTTAATTTGTGGAAGAAAAAAAAATTTGGGATGATTCTAATGAGTTTCATGAAGTTGGATCAGAGGTTATTTATGTGCTTATATTATTAAATTAGATCATTATTTTAAGAATTCAATCCAATGACGTATTTTATTCTTCATCATAAAAAATATTAGAAATGACATATTTTGAGTGTTAGTATGATTTAGTTTATTAGAGTTCTCATTAATGAGATCCTGAATGTGGATTTCTAATTATCCTTGTACTGTTTTATAGAATAATTTATTTTAATGATGGTGGGGACTTATCTTATTTATTGGAATCTTCTTCAATCGTTCAGTTGAAATTTTTAAAGAAAAAAATTACTTAAATTATATTCTTAGAAACAAACTATAATCATCCCATTTTGTTTAGTTATTTCATTTTATAATCATAATGTGTTTTATTTGTTCAATTATAATCATTATCTTAGGTAATATAGTATTATTGTCTACAAATTTAAATAAAACCCAAATTTGGATGCTTCTTAGGAAGAATTCTAGGAAATATGGGTGTTTCAAGGTTACTTCTTTGGTCCGAGTTGATTAGACCCCTACATGTACTACAACCACCACTTCTACTTGTATATTGAATTTGGGAAAGACCAATCAAAGATATATCTTTCACACAATCATGGGGGGTTCAAAATACAACTCCATTATATCATTATAACAATAGATAATGTACGTATGATTCGACCATTAGGGATTTTTCTTATCTACTCCACTATGAAATAAGTTCATGAATGTGATTTTTATGGTCTTATTTTCATTTATTATATCATGGATATATATTCTAGTTTTTATTAGATTTATTTTTGGTTATTTCATTGTATTTTTAATATTCACAACATTTAGGGGAACATTGGTGCATGTGAAAGTACACCATTTATCATGTTAAAAGGGGTGATGGATTTAGTAATTGTGGAGGAGGTATTGGTTATCTTTAGGGATTTGAGGGATATCTAAGGAATGTTTGAGGAAAGACGTAGGGTCCCCACTTATTTTATTTTATGTCTATGCTATATTATTTTTGATTTTCCATCATGTGAGCATTCATATATTATTTGACTCTATGAATTACATGGGTAATATATTATTGCATAGTGATAAGGTTTTTTATTTATTATGACACCTGATACTCTTTTGTTGTATGTAAACATCATATCTTAAACTATCACACAATGATCCCTTTAAACATCCTTAATTAATAAATTTATATATTATATTAATTTAAAAATTTTAAATTTACAAAAATAATTTTTTTAATTCACCATATCAAAAAAAATCATAGTATGAATTTTTGATATATTCTTAATAAGGTTGTGTTTTAGTAAAAAAAACAGTTTACATGAAACTATAAATTTGTATGACTTAACCATTAAATAAAAAATACTTATCTATTATCAAATTTTTTTAAATATTCACATATTAATTTTAGGAATAAAATTATTCATTTTATGATATACATTTATCATTAAAATCCTATGGAAAGTTATTTTAGAACTAATTCAAATTTTATATTCATATAAAATCATTTTGATAATATTTTGTTTTTGAATCGTGTATTTTGGAGGAATATTCTATTTTGGACTGAATTTAAAGACATACATGTTTTTTTTAATTTTATAATAAATAAGTTTACTTTATCAAAATCAATATCCAAAATAATTTCATAATATTTATATATTTAAATCTTAAAATTATCATTTCCCAAAAAATGGTTTTTATGTTATTAAGAATATTTATATTAAAATTAACTTTTAATTCCATTATACATTTTATTTCATAAAATGGTTACCAAATTTGATATTAGAGGCATAAAATTTGGTAAAAGTGAATATTAATCATTTTCATTGAAATTCATTACTAAGGTTTTAAATAAACTGTCATTGAATAAGTAAATTATAGTAATGGATAAATGTTTAAAAAAATCAGAAATCAGTCAATGTTGTCTCAAAAAGGGTGGTTCATATTGTTTTTTACCCACACTAATTTCAATCTCGTCCTTTTTACATTTTTTGACCACTGGAATTTGAATATTAAAATAACATTATTGATAGTGGAAGGGTACTCACAAAATTACCCTTCCCTTCACTTATAACAGGGTAACACTTTCACCAATTCAAGACTAACTTCTCTTTTGTATTAACTCTTGAAACTAAGAAATTTTATTCTCCATATAATCTAATCCCTCAAACATAATTTCCTATTCACTAATAGTTATCGAAGTCCTTTAATATTCTAGGATACTACCATGGAAAATTCATGTCTCGTACATGAGTATTATCAACTACTCATTTTCTTCATAATAATAATCTTTAAAATTTATTATAGCCAAAATAATATATTTATATTAATATAATATTTAAAATTTATGTTACAATATTATGGGTATTATAATTATTTATTCATATACCCCATCCATTAAAAAAATTGTTATTCCTGTGTTGTTTCAACAACCACCTCCACGATGTGGCACGTTTCGTTCATTCCCCACATTATAGGAATGGTTGTAAGGATGTCAGTAAAGTATATATATCATTTCAATGATATTATTAATGTTATGATATGATAAATTATATAACCTATTAATTATATAATCAATAAACAATCATTATTATTTAATTCATTTAATCTTTTTGTACTAAGTTGGTAACCTTTTGTTGAAATTGTGTAATATTTTCATATACATTACATGTTCATATAGTTAGTTATAATTATGAATTATTGAACTAATAAAAACTAAATATGATCATTATTTAGTTTATGATATTACTATAAAAACACACCCTGATCCTTAACTAAATAAATGTATGATCGTGTTTGTGTCAGTTTAACCATCAACATGAACAGTACTATGAATTGGTATCATGAATTATTTAGGGAATATAATTAATATTATAATATGACAGAAATTTTATACTATTTATATCTTTTTTTATAAAGCATTTATATCAGTATTTTATTCATTATGTAATAATACAGAATCTTCTCATCAAGACTCGCTAAAATAGGTTGATTATCAATTTCACATCGAGGATAAAGACTAAAAAACTCATGAAAGAGATTTTAAAAAACATAATTTATTATAGGAGTTATATAAAATAATAATTAATTATATATTAGTTCAAATTTTTTGAAGAATAAATAATACAAACACCATTATTCTGAAACTATTACAAGCGTTCGAGACTATAAACACACAATGTGCAAAATCATGAGAATTCATATAGAGGATGAGTATTTATAAATTTTAGGAATGAAAATGGTTATTATCAAGGTCATTAGTTACATGATTTTGATATATATTTTTATAATATATATGTTCAATGTAAATTCAAGGATGTCAGGATAAGTTTTTTGGTTTTTCTATCTAAAATTCCTCACATTGAGACATGTGTTTTTATTATGCCCCTAATTTTCATTATGTGGTGCATATAAAACCATTGTGATATATTATATCATAAAATTAATTTATTCATTTTATTATAAGATATATTTTATGTCCTATATTTAAAGAGTATATTATTTAATTTCATCCCTATATACTTGTCATTTTTCCATCTCGATTTTCTTTCTTTAGGACTCATGTTATAATCATAACTTTTTTTTGTGTTTCTTCTATTTTCCTGGAATTTTTTTGACATATTAATCATGAAATTTAATGGATTTTCATGTCTCTATTTTTATCCCTCTATAATGTTATTTTTATTAAAAAGATACATTATTATGGTGGGAAACCCATATTATGATATGGTAATGTAAAATCATGTTTAAATTCCCATAAAAACGTCCATGTCTAGATATTGGAATGTGGATGTTTTTGTGTTATGTATTTACCTAGGGGTAAGAAGCCCAAAAATTTTTGTTTGAGAATTAAATCAATAATCACTTTAATTCATGACAATTTATGTTAATACCACAAACCTAGAGACACACTCTCAAGATATAGGCTTTTGAATATTTCAACTATCTTAAAGAACAGTAATTAAGTATTTTTTTAACCATTGGTTCGGTCTCATGATAATCAAAACTATTAAAAAAAATTAGTATCTTTCATGGATGACATAGAATATTATAATTACCCTCTCCCTATATTTTCATGATGAGGGTAATTCATGTTACTTTGATGATACATGTAACATTCCATAATTTTATCAATGGAATTTCACTTCCAAACATATAATTGTGTCATTCATAATAATATAATATTATACAACGGTCCCACACCACATGATAAATCCCAAACCTTTTTTTAATAATATGACAGTTATATTTAGAGAATAAATATTTCCATAATAATATAAATATTAAATGGGGATAAAAATACAAAAGAATATAACAAAAATATAAATATTTTTTAAATTCTTGATCCCATAGAATAATCGCACATAAGAACTATGTTGTAGAAAAAACAATAATTATAGTAATGATATATTTAAATATAAATTTTAAATATATATATATAATTTTGGTAAAATAGAAGTTAATGAAAAATTAATTAGACATGATATATTTATTTAATTTATGGAACTCATATAACCCTTATAAATCTGACTGTTGCAATAGATATTTGACCGTTGGAATAGTAACCTGACCGTTGGAATTATAATATGACCATTTGGAACACTAACCTGACAATTATAATATTATACTCACTTATGTGACAGTAAAATAATATTTTGGTATCATATAAAAGGAAAATATGATATTTTTAATCCATTTTATAGGTAAATAAATGTTTTAAAAATGATAAATGAGGTATTTTTATTTTTTTAATCATAATTGATTTAATTTGACTTTTATAAAACATATAATGATTTAAAAAGAATTATATTTTCATAAAATTGGTTTATAAATTAATATTATATTTTATTATAAGGATAATATAATTTTACAGGAGACAAAGTAATTTTTCAAATAGTTGGAAAATTAATCATAATATTAAAATAGGTATTTTAAAAATAATAGACTATTTTAGATAAAAATAAAAATACTCAAATTTATATATATTTTTTATATAATCTATTTTATTTTTTAAATTTACTATTCAAAAAATGGTTTGTGTGAGTTTTTTGTATTTTTTGAAACAATTGATTTTTTTTTAATAGTGAAATGTGTAAAATTACTGTATTTGGCATTACAAGATAAAGAGATAACTTTTTGAATACTATATGATTTAAGAACCAAATATTATTAATTCATATGAACTATTTACAATATATAATCTCATGATGAAAATATATACATATAGTCTTGAGCTACAAAAATAATCCTATGATTATAATTTTCAATAATATTATTCTCCACATTTTATGAATATGACCCCTCACCACCCCTCCTCATAAAAAATTATAATCCTTATATCATTAAAAATATATACCAACTTATAATCCAGAAAATCTCCCCATTTTATAGTTTTATTTTCTCATCTAATGACCTATCTAAGGTGGCTTAATTGAAACCCAAGGGAAGACATCCAAAGGATAATGTAATTCCCTCAACCGATTCATTTAATTTTTCATCCTCCTCATCTGAAAAATACTATTATATAGAATAATATTTATATTCAATTATTTATATAATTTAATTTTATATTATTAATTTATTATATACCATTCATCTTATTCTCGTTTATTTAATTCATTCCAAAAACTAAAACATTTCATGTATTACATTAGTTCACTAGCTCTGTGGGAGAGGTGTTTTTGTTTCCAATTAAATCCTACATGGATGGTTTAAATTCACTTATAATGTAATAAAATAATCTAAATATGTTTATATTATGTATTTTTAACATTCATGAATAAAAATTTATCTATAATTTAAAATAAAATGAAACTAGTCCATACTGTTCTGTAAAACCTCCAAAATAAACTATCCAAATATAATTAACATTTAACGAAATGAATTATCCATATATCCAAAAACATATTTTTATTTTGTAAAATTATAATTTAATAAGTAAATTTATATCATTTCACTTCTAGAGTTATATTCCAATTTGAATTTAACTCCACCAATTATCCATTAATGATCTGACCATGGCACCATGAAACGAATGCCCTTAGAATAGTGAAATTAAAAATTATATCTCATAGAAATAGTTTTTAATTAAAACAATAAAATTTTATTACATTAAATGCATATTATTGTTTTCTAAATTATTTAATTAAATAATACAATTTAAATACCTAGGGAGTTAATGGAATGTTCAAATAGATTATTGAACACTAAGAGATCACCCTAAACTACCAGTTTCTTTGGGTTATGACCTTCCTCACCCAAAGTCACTTTCTCTATATCCCTCATTATTGTAGTTGAATAATTATAAATTATATATATATATATATATATATATGTCTGAATATTACATATTGTTGTCATAGAAATTCATGCCACATGAGTTATGACCAATTTCGCGACCGGTTCAAAGTAAACCTGGACACAAAATGGCCTTATTAGCAATCAAAACAATTCCAAAGGTCAAGGTTCACGAAGAACTTCATAGGTCCACCCCACCTCTGTGATCCCATTCAACTATGGACGACCCTCTATTATTCTCATGAATCTTGAGGACTTTTCAATGTCACATTCTATCCACATCCAACTCCATGTCAACCACCTCAGCAATCCCCTCCGCTATATGACGGACCCTTAGTGGGTATGACAAAGTTCGATGGATCCATGACTACACACGACATCTCTTTTTCTCTATGGTCATATCCTTGATCATCAGTTTGGTGAACCCTCTATGAGTTCAACAAATTCTGATGCCACCCCATTGGCTTCGTTGCATCACCTCCTCTTCACGAAGCCCAAATTTTCTCTGCGGCATGTTCTGTTACCCCTGTTGTCCATCATTACATATCAATAGAATTCCCACCCCCCATTAAACAACTTTCACTCCTCCCTTCCACCATCCATGTTCCTATTTCACAATGAACTTCAAAAAGTCAAAAAAGGTCCACCAAAGGTACATGGCCTCTACGATCCATGCCTCCTTGTTTTCATCATGGAACCTTTTTATGGAGGGGATTCCCTTTGCGAAGGCAGATTCCATTTTCAATGGAGGGATCCCCTTCATGGTTCCCAATGCTTCAGAAAATATTATGGCTTCATGATGCACTCTCCAAATAAATATTCCTTTTGTAAGGTGAGGCTCTGGTCTATTGAAATCCTCCCTTCATGAAGCACAGGTCCTTCTCGACGACCCTTTACAATAAAAATACCATCCTCTTCACAAAGAACCAAAGATTAGATAAGTACATTCTATTTACTATAAACCAATGATTAGTGAATTTCTCCCTTTTAAGGACTCCTTCTTTGTAAATTCATCTCTCATGAGGCCCTCCTGGCCCGTACAATGTGATTTCATGGTCCCCTCATGTGTTTCTTCATGTTACATTGCCCTGCCCTGTGCTTAGTCATATATAAATGCTATTAGAAATTTATTCATTTCATAGTCATGCTAACATGGACCACTCAATGGATCAATCAAAAACCCCCATAATTGGCATTTCTTGTGCCTTTCCCATCAATATGTGTGTTTGGGTACAAGTTATATAAGTCCTATTGATGAGGATAAATCCTCATCGTCTACGTTTTAAGCTGTTAAACTACTAAGAAACCCCCATCCTAAACACATGACATTAAACTATGATTACTGCATGTTTGGTATGTCTAGGAGGACCGTAGAGTGTAGTGGAACTTATGCTCTCTCTCTCTCTCTATCCCTCTAGGCTTTGTATCCGTGTGTAGATCAAGTGTCCTTTGCATAAAACCCAAAACACCCTGATGGGGTTCCCTTAGTGGGACTGACATATTTTCCATGTACATTTAGACACCCTCCTCAGGCTTCCCTCATGGAGTAAGTCCCAATATTCCACTACCAGGGCTGTCAACAACCAAACAACCTCTATTTCCTCTTTGGGACACCAGTCACTCATAATCCCCACTCTACTCCACACTAGGACTCCTTTCACAACATGATCATCATGTATATTTTGCACACCCATTTCTCACATTGAGCATTAATCATGTGGTATTAGAGTAAGCATCTAACATGTAATCCTCTTGGGTCCACTGTAGTGAGTAATCCCAATCACACTCTCTACCAAATTATAAAAACATTTATTCCCTACCATGGGGATACATAGGAAGCCTCTATGAGGTTCAATCTCATCACCCATCGGTCCCAACCACACCATGTCGTTTTACCTTCATCCCTCATGATGTTAAACTGCAAGCCCATTTTGTCCCACATGATGTTAAACTCTATGCATTGGAACTATATGCGTTTGATCCCGGTCTCCAAGACATGGTATATAGGAAACTTACTGAGGATCATCCCAATACACTGATAAACATCAATGTCCACTTTGTTGGGACCCACATCATTGGTCGGCCCCTTTGTGGGGTCAGACTTGTTCCTGGGCCATCTCAGTGCTTATATCCCACACTCAATCCATACTCCTCCAACCAATAGTGTCCCTCTTGTGATGAGATTCCAACCATGTGTATTCCCTATGCATGTCTTTGGGTTGTTGTCTTTTGTGTACACCCCGATTATATGCATCATTCCTGAGCTACATGGACTGTGATGTTTTCCATTTTAGATCATTGTAAGTTAGAAGCCTCCTAGAGGTGAAAGCCTATCACCCATTCCTCATCCTGGTCTCTCCCTCAAGCATTTGTGTCTGAGTGAGATCATTCCTTAACTTGTTGGTACCATTTCCATTGGGACCCCTCCACACATCCATTATCATGAGCCACATCTTCAGGGGACTCATCACCATACACCAAAACATCATAGACATTGATTCCCTATAACTAGGATATGGAGGAAACCAATCTAAGGTTAAATCCCAATACTAACATGTTCAATCAAGTTCTCACTCTCATCCCCTTTCATCCTACATGAAGTTAAACAATTTTATTTCGAACTATGTGGGTTTTGATATCCATGTTCTAAATAGGGTACGTATAAAGCCTCTCTGAGGATCAATCATAGCCAATGGTAAACCATGGTGTCCACTTTTTTAGGATCACCCATCCTCTAATCATCCCATTGTGGTGTCCAATTCAGCCATTTTGGTGTGAAATATTTATCTTTGTGGGACACAGCATCTTGGATTCCTTCTTATTGGGTGTTCTTATCGATCCATCTGGTAAAATTTATAGGTTTTCTTTCCTTGGGATGTACCCAACTGTTCCACATTCATAAGTGTTCCGATCAGTCTGATCTGTGTCTTCTAGATTCTAAACTCATGACATACCTAGTGTTAAACAAGGTAATCCAATGGAAAACTCAGAGGCATGTGTCTGACATAAAATTGTCCGAAATTATTATGGGATTCTTCAGGTTACCGACCCTACAGAATCAATCTCATAAGGAAAATTTATGTGTACCAACATTTCAGTGTCCAGCCACACCAGGGATGACCAACGTGACTACTCTTCTACCCGAAGGCCACCTCCGTATATTGACCCATTTGAAATGTCCTGAAATATGAAACATAACTAACTAGAAACCCAAAAGACGTGAAACCAGGAATTGTTTCATGAACATCATCTTAATCATATAAGGAGACCCAGAAGATGCACCAAATTATGAGGAAAAATCCACAAAATGAGGAACCGACATCCCATCATCCCATTCCTATCAATGAGATGACATATCTAATAAAGAGATATATGCCACCCACCATTAGAAATCAGGAATATATTTTAGATATGTTGGGAATCCCCACAGGAAAATGCACAGACCTAGAAGAAAGAATTAGAAACAATAATGGTGAACCCAATGTGAAATTATTTTAATCAATATGAGTATTAGTGGTGTTTGGGGAATCAATAGATGCGTGTGTCACCAGATCCGGCTATTTAGAACATGATACTTATAATAAAATCATGGATCGGGCATGAAACTCGCCAAGATTTGGGGTAGTTAATCATTGGGAATCTTAGTCTGTGACATTGTCACTGGGGATCTTTCTATCCGTCCATGGAAGACTGAATGGTGTTACAGAGCTGGGAATTTCATACCTACAATCTGAACTGATTGTTGAATCTTCCTTCTTTTTAGGTCCCATAATACAGTTTTAGGAAATAGATCAACTCCCACCCAAATAAAAAAAGTCTAGAAGAAGAGGAAATACTGATACCACAATCTTGCATGGATCCACCTCCACCATGACATCATCCACTACCACAACAACTGTGTGGACACGTCCCGTATGACCTTCCGAAATTTTCAAATGTAGGTTAATGGACATTCATGTCTATTGATAAAAAAATGAGGGGGTCATCCTAATGAGGTATATTGCTCGTAATGACGTGGAGGACTTACCCCATCATCTCCCCCCATGGGCTGCGCTTGGAGCTGCTTCTCCCCACACTGATTTTCAATCGTTTCAAGAGCCTCTCCTTGGAATGATATTATGACTCACTCCCATACACCAATACATTAAGGGTTGTTTGAGTCATCCTAACAATGAAATCTACAATGGGGATTTCAAGGATTTATCCCACTAGGCCACCGAGATTCTTCCAACCAGTCCAATAGACTAAAGATCATGTTATCCATACCCCTGCATAGTTGTCCCTAGCTCAGCTGACCAAACACCAACATCAGGTGCCTACTCAGAATGATGCTCACTAGGGGGAATTATCTTCTATGAAATTAGTGTCCTAAGACACCATCAATGTGAGATATCATCTATTTTTTATTGCATAAAATGAGAACCTCTATGACTGATTGGAATTGAGGCCTTAGCCACCCCACGAGCAGTCTGGGATGACTTCCCCAGTCGCCGAAGAAAGTACCAACTCTTGCAGGTTTACCCACAACGATGAGATTTAGTATGGAGGTCCACCTCATACTTTTATATTCTAGAGAGGTGGTACTCCATTTCTTTTTAACACTCATTACAGAGGTCTTCTCCATTACCACGATCCCAGGTATGGAGGCTTTCCCTATATTTCAGTTCATCAATTAAAAGGTCATCCTTGCAACATCACCAACTCCAGAAGGGACACTCCCCACAACAACATTAATCAGAGTGAAGGTCCCCCTCTCCCTATCACCTATCAATATAGAGTTCCTCATCATGTTCAATTAGCTATTTTTTCAGGTGCCCCTTGCACCCAGCTCATCCATGCAGGTGTCCTCCCCGGTCCAACATTATCCCACAAAGAGGTCCTCCCAATATTAAAAATCTACCATTCCCTGATGAACCATCCCAGTGTAGGAGGGAAGGTCATTTCATAAAATAGAATAATATTGATAACCATAATATCGAATTAAAACCCATCCTTTTTTTATACTCTGAAGCAGAGTGAGACTCGGTGATGTTTCCCTCATTCGGATCCCTTATATCGGGGCTTGGGGAAGGAACATATCTTATCATCTTTGTCCTCCTGAAAAGCATGCTGAATTAGATCCCTGAATCCCTCCATTGATATATACAAAATGAGGAATATTATTCTCTTATATAGGGTCTTAATGTGAAATGCTCTCTATATTCACCAGAATCGTTCTCTATATTGAAAAAAGATCACATAGAATTGTTTGGGGAACCGGTCAAGGACATGAACCATCCAAATCCAACACCAATGACCACCACCCATGCACAAGATGCAGTGGTCAGTACCCCATCCTACATGTAAGTGGTGATACAAGCAGTGCATTCCTCAAGGGAAAGGCAAAGATGTAGCGGTTTTTCAGCTCACACACCGAACACTACACCGGACTGTGTCCCACTAAAATGGTTTATGTCAGTATCTTTATTGGTCCCCCAACTTCCCCTAGTCTATGAATGGGGAATCCAAGGGCCAGATCCTGAGTCTGAGCCATGATGTCTGTGGAAAATTCTTGTAGTGGACCATCTCTTTGAGATGTTATGGCCAATCACAAATGAAATATTCAATATTCCAGAGTCCCTCACCCAGGATTGGGTTTGTGCTTCTACCAATCCTTAGGGACAATTCATTTTCATCTCTTCCATCTATGGTTATATTACCAAAAGAGTTGTGAACACTTTGACGACTTTAGACAATAGTTCCACCCAGTTTTTTTCGGCCGCACTTCCTATTGAATAGCTCCCAAAATCAACTGATAATCATCATAATCTCAATAAATAATGCATATAGTGAATTACAAGGTTATTTAGAGTTATTAAAGACGATTACACACATGTTCAGATCCATGGTAGGAGGTAGTATGCTTCCATGAATTTCTGTCATATCATGCGCCAAATTGGATCACCCTATGATATCGAGGATATGGCTTTAAGAATTGTTATAGTTAACATGGTAATTCTTGAGATATACCCAGAATGGGGCATAATAAAAAGGTCCGAAGAATATGAAAAGCCCACCGGGGAAGCACAACACCCGGCAGACCCTATAGGTGTCCATATTTTTCAACGAAGACAAACGCATGACCTTTCTAAACCTTCTTATTCATTGAATCTCGGTAAATATCTCAAATTTTTTAAAAAGAACACATTGGTAAATTCAAGCCCTTTGACCTATTTGATTCCGTGAAAAATAGAGAAGAGGGTCTCAAAAAATCCGTGTTGTCCCAACAGCTTGTAGAAAAAATAAGGGTCATTGATGAGCGCATCGCTCAGTGTGCCATAGAACGACGGCCGAATAATGGGTATCCCTAGTATGTTCCCAACCTTCCACCACCAGGGACGTAGGGGTCGGTACACCTCCCCCCCAAAAATTTCCCCTAAGATGATCTTTATAACCCTTCCCATCTAGTTAGGGTAGATGATCATGTTTTTAGAAGAATAACCCATTATATATCATCGATTCCACCCGAGCTATGTGAGAACCATACTGAGGACCTGGAAAAGGTTCTATAGGCTGCTCTACAGGTTCCTCCCACAAACACTGGTGTCATTGCACAAGCTTCTCCAAGAGATGGTCATCCAGAATACCATGTCGAAGAACCCTCCAACTCTCAACTATTCAGAAATCATCATCATGATACAAATACTCATCAAGATTATCCGATGGATCCTTTCTTTGCCATATAAATGCTATAAAAACTCGAAAAGTGGTGATTTTTTCTATTTTCAAGACATATCCGGTATGGGTGGATGATATTACAGTACCCACATGCTTCTAGAATCCAAACTTCTCCCCTTGTATTGGGACATGCGATTTGTTGTAGCATCTAGACCATTTTATATCAAGGTTTGGAACCATGCTGGAAAGTCTAGTATAGCTAGAAGCCACTAATATTTGGTGTTTTGTACAGAAACTGGAAGGTCCCGCATTCATCTGATATTTCCAGTTATCAATTGGGTCTATCTTCAGTTGGGAGAACCTCTAGAGGAGGGTTTTGTATCATTTCAGTTCCACCGCCCACAATACATGTATTAATGACCTCTTCAAGTGAAAGTAAAGGACTGTTGAGAGATTCATAGACTTTGTCTCTTGGTGAAAGGGTCTCACAAACTCACTTGATATTTCATTAACATAGGAACTACTAATAAAAATGTGCAAAGAGAATTTGAAGACTAAGAGGGTTCCTTTCCTCATCACTCAAAATATCCTTGGTGAATTACATGATTTCTCTGATAATGATCAATGTCTAGAGGAATCCATGAAACAAGATATACCGATACACATGTTGCCTCCCATTTTCCCAAATGAATATTGGGAAAGACCAATACCACTGATATTGCAAAAATAGATGCTGCTAGATAGCTAGAATTGTCACTGGTAGAGCCACATCCATAGTTATGTTGTGGGATACACCCTCAAGCTTAGCCTCTGGCTCAGAATCTCTCACCTCACTATTAGTAGGAGACACTGCGTAAAACACCACCATTGCCTAAGTGAGACAACTGGGTTCCACCTCATTTCCAGTATCCAACTCATCATCAGGTCTAGGCTCCCAAAATTGCTTTCCTCGATCAGATAAAAAGAACATACTCATTCAATTAAGCTTAGGCCCCCAACTATATAAACAATGCCTTTGATCCGGGAGTAATGTAGTTTCTAGAATACCAGTGGCCCAAGGGGGAATATCTCACTGATCACCCCAATTATTTCCCCTGTCACCGGTTCCATGGATATAATATCATGTAGTGTTATTCATTTAAATAATTTCTCTAGGACTAGGTCGATAATAATATAGTTAGATTGGGTCTAACCCTGGCATAGGTTGCATGTGTGCTCCACTGATACCAAATCCATCCCATACTCTTGGTCATTTCACTCCCTCAGGGATGGGGATTCCCCAGAATCTTCCCACTAATGGAGGATTCCTCAAGTGATGATAAAGTGTACAACTTGATGAACATTTTCAAGCTAGTGGAGCCATATATAGACCCTAAAGATGAGTAATTCTAGGCAGACCCTCCTAATGTCCCTAGTCGAAGCCAACATTGATGAAAATGTGGATATGTGAACCATCAAAGTGAATCATCCTACACTTATGACCAACATGTGCATTCCATTGAGACTAGAAATTGGGCTCCATGTAAGACTCAACTTGGCAATACTATTACCCTATTTCGTCATATCTGCATCCCCTTCTATTTGAGCATGTTGACTTGGCAGAGCCATAACAACCATTCTATGACCAGCCACATCCAATTTAGACCAGGCCACAATCATATTAAAATTATGTCATATTCATCCTACAAGATTCATCTATTGAGAAGTGGGATACCCCCATCACCAGCCGAAATCTGCTGGTTCAACCTACCACATTCACTATATATCCTTCCACAAAGAAACCTCCTCTTTAAAAAATTGTGCACCTCACATAGAGGTAT
Source organism: Viscum album (assembly GCA_963277665.1). Classification (NCBI taxonomy): domain Eukaryota; kingdom Viridiplantae; phylum Streptophyta; class Magnoliopsida; order Santalales; family Viscaceae; genus Viscum; species Viscum album. The sequence goes on along the minus strand of OY728126.1, from coordinate 1,989,858,986 downwards.
GATTTAATAGAGAACCATTCCATTATTACTTCCATACTCCTTATTCTCAAGGCTCTCTGATTGTCCAAATATATGTTTGAATCACTTATAAAGGCATTGAAGAGACCCCTCCAATTTGAAGCAATGATATTGTCTGCAATGGAATTCTGTGTTGAGGGGACGAACATGAAAACTATTTGGACTTCATCTCATTATCATGAGAAATTTATTGTTCTACTATGAATGGGGAATCCACCCACTCTACATCACTGGTCAGTTAAATAGTGTGGATGTCTTCCGTTATCTCATCAACACGGGTTCTAGGATCAATCTCATCTCAATCTGGACACTCCAAAAGCTAGGTATTTCTAAAATAGATATGAATCCCCCTAACATGATGAATAAATGTTATGATATGATGGAAGAAGACACATGTTCTAAAAATTCACTTGAACACCCAATTATCTGGCTTGATTTCTAGTACAAAGTACATGGTTATCTTATAGGAGACCGCCTACAATGTGTTGATGGGTAGACCCTCGATCCATCTTCATGTGGAAGTCCCCTCCTCATATCACCCATGCCTCAAGTAATCATTTAATGGATGAGTGGGAATGATCTAAGGTGATGTGTCTCCCTTTTCCTCTTCTGAATCCCACTACCTATATGTCATCTACTTTAGAGCAAGGAAAAGCAGGATCAAGGCAATGGGGTTGAACATAATACCACTATGTCCAACCCATGGGTAGACATGGATGATGCCTATATTCTCCCAATTCACCGATTGGATCTCATGACCCCAAACATGATAAACTACATTTTTTTCTTTGAGATAAGGGGAAAGTGTTTTCCGAGGTGCACGGAATGTAAGAAGATCACTTTTTACCCCTATATAAATTTGGATCGAGTGACCCCAGACCCCCTTACACCTATAAGGAATAAGGATGTTCATCCCATGTGAACAATAATATGACATACATTATTTTTCCACTAGTATGGGTCGAAACATATCTAGTCGATGCACCACGACTAATTTGATATTATCAAGTGTGGCCCAGTGGGTCGATGTCCAGATGGAATCAAATTAACAACATTCATCGTCATGATTTCAAGAAGCATAGGAGTCCCCCAATGATGATTTCACTGTCGCTCAGGAAGACACTGGAATATCATCAGAATCATTCAATACAATAGAATTACCCCCATTTGGTGATCATCTTGCTGTGGACAATGAAGTGGATTTTGAGGACACTCATCATGTGTTTGAAAAAGGTGTCTCCACCACCATTGATGAGTTGGTACAGGTGAACCTCGACATTGAGACAAATCCAAAACAAACATTGGTAAGAGTATACATGTCTTCCAAGAATATGATACAGTATGTGGGTTTCTTGAAGCAGCGTCGAGATGTATTAACATAGAGCTACAACGAGATGCCCGGACTGGATCTTTATGTCACAATCCACCGCCTTGGTCTCCCAATAAACCATTGAGGGTTCAAATAGCCTTCCATAAAGATGCACCCTTCCCATTGTTTGATGGTTGAGGATGAAGTTGATAATATCTTAAAATCAAAGATTGTTATGGAATATCATTACACAAAATGTCTAGATAACATTGTTCGCATATGAAATAAGAACAAACAGATCATAGTCTTCATCGACTTATGGATCTAAACATTCACTGTCCAAATGATGATATACCAATTCCTGTGGCATAGTTTTTGATCAATAATAATGTTTGATTTTTCTCTCTCTCCATCATGGATGGTTATTCCAAATATAATAAAATATGAATGGCCCCAGAGGATGAAGTGTCCACCACCATCAGAGTACAACAAGGTACATTTTGTAATCAGGTGATGCCTTTTTGTCTGAATAATGCATGATCCATCTAGTATCATGCCATGAAACTCATATTCATGCTGCTCATCAAGAAATTGGTGGAATGATATGTGCATGATTTGGTGGTCAAATACCACCTACTTCAGGTCCATTGTAGAGATCATAAGAAAGGTTCAGTATTTTTCCGCTCCCACCATCTAAGGATGAATCCCTTGTAGTGTAAATTTGGGGATACAGATGGATGGTTTATAAAATTTTTCTCCAGATATAAATACCTGGATATTGATCTAGTAAACATAAAGTTCATCAGTCATATGCATCCTTCAATGTACATTTGGGGGATCTGTGGCTTTCTAGTCCACATAGCCAAAAAAACAAGTTCATTGTGAATCTGGATGGCTAGTGTAATCCCTTTTCCCAAATCATAAAAAAGGTGATGACTACTTGTGTAATGATGAGTGTCTGGATACTTCTGAGTAGATTATAAAGTAATAGCTACAACATATAGTTCTAATGCCACCCAAATCGGGAAAGCCTCTAGTCCATTATGTTACCGCTATGGGATATTCCGTCAATTCCCTTCCTGCTCAAAATAAAAATGAGGGGACAAAGAGGAGTTTATACTATCTTAGATGAATGCTCCTCAATATAGAAAACATATATTCCTTTATAGAGAAGAGATGTCACACGATGGTATTTGCAGTCAAGAAATTGTAGCCTTACCTAAAGCACCATGAGATACAACTTGTATCTCGTGTAAGATCAGTAAAATATATTATATACTATGCCATGTTGACATGGCATAATTTTTAATGGGAAGTTATCCTTCAGATGCATGAAATCACATTCATTCAATAAAAACCCATCAAGGGTTAAGAGCTAGAAGACTTTCTTTCCACTAATCCTTCCCCTATAAAATAGTCTCTGGATAATGAATTCCCAGATGATGAAATCAGCTTAGTAAATCAATCCATGCCTTGTTGGAAGATTCTATTTGATGGTTCCTCAAAAATCCCAACTGATAGGAGACTCAATAATCCCATTATAAACAGAGTGGGCCTGTGTATCATCATCACCACACCATCATAGGTTGTCCTACCCTATTCATTCTTATTGTTAGATGGATGAGCCAACAATGAGGTGGAGTATAAGTCCCTCATCACTGGTCTATAACTTTCCCATCATATTGATGTTCCCCGATTTTATGTGAAAGGGGACTCTAAGTGGGTAATCAAGTAGATCAACAGTTACTACATAATTAGGATGATGGAGTTTGTACCACAGTTAACGAGTACTCACTAGTTAATGGAATAGTTACTTTTCCAGCCTGAGGTCATTCATGTTACTAGATCAAATAATGGGCAAGTCGAATCCCTGGCCAACCACTTCACATCTTTTACAGAGCCAGACTAGGTGGATTTGATGATCTATTGGTACATAAAAGATTCATTGCTCTAATCACTCTAGATGATGGTGATATTCAGTAGGTTGGACATCTTACCAATCGAGAATCCACAATGGGTCCTCTAGGTCCCTCTCACACAACACTAGAAGGGTCCCATAGTTGAAAACTACCATTACTAAGTATCTCCAACATGGAAATATCTTGACAGACTAAGCCAAACATGAGTGAATCCATTGGCGCACAGGGTTGTTCACCCAATAGAGTGGTCCCAGTCTTGAGAAGATCCTCTATAGATGTGGGTTTGATGGTATTTTCCTACGTCACATTAATAGAGATTAGATTCCCTAGGCTTTGTAGGAAGTCCATGCTGGTCACTGTGGAGCTCATCAAGAAGGTTCGAAACTCTATCATCAGATCCGAAGGTTGGGAAATTTTGGGACAACCATTATGCATGACTGTATCGTGTTTTCCAAGAGGTACTATGCATGCCAGACCCATGCTAGTTTTGTGCATCGACCACTATGGTCTCTTCATAATACCACTTACTCATGGCCCATTGCGGTCTAGGGACTCAATGTTGTGGACCATATCCACTAACAATATCTTTCTAGTGTAGGTTCATCATGACTTCTACAAATTTCTCATCCAAGTGAGTAGATAAAATTCAACCCATGGTTTCCAAGGCCTATTCTGTCATTTATTTCCTGAGCTCTATTATCATCCACCGATTCCGAGACCCTAACACAATCCTTACCAATAACGAAACTTACTTATGGTAATCCATGGTAAATAAATTTTATGAGTAGTATAATATCAGTTCTAATCATACATATTGCTATCATTCATATGAAAATTGGAAGATAGAGGTGTTCAACAAAACCCTTTCTATGATATTTCTGATGATGGTTGGTCAGAACAAGAACATTTGTGTAGAAAAGATTCCCAATGCTCTAGGGGATTACCAGATGATGACTCAATATTACACACAGGTGTCCATTTATTCCCATTTGTATAAAATAGAGGTGGTTCTTACCATCAAGATGCAGTTTCCATCACTATACACATCCATCTACGATCTGCAGACATCAGTCAGGGTAGCATAAGTACATCTAACTGAACTAGAATCCCTCAATGAGAATATGATTCATTCATTTCACATTCAAGAGATTCATTAGAAGAATATATATAAAGAGTTAAATAAGAAAATTTTTCTTCATTCCTTCCTTACAGGAAACACAATATTGGCCTTGTGAACACTAATGATACCCAACAGGAAGCCACCAAAGAAAAATCCCAAATTGGATGGGCCCTATATCATTCACAAGGTATAACACAATGGTGCATACTCCTTGGTCATAATGGATGGTGGGCATATTAATCCACCAACCAATGCCAAAATCCTCAAGTAGTACTTTGAATGAGTGGTCCCTATAATCCAACATGATGAAAAACTATAAACAGTATGGTATTTGTAAACATAAAATAATATCTATTTTATCCCACATAATGATAAACTACAGGTGGTAAACATACCTCAGGGTCCATGTTGTACGATCTTAAACTAAGAATTATTAATCCTCAAATAATGATGTTAAATTGGATGACATTTTAGGAACTACATATGGATTGAATCCAACCCTTATTGGATATGCAGGAATGCACAAAAATTTCACCTTCAGGTCCATACCTAGGTACCACAGATTGTGACTTCCTTCTAGTATATCGGCCTAAGTATCCTGAGATCATGTGGCATGATGTTTACTTCTATATTCCCCATTCATGTCAGGCATACAACTACCAAATCAAAAATCCACATCTATGATCTCCCCTTTTATATATTGTCCTTAATACATGAATTAAAAGTGGCTAGAATTCTAGAACTATGTATCACTTGATTCAAATCGTTATGTGACACATAGGAACTGTCAGACATTTGGTTTCCATGTCCCACCCACCAAATCATTCCATCCCCTTGATTCCCCCTCAGGGTTTAGTTTTCTTAGAGGTTTTTACATGGTGTGGTCTATAATTCTTTTTTCCACATTCACATCAGGTTTACAATGGATGCACCATCTTCCCTCCCTCTAGAACATCCCATATCATCTACATCGTTACTGCATGACATTAAATTGTTCGAAATTTAAAGAACTATGCCTGGATTTATTTCCATCCATGTGGGATACATTGGAATACCAAGAAATTCTGTCTTTGGGTTCATCGCCAAGTCATTTATTTTTGGCCTTAGGGCCAGAAATTCGTTTTGGAAGAATGTGGTGTCATGTGGAATTTTTTTAATCTTCATTCATGATGGGTTTGAAATAGCCTCCCAATGTTCCTCTATTAATAATACTTCCCCTTTCATCTTTTCCTTACCCAATAACGTTACACTGCATGGAATTTGAGAAATATGTGTGGCTTGATTTTTTTCCTCACAGGATACGTAGGAATGCCATAGAATATTTCACCAATTTGAGCATAGAGCCCAAAAATTATCTCTTTCAAGATTACACGATGTGGCATGTGGACATCCTTTTTCTTCATTCACATCTATTTTACAATAGCTAAAATATGTAAAACCCCTATTTAATTCCCCTTTCATCATATTCCTTATCACATTACATAAATCTTGAAGGAATTTTAAAACTACGTGTGTCTTGTGTTCCATTCGTTTGGGATACATAAGAATGCTCAGACATGTTGACATTGGGTTCTGCCCCTGGTTCATCGCCCTATTTTTCCCTATTATTCAACTCATCTCCTCGATTCATCCACTCTTAACTAAAAACCCCAACCTATTTTATGCTTCATGTATATATTCAGAAGCACTGAGGTTTAGAAATTATAGTTTTGGATTCAGCATGGACATGCTTTCATTCCATTTCCATGCTTTATGTATCTTTTTATTTGGGTTACCATCCAATTTTTCATGTGATAGGACCCATGATTGGTATAGATTCATAACCTTATAGCTGCCTACCAATTTGGTCCAACATCCTAGAGGGGATTGAACGACTCTTTGAGGCAAGTTCCAGGTTTTGAATATAGTCAACTGCCGACCCTCTTATGTTTTTTCCTACTTTAGATCACATTATATGGATGTTGCGCTTTGATTATGTATACATTTATCCTCAATTGTTACACAAACCCCTTTATTCTCTAAATATAATTTTGGATTCATATCCTTTTCTATTTCATCATGTTCAGATAGAACTATAACACCATATGTGTTATTCCTATGTTCACTATTGCACGTTGAGAGGATGAACCTGTTTTGTGGGGTCATCCCTGACTCCTCACCTTCTTTCCCTTCTATGTGATTCCCTGTGTTGTAAATATCTTCTTCACCCTTGTTTCTGATACCAATCATTTCACACATAGTCTTAGGGATATGGGTAAGGTTTTCACCCTCATAAAATAATCACACTTCCCCTTGGTTCGATCACTAATACCATAAACTAGTATCTCCAGTATCCTTATCATATGACATTATGATTTTACATTACGTCCAAGTTGTGTACTGATCAACTACACCATGGTATGATTTATTCATTAGATAATATGTTTCCCCTCTATCATTTTCCCTCTACCATGACTCATTTCAGAACTACATGTACCTTGATTCTCACCCCCATGAAATTCATAGTGATGCCCAGGTAATTTACCACTTGGTCCATCCGTAGATTCCTAATCCTTTTATCCCCTTGTAACATGTGTTTTTATCTTTGGGAAGGTGTGGTTTGGTGTGGACTTCTTTTCCTTTCATTCTTTTTGGGTTTCATCCTGATGATATAGTGAACCTCTACACACCATACGATCTAATCCCTGTAACCATAAAACTAAGTCATCCAATGCCCGAGTTCGAATGAAATTAAACTGCATAATAATTATGATTTTTCTTACTAGAGAGGATATCACTCTTTTTGGTGTTGTCCATCTTCCATACCATCCTAAAAAAATATGTATGGCTTGATTCCCATTATCATGGGATTTGTAGTGATTCCTAGACACATAGTCTATGGTTCAACCAAAAACCCTTTCATATTTTTCCCTCTTTTTTCCTAACCACCTTTCATGAACGTGTGATGTGGTGTTGACTTCTATTGTCCCCATTCTCATTGGGTTATGTACCATGCCACACGTTTCTCCGTTATGCTTCCCACATCTTTTATATATGACGTTAAACCACGTGGAATTTCAAAAAGATGTACGGTGTGATTTCTACCCTCACAGGATACGTAGGGACTCCCAGGAATCTACCCTCAAGATTATCCATGAGTTCATTAACTCCTTCATATTCCACCCCCCAATTATGGTCCAAAATTTGTTACCCTATACTTGGAGTCCTCGGTCCATGTTAGACAACATTAATATATTGACCATGGTCCCAAAAATATGACCTTAAACTATGTGTAATGTTCGTAATATATGACTCTAATATACATTTTTATCATCCTCATTTGCATCACATAAAACTGAAATGCATACTAGGTTCTTGTCCAAGGGGTCCAGACTGGGAATATGATTGATCTCGATTCAGACTGATCTACACACTCAGTGTTCTTTATTTATAGTGGCGTAATCTCAAGAGTATTGGACTCCATTTGAAAATCTCATCACTCTATTCCCATGCATTTTGTTCCTCTTATTTTGATCCTCATCCTTTTTCACATCCAAAAGGATCCCAGTTGTATGGATTCTACACCTAAAGGATCATAAACTGTTATGGTCCAATATTCTATATGACATCGAAGAAACATTGATTTTTGTCCCCATGTTTTTAATTTATTTAGTGGTCGGACCATAATTTTTTGTCGACATTTTATGGTAACACAATATGGATACTATTTTTCAAACATAGGTGAACAATTATCCCCCAACATTCTGCCATCCACATAGTTTTCTTAGTTTTGGGTATCTGGATTCACACTTCTTGTTCCCCTCTATTCAGATAAATTCTAACACCATTGGTATTATCCCACTCATGCACATGAGCAGGTTGGGAAAGGGAAATTTGGATGTTTTGAGAACCCTTTTTTCTAACCACAACCCCCTCTCTTCTCCTGAAAACTCTGAGTAATGATTCGTACGCTAGGTTTCTGAAAATTGTTTATCACACACATGTTCTAGGTGAACAATTTGATAGTCATCCTTTCTATCTGAAATCAGTAATGACCCACATGAGCGTACGAATTGATTGTTTGTTTTTTCAAAAAAAAAATGATTTAGATAAATTAATAACTTTAGATAATTATACTAATGAATGAAACCAAAAAAATATAGAATGAATGAATGTTTGTTTTTGAGTCCATGAAAATTACAACCCCCATGGATTGGAACCTCCAATTGATGGGTAGACCTCCCCAATTGAACTTCTTTTCCTCAATACGCATTTTTGTGCAGCCTCTAGGATTTTTTTTCACCTGATAAAATCTCAATCTTCATCACTGGTTGTGGGGAAAAATTATTCATCCCCAGTCAGTTCTCGATCCTTATCAGCTCGGATGCGATCCATTTCATGGGATGCTTGCCTTATCTGCCCGTTGATCATGTAATTATTATATGAGATCTTCATGGATATCAATGATGGAGGATCACTCATATTTTCTCATTCCAAATCAGTAGATCTCCTATTCATCTTTCTGATGGTTCTTGGTGTTGATTTCCTTCTTCCGCTACTATAAAACCCTGAGGCCATGCTCTACCCCCCCCCCCCAAACCTTCATAGCAAGGTAATATAAAGTGATCATACGAGAGTGTCATACATCCGTTCCACCATCAGATATATTTCATTGCGAGGGATGATGTTTTCCCATTTTCCTTTCAACTATAATTTTGGGGTATTATCGACAATGAGTTTTAAAAGTTTCTATGACCAGTGGTGGAAAAACATACTATCCTCTTCATCAAAATTAGTCTCGACCCACTCCTCTTTGTGAGAAGTTTCATTTTTGATAAATGAATCTAGGAGCTAAGTAGAAATATCTTCATCGTGTTGGTATTCAATAGATGATTCTAATTCAATGATGTCCACCTGGCCAACTCCAGAAACAGTCCCACTAGAAGTATCACTTTTCACCAATGGTCGGCCATAATTTACTAATGACTATTTAGCTCGGCAAATCATTTCAATATGGACCTTCATCCCTATTTAGAGAGGATCCTTGATTACTCTAATGATTTTCACTATAATCATAAGTTTGATCGTGGGAACTATTCAGATATGGGTCATGTTAGAAAGTTTCATCAGACAGACAATTGATGTTGCCCTGAATGCGGGGAACAAACATTGGTCATCAACACAATGCTTCTTTAGGCCTATCAGTGCCAAGATTCCAAGGGGTGATACTCCATATATTTTTGTGGACTAAAAAGCTTGCCAGGAGGCCACCCTCACTTCCCTGGCATTATTGGGCTGTAGAACTATCATTTCACTAGTTGGGAGTCCTGGTGTTCAGTTCTCCGCAACTATCCTCCTGCCTTTATTCCCATCAGAGGGAGAACTTAGTTCAAGATCCTCTTACACAGATAGGTGTCAGCTGAAGGACCAAAATAATTTTATAAGGGCAATGACACAATGAACATGAGTTATGTCTTACTTCAAGAGATGTGACCATATTTATCAGAGAATTCCCCTCTAAGGAGACTATTTTTCATTCTTCTAGAGATTCATCTTTGAAGCCTCTTCCTTATCACCCATTCTAAGGTCTTCCTTAACTACTTATCCACCCAAGAGCTATATGAGTTTTTAGTTAGGGGAAATCTTTCCACCTGTTACACCACTAAATCCATTGGGGGGATGTCCTTGTCCAATAACACCCTGACACACTCTTTCAAGGAATTTGGACTACCACTAGAGTGCACCAACCTTTGGAGTTACCATAAAAAATTTCTTCCATTAAGAATGGCCGCAATGATGCATCCCTTATCAAGACCAATTTTCCCCCAGATCCATTCCATACTTGTTTTAGTTTTCCCAGAGTACATTAGAACTGAGGTAATTAATTCAAAATTAAATGTCTTTCTAGGATGTTGGATAAAAAACATCAGAAATAATCACTACATCGTGCACCTCCTTCCTTATGTGCTGAGGCGATCACCCACATAATCCCCTTAAAGATTCCCCTCTATTGGGTTCCTCCGGTTGGAGTAGCTATGCTCAGCTTTGGTTCTTCCCTTTCTACACCTTCCATTAGATCAGGTCCATGGCCCGCTTCCCCAGCTACAACAACCTCTTCTTCTTGATGCACATTGGAACCACACTCATGATGTCCCCCAATCATCGCTCTTTGGCATCGTGGTGTGTGGACTTTGGTTTTTATAGCATAGATTGTTGGTTGATTAAACAGTTCATTTTGGAAGCTGGCTTCCCAACATATTGCATATTCATGAACCAACCTAAGTGCAGTAATGTTCAGTGGTAACTCATTTTGCATCTTCACATCCTCCTGTGTAAACATCAGCCAAATCAGTCTCATCATGCATGGCTGATTTTCATGACACACTCCCAGATACACCTTCAGGGTCAATGTCTACATGAATTTGAATTTTATCTCGAATTGGAGTGGAGTATAAGGATTTCATAAGGGTTCAAAGTAATCTCATTCCATTATCACACCACCACTCAAGAAAATAAGGTACGAGCATTTCTTGTTGGTGAATGTTACATCATTAGTATATTCATTATTTGGAAAAGTAAATCGGTGGAAAATGAATTTTTCTACCCAGCCCCGCTTACCCAACACAACTAATTTGTCTTGTTTTAGTGGGGAACTCCTAATGATATTCAAAATTTATTTTCAAAAGTGTATCCCAAATTGAACGATAGAGTTGAGATATTCATAGCCTCCCATATTTTTTTATTCCATCAATACAAGAAATGTAATGTCCCACATACCCACAATGACCTCTTACACTCACTAATGTGCCATAGTAAATGATATAACATAGTTGGTATCAGTATTTTGAGGTTGACATGTTCTACAATAGCCTTTTTTGATGCCATAATAAACGAGCTTTCTCATTCACACATGTGAGAATCTCTAATTGATAGAATCTACATATATATCAACAATGAGACTAATACGGTCTACCTGATTATTGGGTGTTACTCAGTTTTAACACTATAAGCCCATTGCATCGACGAGATATCATACTAGATCATCCAGTATGAACCTAATATTCTCCTCTAGGCTTCTATCAGGCATGTGTGAGGTCTTATTGGTATTGTCTCTTCCTCTGATGGGAAGTTAAAAAAGTATCCAAACCACTACTTAACATTGAAATATCAGTTGTTCTTCTTATCATCATCTTTTCCTAGTATAAAATTTCGCAATGCCTTCACCAACGATGACTTCTATTTTTTCATCCACCCAGTCCTTCATGGATGGAAGGTACAAATTTTACATCCCTCACAATATTGGGATTACAGAAATTTTATGAAGGTCCCAGAGGTTGATACCAACCTGTTAATTATATTGGTGGAATGTGTAGGTATCCGACGATCTATAGCTTAATAGTTCGAGTATAAAGTCCTTCGGTTGTAAAAGTCTTGACGGGGAATCCCAGACCACTTCATATATGCCTACCCACCTCATCACAGTCTCAAACTATTCATAGGATGCACATGTCCTATAGACCCAAGAACACTCATTTGTGATGTTTTCAGCCTAGCATAGATCCCAGCTATTGATCCATACCCTATATGGATTCATGATCCCCACCTTGATAATGATCTTTTATAGGGGTGGGGACATATCCTTCTCCAATGCATTTCCATCGATGTTGTTGGTGTGGTTGGGGAGGCAGTACACTGAGATATGAGTATGATCCTTTCTAATATGGTCATCCTCAGCCCATTACCATTAATATTTCTCCAGTGTGGGTCTCAACCAGTATGCTGGTTCAATTGTGCTTGCCTCTGGGATGAAGATGACATCCCTTAGGACGGTGACATAAAATGGAAGGTTCTTGCATAGCGGATATACCTTCTATGCTTCTGTTAGAAACACCATCAATTATTTTTTGTCGTAATTGATCCAAATTTATTACCTTATTTGAATGTTATTCTCCATGACCTCCCTCTTAGATGTGTCGACATAGACCTCTCGAGAAACTTCTAGAGCAGCCATCAGCCCAAGACATGGAAAATTTTAAGGTCGGGTCACGAAGTTCATTCATGAATAAATTTTCCAAGACCATTTGGATTGATGGTCCTCATGTATACATTACTCTTTAATGATACCTTGATCTCGGACTGCATCGCAGACAAAAGAGAAGATCATGATGCCCTAGTTCTCTAAAAAAGAATTCACTGAGACCTAGACCAATGAACCCAATTCCTGTAGTCGCGTTCATGGGGAGTATTTAATTGTGAAAAGGTTGAAATAAAATATTTTTTCAAAGAGATACATGTATGGAGAAAAGAACCAAGTTCACTTATTTATAGGTGTGGTCATCTCAGGTAGCGTTGAGACCATCACCGGTGCTTCTTAAAGCCCTTCTAAGGGATCTTCTTCTTGATGTCACTTTACAATGATGATTTTTGATTCATCATTTCAATCCAGTTTCATGATCATCCTTTTTTCGATACTTCTAGTTTTTTGGTGACATACCCTCAGAATCTAACCATCTTTTCCTTTGGCTCCCATGGGGGGGGGGTCATTTTTTGGAGCAAAAATTTGTGCAACTTGAGGTATGAAAAATTTCATAGCTAGTTCGAAGTAAATCTAGACTCAAAATAGAAATAAAATTCATAAAAATCCCAAAGTGATGGGTCCGTGAAGACCTTTGCAGGGCCATCGTACCTCTTCTAACATGGGAATCCATGACAAACCCTCTACGAGTCTAGTGAATCTCGACCCCAATGCATCATCAAATTATATCTATGGCCTTATCCATGATCGCCACCTCAGTAATTCCCTCAGTAACAGGACATACCCTCAGTGATTTCAGCGAAGTTTGATGGACCCCTGCCTCTCCGTGGCATCACTTTTTCTCTGTGGCAAGCTGATCAGTCATCACATTGATTGACCCTATACAAGTATGACCTTGTTCGACATCATCCCTTTGGATTCGCAATGATTCCTCTTTTTACCGGTTCTTGGGTTTTCCCTCTGGCAAGATCAATGACCAAAAAAACTATCATTGCCTATAAATAGTTTTATCACCCCTTTCAAAACACTGTCACTCTACCCTTTCTCCTTCTGTGCTCCCATTTCACAAAGACCTTCAAAAATTAAAAAGGTTGGTCACCAAAGGTACTTGGCCACTATGAGCCATGCCTCCATGTGTTCTTCAAGCCCTAGCCTATGGTGTGGATTCCCTTTGCGAAGTCCCATTCCCTTCTCAAAGTATGGATCCCCTTTGGGGTGCTTGAGGATTCATGAAGCATTAATAATTTGAAAAGACCTCTTAAAATAAAGATTCATTTGTCAAGGAAAATTTATACTCCATTGAAAACCTCCCTCAATGAAGAAAAATTATTTCACAAAGACCATTTTCATCATGAAGAACTAGATCTTCCAGAAGGTCATCCTCTTCGTGAATCACAAAATCTTCATGAAGCTCTCATAGAGTGATCTTCTAATTTATAAACCCATCTCTGTGCGGCCCTCTATACTTGTATGAAGTGATTTCAATTTCCCTCAAGTGGTTATTCATGCTTTATTTACCTACCTTGTGATTCTTCTCATAGGCATGATAATGGTTATTTTTTCATCACATAGTTATGCGAACATGGAACCCTAAATAGACCACTCCACAACCACCAATTCCAGATACTGATTGTGCCTTCCCTCCACCATGTGCGGGTTGTTACATGTAATATATGTCATAAGGGTGAGGATTCAATCCTCATCGTCTGAGCTGTAGGATTTTAAACATCCATGAAACCCCATGTCCTAAACACAGGATGTTAAATCATGATTGTTGAATGTGTTGCATGTCCAAGAGGATCTGAGAGGGGATGACTACTGATTCCATCATTCTCTCTCTTTCCCTCGGGGATTTGTCTCCATGCGTTCCGTGAGAAAACTTTGTTTAAGTTGTGACAAACCTTTATGGGGTGATAATTGGGAGATGGCCATATCATCCTTATACATCTCGACACCCTCATCTAGATTACCACATAGGGTATGTCCCAATTTCCTTGCCCAGGGTTGCCAAAAATGTTTAATTACATGTTTTCGCTTTGGTCCTCTAGTTACACATAAGCCTCACTCAACTACTCCCGGATGTAACTTTCGTGACATGATCATCTAGTCTATTTTTGACTCTTGTTTGTCGCACCAAGCATGACTCACATTGTCTTAGAGTAACCATCACATATAGAATCATCTTTGGTACACCTTAGCAGGTAATCCACATCCCCCTCTCTGATGAACTATAAGGATATTGATTCCCTGTCGTGAGGATATGTAGAAAGTCACCATAAAGGTCAAGCCCATAACCCATCTGTACTAACCAATTTAGGCCAGTTTACGCTCATCCCACAAGATATCAATCAATATAACCCTTTCATCCCATATGTTGTTAAACGGTATTCTATCGAACTACAAGGGTTTTGATACATATCTCCTAGATAGGGTATGTAGTATTAATCCCTAAGGATCAACGCCAAACACTGATAAACATCGGTGTACCCTTTGTAGGGAACCACATCCTCGATCTTCCCCTTAGTGGTGTCAGAATAGTTCCTGGGCTATCTCAGTGTGTAAGTCCCACACTCAATCCATAATACTCTAACCAAGAGTTTCCCTCTTGTGATGGGATACAAACCATGCTTAATCCCAAATCATTTTATTGTGTTTCTATTCTTTGTGTACACCATTATTCTATGCCCCATTCCTAAACTACATGGAATTTTATCTTTGGATTTTTTCCCATGGTAAGTAGGAATCATCCCTGAGGTGTATTCCAATCAAACACTCCTCATCATAGTCTCTCCCTTGAGTCTTTGGGTCTTAGAGAGACCATAAATATACGCATTGGTTTCATTTCCTTCTAGTCCAATCCACGGATCCATTCTCACTAGTTTTCCCCTCTGGTGACTCATCACCCAATTCAAAAAATATGCGGACATTGATTCCCTAACACTGAGATATTAAGGAAACCTGCATGAAGTTCAATCCAATACGATCACCTTCACGTGGACTTTTTATTCCATCCCCTTTCATCCCACATGATGGAAATCTATATTAATTCAAACTATATTTGTTTTTATCTATGTATTCTAAATAGTCTATGTAGGAAGCATCCATGAGTTTACATCCCAACCAATGGTAAACCTTGGGGTCTCCTTTATTGGGTCTATGTCCCTTGATCCGTCCTTTGTGGTGTTCAGATCAGCCATCACTGTGTGAAATCATCCCTCATATGGGACACACGATTTAGGGTATGTCCTTATTTTCTGTTCTGACCCATCCATCAGGTAAACATTCTTTGTGCTCCCACCTAGGGATGTACCGATTAGATCATCTATCATAAGTTTATGATTATTCTAATCCAACTCCTCTAGATGTTAAACTCATGGCATACCCCATGTTATACATGGGAAGCCGAGTAAAACCCCAGAGAAATTCCTCTAACATGAAATACAATCATTCGATGTGTGGTGCCTCAGTCTTCCGCACCCAGTAAAATCACTCTGATAAGGGAAAATCTAGGTGTACCAGTTTTTTAGTGTCCATACACATCAGTGATGCCCAACATGACTACTCTCCTTACTCAAGGTTTCTTACATAACTTGAACCCTTTAGAATTTATTGAGAGAAGAAATTTAATTAACCGAAATCCACAAAGATATGTCATCAAGAAGCTATTCATGAAAAATGTTATAATCATTAAGAGAGACCCAGACTAGGTGATGAATTTTGAGGAGGAACCCATGGAAGGATGGACCAACATCCCATCATCCTATTTCGATCCATGAGGATACACCATTGATATTAGGACGAATATCACCCGCCATAGGAAAGAGGGAATGTAGGGAAATCAAGATGTGCATCCCCACAAACTGATGCACATCCCTAGAAGAATGTTTTAGAAACACATATATTACAATACAATTTTACCTTCCTCTGATGGAGTAAAACCTTTATTATTTTTATTTCTCATATTCTTTATTCATGAAAACTTATATTAGTGTTATGAATAATGATTTTGCAACCCATTTAATTACATGGGTAATTATTATGTTTATCATTTATGATTGGTTTCTTTTTGTTGACCACATAATCATGCAGTTGTTATTATGTGTGAACTTAGATTTATCTTTAATGTAAGGGGTATTTTTTTCTCATGAAATAGTCTTTATGGTATTAGGTGGTGATCCTAATTCATTTTGGGACTCTGTTTCCTATGTGATATTGTATGGGAGGTTAGCCTTGACTTCTACTTATGTCATGTTTTTTATTACTGAAACATTCCTAGGATTCCATGATCTTATATTTCCATGATCTTTATATTTTTCATTCATATGATTATTCAGATTCCATTCTTATTTATGACATCATGTTATGAATCTGGATTGATTTGTTGTGTTTCTCTATCGTATTTATCCCCTTATTGATATTTTTAAATAAACCATTCATTTTATGTATTCCTCAACTTATCCTATGTAGTATTATAATCTACATGTGATTTAAGAGATCATTATAGAGATTAAAATAAATTTTTTAGTTTAAATTTAATGTTTTATGAAACAATCCTTAAAAACACTCTAGTATTTTCAGTATTTTGTTTTTATTCAATGAATATTTTTAATAAGAATCATATAGTAATATGTGTAAAATTATTTGGTGGTTATATTTGGAATTATTTTATAATATTGTTATTTTTTGGAATTATTACTAAAATACTTTATTAGGATCCCTAGGTATATATCTATGTATTGGAAAATATACTTTAATTTTGGTGGAGTATAGAGAGAGAAGTTTAAATTAAATTAGAACCCTCTATGGATACTACAACTGGATGTGGATCTATAATAGTTGCGCATAGGGGTACAAACCACGAAAAGGTAGCATTGGGATTTACTCAATAATCACCTAGTGCATGAAAAAGATTCCTTGTTGCAGACCATGTTTGAAAATTTCAGGAGATATGCTTTGAAATATTCACAAACTCTTCACAACCCATTATGTAGAAAATAAATAGATTTTTAAGTTAGAAAAAATAATATTGAAATCATGATTGATAACCTATATTAAGACTAGTGACTAAAAATTAAGGATTTTTATGTCATTTAATTTTTTTTATTTTATGTTCACATTTTCCATTTTATATGTTTTTACTGTTAAGGTATTGTTATCATTATTTTCTATTATTTTTTTTAACAGTGGGAAATATCAGGAACAATTCCAACAACCAATGTTAATATTATAGTGATTATTTCCAAATGATATGCCTAGAATATGAGAGTGGTATCTTTTAACTTCATGGTAGTACTGGATCATTTGAATCACACTATGAATAATAAAATCAATCCTGTGGAACACCATATATCACATTATAAAGAAAATGTTGTAGTTGAGTCCTTTATGTGAAAAATACCACATAAATTTTGTGGATATTCAAATCCAAACATAAAAAAATAATAGATTAATTCCATTGAAAATATATTCCACATCCTCCAATGCTCAGAATAAGAGAAAATCATTTTGGATGTCTATCATCTTGATGGGGAAGTAAATTCGTGGTTGAAACTGATCAGGAACATGATTTCCATAGTGGTAATTGATTCAATGGAATGGGAGGGATTCAAGAAAATATTATTGAATAAATACTTTCCCAAAAAACTCTATCATAAAATAAAGAGGTGGTTCCTCAAAATGAACCTGAAAGAATATATTCTATTCGAGCACATGAGGCAGACTTCCCATGGATTTTTTTGTGCACCTATGTATTTTACATCAACACTACATATATGGTAGACATATTATTTAGTGGACTAATGTATATTTTATGAATGATTTTATGAATTAAATACTTTGATATCCATAAAGACATTGTCTATTGTTCGCTCATGCTTGAGATTGAGATTAGAGACCCTCATCGTCTTAAAGATAAAAAATAATAAGATGGTTTTTTCTTCAAGATGATATACAGATAAATATCATTATGGAATGAGATCCCAACATTATATATTTTAAATGTGTGGGAATAATAATCCTAGAAACTATATGAAGGGAATTGGGAGATGGTTCAAGTATAGAAATAATGGGAACCCGATCAATCAATGCCAAAGGGATATAATGAAACCCACTAATGAGATAAATGAAAATTGGGTTCTAGTAAATAATTATCCTATGGGTCAGTGTTTCAACAGAAAGGAATGTAGGGATCATGTTAACCAATTCCCTAATATAAATATTTTCGAAGATAGTCAATGAAAATAGACCTTAAGACCTAGCAAGTAAGGGAATATGTTATCAATGTTACTGTGGTGGATCATAACATTGATGAGGTGACATGTACACTAGTTAATAATTCAATAATAGTTAACATACATTTTCACTATGGTTCTATGAATTCTTTCATATATGTTAGTTTAGAAGAAATATTCAAATGACAGCTCTAAACATGGGGAATTATCTATCATTTAGAAGAAAAAATAGAGTAATTAATGCATCACAAGTATATGTCACCTCCCCAATCAATGATTATGGACTAAACTGCCCAAAAATCATTTCCTTCTTTAGTAGAATTTTATGCTATATTGTGTATAGACTAGATATACTTATATAAATGAAATATAAATTATTAGGATAGAGAGATCACTCTTCACATCCTGTGTCATCATCAAATTCTCTAAAAATACAAAGTGTGTGATGAATCCTCTTTTGAATATTCTTATCAATTGTGGATATTATTTCCTTATGAGAAATCATATCTAGATTAAATGATGGAGGAAATAGAGAGAAACAAGCTTGATGATATCCCCATTTTCAAGGAATATACTAATGTATTCCCCAAAGAGTTGATCGGTCTTACTCTAAAATGAGTGGTTGAGTTCTCAATTGAACTTATACGTAGATATATTACTACATCCAAGACTGCATATATAATTTCCACCATTTTTTTAGACAAAATGAGGAATTAGTTAAAAGATAATTTGTAAAAAGAAATTATATGCCCATGTTATTAACTATGGGGTGCACAAATCATCATTAACAATAAGAAGAATAGATTAATACACCTTTATATTGATTATCATGAAAAAATAAAACTGTGATAGGTAAAAAGTATTCACTATCAATGGTAGATGAATTTTTTGATCAATTACATGCATCCTAATATTTCTCAATGGTGGACCTTCAGTTGGGATATCACTAAATAATGTTGAAGAAAGAAGATATTCAGAATATTCTCTTTCAAACAATGTATGGATATTATGAATTCAAAGTGATTCCATTAAGAATATCTAATTCTCTAGAAATATTTTAGGAATCAATTGATAGAGTATTTATAGATTACACTGACCAATTTTTGGCAATTCTTATAGATGATATTTTTATATACTCCCAAAGTATGTAAAAGTATGAAAAGCATTTTAATATTGTGTTAAAGACTTTTTAAAAGTAGAATACATATAATAAGTATTGTAAATGTGATATGTTTATGGGTATTTATAATTATTGAGACATGTTATCATTATAAAATGTACATTTATAGACCCTTCTATGATAAACATAATTTTGGAGTCTCCTATAACCACATCTGTAATAGAGATATTAATTATTATTAAACTAGATGTGTATTATTGACTATTTTAAAGAAAATTATCATGATTATTAAAACCAAAAACCAAAATCACATGGAAGAGATTAATGTTTTTTCTATAATAATTGATGTGAATATATATTTATGGAGTTTGAAAAGGTGGCTTACCACTACACCGTCCCTCAAACAACCATTATGTGGTGAAATTTTTAGAGAGTACATTAATGATTAAAATAAATGATTTGGATTTGTACTAATGGAGAATGATAAAATAATATATTATACCTCATGGAAATTGAATTTTCATTAGAATAGAAATTCAATGCATGATTTAGAGTTAGTTTTAGTGATATGCACATAGAAAATTTGGTGGAATTTTCACTATTGGGAGAACTATGAAGTATATACTGATCATAAGATCCTAAAATATATATATACATATATGGATCATAATATTCCCTAGTGATGATGGTTAGATCAGGTCCAGGACTATGCATTGTTTATAAAATCATAGGCTTATCATACATGGAAAATACATCATTTTCGATGAATATTCCGTAAATGAAAATTTTTCCTTCCCATGGATTATAATATTCTACGGTATTTGGAAACATGGAAACAAAATCATATATATGAGTGAAAAAAATTCAATATATCCCATAAACATATCCTCCATTAGTACATATACCTTTAAAAATTCTTTATAACTTGGGGAAATGAAACACATGAAACAGGTGATCTCAAAGGATCAATAAGTATAAATAAAAAAATGTGTAATAATAACGTGAACATAAGGTTATGGGAACATGATAATGAACATTATAAGATCATATCATACATATAAAAAAATAATAAATATGATTTATGGAATAAATAATTTCATATCATAAGACATGAATTATAAGGAAATAAATATCTTTAACCAATAATTCATAATATAAAAGGACACCTTAAAAATGTTGAAGAGACACAATCATATAAAAAACCTATGTCAAGGCGGCCAACCAAGTAATTTGTAACATGTTAGGCCTCAGTTAATCACATGTGCACCTTCATTGGAATAGAGTTTCCCTCCCATGTACTTTCTAGTTATGGGATTGGGATGTCCTCCCATATTCCCTTTTATATAGAGGTTTGTATGTCCTCCTATGAACTCTTTTTTCTAACTAGGCATGTCCTCATATGTACCATTTTGTTTCAGGCATTGAATATCCTCTAGTGTACCATATTCTTTTGATATTGGTATTCCCTTCCGTATAAACTTTTATCTCATAAAACATTTATCATTAACCAATGTATTTTTTGAAGATATAGGACCCACCCATATCACAATGAAATCACACAAACATGTGCCAAAAATCATAAAAAATCATATCATAACCCATGAAATGAAATCCAAAACATAAATATGTAATCATATCATAACCTATAGATAATGTTACAAGTTTCAAAATCATTTCATCAAAATAATAACACATGAATAGGAAACAGATTCCAGAAACATATAACCTATGAAAAATGTGTATTTCACAAACATATGACTCATGAATGAGAAACATGTTTCATAAATACCATGCCATTAGGTATAACAATTCATAGAACTAATATGAATGCATACATTAGATCATTTCCAAGAAAGGAAAGATTAAAATCCACATATTTCATCTTAGAAGGAAAATAATTTTGAAATATCTTTAAAAAAACATGTCTTGAGAAAAATATCATTTATTTTATTAAAAATACATTTTAATGCATAACATATTTTGAAAAAAAAAATTATTATAAAATTTCATAAAATTTATAATGAATAGTTGAAATCATTTTTTAATAATTATTCCTTGAAATCATATAGAGTCTGTTTCAAATAATTCTAAAAATAGTTGTCTTTGAATACACTTTGAAAACATTAAAAAAATTATTAATAACGTTTGGAAATCAATTTCTTTGAAAATAACTCTAAAAATATATATAAAACATGAAAATGTTTTGAAAACATATTTACATAAAAATTTATGAATGATGGTTGAAAATGTGTTAAAAAAGTATTTTAGAAACACAGTTTTTTAAAGAGAACTAATTTCTGATTGAAAAGATAAATATGGTTCAAATTTTCTTAAAAGAATATTATTAATTATATTAAGTGCCAATGAGTAGGAAAATGTTACTAGTATATGGTTATATCTTGATTCAACATGGGAGAATAAAATTAATTTATTTTTTTGAGATATAGATGACAAGATTTTATCAAAGGAAACGTAACATAAATAATCTATAAAATGAATATGATTATATCAATAAACTCTTAGAACATATTAACTTGGGATCATACATTCCATGTACAAAGTAGAAATCACATGAACCATAAAATATCATGAAAATAATTATTTTAATTATATAATATTCTAAATGAAAGTATATATACATTGAAAATGAATTTTGGTGCATAAAAAAACTTCAGTATCAAATAAGGCAAATTGAGGCGAAACTATTTTACGAATTTGGTAATATTTGAAACATAAAACCTATTAAATAATGATAATAGAATGGATATGTAAAGTCAAATAATATTAAGTATATTAATCATTTAATACATCCCTGGGACTTATACACACCAAAAAAAAGTAATGGGTGGTGAGTAAAGCTTATATCTCATAAAAATAAATAGTCAGATGAAATCCTCATACCATATGTCATGACGCTAAATGTAGTCATTCAAAACAGTTGTATTATAAATATTAATTTATTATAAATTTATCACATAAATATATTATTATAAATAATACCATATATTTTTTTTGACTTTATATTACCACATTGTTAGCAATTATGTGCTAATGTTTCACTTCGAGCAATATCTGCTTTGTTCCTCGCATGTGTCATAAATTTTTATATCTTTAGTATTTATAAATATATACTGATTTAAATAATTAAATATCTTATTTAAATATAATTTATATTAGGTATATTTTTATAATAATAATATATAAAATAAATAGAAATGTAAAGTAATAAACTGTTTATTGAGATGGTAGGTCGTATGTATGCATAAAAGCTATTTCTATTAAATTTTTATATTGAAAAAGGAATTTAAATGAAATATATTTATATATATGTAAATATAAAATTACTATATTATAATTATTATATCATATATATCATTTATGTTCACTAAAAACATTCTTAATACATTCCATTTATTGTGTGAATGAATCAATCATTCTGAGAGGGATGTAGTGCGCACTTCCTCAAATAAAATTGTCATATTAACAAAAAATTGAAGGAATAATTATTTTTTTTGTAAATGAATTAAACAAGATTCAATAGATTAAAAATATCATATTTATATATATTATTTAAACATAATTTTCCTCACAATTCTAACCATTAGATTAGGCAATAGAAAAAATGAACAATCATCATTTTGTGAGGTTGTAGTTCACCGTACACATAGAAAGTATGTTAATTTCCTATTAGATTGATGTTTTTTTATGTTTAGGTAAAAAACTTATAATAAAAAAATCCATGTATATTTCAGATATTTCAGATACTGGTGTTTTTATACAATCATAGAATAATGAGTGGAGTGGGTAGATAAATAAAACAAAACAAAGAGATTGAGAGAAGTCATTATCTATTAAATTGGTTACTCCATTTGGTTTGTGCCAAAAGGGTTCATTGGGTAACTCCATTTGTTTCTTAAATTCAACAATTAGTAAATTTTTAACCTACTATTTCTCTTAATCATTGTAATTAATTTTATTCACATTCAATAATATTTTCAGTCAAAAACAAATTTGACCATATTAGACAATATAAATTACTATTCTTACAAATATGAAATCCAAATTTTCAAATTATAATCATATAAGTGGAAGAAATTACTTTTAAAATAATCCTACTGAAGGTACAACACCACTGGGGTTTAATATAAAATCATTCAATATATTTCTATGTTTTATACCTAAATTTATAGAGGATTTAAATCCAATTACCTATATTGGATTAATTTATAAAATTATTATCTAATTAATCTTTAAATCCAACTTTAAATATAAAATAACATCATATTTTAATTTGATGAAAATGATGTTTTGAATTTGAGTTCAGTATTTTTCACTATTCATTACAAAATGGAAACATATAGAATAATTCAATAAAATTATCCTATCCTAATATTTTTATTTCACACTCAGATATGAAATTTATTTTTAAGTATTTAGTCTATAAAAGTTCCAAAAATTGAATTATAAATGGGTTATTCATTAAAAAGTTGTAAAACTATTGTTAAAAATATATTAGTGTTTAAGAATAAAATAGAATGTGTTTTTATCTTATATATATATATAATCTATTGGATGATTATAAAAAATATTTTTTTGAATATATAACATATATATATAATTAATATCGTTCACTATTAATAATTAATTTAACTTATTAATTTAAATCATGTTTTTCACATAAAAAATTCCATTATTAAATCAGTCCCTTTATATTCAATTGGATTCTTTATTATTTTCAAATTAATAGGTAACAAATGAATTAAACTATATATATATTCATTCATTTTTTTTATCCTATATTAATCAATTTAATGATTATTCCATTTCCAATGATAATATTTTAATGATGGATTTTTTTTCTGTAATAAGCTATCTTGTGTGTTACACAATCCGTTGAAAAAATTCAGTATTGTATTTAACATAATCTAAACTCAGGGTACCATGTTAAGGAATATAAAATGTATGTTGTCTGTACTGTATGATTAAATATTTTTTTTGAATAAATCAAGAGGGAAATAGTGCTATAAAATAAACTATTTTTATTGTGGCATGAACTGACAAATATATTAAATTTGTTTGAAAAAATATTTCACAAAATCATGGGGTATTAAATTTTACCCCCATTAAAATGAATTTCTCCCTCAAAATTTAGCTTTATTATCAAATATTTAATACTAGAATGTTTCATTAATAGAAACCCACGTCAAAAAAATTAATACTAAAACACCCTTTAAAATGAAATGTTGGAACAATAATGGATTCCCTAAGTAACATATAAATGGTTTTACATATAAAAGATCATAGGATATGAGTGAATATTAGATATGGAGCAAAATTTTACATATTTATAGCAAGTGACTGAGTTTATAAATCAATATCAAATGATTGATCAAGAAATGCAGAGGGCCTCAATGTCCTAAATATGTAATGATTTAAAATCCAACGTGTTTAAAAAAATTTAGTTATTAGGAAACATGTTTTTTATCATTATCCTACCATTGAGTAATTATTTTATTGATCGAGAATATAAAGAAATTTATATAAAATATATATTTCAATAAAATCACATTCTTTATTTGTGATTTTATATATTTATAATCCATCCATTACTTGAGGAAACAGATGTCCCGAAATTATGTTCAATG
Source organism: Viscum album (assembly GCA_963277665.1). Taxonomy (NCBI): domain Eukaryota; kingdom Viridiplantae; phylum Streptophyta; class Magnoliopsida; order Santalales; family Viscaceae; genus Viscum; species Viscum album. The sequence continues at coordinate 1,989,833,611 of OY728126.1, read as the reverse complement.
TATGAAGTGATAAAATACACTTTTGTACAATAATAATTCAGATAAATGAATGAGATATGTAACATTTTATCTTTAACTATAAATAAATATGGTTAAAATAATAATATGTAAACATAAATAGTAACTATACTTTTTCATCAATTATAATTATACATTAAAAATAATTGCAAATTTACATGGACATCATGTAGGCTACTTGTAGGTGTGAAACCCTTATCATCCTTTGGTCATGGGTTTTGAACCCATGTTCATGACATAAATTAAATTGTTTTCTAAAACTACTCAAATATAATTTCCAAAATAAATAATATGGACATACTTGAAATAAGTTTAATTGCTAAATTTCCATTTTAACAAGTATTCCATTAGAAACACATTACATAAATGCATCTTCTTAATTTTAACTCAATCAATTCATAAATGACTAACCTTGTAACCCTTCCAAAATATTATTCACCCTTTATTGCATAAATAATGTTCTATCTTAATCCAAACATATTTTCATTAGAAAATTTGGTCTATCCTTATACTGAAATAAAATAAAATGTGATTTTATTTTTCCATAATCGATGTTGGAAAAAATAAAACCACATGAAATCTCACCAAAAGAAGGAATAATGAGACTTTCATAGGGATTATACATACAAAATCAAAAATAAAATTCCCAACTAATGATAGAAGGACATGTTTTTCTTAATTATCATGGTCTAAATCATCCATTATGATCGCATATTTTTCCCCTTTATCCTTTATCTTCAGATGTTATTGTGGCTTATCATTCACATTAGTCTTTGGATTGGGTCACTTGTTAGTGTAATTGAAAAACACTAGGAAATTGAAACACTATTGTATGGTATGGGAATTCTTTGGATATTTCTCATTATTTTCATCTTTATTTGACTTACCCCGACTACATTGACATGAAAATTATCGATGGCCTTACCTTCCAAAATGAAAAAAATTAGTAGTACCCTTCAAAAAATTCCCTCGATGTTTCTTCCCACAATTTGTGCATAACAGAAGGCACATTTTTTTATCCATGGGTTTTAGATTTTCCATTTAACTTCATCATAATTTTATTGTAAAAGCCATGATATTGATACACAACTGCAAATTATACATCAACCATTGTATAAAAATTAATTCACATAAAATTAATCCTTTTATACCTGAGGCCATTTTAAGACAAGGTATTAGACAACTAATATAACGACTCAGCCTTAAAAAATTACATAATCATGAATTGCATGAATAATTCACATAGAGGATCTTTTTAGGTTTAGAGTTTTAGAGAATTAGGTCATAAATATTACATCTCAAAAGATTACAAAGTAGACACTTCTACTGAGTTTTCATTAAATTAGAACTCTTAAAAAGAAACATGTCTAGTTACTTGTTTTAGATCGCATGTCTTTCCTTGATCCCATCCGTGACCCTATTCATCTTTAAGTCCTGTGGAAAACATTTCAAAAACATGGGATGAGCATAAAAAGCCCAGTAAAGGATACACAAAGAAGGAAAACCGTTATTTTTTCAAAACAACAAGTAAACCATGAATACTTTATCAAAGTAATACTTTTAACCTTTATATAGTTGTAAATACTCTTCACTAAATAAAAGATCACTACTTATCCTTTGTAACCAAAATATTACCATAAACCCGTATAAAGAACAGATAATATATAAAGGTAACTTGGGTTATATACATACTTAAATGGAATAACCATACGGCCGACTTCCACACATATCACTACATGGAATAGCCATATGACCGACCTCCATACCCAATTCATTGGAGGTTATAACATAACCACCCATCCTGGTATTCAGGGAACCACCCGTCATTTGGTTTATCACGTAACCTCCCGTCAAATGTCCAAGTACCATTATAAAATCATAACACATAAAACCATTAGAAAGGAATGAAAACATTTACAAATTTCAAGAACAATATATCACTTAAATATATTGACATAACATATCCATTATCAAAACAATTTTCAATACCAAAATACATAAAAGATTATATGTTATTTCTTTACTTTTAAAAATATTACTGCTTGTTGGGGAAGCCAAAGATCAAATAATACTCGCGGTGTAGGAAAGGTCGTTGTCACTGCATACGTTGAAAAGAAAATTACTTTTTGTCATTTAGTAAAATGCTTCGTATAGAAAAGATTCATTTTGAATAAAATTAGAAGTCAAAGGGGTTTATACAGCGTATAAAATGAAGTCTTGTATTATAACAAAATAAGACTCAATAAAAGGAGGTTGAGACGAAGTCCCGTTCAAAGACCGTATCCTTAGATTAAGGATAAATCAATTATGTAATTATGTGTGAAAAATATAAATACACCCAATATAAGTGGATATTATGTTTAAAACATTCAGAGGTCATTCACACATATTCATACCATGACATGATCTTGAATTAGAGTTTTAACCCAATGAATTGAAATTGGGATAAGAAGTTCCCTTACAAAAATTCGACAGTCTAACGACGTAAAATTAAAATTCATAAAAAGAGTTGATGAGATAGAAAAAAGTATCTCATCACTTGAACAAAAAATTTACATAAATAAGGATATACAATAACATATACCGTCATAATAAGATGTAAATTAAATGATATAACAAAAAGGAGTTTTTAAAAAAAAGGTTGGTGAAAGGTTCCCTTACCGATTTGGTAACTTACAAAACATAAGTCACATGAAAGAAGGATCATAAAATGAAGATTTAAATACCCATAAATTGAATTATATTACATAATTAATAAACTCATGGTTAGTATATACACCACATTAAAGGAAATAGTCGCAAATTTAGCATGAATCTCACTGGAATAAAAGTGAGATAAAAATCCATTACGAAAACTCGGCAGCATAACATCGCCACTTAAAACTTCCAAAAATGGATTAATGAGATCAAATAGGGTCTATAATCATATGAACATAAAATTTAGAGTAAGATGAATATAAATGAACATCCCCCAACATAATAAATATGGGATTGAAAGAAATGACATAAAAGACAGTACTTAAAAAGAAAGAGAGAGGTGGGATCACTTACCTCAAGTCCGAATTGTCTTGTACGTTTCTACAAATTCTTGAATAATAAACTTTGGTCAATTTATAATTTCTTAAGGAACTCATTTAATGATTATTATTCAGTTCACATCACATATTATAATTTTATAATAATATGTTAATAATGTGAGTTCATATTAGATGTTTTTGTCGATGTTCGGTACATGAGTCAAAATTGAACTTGTTGGAAAATAATTTTCCATGTAGTTATAGGTACATCATCTCCAGAATAGTATTAATGATTTAAATATCATATATATCCAGTATATATTCAGTTTACACTATTCCATAACATTTGGAGATAAAAAATTTAAAGCACCGTTCATGGAGACGGTTGGCCGTACGTACGCATGAACTCTACTTTTATTTCTTTGTAATATTAATGGAATTAAAACTAAAAGAGATATATATATATTATAATTACATAATGATATCCATAATTTATATGTATTATATGACCTATATATCCATTATATATATATACTTTTAATAGTACATAACATTTGGAGATAAGAAATGAAATGTACTGTTCATGGAGATGGTAAGCCGTACGTACGCAAGAACGCTACTTTCATTTCATTTTCATACTTTAATGGAATGAAAAAAAATAATTATACATAGGTATATTATAATTACAGTATAATATAAAATATAACATCATTAAATACATCCTTTATACATCCCACATATTGTATTAATGATTCAAATCACTTTGACGGGGCGGTAGTCCGCACTTCCTAGAATGAAATTATCGCGTTTACCCATTATGGAAACCATAAAGGTATGGAATAAATGAAAAATACCGAAGAATAATGAATACATAAAAATAATTTATATATCATATATAAATATAGTGACATCTTAATGGCCACCATGAGAGGTGTTAAAAAATGATTGAACAATCATCGTTTCGTGAGGTAGTAATTTTCCACCCACAGAAACAGTATGTTCTTTAACCATTAAATGGAGGTGTGTATGAGTGTAGCTAGATTACTCCTCATAACATCATCCTAGTATATTTAAGATACTGCTGTTTTTACAAAAGAATGGAATAAAAATATTTTAGGGGGTTGGAGAAGCAAAATAAAACAAAAGAACAAAAGAGAAGACATTACCATCAAATCAGATAACTCTTTTGGATTTGATCTCAAAGGCATCCTTGGAATGTATTCTGCCCAAATTCATGCATCTAGAAGTAAAATAGGGAAGTGTAGAGAAAACAACAGCCTAGGTTGGACGATCCAAGGTCTTGATAGGTGTGGGTAAGGAGGTAGAGGTGGGGGCCTTTTATAAGAGGGAGGAGGGGCACTTTTGGAAAGTCGTGAAAAGATACTTTTTTATAAAATGATTTTTGGATATGAATTGTCCCAAAATTATATATTCCAAGTATAATGTGATAAGGTTTCTAAATACACCCATACAAAAGTTTTTTGACAAATGTATGTCTTATATTTTACATTATCTTTTCATTTTATTTAAATCATTCATTACTGAGGTAATTGCTGCATCATGATGGTGTCATAAATAAATTAATTTACTTAAGGTCTAAGCATTATATAAAAAATATCACAATGTAGGAAATATTTTTATATTTTTAATGAATCTTTTTAGTAAAAAATATTACTTTTATAAACCCATGTAAAAATTGTTTTAGTAAAACAATAAATGTTTGTGATATTTTTATTTTAACTTTAAATAAAAAGTTATTAATGTCATTTTCCAACCAAAGTGGCTCTATGGGGTCCCCAAGTTGACCCATTGATTGTATTGGTCTCCCATGACTCATAAAATAATAGTAGGACATGTTTCAAGGTCATTTTATATTATTATATCATTATCATTACCTTAAATTACACTAATTACCTTTAATCGCGATTAATAAAACGTAAAAGTTACTATTCACCAAAAAACTATTTTAATCCTATTGAACCATATTTTACATCCTAATGAAAACCATTCATGTAGGATTCTTAAAATTCAAATCACATAAGTGTTAAAGTTTCATTTAAACGAAAAATCAGTTTTTTAACTACCACTTAGTGGTTTCACTATTCATCAAAAATTGAAGTTTTTTCAGAAAAATAACAAAAACTCACCCTAAGCTATATTTGATATTCCGAATAAAAAAATGATGTTTATTTTACAAAATTAAAAACATATATGTTTAATTAATTAATTTAATAATTATTTCCCACTGTTAAAACAGGTAACGTGTTTTTAAGAAACAATATCTATTAAAAGATCGACACTAGTTTAAGTCCAATTTCAAAGTGAAATTAATTCCAATGAACACCATTGGATTAAATGGTAAAAATATATTCTAATTGAACTTTAAAACCAATTCAAAAGATGATCTAATCATATAAATAAATTATATTAAAAAGAGTTTTTGAATTAAAATACAACATTTTTCACTTATTCATTAAAAATGGAGTTAATCAAAAAAAATAACAAAAACCTACACAAAGTAAATTTTGATATCCCAATTCTAAAGAAGGATTTTATTTGGTCCAATATAACATATAAAATTTTCAACAAGTTGATTTAAAAAGGGTTTTCCATCAAAAGGCGGTTAATCGACCTTTTAAAGAATATTAAGATATTTATGCTTAAAATTCGATTCATTCGCATTTTAAGCCTCTAACATTTGTTGGATAAAAGTAAAAATATTTGAAAAACATATATAATCATTTTTTAGTTAGTTTTCTTCATTCCCGCCATTACAACGGCAAGGTGTTAACTACCATTTAAAATAATATTATTTTCTTATTAGAGGGCAACATACGATTTCAAAGAAACTCGTTGTTGCGTATTGGGTACTCCATCGAGCATAGTGTTCCCTTTAAAGTAATATTAATATTTTATTAACAAATATTAATAACTATGAAAAGGTAATATTCTTTTATTAACTGGGGTGTTACATCCTTCCCCAATTTTGGGAATTGCGTACTCACAATTTAAAAATTGGGCTTGGAAACTTCATTGAAAGTCCCACATCGGAACAAGAGTCGGTAAAACTATCACATTAAAATAAAGAAAGCGAAGTACAGAGGTCACACGAGTTAACCCATACTAGGATTCCATGTATGAAAACATGGACATGGATGTGAAAAGAAGGTTCATGTTCTGATGGAGAGTGATAGAAAACATGGTTAGGAGAAAGTTAACCACCATAAAATCACAAACTTTTGATGGGTTAAACGGTAATTAATTCCCCAGTAGGAAAAGTTAACAGAAAACATTTTATTTTTAAGTTACTTTTCATTGAGGAATTTTTTAATGAGCTTAGCTAAATCCAAAGGAAATATACTTACTTTTCGTGTAGACTTTCATCTCTTAGTAGATTTCTTACACAAACTCATTTTTTCCTCCAAAAGACGAGTATTTAGGATAACTTGTTCACATTAAGAGCGCTATAATCAACTTCTAAAGAATCACTTAATCCAAAAAAGAGAACTATATATTTCCCATATCTTTAGACCTTAACCAAAACCAAAATTGTTAGAACAAGATCAGATAATCCACAAAAGGATAATCCTTTATAAAAAGAAAATCTATTCTTAATTTCCAAAAATTTTCCAACAAAACCCTTAGTTCAACGAAGACCATTTGATAAAAAATTTTTCCATAAAATTAATCAAAGTAAACCAAACTAAGATTGAAACCCAAATATTTTAAGGATTTAATCACATAGTCTTCCAAGGTAAAACTTAACATTTATCTCCAAATAACATTAGTTGCTCTTGAAGTCTCATATTGAAAAGTAATTCACCTAATCATATATCCTCCATGATAGGTCAATATTTTCCATTGATAACCCAAAATCAACTTATTCTTGATTCATAAGATCATATAACTAAAAACAATTAGTTATACTAACCAGGTACTTCACGTAGTCCAGTGGTAGGTGACAAATACCAGTCACACCTTGGCTGTGGGTTCGATTTCCACAGCTTTGTCTGATGCGATGGGTTATCACACAGTCTGCGTGTTGTCCGTTTTCCTAAACTATATAATTCTTAAAACATTCCACAAAAAGAGATAAAATCTCCAAAAATAACCATAACATAATTTATCCTCAATTTTACCTCATGCCTTTCATCTTCCATTATATAGTAACCCATAATTACCTCAAAAGTAAGGATCATATAAACCCTAATGGTTACCATTATAATTATTGCCCGAACTTCCACGTCAAGTCGGTTCTCTCGTACATGATTCATCAGAGAAATCACCAAGGATCAAGTTGTTAATCATGACTCCATGATAGTTGGTTTAGAATAACCACGAGATTCCTCATTGAATACCCTATTTCATCCAGTCTCTTAATCAGAGAACCACCACAGTTTCCTTCAAAACCATTGTCACTTTGGTGCCTGCTAGATCCATCCATTTACTAAAACCAAAAAGGTAATTGTGATCATATCAGTAAAACCATCATATAATAATGAGGAGGATAAACACTAAGATATAGTTATCCATGTTATCTCAAACTAATTCTAACTTTAAAAAAAACAATGAATCCATCTAATATACTACCCATTATAGTTAGACACAACTTGTCACTTATGCTTAAACAACACTCTAACCTCTAAAGTTATCTAAACCGACCATTGATACCAACTATAAGGACCCGACCTTAAAAAATTAAATAATAATGGATTAAATGAATAATTCACATAGAGGATTTTTTCAGGTTTAGAGTTTTAGAGAATTAGGTGAAAACTATTACATCTCAAAAGATTAAAAAGTAGACACTTCTAATATGTTTCCATAAAATAAAAACTCTTAAAAATAATCATGTCTAGTTTTATGTTATAGATAGCATGTCATTCCCTGATCCCATCAGTGACCCTATTAATCTTTATTTCCTATGGAAAACATTTCAATAACTTGGGATGAGCATAAAAACCCCAGTAAATGATACACAAAGAAGGAAAACTCTTAGTTTTTAAAAACAACAAGTAAACCATGAATACTTTATCAATGTAATAATTTTTACCTTTATGAAGTAGTAAATACTCTTCACTAAATAAAATATCACTACTTATCCTTTGTAACCAAAAGATTACCATAAACCCATATAAATAACACATTGCATATAAAGGTAACTTGGGACATAAACATACTTAAATGGAATAACCATACAGTCGACTTCCACACATATCACTACATGGAATAGCCATACGGCCGACTTCCATACACAATGCATTAGAGGTTATAATGTAACCACCTGACCTGGTTTTCACGGCACCACCCGTCATTTTGTTTATCACGTAACCACCCATCAAATTTCCATGTACCATTATAAAATCATAACACATAAAACAATTATAAAGTAAAGAAAACATTTACACATTTCAATCAAAATATATCACTTGAATATATTAAAATAAAAAAATACATTATCAAAACCATTTTCAATACCAAAATAAATAAAATATTATATGGTATTTATTTACTTTTAAAAATATTACGGCTTGTTGAAGAAGCCAAAGATCAAATAATACTCACGGTGGCGGAAAGGTCGTTGTCACCACGTACGTTAAAAAGAAACAAAAATTTTGTCATTTACTAAAACGCTTCATATATAAAAGATTCATTTTGAATAAAATTAGAAGTCAAAGGGGTTTATACAGCATATAAAATAAAGTCTTGTATTAGAACAAAATATGCCTCAATGAAAGGAGATTGAGACAAAGTCCCATTCAAAGATGGTATCCTTAGATTAAGGATAAATCAATTATGTAATTATGTGTGAAAAATATAAATACACCCAATATAAGTGGATATTAAGTGTAAAAAAATAAAACTTCATTCAAACATATTCATATCATGACATGATCAAGAATTATAGTTTTAACCCAATTAATTGAAATTGGGTTAAGAAATTCCCTTACAAAAATTTGACAGCCTAACGGCGTCACATTAAAATTCAGAAAAAGAGTTGATGAGATAGAAAATGGTATCTCATAACTTGTAAAAAAACATTTACATCAATAAAGATATATATAAACATATCCCAACATAATAAGATGTAAATTAAAATATATCACAAAAAAGAGTCTTTAAAAAAAGGCAGGTGAAAGGTTCCCTTACCGATTTGGTAACTTACAAAGCATAAGCCACATGAAATAAGGATCATAAAATGAAGATGTAAATACCCATAAATTGATGTATATTACATAATTAATACACTCATGGGAAGTATATACAGCACACAAAAAGATATTTTGGCAAATGTAGCATGAATCTCACGGGAATAAAAGTCAGATGAAAAACCGCTTACGAAAACACAGCAGCCTAACATCGCCACTTAAAACTTCCAAAAATGGATTGACAAGATCAAATAGGGTCTCTAATAATATGAACAAAAAATTTACAGTAAGTGTAATATAAAATAACGTCCCCCAACATAAGAAAGATGAGCTTAATAGAATTGACATAAAAGAGATTACTAAAAAAGAAAGAGAGAGGTTGGATCCCTTACCTCAAGTCCGACTTGTCTTGTACGTTTCTTTAAATTCATGAATAATAAACTTTGGTCAATTTATAATTTCATAATGACATCCTTTAAAAATTATTATTCATTTCATATCACATATTGTATTTTTATAATAATTGGTTAATAATTTGTGTTCATATCAGACGTTTTTTTCGATGTTCGGTACATGAGTCAAAATTGAACTTGTGGGAAAAGAATTTTCCATGTAGTTATAGGTACATCATCTACAGATCAATATTAATTATTTAAATATCATATATATCCAGTTTATATTCATTTTACACTATTCCAAAACATTTGGAGATAAAAAATGAAAATCACGGTTCATGGAGATGGTATGTCGTACGTACACCTGAGTGCTACTTTAATTTCTTTGTCATATTAATGGAATTAAAACTAAATGAGAGATATATATATATTATAAGTCCAGAATAATATCCATCATTTACATGTAATATATGATCTATTTAACAATTATATATTTGTAATTTTAATAGTACGTAACATTTGGATATAAGAAATGAAAGGTTCCGTTCGTGGAGACGGTAAGCCGTACGTACGCATGAATGCTACTTAAATTTCAATTTCATACTTTAATGGAATGAAAAAAAATAATGATACATAGGTATATTATAATTACAGTATAATATTACATATAACATAATTAAATCCATCCATTATACATCCCTCATATGGTATTAACAATTCAAATCACTTTGAGGGGGCGGTAGTCCGCACTTCCTAAAATTAAATTATCGCATTTAACCATTATGGTAACCATAATGGTATGGAATAAATGAAAAATACTGAAGCATAATTAATAAAAAAAAATTATATATAAAATATAAATACAGATAATTCTTAATGGCCACCATGAGAGGTGTTAAAATAAGATTGAACAATCATCGTTTAATGAGGCAGTAATTCACCACCCACAGAAACAGTATGTTCTTTAAAAATTAGATGGAGGTGTGTATGAGTTTAGAACTATTACTCTTCATAAAATCATCCTACTATATTTAAGATACTGGTTGTTTTATAAAATAAAGGAATAAAAAGATTTTAGGGGGCCAGAGAAGCAAAATAAAACCAAATAACATAAGAGAAGACGTTACCTTCAAATCTGATAACACTTTTTGATTTGAGCTCAAAGGCTTACTTGGAAAGACTTATGCCTGAAGTGAAGATTCTAGGAGTAAGAGGGTGATGTTTAGAGACAAAATTTGCATATTTTGGACGAGACAATGGCTTGATAGGTGTGGGTAAAGAGGTAGAGGCGGGGGACTTTTACAAGAGGGAGGATGGGCACTCTTGGAAAGTCATGAAACGATACTTTATTATAAAATGATTTTCGGATATCAATGGTCCCAAGATTATATATTTCTAGGATAAGGAGATAATAGTTCGAAATACACCAATCCAATAGGTTTTTGATTAGTGTATGTCTTCTATTTTACATTATCTTTTCATTTTATTTAAATTGTTCATTATTGATGTAATCGCTGCATCATTATGGTGTCATAAATTAATTAATTTATTTAATGTATAAAAATTATAAAAAAATATATCATGATGTATAAAATATTTTTATATTTCTAATTAATATTAATAGTCAAAAATATGACTTGTATAGCCCCATGTAAAAATTGTTTTAGTAAAACAATACATGTTTGTGACATTTTTATTTTAACTTTAAATAAAAAGTTATTAATGTCATTTTCCTACCAAAGTGGCTTCATGGGGTCCCCAAGTTGACCCATGGATTGTCTTGGTCTGAAATTAATCATCCAATAATGGTAGTACATGTGTCATGGTCATTTCATATTATTATAGCATTATCTTTACCTTAAATTACACTAATTACCTTTAATCACGATTAATAAAACTTAAAAGTTACTATTCACCAAAATTGTTTTAATCCAATTGAAACACATTTTACATCCTAATGAAAACCATGTACATTGGATTTTTGAAATTAAAATCACAGAAGTGTTAAAGTTTCATTTAAATGAAAATTCAGTTTTTTAACTACCACTTAGTGGTTTCACTATTATCAAAAATTGATGTTTTTCAGAAAATTACCAAAAATTCACCCTAAGCTATATTGGATATTCCGAATTCAAAAATGATGTCAATTTTAAAAAATTTAAAACATATAAGTTGAATTAATTAATTTAATAATTTTTTCCTATTTTCAAAACAAATAGTGTGTTTTTAAGAAACAACATCTATTAAAAGATTGTCACTAGTTTAAGTTCAATTTCAATGTGAAATTAATTACAATGACCACCATTGGATTAAATAGGAAAAATATATTCTAATTTAACTTTAAAACCGATTAAAAATATGATCTAATCATATAAATAAATAATATTAAAAATAATTTCTGAATTAAAATACAACATTTTTCACTTATTCATTAAAAATGGACTTTATCAAAAAAAATAACAAAAACCTACACAAAGTAAATTTTGATATCCCGATTATAAAGAATGATTTTATTTGGTCCAATATAAAATATAAAATTTTCAACAAGTGGATTTAAAAATGTTTCACCACAAAAAGGTGGTTAATCGACCTTTTAAAGAATATTAGAATATTTACGCTTAAAATTTTATTTATTCACATTTTAAGACTCCAACATTTATTGGATAAAAGTAAAAATATTTGACAAACATATATAATCATTTTGTAGTTAGTTCTGTTCATTATCTCCATTACAATGGCTAGGTGTTAACTACTAATTAAAATAATATTATTTTATTATTAGAGTGCAACGTAAGATTTCAAAGAAACTCGTTGTTGCGTATTGGGTATGCCATCGAGCATAGCGTTCCCTTTAAAGTATTATTAATATTTTATTCACAAATATTAATAAATATGAAAAATTTATATTCTTTATTTACCTGGGGTGTTACAACTAAATAATTGATCAATTTTTCTTGTGCGTTGAATGATAATGACCAAAAAGTACCCCAAAATAATTTTAAAATTTTCTTCATAAGAACAAATAGATTCAACACCCTTCTATTTAAGCTCTAGAAATTCATTTTCTAACTTCATACAAATAATCCATGTAATGTACTTATTGAAAAATAATTTCTTGAACTCATCCCAATTCATTGAATTAATATTTTCTTATTTCATAATATTCAAGATGAGTTTCCACTAGTGATCATCTTCACCTTCTCACTGATAAATAGTCAAAATAAATTTCTCATGTTTCAGTCATTGAATAATATAAATTTTTTTCTGTGTTACTGATCTATTATTTATTAGTAATTAGATCAGAAGACCCATTGAAAAAAGGTTTATGTTTCCTCATGATGGACTCAACATAATGTTGTTCCCTCTATTACTAATTTTGGAGTCCATCATGGTTTATATCCATAGGAATTTGGGAGAGTATAGGAATATGAATTTTCATTCCTTCTCCCATAGAATTCAGTTTCTTAAGAGGAAAATCAATGCATTGTCTATTGTAATAACCATTAATGTGGTTCTTTCGGGTTCCACCCATTGACTAAACCCAAAATCATAGAGTAAGAAAAAATTATCATAATGAGGAACTACAAAATCCAGAATATTCACTTATAGGTTATCTAAATTATGAAACATTCTTTAATATATGTCAACCTATGTTTATCCAACATTATAAATAGACAAATTAAATTTAATTCCATCATGATTGTATATAAATAGTTCATTAATTTTTAATGAATATCCCCCTAGAGTGTCAATAATGGTTGTGAAAAAATTTCCGCTATCGTGTACGAGATTATCCCGAGTCAGGCATATAACATCTTATCAGAGTTCTTACTAATAGGTTCATATTTTCTAGAGAAACATTCACTTGTATTATCTTTAGAGTGATATGTTACTAGGAAACTACTCACCCTATACTTTACCAAAATTGTAGGAATTTTCATATACAATTCTTTATCCTTATGCTTATCTATAGATACATACCTAAACATATTCTTAGAAATAACCCTTGTGGTTTCACTATGGTTTTCTAATCCAAGTCTCAAATATTTAACTAAAACATTCTTCAAATACAAACTATAATGTACAATTCTTAACATACACAGATATTATATCATTTTAGATTAATATTCAGTACATTAAAAACAATACCCAAGGACCATAATTTTTTAGTGTCTTTGGATACATTAAAAACAAAATATTCTATCAATGTTAATGATATGAAATATCTCTTATAAATATTCCACATATATTAATTCTACCAAAACATTTTCTTCATTACTCAGGGAATGTAGACACGTGAAAGGGATGAGCTCAAATTCTTTGTAAGGGTAAATAAAGGAAATACTTTAGAATATAATGAACATAAGGGTATTATAACATGATCATGGTCATTAGAATATCATAAGATCAATATAAAAAAGCATAAACATGATTCATGGATGAAATAATTGTAGATCATAGGACATGAATATAAGAAAATAAACAATATGATCAATCAAAAAATAATATAAGAATAAGAGATGGATTTCTAGAAGACACATAATCATGTAAAAATAATATGTCTGGTAATCCTACCAATTCTTTGTAACATGTTAGGCTTGTGTTAATTAGCCATGCACCTACTTGTGGATCATGAATACCTCCTAGTTCCCACTTGTTTTGGGATTGGGATGTCCACCCATGTACTCTCTTTTTTCAATCACAAGATTTTCACATTTCTACCCTCTTGTTTTAGGTATGGGATATCCTCTTGTGTACCATATTGTTTCAGTATTGGGATGTCCTCACATGTGCTATCTATATATGAGAATGGAATTACCTCCTATGTACCATTTTATCTCATAAATCATTTGTCATTTTCCAGGACTATGCATTGTTTATAAAATCATAGGCTTATCATACATGGAAAATACATCATTTTCGATGAATATTCCGTAAATGAAAATTTTTCCTTCCCATGGATTATAATATTCTACGGTATTTGGAAACATGGAAACAAAATCATATATATGAGTGAAAAAAATTCAATATATCCCATAAACATATCCTCCATTAGTACATATACCTTTAAAAATTCTTTATAACTTGGGGAAATGAAACACATGAAACAGGTGATCTCAAAGGATCAATAAGTATAAATAAAAAAATGTGTAATAATAACGTGAACATAAGGTTATGGGAACATGATAATGAACATTATAAGATCATATCATACATATAAAAAAATAATAAATATGATTTATGGAATAAATAATTTCATATCATAAGACATGAATTATAAGGAAATAAATATCTTTAACCAATAATGCATAATATAAAAGGACACCTTAAAAATGTTGAAGAGACACAATCATATAAAAAACCTATGTCAAGGCGGCCAACCAAGTAATTTGTAACATGTTAGGCCTCAGTTAATCACATGTGCACCTTCATTGGAATAGAGTTTCCCTCCCATGTACTTTCTAGTTATGGGATTGGGATGTCCTCCCATATTCCCTTTTATATAGAGGTTTGTATGTCCTCCTATGAACTCTTTTTTCTAACTAGGCATGTCCTCATATGTACCATTTTGTTTCAGGCATTGAATATCCTCTAGTGTACCATATTCTTTTGATATTGGTATTCCCTTCCGTATAAACTTTTATCTCATAAAACATTTATCATTAACCAATGTATTTTTTGAAGATATAGGACCCACCCATATCACAATGAAATCACACAAACATGTGCCAAAAATCATAAAAAATCATATCATAACCCATGAAATGAAATCCAAAACATAAATATGTAATCATATCATAACCTATGGATAATGTTACAAGTTTCAAAAGCATTTCATCAAAATAATAACACATGAATAGGAAACAGATTCCAGAAACATATAACCTATGAAAAATGTGTATTTCACAAACATATGACTCATGAATGAGAAACATGTTTCATAAATACCATGCCATTAGGTATAACAATTCATAGAACTAATATGAATGCATACATTAGATCATTTCCAAGAAAGGAAAGATTAAAATCCACATATTTCATCTTAGAAGGAAAATAATTTTGAAATATCTTTAAAAAAACATGTCTTGAGAAAAATATCATTTATTTTATTAAAAATACATTTTAATGCATAACATATTTTGAAAAAAAAATTATTATAAAATTTCATAAAATTTATAATGAATAGTTGAAATCATTTTTTAATAATTATTCCTTGAAATCATATAGAGTCTGTTTCAAATAATTCTAAAAATAGTTGTCTTTGAATACACTTTGAAAACATTAAAAAAATTATTAATAACGTTTGGAAATCAATTTCTTTGAAAATAACTCTAAAAATATATATAAAACATGAAAATGTTTTGAAAACATATTTACATAAAAATTTATGAATGATGGTTGAAAATGTGTTAAAAAAGTATTTTAGAAACACAGTTTTTTAAAGAGAACTAATTTCTGATTGAAAAGATAAATATGGTTCAAATTTTCTTAAAAGAATATTATTAATTATATTAAGTGCCAATGAGTAGGAAAATGTTACTAGTATATGGTTATATCTTGATTCAACATGGGAGAATAAAATTAATTTATTTTTTTGAGATATAGATGATGAGATTTTATCAAAGGAAACGTAACATAAATAATCTATAAAATGAATATGATTATATCAATAAACTCTTAGAACATATTAACTTGGGATCATACATTCCATGTACAAAGTAGAAATCACATGAACCATAAAATATCATGAAAATAATTATTTTAATTATATAATATTCTAAATGAAAGTATATATACATTGAAAATGAATTTTGGTGCATAACAAAACTTCAGTATCAAATAAGGCAAATTGAGGCGAAACTATTTTACGAATTTGGTAATATTTGAAACATAAAACCTATTAAATAATGATAATAGAATGGATATGTAAAGTCAAATAATATTAAGTATATTAATCATTTAATACATCCCTGGGACTTATACACACCAAAAAAAAGTAATGGGTGGTGAGTAAAGCATATATCTCATAAAAATAAATAGTCAGATGAAATCCTCATACCATATGTCATGACGCTGAATGTAGTCATTCAAAACAGTTGTATTATAAATATTAATTTATTATAAATTTATCACATAAATATATTATTATAAATAATACCATATATTTTTTTTGACTTTATATTACCACATTGTTAGCAATTATGTGCTAATGTTTCACTTCGAGCAATATCTGCTTTGTTCCTCGCATGTGTCATAAATTTTTATATCTTTAGTATTTATAAATATATACTGATTTAAATAATTAAATATCTTATTTAAATATAATTTATATTAGGTATATTTTTATAATAATAATATATAAAATAAATAGAAATGTAAAGTAATAAACTGTTTATTGAGATGGTAGGTCGTATGTATGCATAAAAGCTATTTTTATTAAATTTTTATATTGAAAAAGGAATTTAAATGAAATATATTTATATATATGTAAATATATAATTACTATATTATAATTATTATATCATATATATCATTTATGTTCACTAAAAACATTCTTAATACATTCCATTTATTGTGTGAATGAATCAATCATTCTGAGAGGGATGTAGTGCGCACTTCCTCAAATAAAATTGTCATATTAACAAAAAATTGAAGGAATAATTATTTTTTTTGTAAATGAATTAAACAAGATTCAATAGATTAAAAATATCATATTTATATATATTATTTAAACATAATTTTCCTCACAATTCTAACCATTAGATTAGGCAATAGAAAAAATGAACAATCATCATTTTGTGAGGTTGTAGTTCACCGTACACATAGAAAGTATGTTAATTTCCTATTAGATTGATGTTTTTTTATGTTTAGGTAAAAAACTTATAATAAAAAAATCCATGTATATTTCAGATATTTCAGATACTGGTGTTTTTATACAATCATAGAATAATGAGTGGAGTGGGTAGATAAATAAAACAAAACAAAGAGATTGAGAGAAGTCATTATCTATTAAATTGGTTACTCCATTTGGTTTGTGCCAAAAGGGTTCATTGGGTAACTCCATTTGTTTCTTAAATTCAACAATTAGTAAATTTTTAACCTACTATTTCTCTTAATCATTGTAATTAATTTTATTCACATTCAATAATATTTTCAGTCAAAAACAAATTTGACCATATTAGACAATATAAATTACTATTCTTACAAATATGAAATCCAAATTTTCAAATTATAATCATATAAGTGGAAGAAATTACTTTTAAAATAATCCTACTGAAGGTACAACACCACTGGGGTTTAATATAAAATCATTCAATATATTTCTATGTTTTATACCTAAATTTATAGAGGATTTAAATCCAATTACCTATATTGGATTAATTTATAAAATTATTATCTAATTAATCTTTAAATCCAACTTTAAATATAAAATAACATCATATTTTAATTTGATGAAAATGATGTTTTGAATTTGAGTTCAGTATTTTTCACTATTCATTACAAAATGGAAACATATAGAATAATTCAATAAAATTATCCTATCCTAATATTTTTATTTCACACTCAGATATGAAATTTATTTTTAAGTATTTAGTCTATAAAAGTTCCAAAAATTGAATTAAAAATGGGTTATTCATTAAAAAGTTGTAAAACTATTGTTAAAAATATATTAGTGTTTAAGAATAAAATAGAATGTGTTTTTATCTTATATATATATATAATCTATTGGATGATTATAAAAAATATTTTTTTGAATATATAACATATATATATAATTAATATCGTTCACTATTAATAATTAATTTAACTTATTAATTTAAATCATGTTTTTCACATAAAAAATTCCATTATTAAATCAGTCCCTTTATATTCAATTGGATTCTTTATTATTTTCAAATTAATAGGTAACAAATGAATTAAACTATATATATATTCATTCATTTTTTTTATCCTATATTAATCAATTTAATGATTATTCCATTTCCAATGATAATATTTTAATGATGGATTTTTTTTTCTGTAATAAGCTATCTTGTGTGTTACACAATCCGTTGAAAAAATTCAGTATTGTATGTAACATAATCTAAACTCAGGGTACCATGTTAAGGAATATAAAATGTATGTTGTCTGTACTTTATGATTAAATATTTTTTTTGAATAAATCAAGAGGGAAATAGTGCTATAAAATAAACTATTTTTATTGTGGCATGAACTGACAAATATATTAAATTTGTTTGAAAAAATATTTCACAGAATCATGGGGTATTAAATTTTACCCCCATTAAAATGAATTTCTCCCTCAAAATTTAGCTTTATTATCAAATATTTAATACTAGAATGTTTCATTAATAGAAACCCACGTCAAAAAAATTAATACTAAAACACCCTTTAAAATGAAATGTTGGAACAATAATGGATTCCCTAAGTAACATATAAATGGTTTTACATATAAAAGATCATAGGATATGAGTGAATATTAGACATGGAGCAAAATTTTACATATTTATAGCAAGTGACTGAGTTTATAAATCAATATCAAATGATTGATCAAGAAATGCAGAGGGCCTCAATGTCCTAAATATGTAATGATTTAAAATCCAACGTGTTTAAAAAAATTTAGTTATTAGGAAACGCGTTTTTTATCATTATCCTACCATTGAGTAATTATTTTATTGATCGAGAATATAAAGAAATTTATATAAAATATATATTTCAATAAAATCACATTCTTTATTTGTGATTTTATATATTTATAATCCATCCATTACTTGAGGAAACAGATGTCCCGAAATTATGTTCAATGTATGAAGTGATAAAATACACTTTTGTACAATAATAATTCAGATAAATGAATGAGATATATAACATTTTATCTTTAACTATAAATAAATATGGTTAAAATAATAATATGTAAACATAAATAGTAACTATACTTTTTCATCAATTATAATTATACATTAAAAATAATTGCACATTTACATGGACATCATGTAGGCTACTTGTAGGTGTGAAACCCTTATCATCCTTTGGTCATGGGTCTTGAACCCATGTTCATGACATAAATTAAATTGTTTTCTAAAACTACTCAAATATAATTTCCAAAATAAATAATATGGACATACTTGAAATAAGTTTAATTGCTAAATTTCCATTTTAACAAGTATTCCATTAGAAACACATTACATAAATGCATCTTCTTAATTTTAACTCAATCAATTCATAAATGACTAACCTTGTAACCCTTCCAAAATATTATTCACCCTTTATTGCATAAATAATGTTCTATCTTAATCCAAACATATTTTCATTAGAAAATTTGGTCTATCCTTATACTGAAATAAAATAAAATGTGATTTTATTTTTCCATAATCGATGTTGGAAAAAATAAAACCACATGAAATCTCACCAAAAGAAGGAATAATGAGACTTTCATAGGGATTATACATACAAAATCAAAAATAAAATTCCAAACTAATGATAGAAGGACATGTTTTTCTTAATTATCATGGTCTAAATCATCCATTATGATCGCATATTTTTCCCCTTTATCCTTTATCTTCAGATGTTATTGTGGCTTATCATTCACATTAGTCTTTGGATTGGGTCACTTGTTAGTGTAATTGAAAAACACTAGGAAATTGAAACACTATTGTATGGTATGGGAATTCTTTGGATATTTCTCATTATTTTCATCTTTATTTGACTTACCCCGACTACATTGACATGAAAATTATCGATGGCCTTACCTTCCAAAATGAAAAAAATTAGTAGTACCCTTCAAAAAATTCCCTCGATGTTTCTTCCCACAATTTGTGCATAACAGAAGGCACATTTTTTTATCCATGGGTTTTAGATTTTCCATTTAACTTCATCATAATTTTATTGTAAAAGCCATGATATTGATACACAACTGCAAATTATACATCAACCATTGTATAAAAATTAATTCACATAAAATTAATCCTTTTATACCTGAGGCCATTTTAAGACAAGGTATTAGACAACTAATATAACGACTCAGCCTTAAAAAATTACATAATCATGAATTGCATGAATAATTCACATAGAGGATCTTTTTAGGTTTAGAGTTTTAGAGAATTAGGTCATAAATATTACATCTCAAAAGATTACAAAGTAGACACTTCTACTGAGTTTTCATTAAATTAGAACTCTTAAAAAGAAACATGTCTAGTTACTTGTTTTAGATCGCATGTCTTTCCTTGATCCCATCCGTGACCCTATTCATCTTTAAGTCCTGTGGAAAACATTTCAAAAACATGGGATGAGCATAAAAAGCCCAGTAAAGGATACACAAAGAAGGAAAACCGTTATTTTTTCAAAACAACAAGTAAACCATGAATACTTTATCAAAGTAATACTTTTAACCTTTATATAGTTGTAAATACTCTTCACTAAATAAAAGATCACTACTTATCCTTTGTAACCAAAATATTACCATAAACCCGTATAAAGAACAGATAATATATAAAGGTAACTTGGGTTATATACATACTTAAATGGAATAACCATACGACCGACATCCACACATATCACTACATGGAATAGCCATATGACCGACCTCCATACCCAATTCATTGGAGGTTATAACATAACCACCCATCCTGGTATTCAGGGAACCACCCGTCATTTGGTTTATCACGTAACCTCCCGTCAAATGTCCAAGTACCATTATAAAATCATAACACATAAAACCATTAGAAAGGAATGAAAACATTTACAAATTTCAAGAACAATATATCACTTAAATATATTGACATAACATATCCATTATCAAAACCATTTTCAATACCAAAATACATAAAAGATTATATGTTATTTCTTTACTTTTAAAAATATTACTGCTTGTTGGGGAAGCCAAAGATCAAATAATACTCGCGGTGTAGGAAAGGTCGTTGTCACTGCATACGTTGAAAAGAAAATTACTTTTTGTCATTTAGTAAAATGCTTCGTATAGAAAAGATTCATTTTGAATAAAATTAGAAGTCAAAGGGGTTTATACAGCGTATAAAATGAAGTCTTGTATTATAACAAAATAAGACTCAATAAAAGGAGGTTGAGACGAAGTCCCGTTCAAAGACCGTATCCTTAGATTAAGGATAAATCAATTATGTAATTATGTGTGAAAAATATAAATACACCCAATATAAGTGGATATTATGTTTAAAACATTCAGAGGTCATTCACACATATTCATACCATGACATGATCTTGAATTAGAGTTTTAACCCAATGAATTGAAATTGGGATAAGAAGTTCCCTTACAAAAATTCGACAGTCTAACGACGTAAAATTAAAATTCATAAAAAGAGTTGATGAGATAGAAAAAAGTATCTCATCACTTGAACAAAAAATTTACATAAATAAGGATATACAATAACATATACCGTCATAATAAGATGTAAATTAAATGATATAACAAAAAGGAGTCTTTAAAAAAAAGGTTGGTGAAAGGTTCCCTTACCGATTTGGTAACTTACAAAACATAAGTCACATGAAAGAAGGATCATAAAATGAAGATTTCAATACCCATAAATTGAATTATATTACATAATTAATAAACTCATGGGTAGTATATACACCACATTAAAGGAAATAGTCGCAAATTTATCATGAATCTCACTGGAATAAAAGTGAGATAAAAATCCATTACGAAAACTCGACAGCATAACATCGCCACTTAAAACTTCCAAAAATGGATTAATGAGATCAAATAGGGTCTATAATCATATGAACATAAAATTTAGAGTAAGATGAATATAAATGAACATCCCCCAACATAATAAATATGGGATTGAAAGAAATGACATAAAAGACAGTACTTAAAAAGAAAGAGAGAGGTGGGATCACTTACATCAAGTCCGAATTGTCTTGTACGTTTCTACAAATTCTTGAATAATAAACTTTGGTCAATTTATATTTTCTTAAGGAACTCATTTAATGATTATTATTCAGTTCACATCACATATTATAATTTTATAATAATATGTTAATAATGTGAGTTCATATTAGATGTTTTTGTCGATGTTCGGTACATGAGTCAAAATTGAACTTGTTGGAAAATAATTTTCCATGTAGTTATAGGTACATCATCTCCAGAATAGTATTAATGATTTAAATAACATATATATCCAGTATATATTCAGTTTACACTATTCCATAACATTTGGAGATAAAAAATTTAAAGCACCGTTCATGGAGACGGTTGGCCGTACGTACGCATGAACTCTACTTTTATTTCTTTGTAATATTAATGGAATTAAAACTAAAAGAGATATATATATATTATAATTACATAATGATATCCATAATTTATATGTATTATATGACCTATATATCCATTATATATATATACTTTTAATAGTACATAACATTTGGAGATAAGAAATGAAATGTACTGTTCATGGAGATGGTAAGCCGTACGTACGCAAGAACGCTACTTTCATTTCATTTTCATACTTTAATGGAATGAAAAAAAATAATTATACATAGGTATATTATAATTACAGTATAATATAAAATATAACATCATTAAATACATCCTTTATACATCCCACATATTGTATTAACGATTCAAATCACTTTGACGGGGCGGTAGTCCGCACTTCCTAGAATGAAATTATCGCGTTTACCCATTATGGAAACCATAAAGGTATGGAATAAATGAAAAATACCGAAGAATAATGAATACATAAAAATAATTTATATATCATATATAAATATTGTGACATCTTAATGGCCACCATGAGAGGTGTTAAAAAATGATTGAACAATCATCGTTTCGTGAGGTAGTAATTTTCCACCCACAGAAACAGTATGTTCTTTAACCATTAAATGGAGGTGTGTATGAGTGTAGCTAGATTCCTCCTCATAACATCATCCTAGTATATTTAAGATACTGCTGTTTTTACAAAAGAATGGAATAAAAATATTTTAGGGGGTTGGAGAAGCAAAATAAAACAAAAGAACAAAAGAGAAGACATTACCATCAAATCAGATAACTCTTTTGGATTTGATCTCAAAGGCATCCTTGGAATGTATTCTGCCCAAATTCATGCATCTAGAAGTAAAATAGGGAAGTGTAGAGAAAACAACAGCCTAGGTTGGACGATCCAAGGTCTTGATAGGTGTGGGTAAGGAGGTAGAGGTGGGGGCCTTTTATAAGAGGGAGGAGGGGCACTTTTGGAAAGTCGTGAAAAGATACTTTTTTATAAAATGATTTTTGGATATGAATTGTCCCAAAATTATATATTCCAAGTATAATGTGATAAGGTTTCTAAATACACCCATACAAAAGTTTTTTGACAAATGTATGTCTTATATTTTACATTATCTTTTCATTTTATTTAAATCATTCATTACTGAGGTAATTGCTGCATCATGATGGTGTCATAAATAAATTAATTTACTTAAGGTCTAAGCATTATATAAAAAATATCACAATGTAGGAAATATTTTTATATTTTTAATGAATCTTTTTAGTAAAAAATATTACTTGTATAAACCCATGTAAAAATTGTTTTAGTAAAACAATAAATGTTTGTGATATTTTTATTTTAACTTTAAATAAAAAGTTATTAATGTCATTTTCCAACCAAAGTGGCTCTATGGGGTCCCCAAGTTGACCCATTGATTGTATTGGTCTCCCATGACTCATAAAATAAGAGTAGGACATGTTTCAAGGTCATTTTATATTATTATATCATTATCATTACCTTAAATTACACTAATTACCTTTAATCGCGATTAATAAAACGTAAAAGTTACTATTCACCAAAAAAATATTTTAATCCTATTGAACCATATTTTACATCCTAATGAAAACCATTCATGTAGGATTCTTAAAATTCAAATCACATAAGTGTTAAAGTTTCATTTAAACGAAAAATCAGTTTTTTAACTACCACTTAATGGTTTCACTATTCATCAAAAATTGAAGTTTTTTCAGAAAAATAACAAAAACTCACCCTAAGCTATATTTGATATTCCGAATACAAAAATGATGTTTATTTTACAAAATTAAAAACATATATGTTGAATTAATTAATTTAATAATTATTTCCCACTGTTAAAACAGGTAACGTGTTTTTAAGAAACAATATCTATTAAAAGATCGACACTAGTTTAAGTCCAATTTCAAAGTGAAATTAATTCCAATGAACACCATTGGATTAAATGGTAAAAATATATTCTAATTGAACTTTAAAACCAATTCAAAAGATGATCTAATCATATAAATAAATTATATTAAAAAGAGTTTTTGAATTAAAATACAACATTTTTCACTTATTCATTAAAAATGGAGTTAATCAAAAAAAAAAACAAAAACCTACACAAAGTAAATTTTGATATCCCAATTCTAAAGAAGGATTTTATTTGGTCCAATATAACATATAAAATTTTCAACAAGTTGATTCAAAAAGGGTTTTCCATCAAAAGGCGGTTAATCGACCTTTTAAAGAATATTAAGATATTTATGCTTAAAATTCGATTCATTCGCATTTTAAGCCTCTAACATTTGTTGGATAAAAGTAAAAATATTTGAAAAACATATATAATCATTTTTTAGTTAGTTTTCTTCATTCCCGCCATTACAACGGCAAGGTGTTAACTACCATTTAAAATAATATTATTTTCTTATTAGAGTGCAACATACGATTTCAAAGAAACTCGTTGTTGCGTATTGGGTACTCCATCGAGCATTGTGTTCCCTTTAAAGTAATATTAATATTTTATTAACAAATATTAGTAACTATGAAAAGGTAATATTCTTTTATTAACTGGGGTGTTACATCCTTCCCCAATTTTGGGAATTGCGTACTCACAATTTAAAAATTGGGCTTGGAAACTTCATTGAAAGTCCCACATCGGAACAAGAGTCGGTAAAACTATCACATTAAAATAAAGAAAGCGAAGTACAGAGGTCACACGAGTTAACCCATACTAGGATTCCATGTATGAAAACATGGACATGGATGTGAAAAGAAGGTTCATGTTCTGATGGAGAGTGATAGAAAACATGGTTAGGAGAAAGTTAACCACCATAAAATCACAAACTTTTGATGGGTTAAACGGTAATTAATTCCCCAGTTGGAAAAGTTAACAGAAAACATTTTATTTTTAAGTTACTTTTCATTGAGGAATTTTTTAATGAGCTTAGCTAAATCCTAAGGAAATATACTTACTTTTCGTGTAGACTTTCATCTCTTAGTAGATTTCTTACACAAACTCATTTTTTCCTCCAAAAGACGAGTATTTAGGATAACTTGTTCACATTAAGAGCGCTATAATCAACTTCTAAAGAATCACTTAATCCAAAAAAGAGAACTATATATTTCCCATATCTTTAGACCTTAACCAAAACCAAAATTGTTAGAACAAGATCAGATAATCCACAAAAGGATAATCCTTTATAAAAAGAAAATCTATTCTTAATTTCCAAAAATTTTCCAACAAAACCCTTAGTTCAACGAAGACCATTTGATAAAAATTTTTTCCATAAAATTAATCAAAGTAAACCAAACTAAGATTGAAACCCAAATATTTTAAGGATTTAATCACATAGTCTTCCAAGGTAAAACTTAACATTTATCTCCAAATAACATTAGTTGCTCTTGAAGTCTCATATTGAAAAGTAATTCACCTAATCATATATCCTCCATGATAGGTCAATATTTTCCATTGATAACCCAAAATCAACTTATTCTTGATTCATAAGATCATATAACTAAAAACAATTAGTTATACTAACCAGGTACTTCACGTAGTCCAGTGGTAGGTGACAAATACCAGTCACACCTTGGCTGTGGGTTCGATTTCCACAGCTTTGTCTGATGCGATGGGTTATCACACAGTCTGCGTGTTGTCCGTTTTCCTAAACTATATAATTCTTAAAACATTCCCCAAAAAGAGATAAAATCTCCAAAAATAACCATAACATAATTTATCCTCAATTTTACCTCATGCCTTTCATCTTCCATTATATAGTAACCCATAATTACCTCAAAAGTAAGGATCATATAAACCCTAATGGTTACCATTATAATTATTGCCCGAACTTCCACGTCGAGTCGGTTCTCTCGTACATGATTCATCAGAGAACTCACCAAGGATCAAGTTGTTAATCATGACTCCATGATAGTTGGTTTAGAATAACCACGAGATTCCTCATTGAATACCCTATTTCATCCAGTCTCTTAATCAGAGAACCACCACAGTTTCCTTCAAAACCATTGTCACTTTGGTGCCTGCTAGATCCATCCATTTACTAAAACCAAAAAGGTAATTGTGATCATATCAGTAAAACCATCATATAATAATGAGGAGGATAAACACTAAGATATAGTTATCCATGTTATCTCAAACTAATTCTAACTTTAAAAAAAACAATGAATCCATCTAATATACTACCCATTATAGTTAGACACAACTTGTCACTTATGCTTAAACAACACTCTAACCTCTAAAGTTATCTAAACCGACCATTGATACCAACTATAAGGACCCGACCTTAAAAAATTAAATAATAATGGATTAAATGAATAATTCACATAGAGGATTTTTTCAGGTTTAGAGTTTTAGAGAATTAGGTGAAAACTATTACATCTCAAAAGATTAAAAAGTAGACACTTCTAATATGTTTCCATAAAATAAAAACTCTTAAAAATAATCATGTCTAGTTTTATGTTATAGATAGCATGTCATTCCCTGATCCCATCAGTGACCCTATTAATCTTTATTTCCTATGGAAAACATTTCAATAACTTGGGATGAGCATAAAAACCCCAGTAAATGATACACAAAGAAGGAAAACTCTTAGTTTTTAAAAACAACAAGTAAACCATGAATACTTTATCAATGTAATAATTTTTACCTTTATGAAGTAGTAAATACTCTTCACTAAATAAAATATCACTACTTATCCTTTGTAACCAAAAGATTACCATAAACCCATATAAATAACACATTGCATATAAAGGTAACTTGGGACATAAACATACTTAAATGGAATAACCATACAGTCGACATCCACACATATCACTACATGGAATAGCCATACGGCCGACTTCCATACACAATGCATTAGAGGTTATAATGTAACCACCTGACCTGGTTTTCACGGCACCACCCGTCATTTTGTTTATCACGTAACCACCCATCAAATTTCCATGTACCATTATAAAATCATAACACATAAAACAATTATAAAGTAAAGAAAACATTTACACATTTCAATCAAAATATATCACTTGAATATATTAAAATAAAAAAATACATTATCAAAACCATTTTCAATACCAAAATAAATAAAATATTATATGGTATTTATTTACTTTTAAAAATATTACGGCTTGTTGAAGAAGCCAAAGATCAAATAATACTCACGGTGGCGGAAAGGTCGTTGTCACCACGTACGTTAAAAAGAAACAAACATTTTGTCATTTACTAAAACGCTTCATATATAAAAGATTCATTTTGAATAAAATTAGAAGTCAAAGGGGTTTATACAGCATATAAAATAAAGTCTTGTATTAGAACAAAATATGCCTCAATGAAAGGAGATTGAGACGAAGTCCCATTCAAAGATTGTATCCTTAGATTAAGGATAAATCAATTATGTAATTATGTGTGAAAAATATAAATACACCCAATATAAGTGGATATTAAGTGTAAAAAAATAAAACTTCATTCAAACATATTCATATCATGACATGATCAAGAATTATAGTTTTAACCCAATTAATTGAAATTGGGTTAAGAAATTCCCTTACAAAAATTTGACAGCCTAACGGCGTCACATTAAAATTCAGAAAAAGAGTTGATGAGATAGAAAATGGTATCTCATAACTTGTAAAAAAACATTTACATCAATAAAGATATATATAAACATATCCCAACATAATAAGATGTAAATTAAAATATATCACAAAAAAGAGTCTTTAAAAAAAGGCAGGTGAAAGGTTCCCTTACCGATTTGGTAACTTACAAAGCATAAGCCACATGAAATAAGGATCATAAAATGAAGATGTAAATACCCATAAATTGATGTATATTACATAATTAATACACTCATGGGAAGTATATACAGCACACAAAAA
This sequence comes from Viscum album, assembly GCA_963277665.1. NCBI lineage: Eukaryota > Viridiplantae > Streptophyta > Magnoliopsida > Santalales > Viscaceae > Viscum > Viscum album. The sequence goes on along the minus strand of OY728126.1, from coordinate 1,989,804,914 downwards.
GATATTTTGGCAAATGTAGCATGAATCTCACGGGAATAAAAGTCAGATGAAAAACCGCTTACGAAAACACAGCAGCCTAACATCGCCACTTAAAACTTCCAAAAATGGATTGACAAGATCAAATAGGGTCTCTAATAATATGAACAAAAAATTTACAGTAAGTGTAATATAAAATAACGTCCCCCAACATAAGAAAGATGAGCTTAATAGAATTGACATAAAAGAGATTACTAAAAAAGAAAGAGAGAGGTTGGATCCCTTACCTCAAGTCCGACTTGTCTTGTACGTTTCTTTAAATTCCTGAATAATAAACTTTGGTCAATTTATAATTTCATAATGACATCCTTTAAAAATTATTATTCATTTCATATCACATATTGTATTTTTATAATAATTGGTTAATAATTTGTGTTCATATCAGACGTTTTTTTCGATGTTCGGTACATGAGTCAAAATTGAACTTGTGGGAAAAGAATTTTCCATGTAGTTATAGGTACATCATCTACAGATCAATATTAATTATTTAAATATCATATATATCCAGTTTATATTCATTTTACACTATTCCAAAACATTTGGAGATAAAAAATGAAAATCACGGTTCATGGAGATGGTATGTCGTACGTACACCTGAGTGCTACTTTAATTTCTTTGTCATATTAATGGAATTAAAACTAAATGAGAGATATATATATATTATAAGTCCAGAATAATATCCATCATTTACATGTAATATATGATCTATTTAACAATTATATATTTTTACTTTTAATAGTACGTAACATTTGGATATAAGAAATGAAAGGTTCCGTTCGTGGAGACGGTAAGCCGTACGTACGCATGAATGCTACTTAAATTTCAATTTCATACTTTAATGGAATGAAAAAAAATAATGATACATAGGTATATTATAATTACAGTATAATATTACATATAACATAATTAAATCCATCCATTATACATCCCTCATATGGTATTAACAATTCAAATCACTTTGAGGGGGCGGTAGTCCGCACTTCCTAAAATTAAATTATCGCATTTAACCATTATGGTAACCATAATGGTATGGAATAAATGAAAAATACTGAAGCATAATTAATAAAAAAAATTTATATATAAAATATAAATACAGATAATTCTTAATGGCCACCATGAGAGGTGTTAAAATAAGATTGAACAATCATCGTTTAATGAGGCAGTAATTCACCACCCACAGAAACAGTATGTTCTTTAAAAATTAGATGGAGGTGTGTATGAGTTTAGAACTATTACTCTTCATAAAATCATCCTACTATATTTAAGATACTGGTTGTTTTATAAAATAAAGGAATAAAAAGATTTTAGGGGGCCAGAGAAGCAAAATAAAACCAAATAACATAAGAGAAGACGTTACCTTCAAATCTGATAACACTTTTTGATTTGAGCTCAAAGGCTTACTTGGAAAGACTTATGCCTGAAGTGAGGATTCTAGGAGTAAGAGGGTGATGTTTAGAGACAAAATTTGCATATTTTGGACGAGACAATGGCTTGATAGGTGTGGGTAAAGAGGTAGAGGCGGGGGACTTTTACAAGAGGGAGGATGGGCACTCTTGGAAAGTCAAGAAACGATACTTTATTATAAAATGATTTTCGGATATCAATGGTCCCAAGATTATATATTTCTAGGATAAGGAGATAAGAGTTCGAAATACACCAATCCAATAGGTTTTTGATTAGTGTATGTCTTCTATTTTACATTATCTTTTCATTTTATTTAAATTGTTCATTATTGATGTAATCGCTGCATCATTATGGTGTCATAAATAAATTAATTTATTTAATGTATAAAAATTATAAAAAAATATATCATGATGTATAAAATATTTTTATATTTCTAATTAATATTAATAGTCAAAAATATGACTTGTATAGCCCCATGTAAAAATTGTTTTAGTAAAACAATACATGTTTGTGACATTTTTATTTTAACTTTAAATAAAAAGTTATTAATGTCATTTTCCTACCAAAGTGGCTTCATGGGGTCCCCAAGTTGACCCATGGATTGTCTTGGTCTGAAATTAATCATCCAATAATGGTAGTACATGTGTCATGGTCATTTCATATTATTATAGCATTATCTTTACCTTAAATTACACTAATTACCTTTAATCACGATTAATAAAACTTAAAAGTTACTATTCACCAAAATTGTTTTAATCCAATTGAAACACATTTTACATCCTAATGAAAACCATGTACATTGGATTTTTGAAATTAAAATCACAGAATTGTTAAAGTTTCATTTAAACGAAAATTCAGTTTTTTAACTACCACTTAGTGGTTTCACTATTATCAAAAATTGAAGTTTTTCAGAAAATTACCAAAAATTCACCCTAAGCTATATTGGATATTCCGAATTCAAAAATGATGTCAATTTTAAAAAAAATTAAAACATATAAGTTGAATTAATTAATTTAATAATTTTTTCCTATTTTCAAAACAAATAGTGTGTTTTTAAGAAACAACATCTATTAAAAGATTGTCACTAGTTTAAGTTCAATTTCAATGTGAAATTAATTACAATGACCACCATTGGATTAAATAGGAAAAATATATTCTAATTTAACTTTAAAACCGATTAAAAATATGATCTAATCATATAAATAAATAATATTAAAAATAATTTCTGAATTAAAATACAACATTTTTCACTTATTCATTAAAAATGGACTTTATCAAAAAAATAACAAAAACCTACACAAAGTAAATTTTGATATCCCGATTATAAAGAATGATTTTATTTGGTCCAATATAAAATATAAAATTTTCAACAAGTGGATTTAAAAATGTTTCACCACCAAAAGGTGGTTAATCGACCTTTTAAATAATATTAGAATATTTACGCTTAAAATTTTATTTATTCACATTTTAAGACTCCAACATTTATTGGATAAAAGTAAAAATATTTGACAAACATATATAATCATTTTGTAGTTAGTTCTGTTCATTATCTCCATTACAATGGCTAGGTGTTAACTACTAATTAAAATAATATTATTTTATTATTAGAGTGCAACGTAAGATTTCAAAGAAACTCGTTGTTGCGTATTGGGTATGCCATCGAGCATAGCGTTCCCTTTAAAGTATTATTAATATTTTATTCACAAATATTAATAAATATGAAAAATTTATATTCTTTATTTACCTGGGGTGTTACAACTAAATAATTGATCAATTTTTCTTGTGCGTTGAATGATAATGACCAAAAAGTACCCCAAAATAATTTTAAAATTTTCTTCATAAGAACAAATAGATTCAACACCCTTCTATTTAAGCTCTAGAAATTCATTTTCTAACTTCATACAAATAATCCATGTAATGTACTTATTGAAAAATAATTTCTTGAACTCATCCCAATTCATTGAATTAATATTTTCTTATTTCATAATATTCAAGATGAGTTTCCACTAGTGATCATCTTCACCTTCTCACTGATAAATAGTCAAAATAAATTTCTCATGTTTCAGTCATTGAATAATATAAATTTTTTTCTGTGTTACTGATCTATTATTTATTAGTAATTAGATCAGAAGACCCATTGAAAAAAGGTTTATGTTTCCTCATGATGGACTCAACATAATGTTGTTCCCTCTATTACTAATTTTGGAGTCCATCATGGTTTATATCCATAGGAATTTGGGAGAGTATAGGAATATGAATTTTCATTCCTTCTCCCATAGAATTCAGTTTCTTAAGAGGAAAATCAATGCATTGTCTATTGTAATAACCATTAATGTGGTTCTTTCGGGTTCCACCCATTGACTAAACCCAAAATCATAGAGTAAGAAAAAATTATCATAATGAGGAACTACAAAATCCAGAATATTCACTTATAGGTTATCTAAATTATGAAACATTCTTTAATATATGTCAACCTATGTTTATCCAACATTATAAATAGACAAATTAAATTTAATTCCATCATGATTGTATATAAATAGTTCATTAATTTTTAATGAATATCCCCCTAGAGTGTCAATAATGGTTGTGAAAAAATTTCCGCTATCGTGTACGAGATTATCCCGAGTCAGGCATATAACATCTTATCAGAGTTCTTACTAATAGGTTCATATTTTCTAGAGAAACATTCACTTGTATTATCTTTAGAGTGATATGTTACTAGGAAACTACTCACCCTATACTTTACCAAAATTGTAGGAATTTTCATATACAATTCTTTATCCTTATGCTTATCTATAGATACATACCTAAACATATTCTTAGAAATAACCCTTGTGGTTTCACTATGGTTTTCTAATCCAAGTCTCAAATATTTAACTAAAACATTCTTCAAATACAAACTATAATGTAAAATTCTTAACATACACAGATATTATATCATTTTAGATTAATATTCAGTACATTAAAAACAATACCCTAGGACCATAATTTTTTAGTGTCTTTGGATACATTAAAAACAAAATATTCTATCAATGTTAATGATATGAAATATCTCTTATAAATATTCCACATATATTAATTCTACCAAAACATTTTCTTCATTACTCAGGGAATGTAGACACGTGAAAGGGATGAGCTCAAATTCTTTGTAAGGGTAAATAAAGGAAATACTTTAGAATATAATGAACATAAGGGTATTATAACATGATCATGGTCATTAGAATATCATAAGATCAATATAAAAAAGCATAAACATGATTCATGGATGAAATAATTGTAGATCATAGGACATGAATATAAGAAAATAAACAATATGATCAATCAAAAAATAATATAAGAATAAGAGATGGATTTCTAGAAGACACATAATCATGTAAAAATAATATGTCTGGTAATCCTACCAATTCTTTGTAACATGTTAGGCTTGTGTTAATTAGCCATGCACCTACTTGTGGATCATGAATACCTCCTAGTTCCCACTTGTTTTGGGATTGGGATGTCCACCCATGTACTCTCTTTTTTCAATCACAAGATTTTCACATTTCTACCCTCTTGTTTTAGGTATGGGATATCCTCTTGTGTACCATATTGTTTCAGTATTGGGATGTCCTCACATGTGCTATCTATATATGAGAATGGAATTACCTCCTATGTACCATTTTATCTCATAAATCATTTATCATTTTCCAATTTTCTGAATAACATATTGGTCCCACCCATCTCATATTGTAATCATACATAGATGTGAAAAAAATCCCAAACAATAATATTATAACCCATCAAATGAAATAGGTATCATAAACATGTAATCATATCATAACGTGTGAAAAAAGATATATGTATTATAATCATACAATAAAAATCATAACCTGTAAAGGAGAATTGTATTTTGTAAATATATAACTTTTAAAAGATAAATTTATTTTAAAACATATAGCATATGAAAGAGAAATATGGTTTCCAAAGACCAAGAAACTAAGATTATACATTCTTAATATGAATATGAATTGAACGATTAGATCATTTTCTTTTAAAGCAATTAGTAACATCAACCGATGTTATCTAATATGGAAAATTACTTTGAAATATCATTATAAACATTTCTTGAGGAAAATTTCCTTTCTTCTTTCAAAACTAATTTTTTAAATTATAGAAACTATTGAAAATAATTTTCTTAGAAAATAATAAGAAATATTATAAATAATACATGAAATAATCTTGAAATCCTTTATCATATAAAAAATAAATAATAAAATTCAAAGATTTTGAAAAGCATTTTTCATTGAAAACACATTGAATACATTAAAATAAATCATTAATAAAATTTGAAAACATTTCATTGGATGTAAAATAAAAAACAAATAAATAATTCTTGAATTTTTTTTGAAATCATATTTATATTGAAAACTTATAAAGAAGATTAAAAATGTTTTATTTTTTTTAACATAGTTTTTTAAATAAAACAAAATTTTGACTAAAAAGAAAAATACATTCAGAATATTATTAATTTTTTTATTAATTATCTTATGTAAAAATGAGTTAAAATGGTAATAACAAAATTATATATCTTGAATAAACATAATAGGTAAAAATTCATCAATTTTTTTGAGATTTGGTAACAATATTATTTCAAAGTAAGCATAATCATAAGAAATCAAGAATATTGATGAGGTAGGATCAATGGAATTTCATAACATAGTAACTTGGGATAATACTCTATGTATAAGAAAATGGAATTATATTAACCTTAAAATATCATTAAAATATGTATATTAATGATATAACATTTAAAATTTATTTATTTACACCTCATAAAACGGTTTAGATGCATGAAAAAACACGAGTCTCCGTGATGTAATATTGAGACAAAACTATTTTCTAGATTTGGTATCTTTTGAAAATTAAACCCCTTGAAATAATTATAATAGAATGGATATGTAAATTAAAATAAATATAAATATAATTATCATTAAATAAAACTATCAGTATTAGACACACGACACAAATGTAATGGGTGGTGAATACATCATCAATCTTGTGGAAATAAAAAGCGTGACGAAATACCCTTACATTATGTCTTAACTCTCATAGTACCCATCCAACCCTCCAGTACGATAAACAAATTTATTATACACATATTATAGAACCATATTATTATATCTAATACCATATATTATTTTATTATTACTTTATATTTCCTTTTTGTTGGCAATTTTAAACTGAGGTTTCCTTTCAAGTAATATATGCATTGTTCACCACATTCATCTTAATTTGTTATATATTTGGTCCTTATACATATATCATGATTTCAATAATTTAAATATTTATATAAATATAATTCATATTGATTTTTTTGTATTATAATAATCTATATAATATAGATGTCTAAAATGGAAAACACCATCGAGACGGTAGGTCGTACGTACGCATGAATGTTGTTTCTATTTAATTGTAGTACTGAAAGAATGACAAAAAATTTACATTTATATATATAATTATACATGGATCATTATTATATCACATATATCACATATTTTTAGTAATCCCATCCTCAATACATTCCATGTAGTGTGTGAATGAATGACATTGCTTTGAGGGGGCGGTAGTCCTCACTTTCTCAAACAAAATTTTTGCATTTAAAAAATGGAAAGTATAAATATATATTCTGTAAAATAAATAATTTATATTAAATCCATTATAAATATAATATATATTATATATAAATAATTATTACTTTATAATTCCCTCTATGAGATCCGATAATGAAAAATTGAAAAATCATCATTTTCTGAGGTGGTAGTTCTTCGTACACATAAACGGTAAGTTCATTGCCATTTAGATAGAAGTGTGTGTCAGTGAAGATATAAAACATATAAAAAACATCCTATTATATTTAAGATAATTTTTTTACAATAATGTAATAAAGTGAGTGGAGGGGAGGAGAAAGAAAATAAAATAAAGAGATTGAGAGAAGTCGTTGCCTCTTAATCTGGTAAATCCTTTTGGTTTTTACCAAAAATATTCATTGGATTGCTTTCTACCCTATGGTAGAATTATATATCAAAGATATCGAATTTTGTAATTTTATTGGTAAGATATTTGATAAGCCTATGTGTTTTTATAGGTTTGAAGATATGGAAGGAGAGGATGCCTTTTATAGTGGAGGAGGAGTGGCACTCCTATAATATTAAGGAAAAGGGAAACCCCACACACACACACACACACACATATATATATATATATATATTGGATCAATAATGGTCTAAATTAAATAAAAGAGTGGATATGGCCTAAATAATTCTATAAAATTGATTTCTGACAAGGGTATAGATCATTTTTGGTCTTAAATTTAATGTTTAGAACATTGTTAAAATATTTTTTTCTTAATCATTTTAATTAAATATTATCTTTTTTACATATATTTTTTGTAAAAAAGTAAGATGAAATTATTATATATTATAAATTATGTATTTTTTCAATTATGGAATCCATTTTTTAATATTATGAACACAATTTTTTTGAAATGAAATTAAAAATAATACCACTCACAGGACGACACTACAGGGAGTTAATGCAAAAATGTTCAAAAGTTTCATAAGTATTTATACACAATTCCAATGTTCAATTGATTCCAATTACCTAAATTGGATTAATTTATAAGATTATTATCTAAATAAACATTACATCTAATTTGAAATATAATTTTACCTTACAAATGAAATAGATTAAAAAGTAGTTTTGAATTAAAATATGTTTTTTAAATTTTCATTTTAAAATGAAACCTTAAGAAATATAAAAAAAATTATCCTAGACAAATTCTTTTTTTTAATTTCATATATAAATAATTTTTTGACTTATTAAATATTTAAAACCTCTAAAAAATGTATTCAAAATGTGTTCTCTATTAAAATGGGGAAAAAATACCTTTGTAAAAAATATAGGTTTTTAAGCATAAAATCAGTATTGTTCTTATCATATATCTATCAAATCTATTAAATGGATTTAAAAAATAAATTTTTTAATATATATAATAAAACATTACTTAATATCATTCATTAATAGTTATTATTTTAACTTTTTTTACATAAATGGTCATTTTCTCATAAAAATAGTGTTTTATAATAACTGTCTCGTTATATTCATTCGATTTCTATATTATTTTCTAATTAATAGGTAAACTATGACTTAATATATATATATATATATATATTAATAATTTATTAAATCTTATATTTTTTAGTGTAATGTTAATGTCATATCCTATAATAATATTTTAATAATGAATTACTATTTGGTATCATGATGTATTTTGTGTTACATAATCCATCGAGGAAAGTAAGTATTGCATGTAACGTAATATAACATTGATGTTCCTTATAGAGAATGGTGAAATTTATATTTCATGTAAGGAAGGATTAACTTTCTACTACATATAACTCAATACAGACATTGTGCTATAAATTGAACTATTTTACATGTGGTGTGAAATGAAAATGAGAATAAATTGTTTCAAATAAAATCACAAAAAAACATAGGATGTTACATGATCAATAAACTACTATATTGGGAGAGAAATATAGCGGAGGATTATCTATGTAGAAATAATATAGAAACCTTATCAATGATGAGAATTGTGAAGAACTTAATATTCTTTTACATTCCAAGTATATACATTGTAACGTCCTAAAATCATCACTTCTGAATCCGGTGGTAATGACATAAACATTAAAAATGTGACCCAATTGTTTTATTATAAACTAAAAACATCAAAAAGAAATATTAGATCAATAAAATAAATAAATATTAATTAGGATTATAGTTATAGAAATTGGGGAAAAGTATAACATATCATGGAAAAATAACAACTACATTAGATTTGAGAACGTTTAACTCAACAGCTCTAAATATTTGAAAAAATATATGTTACAATATTATGAAGGATGGGAATTTACATTTATCCTATTGAAAATAAGGTAGTATGTCACATGAAAGAACATTATAATAGATGAAAACATCATCATACACTCCTTTATTTTCAAGAAAGTCGACAAGGTAATTGACTTCTTGATAGATGTGTGTGACGATGTAGTTCATTTATGGAAGCCTATCATAACAAATATCCCATTCCACAATTAGGTTAAATGAAAGATGAATCTGCCCCAACCTGATAGCTTGTATATATTTTTTGGAATCTGATTCAAACCATATGTTTTTCCTGCTTATTTAAAATTCAACTGAGACATATTTTATAAGGCCAATCATTTGTGCCTCTAATGTAGTGACATGGCTATGTGGACTGTCAATACACTCTATAACATATCCCTTATGGTCATGGAATATTACCCTAAATCCTTTTGGCACTAGATTTCCCCTCAAAGCTACATCATAATTTCATTTAATCCAAACAATAAAATGGGGTAACCAGAAAAATTATAGAGTAAATAGTTGTCTATGGTAATTAGCATTGATCTTTGGATTTCAAAAAATTGTAAAGCCTTTCACCTAGTTTTTGAACATTCCATGTGTAGTGAGATGGCATTTTTTATATCCAACATGATTTCATCAACAATAACCCAGTGTCTGATGGTATATCTCTCATGAATACTCTTTTTCGTACTTCTCAAGATCATGTGAATTAATTCAGCACAAGATACTCTAAAATTGATTTTGATTTTCTTGTACATGTGAATATATATTAATAAAAATATTAATCCTTCTATGTTTTCAATTAGTGGTAGGTTAATCTATAAACATTCAATAATTATTATCCAATATGGGGTCTCTATTTAGAATGTCATGAATATGTGGTCAATGACGTCATGGTGTTGGTGACATAGTGTGCATCTTGAAAAATAGAATTTCTATCTCATTTCAGGTTGGAGTCAATAGGGATTTTGTTTAGGTAGAGCATCCGTAGTAGCACAAATATTGATTGTGAGATCCATTTTTTTCTAAAAATTCCAATCCATATCATTCTAACCTGGATTAAGTACTTATAAAATCTCTTTTTTGTCAAGAATACCATTTGATTTTGGATCCCATAGGTGAATGCCATCATGTTTCAAGAATTATTAAGAGGAAATAGTTAGAGTCGTGTTATGAGGAATTAAATTCATGTTTTCAATATGATCTTTGATGGAGATTTTGTAGTTAATATCTGAATTAGCTGTGTTAAGACCATATAAAAGTGGATCTCCTGTTTATTTTTCCTTCCAAAACATGAGGGAGGCATTTATACTCACAATCCAGCAAGAATTCATTGTAATTTTTGATAAAGTTCCTCTAAGCCCAGACCAAATAGATGACTGCATGAATCTATTTATTCATTTAATAAGTTTATCCAATAACATTTCCCTATAAAATCCAAATGATTAATATGTACCAATGATTATCTTCCATATATAATGATCTTGAATTGATTTACTGAAAATATCAATCTTTTGGATCTGATGACCTTCAATTACCCGAGGCATAAAACATTTCTTTCGAGGTGGATTTTATAATCTTATATTCCAATATATTCCCACTCAAAAAAAATTCTCATCATATCCTTAAATTATTTAATTATAGAGGTTGGCCAAGAGTCCACCATAAAATAATACACCAGCTCTGAGATCACCACATTCGGGACATGGCATATTAATCCTCTTATTTAGGCAGACATACCCTTCTAGGATGAGAGAGTTAGTATTATTTTACATAAAAAGTTAGTAAAAAGAGAATCTTGAGGGCTTAACCAAAAATATTGGAACACCAAGATAAATAATCGGTAATGAGCCTTCCCTTATCCCCATTTCATTGTTCATGTATTATTTTTTAGAAGATATTATGTTCATTCTAAAAAAATATAAGACCTTCTCAAATTAACTTCCTGACCCATGACATATTCATAATTCGGTAAGGAATTATTGATTTTTTTTATGTTCCTCCTATCTCCCTGAGTGAAAATAATGATGTCTCCAACAAATAAAAGGTGAGGAGCAGCAATAACTTGATCTTCCCTAATGGTCTTAAGATCTACATTTAACACTATATGAAGATGAAGTCTATTGATATAGTCCTATGCAATAACAAAAAAAATGTTTTGGATAGGGTCTCCTACATAACTCCCCTAAAGCACATGATGAATATATTAAAGGATCCATTGATAAGAATATGTATATAAGAAAATCCCATACAACCCTTAATCGACTATATGAAAACTCGTATAAAATCCAAACTCATAAAAAATATGACTGATGAATCCTCAATCCATTGTCTCTAACTATTTTGTGTATCATCATGTGTAATATATGTAATATGGAATATATATTAACTGTTTCATCAGTTGATCCCTATGAAGATGATAAATTTGAGCACCAATATAAAATGGACTACTTGTATAATGTAAATGATTAAAAAGAAATTAAGATATTTAAAATTGTTAAAATATAATATTTTAGGGGAAACCCAGTCTAAGTAAAAAATTTTTATTAAATACTGAATGAAGGTGCAATAATAATTGTACTATTTTCAATGAATTTTAAGAAACTGATAATGGAAGGAAACTTAAATTATTGTAAACACACTGAATATGAATGTAATATGAAGCTATTGGAATTTTAATGTTGAGAATATAGTATAAATTTGGAATATTCTATTAACAGTGTTTGGAAAATAATAATAAAATACTATTATAGAAGAAAAAAATTGAAGAAACCTGAAAATGTGTGATTAAAAGAAGATATGTTAGAGAAACCCACAAATGATTGAGAGAAAATTAAACCATGGAATGAAATAAGGGACACAAACATGGGTTTCTTGTACCATGGAATAAAAAACATAAACCTAAAAATAGACTGATATCCCAGAAACATGATACATATAATACGAACGTTATTTAGGTCGTTTTTCTACAATTCATAGGAATTCGGATCATGTAGTGTTTCAGGGGACTCTGGTAGATATTTCATGTCTTATTTTAAGGTGTTGCAATCATCCTTTGATAGGGTGTGGAAGCATAAAATAATCTTTGTTGTCATAGAGTACATATAAATTGCACAAAAATAGGTTTTTATAATGTTTATGTAATATGTATATATATTTTCCAAATAGAGTGTGCATCAAAATAAAATACAATAATTCAATATGAATTTCCATTGTGCATATACAATGTTTATAAAATCCAATGAATTTAAAATTTTCTATTTGAGTTTTTTGTAAAACAGAAGGAGAAAATGAAATTATCCTATTATAAGAAAATCTCTTGGTCACTTAATTTCATATGGAGATGATAAAATAAGGCATTTAGATCCATTGTAGGAGATGCAAATACATGATAAGATGAGAAATGCATACAGTAAAAGAAAATATACTACTTGAAGTATATAAACGAGTACAATGCAATCAATATATTTATAAATGTTAATGTATAAGATGTTATTAAAAAGAAGGAAATATAAATAAACATTTTAATAATTAGTGAAAGAACGTAAAACAATATTTTTATGATTTTCATACAATTATAAGCGATTGATAATGGAAATTAAAATGTATATACTAGAAACACACTTACTTTGAATGTAATATTCAACTATTGGGAATGAATTACTAGCAATATAGTTGACATTTTCTATGTCCATTTTATAATGTTTTGAAAATAAAAATGAAATACTAGTAGAGATGAAAAATGGAATGAAATTTTTATAAAATATGAGTTTTGGTTAAAATTAGCAATACAAAATTCTATATAATAATTGAAACTTTGAAGAATAAAGTGGAAAATAGTGGAATTTGTTGAATGATGTCAATTTAATAAAGAGGTTAGTTGTGTAATTGTATCGACTCATCAATTTAACACCCTTAAAAATCCATAAAACAATCATATGTCAGGGTTTCTAATCATGATTCCCCTGATTCCTCTCAAGGAGTACTGGTGATATGGGAACGAACATTTTTCTAGAAGAAAATATGTATGTGGGACTAATTATCTAGCACCCACATAGGCTGTGGAATACAATAGAGAGAACCATATGATTACTCCCATACATTTAGAATCTTCTTTATACCTAGAAAAAACATTTTGATGATCAATTGAACTGTTAACATAGAACATATAAGGAAAAATCAAATCAATTTATTTTGTCTCTAATTTATCCATAATAATATTATATAAAAATAAAATTGTATAAAAATAGGAATGTTGAGTTAACTTCCCCAAATACCATCTATATAATCAATGAGTGTGGTTGGGATAATGAATTACAAGGCAATTAAGAAATAAGGGAAAATAAAAATTGAGTACATATCATATGTGTTTTATTATCAAAATACAAAATAAAATAGAAATTTAATTCTCACTATGAAATAAGTCAATTAAAATGGAATGTTATGTTGAAAAAATTATGTGTTGGATTGCGAAATATGAAAAATAAGCATTCCTTGAATATGTTTTATATGTAATTCATTGTTGGTATTTTTATATATTTTATAAATTGAATAAAATAATAATTTAAGATTCATATTAAAATTATAATAAGATAAATTCATAGAAAAATTTTAACCTTAAATATGGTAGTGTGTTTAGTCAAAATATATTGGTGGATTTTTTTTTGGTTGGAGGTGCTGACTATGAGTCTGTTTGAAACCAGAATATGTAAATTGATGGAAAATATATGATAAAGAAGAATATCATATATGATAGAAAATATGAAATTTTATATAAAATAATATTAAATAAAAACCCTTCAAATTTGAAACACAAACAGATCATGAAATTATAGTATTAATACATAGAAATAACAAAAACACATCAACATCTACTAGTTACTATAATGTACCAAGCCGAGTTCTACTAAATAGTGCCCTGATCTAGTTGGTCACATTCCCTCTTGCGTGCCTCCCAATATGCAAGAGGGTTCTAATTAGAAGTGAGGGTATGGTAAGTCATTCATGGGGATACTATACTGTCTTTTATAAAAATAACACACCAATGAATGAAAACAATAAAAAAATGTTTGTAAGTATATAAAATACCATAACAATACCATGTCACATGATAGTCAAAATAGGAAATACAATTCTCAACTAAAAACGGAATACATTCTATGATAATTCAAGTGTCATGTGTCTACAATGAAACTAAAATTAAAGACACAAAAACTCCCAAGCAGGTCTCACACCGCATCTTTTTCCCTCACCCATGATCCATTCCCCAAAAGAAACCTATCTTAGGGCCTTCACCTTATCTTGTCATGCAACAACAATGTCTACTTTGGTGCCAATCAGGCGGCTCGAATAGTTTGTGAGTATAACCCTATAGGCCACCACCAACTGTATCTAAACCAATTCTATCCAAAGGTAATGTATGTAATTCTATGAAGTAATAAATACAATTCATAATTAAACAGTTATCGCATTGTCATTTAATCTTTAGTCATCTCATTAGACCCACATTCATTTCATTCCACCCATTTGAATCATAATTCATTATTGTCATTCATTTAGTGTTGAATGCCGCGTGAAGCACCCCAAATCTTATTTGGTGTTGAAAATTATGTCAAAACCCCAAATCGCATTCAATGTAAATTGCCATGTATAACAGCCCAAATCACAATCTTGGATAACTATTGGGGAGGAACTATTTGACAAAGTCCCAACTTATAAATCAGTTTAGAACGCCATTTCTAGAACCCACATTCTCAATCATTTAAATTATAAATTAATTTACAAGAATTAACCACATCACTACCTTAGTAATCCAATTATTTGTTAAACTTATTAAATCCCATTAGTGAACCCAAAAGTTAAATAATCACATAACCCACTCATCAATTCATCAATTAGTTAATCAATCATCACACATATTATTCCATAATTAATTATTCACATTTAATTATTAAAATAAAATATCAATATATCATAGTTAATTATCACAATTAATTATATATAATTAACGTCGAGGAATATAATTAATTCTCTAATAATTATTATACATATCGGAACATCATCTCATAACTAATTTCCCACAATTAATTATTTTAACACACCAATTCAATATTTCAATTTCAATATCTCATCTATTAAAAAAATATCCAAATCAAATATCTAATTGGGAAACCCCCTTTATTCCCTGATTAATCATCAATTAATCATCTATATCTCCAAAGCATCAACAAATCATATTAACAATCATAATTACTCAAATTTAGGAAATCAATTATCAAGGGAAACTAGAATATGACTAATCTCACATACACATATCAAATCCATGACTATGTGAGATCGATTTAGACCACCAACCTCAGTTTTTTTATTGATGTTAGCCCAACATAAATCCCCATAATCTAAGGGGCACAATGACGCTTATCGAGATTTGGATCTAAATTCCTAAACCCAAAATTAAGATTAAAACCATCATGATCATGAAAATCTAGATCTTGATCCATATTACATGATTTATATCTCAACTCATGGGTATAGATCTATGGAAAAAAGGAGATATTCCACGAAAAGATGAAGGAATCATATTGGAATGAATGGAAGAATCAATGGGATGAAATCCACTTATCGGGAAAAGTGAGGATCTTCAATCCGAGTTTTAGACCTCGAATAATGTTGTTGGAATCACCTTGTAATCATTTTGGATGGCTTTGGGATCACCTATAATTCTTCAATCCCAATGTTTGGTCGATATAGAGGGGTTTTAGGGGTCCGGGTGATTTAAAACCAAATTTCTTGATAATAAAACCCAAATGCTTGGATTCCGGGGCAGGGGTATACGGTTAGGGTAAACCGTGCGCCATCTATAAAGACCTATCTATTTAGGATTTCATGATTACCTAGGTTGGTGCGCATGGTTAGTGTAAAATTTGTTCCAATGGTGCATACCTCTCTATACAGGTTCTTACGGTTACCTAGGTTTAGGTGCACAATTTTTCAAACTATGTGCAAAGTGTGCACAATACTCTATCAATTAATTTTTCATAAAAACTCACTCAAATGCACCCCTATCCAAAAATCCAAAGAAAAGGTACTTAAAAACCACAAAATTACCTATAAATACAATTGAGATGACTTCAAAAATGTTTGGGATTTTACAATCTCCCCACCTTATAACAGCTCATCCTCAAGTTCTACTACCAAACATCACTAACAATCTAAGCCAAAACAATTAGGCCAATGATTCCTCATGCATGCATCCCATTCCCACGATTGTTGTTGAACTCTTCCATTTCTCCATATTACATGAACTATCGGCATGGTATCTCCCCAAAACACTTTCTCACTACGATCCAACTCACATATCTGACACTCCTCAAAAACACATCTCTCTCGAGGTCAACCCTAACCACATCGGTCACATGAAACAGGTCATGGTTATACAAAAATAGATGTGACACAAGGGAAAAATCATACATAACACCAAATATCTATGTATGGGATAATTGGTATGCCACTATCCCAATTATCACCACAACCTCAAACGGTCCTAAAAACCTTAGCATCAACATTTCCTGCCTCAGTATCCTGCGTTGACCCAAACTAGGTGACACCCAAAGGAAAACACAATAAACCTCTGTAAACTGTAGGGGTCAACTCTGGCTACCAATATACGACCTCTTCCAACTCTAATCTATAGCCATATATTTTTCAAACACTTACACCAACTCCGATGTCACGTGTATGAGACTCAGCCCCAATATCTCTGACTCGCCCATCTCTATCCAAAATAGCAGTGATCTACAAGGTATACCATAATTTTTCTCATATGGTTTCATTTTTATTGTTTCTTAATAACTATTTTTATAGGTGAGGTCCAATAAAGCCATTTTCTTCTCTCAATAACCTCAAATTTCATTTACACATGCCCACAACATATCTTCTAACACCTTTATGGTACACTCTGACTACCCCTCTATCTGCAGGTGGAAATCCATTCATAACAGAACCTATGTTCCAGGGGAATTCTTTAATCCCTTCCAAAATCATGAAGTAAAGCACTAATCATGATATGAAACTATAGATTGTGGAACGCTATGAAAACAAACTATCTATGGAACCTACAGTTCTCAAAATTGTTCTACTGTGATGGTTTCACTATAAGATAAGAAATGTAATACCTTCGTCAGTTGATCCACAATGACCAAAATTGAATCATTCTTCCTATGTGCCTTTGAAAGACATACCGTAAAATACATTGTTACATCGTCCCCCTTCCATTCCTAAATAGGAAACAATTGCTATAGACCTCCAAGTCATTGATTCTCTGCCTTCAGATAATGACAGGTGAACCATCTTGTTACAAACTCTTCTATCTCTTTTTTCATGCATGGACACCAAAAAAATAATAACAGGTCACAATACATTTTTTCACCCCCAGATATACTGCCAACATCAAGGACTAAAATTATTACATGAGTTCCTCTCACTTACTCGTAGAAATAACAACTCTATTCTTCACATAGATGACCTCCTCCTCATCTATCAACTAGTCTGAAGGAGCCTCCCCACCTTCAATTTTTTCACATAAGTCTAAATACTCAAGAAACTCATACTGCATGTCCCAAATCTATATCATGAGTGTAGATTCCACTACTACTAATACCAGTGTCTTCCTCTCCTAACACTCTGAAACCACTACATGCATTTCAGCGCACAAAGTCATCATCCTCCCCTCTACACTCGACTCATGAACCAACTGACTCTGAGCATTTCTTCCCATGTAATCATCCACAATATTTTCTTTTCCCGTTTTATATGTGAGTTCAAAATCAAAGGACTACATATACTATATCCATATTTTCTGCCAAAGATTCAATTTATTCTCTGAAAATATATATTTTAAGCTTTTGTGATATGTAATAACTGTAAATGTTTCATACAAAATATCATTTTCCCAACACATAAGACCATAAACAACAACTACCAACTCGAGGTCAAGAATATGATAATTTCATTCATGTGGAATCAACATCTGAGACCCATAAGCAATGACATGATCCCCTTGAATCAATAAAGTTTTTATTCAAATCCCAAAAGCATCACAATACACCATGTACTCCTCACCTGACTCAGGTAATATTAAAATTGGTGATGATGTCTGGCACTTCTGTAAATCCTGGAATGCACTCTCACATGCTTCTGCCCACTCAAAATTAATCCCTTTAATTTTCAAACTCAGAAGAGGTGCTACTAATCATGAAAATTAGTGGATGAACCACTTGTAATATATAGTGAATCCAAAAAAGCTTCAGAAATTAAAAACATTTTCGAGTTGATCCCATGAAGCTACTACTTGGAAATTATCTCAGTCCACCACCACACCATCTTCTGAGATGATGTGCCCCACAAAATTTACCTTGTTAATCCCAAACTAACATGGAGGTAGCTTGGGGTATAGATGATTCTATCCCAGTGTACTTGAGATGATGTAAAGATATTGGGGATGATCAGTATGAGTTTTTTCATAAACCATGATGTTTTCCACAAACACCACCGAAAACTAGTCTAGGTGCAGATGAATGATCATGTCCACCAAGGTCATAAACCCTGATGGAGCATTTTCCAAACTAAACATCATTACAAAAAATTCATAATGGTTATTTCATCTTCTGAATGTTGTTTTTGGTATATCATATGTCCAAACACTCACATGATGATACCATGATCTTAGATCGAACTTTGAGAACACACATTCCCCCTTCATATGCTAAAAAATATCATTCTTACACACAAAAGGATATCAGGTATTCACGGTCATTTTATTCAACTTTAGGTATCGCCACACAAGAATAAACCCCTATCTGCCTTCATTTCGATCAAGATAGTTGATCCCCAGGGCGATGTACTTGGATGGATATACCATTTATCCTACAACTCCACCAACTACATCTCGAGCTCTTGAAAATCAATTGGGGCCATTATGGAAGGTGGAATAGAGAATGGATCCACCCACATCATTAGATTAATAGTTAATTCCACATATCTCTCAGGTGGGTGCCTAAAGAAGTCTTCAAGAAAGGCATCTTGGAACTGTTCCACAACAGGTGGAAGGATGTCTTTCTTACCACCCCCATCATTAAACAATGGACAAGAAAATTGGGTCGTGAGTTATCCCAGTTGTTGAGTAAATGATCCATCTCTACTTGCATGGATATCACTATTTCCATGATGAATGTACTGATCACCCTTAAGAGACACAATGGTCACTCTCTTTTGGTAACAATTAATGTGGGATCGGTATGCGACTAACCAGTCTATACACATAATCAGGTCAAATCCAGTAATATAAAAGAAAAAACATACCCCATAGAAAATGGTACTCTACAATTTCTATATAATATCCCTTACATAAATAGTTATCCCTAGACCGTTTTCCAAATGGTTTATCGATATACATCACTATTCTTATGGAATCCACCTCCAAGCACAAACCATTAACAAGATTTGTATATATATAAAGAAATAAGAGGCTCGATTATCAAACAAGGAACTATGAAAAGTAAAAACTACTAGAATAGTACCTATCACTATTGATAGACCAGCCTATCTCTCTACATGGGTATGATGAACTACATATAACATTCTTTCCCTTCTTTCTAGTGGAATCGTTTGACTCCCCGAAGTAGCACAATAATGATGATATGGGCGCTCATACCCTAATGCACCACGTACACATACTCTATCACCATAGCCAGTTGAAATGTAGCTTCCAGACCTATATGGTATTGAGGACCCCATTCCCACACTTTGACTCTAAGTAGATGCTCCCTCAGTACCAGCCAATCAATTATTCCTATAGAACATCGGTAGTCTCCCTATATTGCCACAAAACTGGAACTCTATTAGTGGTGGATTAATTTTTGTGTGATAGTTTCCCAATCTTCTGGATCGGTGGTGAATCACATGAGTAAGATCTTGTGCAATAGTTTGGCTTAATTGTCCACCTTAATTTCTACGGTCATAACTATGGATCTTTAACGGGGCTTCATGTTCTTGGAAGGAACACTCCTTGAGAATATACTGAAAGCTATATGTCCAGTAATGGAAGCCTACTTCATGTTCCCCTCTGAAATGAGTGCCTAATCTACCACATCTTAGAACACTTTCAGCCTAAAGATACTCTCCTAGGACTTAATCTAACAGTCAAGTTCATCCTTAGAATGTTTTTCTGAAGAATACCCATTTGCTGCCAACGTTGGAGAAAAACACTGTAATCCTATGAAAAGATCAGCATAATCCATTATGGGCATGCTTCCCTAGGTCAGATGCATAAACTCTGATGACTTCTTTTGTCTGTACATCTTCGGATAGAAGTTCACTATGAACTTCTTTAGAAAGTCCTTCCATAAAATATCATCAGTCTGTCGAGATCATACCCAAATGTCCCACTAGTGCTTCACTGACCCCTGTTGCATATAAGTAGTAAACATGACCCTCCTCTCATTAAGAGTCTCCAAATGGTTATGTATCATCTCTATGGATTCAATAGAGAATTCATCTCCCTCAGGTCCACCCTATACAGTAAAAGTTGAATGGTTCTGTAGATAAAACTCCCATATCAACTCATACATTTTTTTAGAACACAACCTAAGTCTCTATCTATTAATTGCATGAAATAATAAATTTTCCCTCAGAACTGCTCCCCTTCATCCTCAGGTGGAACTAACAGTGCCTCAAGTTCCTTACCGGGAATCTTGTTCTGAGCCATACTGCTCGGTCTCCCTCTCAAAAATCTCAAAAACATGTCTTAGGTATCCTAACACAACCATATAAAATTTACATAAGAGGAGAAATAATCAAAATAAGTTTCAACAAGTACGTTACACATGTTCTCACCATATGGTCAACATCAAGGCTTTATCACTACCCTTAACCATCCCACTCCTAGTTCTTGGTTAATAAGGATACACAAATTCTCATTACTTAATTCCAATAATTAATTAATTAAATCATTTAAAATTATAAAATTCATTAATTACATATCCAAATAAATCTCATTATTCGTGTTCCTCAATAGACACCCATTTATTATATTTTTTTAAAAAATCAATATGATAATAATGAAATACTGTAAAAGTTCAACAACATTACCATGACCCGTTTTCATGTATGTTCCTTTAATAATTCTTGTCAAAATTACCTCAAGTGCCTATAATGATGCATGAAGACTCAGGGACGTGGAAATTTCTACACAACATGTCATCTCCAAGGCTACTCCCCTTCTGTCTATAGAAAGCTTCGTCAGCCTCTAGGCGATCCTCGGTCAGTTCCTTGCCCGTCTTCTTTCCCCTACTCTAAGACTGGGATACCCTCTTAGGTTCCCCCTGTCCAGGATGTCGACTGTTCAGGTTCAAATAGTTTCATGATAGTTACCTGCCCCTGTCCTCCTGTGATTTCTCTAGCCACTTACTCTGTTCCCTTAGACCCGGATCCCTGTCTGGAGACCTTTGTGGCTCTGATTCCCTATGCTCCCTCTAGGACTGGGGCTAATGTTGAAAGGCTCCCTAGGTCCATCCCTTTTTCCCCCCAGATGCCTGTCTATTTTGGGTCCCCCCATGATATTCCCCCACCTCGTCACATCTCAAATATGCTTACAAATTCCTTCAGTTTTCTAGCTCAGGAGGAGGGTGAGGCTTTTCCAATTACATATGATAAATATTATGGCTCTAATAGGATGATTACCTGATCAAAATCAATGTTTCCTTCTTCTGTCCTCATCCAGCATTATTGGCTCAAATTAGTTTGGGGCCCATGCCAAACTCTCTAGTGTTGAATGATCTCTTCATAATGTGGAACACGCGTGGCCTGGGCGGACGTGTGAAAACAAGTTTCATATCAATGGAATTCCTCAAGTCTCAAGATTTTTTCCTTTTCCGTTATTGATCCAAAATTGACTGTTTCTAAAATCAATGATTGTGTGGGTAGAATCAAAGTGCCTGGTTATTTACACACTGAACTGATTAATCAACATATCTAGATCATCTGGAGGTCTGAAGTTGGTGTCAATCTTTTAGTGTCGTCAGATCAGTTCATTACTACTAAGGTTACCTCCAACTCCACCTCTTTTTTCATCTCCTTTATATATGAAAAATGTGACATCCAGGATAGAAGAAGCTTATGGACTAATCTCTCCTCCTTTCATCCGGGCAGTATGTCGTGGCTTGTTGGTGGCGATTTCAATAGTATCTTGGATCCATCAAAAAAGAAAGGCAGAGCTGACTTTCCTCGGAGAGCTATCCTAGAGTTTTCATCCTTTTTATCAAATGCAGGACTCATGGATATGGGATTTACAAGAGATCAATTTACTTGGTGAAAAATCAGAAGGGAAATCAGTGTACTTGGTGCCATTGGGATCACTTCCTGGCTAATAGCACTGTACTTTTGGTCTTCCCGGCTTCTAAGGTCATCCACCTCGCCATAGTGATTTTGAATCACTCTCCTTTATTGGTTTCTCTAACACCTGGTACGAGTTGTGGAGACCGCTTTCTCTACCATCACTTGTGGTATGGCTTCAACGACTTCCTCCAGGATGTGCAATCTTCATGGGTGAAGCTGACTCTAGTTATTCACTGGATCAAGCTTCAAAACGAACTTCGACGCCTAAGATAATACATTCATCAATGGAGCAACAATCATCCCTCCCAACTGCGGGATTTGGATGAAATCAAAGAGGAAGTCAACCATATAGAAATTTCATTGGAGATTGTTTGGGATGATTCTGTGTTTGGAGTGTTGGTGTATAAGAAAGAAATGTTGGCAGTGTTTCTCCACTTGCAGGAATGCCTTTCTTGGTAGAAGCCTAGTGTCAAGTGGCTACAGGAGGGAGATCGTAATTATGCTTATTTTAATGCTTGTTTTAAGGAGGGAAGAAGGTAGACACTTACGAACATTTCTCTGCAAGATGGATCCTACATTGATGACCCTACGTTGACAGGTGGCATGGTTAAGACCCATTTCGCTACTCTGCTGGCTGGCCCTACCCCAAACATGAAAGATGGCTATCCCATGGGTCACTCAGAACTATTTGAAGCTATCCCTTTCCAGGTATCTGAACAAGACAATTCATTTTTATCCTCTATCCCGGATGATATGGAGATTCTTGAGGCTATCAAATATCTTAATCTAGATAGTGCTCCGGGTCTGGATGGCCTTCCTAGATTTGTCTATATCGCCTCTTGGTACCTGGTGAAGGAAGACCTTGTTAATGCCATTAGTGATTTTTTCTTAGGTGGTCACCTACCACGCGTGCCTAGTGTCACCATGATGGTCATCATTCCCAAGGTCAAGCACCCATCATATCTCAATCAATATTGACCTATCAGCAGGTGAAATTTCCCATATATAGTGCTGGCTACGGTGCTCACTAGATGTATGGCACGTTAACTTCCCCAATGGATATCTTTGGAGCAGCACGACTTTGTCAAAGGGAGAGCTGTCCAGGGTGCGATTGGATTGGCTCAAGAGATGAATCATGACATCAATGCTAATGTGGCTGGTTCAAATATGATTCTCAAAGTTGATATGGAGAAATCCTATGATATGCTTCAGTGGAATTTCATCATCAAAGTGTTGTGGTGTAAGGGATTCCCATCCTGTGTCACGACCCGTCCTCGGGGCCCGTGTCGTGACTACCCCAAGCCCGCCTTCCATAGGCCAGGGGCTGGCGACTAGCACCAAGACGTAAATCCCGATAAACAGGGAAGGAATTGCCTTTGTAAAGTAAACAAGCACCTCAGAGTAAGCAAGCGGAAAAAAAGTAATCACTAAGTAAAAACAGAGTACAACTGCAAGTGCGGAAAGTAAGTGGGCCAGAATAAAAACCCAAACTGAAAGTAAAGTACAACTCAAAAGGGAAAACATCAACTGAAAGGTAAAAGCCACTACGCCGAGCTGTCCAATGCAAATCCCACCTGAAGGGTGTGTACAGATAGCTCCACTGCTCATCGGGTCCCGCCGTCTGCTCGGAGTACGTCCCGCCCAATAGTCCTCCTCCAGGTATCGTCCTACTCTACAAGCCTCAACCACGATCAACACTGTCCATCGTCTGCAACCAACACAATGTAGTGCAGACATAGCCCGTGCAGGGGTGAGTATAAGCTACTCAGTAGGGACCCCGAGACCCCCGAGGGTCTCCCAAAATCCACAAAGGATAAACTACAAAGGAAAGATACAATCACGAAGTATCAACCGGCACTGCTTAGGTATATGCCCATACATATACCTAAGTCAAAAATTCCAATACGCTCCAACCTCCGAGCCCAAGTACAACTCAGTCCACTCAGGAAAGTATATGTATTCCACATAGAAGAGCAAAACATAATCCACACATGATAGCACAACACAATCCACACAGGAAAGCAAACAAGATTCAGCTCACACAGGTTCGATCATGAAGTTGAACCCAAAGCTATTGGGAAACTCCTTCTCCATCAAGTATAGTGGTTATGCCGCTACAACCAAGCGCTTCCCTCTTACCTTGGACGGCTGTAGTTCTCCACCTATCGGGTACTGTGGGCCTGCTGCTACCTCATATCTCTCCCTTGTGCCGTTAAAACCAAGTACTCCTCCGTCGTGGGTCTGCCGCTACAACCAAGCGCTCCCCTATGCCGCTACAACCAAGCGCACCTCTGTTGTGGGTCTGCCGCTACAACCAAGCGCTCCCCTGTGCCGCTACAACCAAGAGCACCCCTTTCGTGGGTTTGCCGCTACAACCAAGTGCTCCCCTGTGCCACTAAAACCAAGAGCACCTCTGTCGTGGGTCTTCTGCTACAACCAAGCGCTCCCCTGTGCTGCTACAACCAAGGGCTTCTCTGTCGTGGGTCTGCCGCCACAACCAAGCGCTCCTATGTGCTGCTACAACCAAGCGCACCTCTGTCATGGGTCTGCTGCTACAACTAAGCACTCCCCTGTGCCGCTACAACCAAGCGCTCCCCCGCTGGGCTATTCGTAACACACCGAGTCATTCGATCAGAAGTCGTCAAGTCTCAACCGGCTCTAGGGTTTCCGCACACAGCATGCTCGTTTCGGGAGGGTCCACTCCACGAGCTAAGAGGTCGATGCATCAACTGACATGTAGTCTGGAGTTGATGTATCCCAAGATGTACCGTAGTGGTCCCTACCGAAAACACGGAGGATTCCCGTATGGTTTTCATCATCGTCGCAGTCGAATCCACTGAGGATCTCTGTACAGTCATCCCTGTCACAGCAGCAGTAGCAGCCAGCTCTAAGGTTCCCGCACACAGCAAGCTCGTTCGGGAGGGTCCGCTCCACGAGCCGAGAGGCTGACAACTCAACTGACTCAATGTCTGGAGTTGATGTATCCAAAAGTTTCGTATCGTCAACAGGAACTCAACGTCGCAGACATCGCGTCAATCGGACGCCCGGTCTGAGAGTTATTGGCTTTTTCGTCCCAGGGGCCCGATTGGTTTTTAAGGAAAACCTACCCGACCATACTCCACCTACATCCAAACCTCAGGTGGAGTATGCAAAAATATTCGTCTCACTTAGATGAATCCACAAAAGTCAACGGCACGTCAATCGAACGTCCGGAGCTCAAGATATGAGTGTTTCCGCTCCAAGGGCCCGGTTGGTTTCGTGTAAGAACCAACCCTGTCGAACCCAATGTATTCTGAAACCTTGAGTGCGATATACCGAAACGACCGTCTCGATCCAAGGATCGTGTTGCCGCTGACGGCACGTCGTTCGGAGGCTCACAGCTCACGTTACGGACAAAAGACAAAAAACGGTCCGATGACGGGGGTCGGGGCCCGGGCCGACCCGACCCGACCCCCCATGGGTCGGCCGAACCGGGTCGACCTGACCCGGTCCAACCCAGCGGGACCCGGTCCGGCCAGGCCAGGGTGTGGCCCGGCTCGGCCGGCCGGTCCGGCTCGTCTCGGCCGAGCGGCCGAGCAGTGCGGGGGGGCTCGCTGCCTCCACGTGACAGCACTGCGACCCCCGTGGGGGGCCACCCTGGTCAACGGACATGGCAAAGGCCGCGTCCCGCGTGTGCGCTGGACCCGCGGCAGCCTTGCCCGGCGGCGCGCCGGCGCGCCGCCGCCGGTGGCTTCCGTGGACCACTGGAGTTGCTCTGGTGGTCCGTTTTCCTTCCCGTCTGCTCCGCTGTTCCTCCCGGGATCCGTTCATCACTGTGGGATCATCAAATCTCCCTTGCGTCACGTTTTGTCGTCACCCGCCAAATCTGCACAACAATGAAGAACTGCAGAGGGTTGTCGGGCCGTGTTCGTTTGGCCCGCACCCTCCGCGTTAGGCGATAACAATTGGGAGGATTAAACAACACATCAAACAACAATTTTAATAAATTAAAATTGTTCTTTTGAAACCGGTTATTTAATTTAAAAGAAACGTTCACAGGAATATAGATTATTTCACAACAAACCCCTACCTCGCCAAGTTGTGGCACACACGTTCTTCGCGGAATTGACCGTCGCGGAACAAGTGGAGCATCGCATCGCGGAAGGGCGTCACGTCGTCGTGGAAGGGTGTCGTGTCGACAATCTCCAAGGATCAAGAAACAACAGAATTGATTTTAATAATTAAATCCTTATTGAGTTATAATCCACAAGGAAAATTAAAGGACCGCAATCCCCTACCTTGTCGTTGTCGATCGAAGGTTGTCGTGGGGTTGAATCGTCGCGGAAGAAACGTCACGGAGGGAGAATCGTCGGCGTCGCGGTACACAGCGTCGCGTCACTGATCTCCGTGGGTTCGGCGTTCTTCGTCGGAGGCCAGCGTTCTTCACGTTCTTCACATTCTTCGCGAAGAAGGAGGAAGATCCTTAGAGATTTTTCAAAGGTTTAACACAACATTTCAAAAGGAAGGAGTGATGGCCTTATTTTATTAACATGCCAAAAAAACGAAAAAGTGATAAGAAACGAACGAAATTAATTCATAGAATTAATTTCAACGAATAAACTGCCCATTTAATTGTTTAGGAAAGCTCCCCAGTTTACTTTTATTTAATAGGGGTTTTCGCAGGTGCGTTACATAGCGGAAAGAAACGGTGGGGCTCGTGTGGGACCCACCTCACAAATATCCTATCAAGTGGATAGGATATTTTGGATTGCACCCTATCCGTTTCAACTGAGCTTAAGCAGCATAAAGTGGTCTTCAAGCGGCTTTAAGTGATATAAAAATAAAATTGTCGCACAACTTTATTTTATTTTCTTAACATAAAACCCAAAAATTAAAAACCACAACCGAGAAAACGCAACTCTAGAAGAGGCTTTTATAAGCAAATATCGGTGCTGTGATTCCATCGGTGCCCTCAGAATTCGATTCCGAGCACCGGTTCAAAAGTTAGAAAAACCCACTCATTCGTTCACCGAACGTACCCAAGCCAAACTTCGAAAATTAATTCCGAGCACACCGGGCCTCGGAATCAGGCGCCGTTAGAAACTGCGTTCTTGTAAAATTCCAAAGAAAATTAAGAAAAAAATTTCCTTGAAATTTCCGGGTCTTTACATCCTGGACCATTGACTTAATTTTTAGATGTTTCAACTTGCCATGAGTTTCCATTGAATTTGTGGGGATCAACTATGGTTTTTTTTCATATCGCTTTGTGGGTTAAGACAAGGGGATCCATTATCACCAAGCCTTTTTGTCATTTCCCAAGACACTCTCTCTCTCTCGGTACCTCAAAAAGAGTATTATTACTGGTGTCATCATTCCCTATCATTGTAGGCATGAATCCAATGGAATATCTCACCTAATGTTTGATGATGACTCTATATTCTTTCTCAATTCTAGTCAAAGTTCCACCCGGGGCATTAACATGGTCCTGGAGACTAATGGGAAGTGGAGTGGACAGCGTGTTAATAGGGATTAGAGCAATCTATTTCTTCCCAACAACTGTCCAGGTAGAAGGGTAGGCAAGGTGGAACACGATCTGGGCATCCTCATAAAATCCTTCCCTTTTGATTACCTTGGTGCCCCGATCTCCTCTTCCAGTCTCATGGTTCGGCATTTTGACAGGATTGTGTCTAAAACCTCTAATAGGATTTCCAACTGGAAAAACAGACTCCTCTCTTTTGGTGGAAGTATTTCTATGGTCAATAATGTTCTTTCTATGATCCCCATTCATGTTTCTTTTTTCTCAATGTACCAAATTGGGTACTACATTATATTGATATTATATTCAATTCCTTTTTATGGGACACACACTTTGACAGGAGGCTTCACTGGCCATCCTAGCGGAGGCTGTAAAGACCCGCTTAAAAGGGAGGCATTAATGTGAAAAATATGGATTCTACCATGGAATTCATGCTTGGGAAACTGGGGTGGGAGGACATCGTGGGGGATACTTTATGGGGCCAATTCATTCAAAGAATGTATGAGAGGAATCTAGACTTAGTTAGAGGGACTGTATCTCCTCTATGGTGTTCTATCCAGCCACACATTATAACTCTACAGGTACACAGTAGATGGATTATAGGGAGGGGTGATGTCAGTTTATGGAACCACAATTGGGCTGGATCCATATTATCATTTCATGGGTTTCTAGCCCCAAATATCTCGTTCAAGCAGGCCAGCATCTACTCTCAGTTTATTAAAGTAATCTTGGATGACACGCAATGAAAACTTTTTGAGTCCATTGTTCTGATCAATGACCTAGAATTCTGTATATTTGATGCTTCACAAGAGGGTGTTTTCTCCTGCAAGGGATACCATCCATTTCTATGAAATGAATCAACAACAGATGAGTGGGGTGACCTGCTACGGTGCAAGGATGTCCCAGCCGAGCTGATATACCTCTTGTGGTGTGTTCAGAATCAGGCCCTTTCCACCGATGATAATGTGAAATGGCCTAGAATTTCCCTAGTATCCAGATGTTCCTGTTGTTCTGATAGCTAGGAAGAATCTGCTTTCCACCATTTCATCGAAGGAACATGGCCTCGTGCGGTTTGGGAGGCCTTTGGTTCTTTTAGCAGCTGCTCGGTCACTAGCAACAATAACATCATGCCTGAATGGTTCTAGTGTGATGATACTACCATCGAGAAGAAGGAAAGGGTGACAATCCTACTAGAAGGGTGATAGAACATCTTGCATGCCTGTAATCATGCGAGGCCGGAGGGTATAATCACCTCACGGGCAGAGCACCTTTTCATAACGAAGTCTGAGATTCTTAAATTTTCTCAGCTATTCAAGAACGGAAAAGGAGCGCCCTCTTTTAGGATATTTTCGGTGGCCAAATTCCCATTCCCAGAACCCCTCAAGGACACTGGGTGCACTACATACCTCCTAGCACTGGCCAAAAGCTCAATTCGGATGGCGCCTGCAGGATGGGGATCATGTGAGGTGGAGGTATTGTCAGGGACCAAAATGGGACTTCAATTCTTGCATTCTTGGCCTTTTCTGGGAGCAGAAATCCCCTTCTGGTGGAAGCGAAATAAATTCTCACCGGTCTTATTCCCTGTGGTGAAAGGAACATCACCATCTCGGTCATTTAGACTGATTCCACTGCACTTCACCATGCTCTTCAACGGGTGGCATTACCCCATGGTGCAATACATATATTATCTGTAATTTTCATTGTCTCATTTCCTCACTGATAGAGATTTTTCACACATGGATGTAGGGTAATAGAGTCACAGATTTCCTAGACTCTATGGCAGGACCTAGCGACGGGCTAACATGTTACTATAACCCTGGATCACTTCTGCCCGAGAGCATTGCTCTTGTCATTGGGGATTCCCTCTGGCTCCCTTACATTTGACCCCCATGACATCTCCCCTAGGACGTGTGTCCCATTACTCCTGTATGCTTCCATTTCTTTAATAAAAAATAAAAAACATTGGTGTTGTGTAAAAAATATCTCATTACACCACTATTTCATCACACAAGGTGAAACAATATCCAACTATAACAAAAAATAGAAATCACAACAATTCCACCTTGAGTACCTAATTTTCCCCCATACATGGGTTTGCAACTCCCATGCATGAGCTCATCACTTAGCCTCGAAACATCCTAGTCTCCAAACTAATTTTCAAAAAATATTATGAAAAAATA
The DNA here is from genome assembly GCA_963277665.1 of Viscum album. Taxonomy (NCBI): domain Eukaryota; kingdom Viridiplantae; phylum Streptophyta; class Magnoliopsida; order Santalales; family Viscaceae; genus Viscum; species Viscum album. Next base: position 1,989,774,461 of record OY728126.1, on the reverse strand, counting down.
AAAAAAATGAATATAAATTTTTTATACCACTTTGTAACATCCCGACTTGGGTGCCACTAAATGGTGCCCCAAAAAAGGTTGGTCACATGCCCTCAAGCGTGCCTCCCCATATGCTAGAGGATTTTGACTAGAAGTGAGGATCTATTAAATCAGTCATTGGGAGACTATATCATATCTTATCATCGTAAGACCCCAACTGAAAGAAATAATAATAAACAAGTATGGAAGCATGTTGATGAACAAAACTATACCACATCACATGATAGTGAAAACAAGAAATACTTCGCTCAAATGAAATGAAAAAACATTATTTGGCAATGCATGTGTCAAATGTCAAAAATGCAACTAAAAGTAAAGACACAACAACTCAAAAGTGGGTCCTGGACCACATCCATTTCCCTCACCCATTCTCCATTCCCAAACTAATCTGTATCCCAAGGCCTTTCCCTTATCCTATCCTACAACAACAACATCTACTAGGGTGTCGATCATTCGGCCTAAATATGGTGTGAGTAAAACTCAGTAGGCCACTAACACTGGTGTCTAAAACAAGTCCAGTCAAAATATAGTGTATGAAATTCTATGAAGGAATAAATAAAATGAATTTTTAAACATTAATCACATTTTCATTTAATTATTAATCATCACATTAGACCAAGATTCAATTATTTTATCCTATTTGAATCATAATTCTTTATTGTCATTCATTTGGGGTTGAACTCAATGTCAAGAACCCACAATCTCATTCGGTGTTGAACTCCATGTCATTCACCCCAAACCTCGTTTCATGTAGATCACCATGTCTAACACTCCAAATCACAATATTAGATTACTGTTGGAGAGGAATTCCATGTCAATGTCCCATCTTCTAAATCTATCTATAATTCCATATCTGAAACCCACATTCTCAATAATTTAAATGATTAATTATTTCACAATAATTAACCACATAATTCCCTTACTTATCCAATTATTATTTAAACATATAAAATCTCATTAGTTAACCCTATAATTAAGTAAGCACATATCCCATTAATTAATTCGTCAATTAATTCATCATTCAATAAAAATCATATTCAATAATTAATTCTACATAGATAATTATCCAAATACTATATTAACTTATCATAATTAATCTCCCAATTAATTATAATTAATTAACATCATTTCACATAATTAACTGACAATTAATTTTCTTACATAGCCAAATGTCATCTCATAATTAATTTCTCCTAATTAATTACCTTAACATAACCAATTCAATATCTCAATTACCATATCACAACCCATAAACAAAATCCCCAAATAATACATCTAATTAGAAAATCCCCTTTTTTCTGATTAAAAAATAATTAATCATCTATATCTCCAAAGCATGAACAATCCAAATTAACACTACAAATTATTCCATATTAGTAAATAAATTATCAAGGGATGTGATAAAATCAATAATCTCACATACACGTATCAAATCCATGACTATAGAAGTTAAATTTAGACCACCTACCTCGGTTTTTTGATGGATGTTAGACCAACAGAAATCCCCAAAATTTAAGCGGCACAACGACATCGATCAAGATCTAGATCAAAATCCCAAAACCAAAAGTTATGATTAAAAGCATTAGTATCTCAAAAATATAGATCTAGATCAACAATTGATGATCTGGATCTCAACTCATAGTTTTAGATCTATTGAACAATATAGATATTCCACGAAAAGATCAATGGAATATAGAGAAATAAATGGAAGAAGCCAAAAATATGAAATCTGCTTACCAATAAGAGATATGATCTTTAATTTGGGATTTAGATCTCGAGAAATGGTGTTTGAATTACCTTGGAATCTCATCGGAAGGCTCTGGGATAACATATAATTCATTAAGCCCATCCCTGGGTCAAAATAGAGGGGTTTTAGGGGTGTTCAAGTGATTTAAAACTAATTTTACTATAATTAAAACACATGAACATAGTTTCTTAGGTAGGGGAGCACTGTTAGGTTGAACCTCGTGCCAACCGTATGGACCTCTTTGTCCATGTTCACACGATTACCTAGGTTTAGGCCTAGGGTTTTTCAAACTGTGCAGAAATTGTGCATAACCCTCTATTAATATGATTTTCAAAAAAACTCACCCAAATGAACCCCATGACAAATTTCCAAATAAATGGTCCATAAAAACCTTGAAAATTATTTTAAAACACACTTTAAATTACTCAATAAAAGGATAAGATCTTAGAGACTGTTTCCCCAATTGGCTACTCAATGTTCAAAACCCTAATTATTTCTCTATCTAAATTATCACTATGAAAAAATATAGATATCAAAGTGAAGAAAAATTTCCAATATAATTTTTTATATAAATATAATTGCAACAATATACAAAAAAGAAAATATTAAGAAGTTTACTTTTAGAATGCCACAAATTATGTTGCAGCACCACCCAGAGTATTTCAATAGGGATAATTCTTCCTCTTCATCTATGAAAAAAAAATAATTTTAGACAAATTAAAATCAAATTAATGGAATAAAATTCCAAGAAAATAGTAAATAAAATAAACATGGATTCATAAAATCTTTATAGATATAGATGTAATGAGAGGTGGAGGTGATAGGTGGAAGTGAGTGGTAAAATGAAATATTGATATAAATGATGGGATGCATTACATGATGGGATTAAATTGATGATTGAGATAATATTTATATTTTTCTAGTATGTATAAACCCTAAAATGTAAATTATTTCTTAAATACACTCATTCTTCCAAAATATGTATGTTTTTTTCATTAAAATATTATTTTTGTAAAAATTTGTGTTATGCTTTTTAAAGTAGAAATTATTATCAGGGTAAAAATTTACTATTATTAATCGTTAGTTCCTGATATATATAAGTTAAAAAAATATCGAAGAATAAATATTTATAGATATTTTCATTCAAGGAAATAACTATTAAATAAATGAAAAAACATTGTTCAAAAATTTGAATTAATAAATTTCATTAACACATACGAATAAATATTAACCAAGAAGTAGAAAATGAATCTGTGTATATAAAAATATGTACAAATAGATCCATGAAATGAATCAAATAATAAACAATATTTATATAACAACACCCATTTAATTATATTATATATATATATTTGTTAAACAATACTTAAATTCAATGAGGAGAACATACCATAATGTGAATAAACCCGATTTTATCATCTCTGAATCATCGACCGGGTGGAAAAATTGTAGTTGTGGAGAATAAAACATTAAATTAATTATAATCTATACAAAAATTAATTTCATGAACTTTAAAAAAGTTATATCCATGTGATTTCATTTAATAATGAACCTAACATTGATAACCATGAGGTTATATACAGAGTAGTTAAATAACATTAGAGAAAAAGCATAGGTTACATTTATAATTTCATAAAATTAGAATTGATATTTTGGAGAGACATGGAATGTGGAATATAATTATGGTAAGATGATAGATGAGTATATATAAATTTAGCCTTCAATAATAAACCATCCCAAAAAATTTGGGGAATAACTGATGGAAATTATGGGGAAGATAAAAATCAAATTGGTATGGCTAGGAATGTTTTGTATACAAAGAGGAGGAAATAACTGGTTTAGGTAATCTTCATAAATGTGGGGACATGGAAAAATGAATACAGTGATCAACGAAACCCTACCTAACATAGAGGTTATTGATCTAAAATATATGTATATGAAATAAAAAAACCCAACCTTAACCGGTAAATCAAATTCCCATTCGAGGATAAAACTAACAACGAAATGACGGATTCTACTATGATTTGATTATGGGGGTCTAATTCAAGGGATTTTTGGTAGAAAAAACCATTGTTGAATTATGAGAAAGCACTAGAGTCAAGTAGGAGAGTATTAAAATGAATTAATTATGTGGAAAATTAGGATAGGGGTGGGGAGAAGGAGTTAGATGCAGCCATCATTAGTAAAGACGATGAGATGGATGGGGCATTTTTTCTGTTGGGAATAGATGATTTTTTAGGGGGTGTTGAGAGCTAATGAAACTGGAAATTTATGGTAAGGGGGAATTTTCATGTATGGAGGAGGTTACAGAGGTGTATAAGGAGATGTTGATGGAGGAAAAGGTGGAGGTGTAAATGGATGGGGAGGAAGAGGTGCAGATAGAGTTGTGGATGGAGGTTGAGGTGTAGGTGTAAACTAATGTGGATGTGTATATTGAGGTGGAGGAGGATTTAGAGTTGGAGAATGAGAATGTGAAGGTGGAGCCCAAGTAGGAGGGGGACTGTAGGGAAGGAATAAGATCTTGAGAAAAATTTAATTTCCCAAAGAATTTAGGATTCACTATTAGGATGATATCAGAAAATTCATAGGGGATTTCATGAAAGGAAGATAGCTCAAGTGGTGACACGTATGTGAAAATTCACATCCTATAGAATAAGAAATATATATTGTAATGAAATAACACCAATACATATTATCCCTTTAACATCATGAAAAAAAGATTTAACAGTTCTAAAAAATCACTAAAATCCTCAGCAATATTAACAGGGGTCCCTTTATCAATTCAAATAAATAATGTTAAAGGAACCATTTTCAATCCTAAAAAAGCGCTAATAAAATGGTTTTTTATCTGTGCTAAAAAAATAGCTGATAAATGTCAAAAAAATATTTTTTTTTATTTTTTACGCATAAAGGTATGTGAGACCCCCACCCTCCTTTTATTAGTGAATAATTCCCCCATTAACAGTGCTAACCCCTCTAGGTTCACTAGCCCACGCATTCTCCCCTACCTGGTTTCGAACATGAGACTCGCTGTTTATGGATCTACAACTTTACCACTCATCTATTTTGTATTTTTTTCAGGATTTTATGATATATCTATATATATAAATATATTTTTTTATGAAATTTTTTGATGCATATATATATATTAATATTTATTTAATTATTTTTATACACATACAAAAAATATATTTTTTTATATTTTTATAAATACATACACACACAAATATATATAAATATATTTATATATATATATATGTTTTTTTCTATAAATATAATTATAGATATTTATATTTATTTACAGATATTATATATATTAATATTCATATACATATATTATAATATAAAACTAAATATATATATGTTTTTCAATACAAACTCATAAATATGTATACATGTATATATATATATATAATAAATAAAACTACATTATGATTTAAAATTACAAAACTGGAATATCAATATGAAGGTAATCCATATTAAGTTATTCAACCTCCACTGATAAAGGGAAAAAGGACCACCTTAAATGGGGATGATGTTCTATCGAATGTTAAAAAAATGGGATACCTCTACTAAAATATCAATCTTGGAGGCCTTCTAGTCCTTTTTGGCCTCGAATTATGTGACTGATGTTTCCCCAACAACTAGTACATAGATCTCATCACAAGCATAGATTTCATATGTGGTACTACAAAAGGGGACAACCAAAACAAAATTTATGGATATTTGATCTTCAAGGTATGTTTTCACCTTATTTTACATATTTTATTCAATTTTTTATTTTTTATATCTCAAAATTGTTATTAATTTAATATTACATGATAATAATTAGAAGATTATTAAATGATATTATTTTAAAAAAAATATATTTCATTCCTCACTAAATATCTCATATATTAATTGTAAAAGGTGATTTTTAATTTATACAAATAATATTTACTAAATATATCTATATATATTAATATATATATTTTTTTCTATTAATATATTATTTTAATGATTTAAATTATATTTATTAAATTTACACTCTATCATCTCTAGGGAAAAAACAATGATAATTACACCCTTTAGCTGTGTTACAAAAAATGTGAGGATAATGGGGTTATTTTAATAATTCTAAAAAATATATTAAAAGGGGTTCCTTTCAAATTCCCATTGTTTTTTCATTGTTTAAATTTAGTGTTGCATAATCTAATTTCTATGATAGTGTAAATTAAACACTAATGAGAATGTATAAATTAATAAATTGTCAATTTTAAATAAAAAAGGAATAGTTGGATTTATATCGGTCAAAATGTGAATCATATTGAGGTGTGGTTGATTACTACATGTCGCAAATGAGATGTGGATCATTTTCCTAAAGTATCATAAAAATATGATTTTTCTCTTTTTTGAGTATGTCACTTATTATTTTTACTAAAATTGATGTCAATCTCAAATAAAGTCACACTTGGAGTTATAACGGTCATACCGTGTATTGGATAGAGGTGTGACTACATCCTATAAATCACAAATTATATATGGATCATTAAATTAAAGTATAAAAATAATATGAATTAATCTTTAAGGTTTTTAGTATTTCACTTCAGGTTTTTAATAAAATGTCATTTAAAAATAGAAACACATAGTTTGAGTCATATCAGTAACATAATGCATTGGTTTTATGTAATACTACATTCTTCAATTCCAAAAATAACATATGAATCACTCAACTAAATTATCAAGAGAATCATAGTGTGTTTTAATGATTTTCAGTGAGTGACACAAGTTTTGAACTGAAATGATAAATTTAAATTGAAACTAGACACTTTTAGTCATATCGATCACACCGTACATCATATTAATGTGCAGCTGATTCCTACACATCCAAATTTACTCATGGATTATATTCCTAACGTATCAATACAATATTAATGTAGTTATTAGTTTTTAGAATGTCACTTGCTATTTTTACTAAAATTCATGTCAATTTTATATAAGGCACCACACTTGGAGTCATATCTGTTACACCGTGCATCAAAATGAGTCACAGTGGATTCCTACATGAAAAAATTACTTATGGATCATTTTAAAAAATTATAAAAATACTATGAATAAATTTTCATGGTTTTCATTATGAAACTTTTTTGTTTTACTAAAATTATTACAAATTTTAAATAAAAAGAAACATTTTGTGATATACCAGTCACACCGTGCATCATATTGTGGTAAATATTATTCCCACTCATCAATAATCACATATGTATCAGTTTAAAAATGTTTCAAATCAATATCAATATGTTTTCTCAAATTTAAGTTATCAACTGTTCTTTTTTACTAAAATCAATGTAAATTTTAAATACATAGACAGGTTTGAATTATATTGGCCACACCATTAATTATAGTGAGTTTAATACTATTCCATTACATCACAAATTATTTATGGATATTTTTTCCAAAATTATCAAAATAGTATGAATGTGTTTCCTCGATTCTGAGTATGTCACATTTGTTTTTTCATAAAATTTCATATGAAATAGGAAATAGGGAAATTGAGTCATATATGTCACATAATGTATCATCTTGATTGGAGAGGACTTTATACATGTCATGAATTAATTATGAATCAATTTAAAAAAATACCAAGACAACTAGAGTGTGTTTTCTTAGTTTTTAGTGATTGAATTATTTTGAACTAAAATGTCAATTTGAAGTTAATAACAAATGTTTTGTAGTCATCTCATACACATAGTGCATTAGGCTATGGCGAGGATGATTCTATATATAAATAATGATGTATTGTTCCTTTTACTAAAGTATAAAAACAATCTTTTAATGACCCGTGTGTTGAACCAGGTTAAAATGTGGGGGAAATTGAACTTTTTCAATTACTGAACTGGTCATTTTTAGAATCGGGCTTCTGAACGAGGTTCTGAAGGCTTGAACCCTTATTTTTAATTTTTTGAGACATGGGAGAATGCCCGTTAAGTGTCTCGAGTGGCTCGAGGTCTTTTCGGTACGTCGTGCCGAAAGGCGTCTGGTTTTTAAGCGACAACAGAAGGAAAATGGTTAGCGCACAGTTTCCTAAACTGTGCTGCCCAAACTGTGCAGCTTAAAATAGGGAGGCAGAGGAGTCCACATGGCATGCGCATGGTTTCCCCCAAACCGTGTGACTTGCTCGTGCTGGGTTCCTTGGGTGTCCAGTAGAGGCCGCATGGTTTGGCATACCATGTGGGTCAAATCGTGCGTGGCCCTCCTTTGGGGTTATTATATGTTTTAAAATAAAATTAAAAAATAAAAACTTAAACTAAAGAGAACCTCTCCCCTCTTCCTCATAGAACCCACACGAGCCCCCTCCCCTTGGAGCTGCATGACACACTATCCTTCACGACTCCCTCCTTCGATTTTCTTCTCCAAATCTTCGTGGTAAGCATATTCTTCTCCTCTCTTCTCGTTCTTGTCTGGTTTTGGCTTCTCCCCATGCCCTAATCCCATTCGGCCGAACCCTAGGTTGGGTTAGATCTTGATTCTGTTTTCTTTCATATTCCGCTCATTCTAGGGTTGTATAGAAGGTCCCTCGGGACCTTGTTGGTGTGAGTACGACATATGTCACCTAAGGAGAGGTGGATTGCAGTGATTTCGATCTGACGGGTTGATTCCGAGTGCATTGGTGGGTTCGGGTTGGTTTCGCTTTTCTGGAGCTTAGGCAGCTCACCTGTGAAGGCATAGTTCATATGTAAAATCACATATTCCTCGTGGGGGAGCAGCGGTGGCTCTTAGTTATAAAGTTCCAAGAGCTGGAGTGGACGGATGGATCCACCGTGAAGTAGGATCCCTATACTTTCCCTTTAATTTAATGTCAAGTATTAATGAGTTATTTCTACACTGATTGAGTTTGTTAATTATGAAAGTTAGTCTCGAATAAATGCTTTTTTGAAAACAATGTGAATTATAGGAATAAGAAAAAATGGTTTCCTGCTAACAAAATTCACAATTTAATAATAAACCCCCTCAATCAGAGGTGCACTATCATCAAGATAAAAATAGTAAGTAGATTCTTATACATTCCTTCTAAACACTTGTTGTGCTTCAGCGATAATTGATGATGTCATGTTTCCTCTGAATTTTACAAAAGGGTTCAGGCATGATAGTTGTGCTCTTTTGAATGAAATGGATTAGGGTGGTAATACCATGCCTTAGGATAATGGAATAAGCATGGCTTATGTTAATGGAATGGATCTTGTAAATGGTAATTACCTAGGATGGGTAGTCCATAGAACCTCTTTATGCTTTTTGAATCCCTATATGTAATTTAAATGATATAAAAGGAATGAATAATGAATTGGGGGTTAGCCAATACCGTACATGAGTGGGTTACCTCATGTACCATATATAAATTTTATGAATATGATAAATGATGTGGTAATGATACTTGAGATGGTTTTCCTTACGTATTTTTGTATGAACGTGATTATAACCATTTACATGGATATTGGCTATATGATTGACTGTTATTGTGATATGACTTTTTAATTCTTATAAGGTAATTCCATAAGTAGTATACTATAAACATTGATGTAATGTGAGTGCGCAGATGATGATGCCACCTGGTGATGAGATACATGTTTTGATAGGAGGCAATTATACCCCATGCCAGTGTGATAGTACATTTATGGAAGGGAGGCATTCTTACCCCTTTCCAATGACATATAGTGATGAGATACGTGTTTGGATGGGAGGCAGTTATACCCCATTCCATATACTTTGAACGATTATGGATGGGAGGAATGCATACCGCATTCCAGCTTATTTTGAGTATAGGTGTGAGGCATGTCTACCACATTCCAGATGTGATCTATATACATGTATGGAAGGGAGGCATTCTTACCCCTTTCCAGTTGACCTATAGGGAAGAGAGTCATTTTTACCTCGTGCCCGCTATTCTCTATACATGTATGGAAGGGAGTCATTCTTACCCCTTTCCAGTTGACATTTGGGGACGAGAGGCATTCTTACCTCGTGCTCGGTAATCTCGATTAATGGTTGGGAGAAATTCTTACCCCACACAATCTATGATCTAAATTATTATATATATATATACATGGTAATGTGATCAAGTTACTCTACCGGAAATGAGTCGAAGCTGGTATAGCCGTTCGGTGTCCTTTGGGAACCTGGACGGGTGTTGTTTATCTATGTTGTCCTGCTTATTGAATCATGTTATACCTGCTTACTATACTAATTAATATTACAATATCTGGTTTAGGTTTGACACTGGTGGTGCCGAACTATTGAGATTTATATATCACACCTTACTCAGGCCGCCATTGCACTGGGGTACCCGAGTAGACCTTTCTTGTTTGCTGGACCAAGGATGAATTGTTGTGTTGCACATACCTAGAGATAGGATCAATGGACTGAGCGGGAGCTCGAGATGCTCAGGATTTCACCTTCAGGCCCTGCTGTTATTTCTTTATTCTTTTTCATTTTATTATGATCATGATGTAGTGTTTCTTGTTTTCACATTGTATCATTCATCATCCATGTATCGTGTAAACTTTCTTTGGCCACATCTTATGAAAAAGATCACTATTTGTCTTCTGCTGTTGTTTGTTCACTGTTTATATATTACTACTTCTACTACTAGTGTTATTTACTCAGAGATACCATTGTGAAACTCTGATAAGATGGTATAGTCTCCCCACTATCACCTCCTGAGACCCTCGCTGCTATTCGGCAGCCTCTGGAATACGGGGATATGTGCTTGAGGCCAAGTGACCTTCCAGTCCGGCCACCGGTTCAATGGTAAGTTGGGTCAGGACGTTACAAAGTGGAATTAGAGAAATTTCTTTTTTTCCGGTTTTTTTACTATTTAGTGATAGTATACGGGGATAGAATGGAGATGGAATTTGGTAATAAGATATTCCCGAGAGTAGATAACACTTGTATAGGGAAAAACCAAATTGCTTCGAATAAAATTGTTATTTTAATGATTTTGATTATTACGGTTGATTTGATTTCACCATTGGGTGACACACATGGTTTTTGTTAATACCGTTGATGCAATTGTGGGTTCTATTTCAGTTTCGACCCGATGAGACTAGGGTATTCCATCTCATGCATCATATAGGCATCTTTTAAGAAATTTCATACCATGCATTGTTCCATGCCATCTAGGATGCATTAGTTGATGCCTACTGTTGTGATAGGTTTTGTGGTAGTTATTCCTTGCTTCTGTGATATAGCATGTTACTGTGCTACTACTTTTGATAACATGCTAGGTTCATTTAATATGGATCGGTTGTTTTGACCAAATTAAATGATTGCAATTATAACGGATGCCATTTTTTAGTTGTAAGGTGTATGGGAACTTTATGGTTGGGAAAGGGTAACCTGTGTAATCAGATTTCCAAAAAGGGATGCTAATTTTTAAAATGAAAAATGAATTGAAATTGGTTTTGAATGAAGGGAGCCAAATGCCAAATTGTAAAGTGTATGGGAACTTTATAGGTTGGTAGGTGGCCACCTGTATGACTGGGTGATTGTTTTGAGCATGTCAAATTCTGAAATGTGTTTTGTTTTGTCTGTTGAGAGCCAATTTTCAACCCATGGAGTGCATGGGCACTTCATGAGATGGGAAATGGAAACCCATAATGAATGTATGAAAGGATTCTGTGTGAGATTTTTATTAGTGTGAAAGTTATTTGATTATGACCTGATGTGTTATGGATTGTGGGGACCCTCTTATGTTGCCTGTTTTGTTTTAAAAGAATTTATTATGATAAATTGTCTGAAGAGAGATCGGATGTTTAATAAATGTTTAATGGTTAAAAGGATGTTTTTTGAGACATGCCTGTTTGCTTTGAGCTGTTTGTTAAAAGTGATCAAGTGCCTAGTGATTTTTGGTTTTGAAAGGCTACTTGAAGTTTTGAATTGATTCTTTTAAAGTGATTAAAAGAAGGAACATGATTAAATATAAAGGGCTTGGAAAAGAAACCTGATGTGGTGTCCTCTGTTGAAACCTTGTGTGAGGGTAAGTTATGTCTTTCATGCGAGGGCCTTGAGACAGAACCGTAGGTGTTTTCCGTGGTTGTTTGTTTCTCTTTCGGAAAATGAATTTAATGTCAGGATTGAGCCCAATGACTTTTGTTTAGTGTGACCAAATGCTTGAGTCGACGCTTGTTTTTCTCGTGGGGCTATCCCATGGTAGTTAAGGCCCTTATAGCTTTTATGCCTTACCAGCGTTGTGAGTCTTCTGACGTTTGGTACCATTCAGGTGTCACTATCCCCTGTAGGACTTCCAATTTCTAATAACACGATTGATCAGATGGGTTTTCATGCTTCTTTTAATCTTGTTATGTGTCTGATCATCGGGTAATACAATATAGACATGCCTCGGGCATGGTTGGTTTCTTGTTGGTTGTTTGACTCCTTAAGTAATGGACTATTGGTAAGCCTTCATCTGTGTGAACGATCGTATAAGGTGAAATGACGTTCGGCTAAATCTCTTGTGCTACTATGTACGTTCTTGGGTCATCTCCATGATAGAGTGACCTGATCGTTTGAGAATCATGTTGTCCCAAGGGCCGTGATGATGTTCGGAAGAATTGGGTGGCTGAAACGTCGGTCATGTTGCTTTGGGTTTCTTGTGCATTTTGAGGTGGTGATCATGTCTTGGAGGAGCAACACACATCCGCTTAATCATTATGAACTAGTTCGCTTATGAGTAGTAGGTCTTTTATTCTTTTGGTGACTCCGATGCTTCTGAGGTGGGAATCATCGTGTCGGTTTAGTGAAGTGTGTTCATCCAGGTAGAACGAACACGTCAAGAAAGACCATTTGGGAATGGTCGGGTTTGTTTGAATGCCTTTGAGGCTTGTAGGTGTTGTTATGAATCGATGCTTTCTCGACAGCACGACTTTGATCTGGTTGTCGGTGTATGAAACCCATTTTAAGAAACATCTTTGGTCATGGAGGACTTTAGTGGTAAATCGTGAACGGTCACAGAATGCCTTGTATGGGAAAAATGCATTATGATCGGTTCAGAAATCATGATGTGTCTGTAGGTGAAGCCGAGATTCTCCTTTAGAGTCAACCTGGGGTGGTTCAACTACTATCCTTTCCCATTTTTTGGGATGACTAACTGGAATCCTTTTAAAATCCTCTTAGTGTACTCTGTTATGTGACGAGCATGTCCCCTATCTTGATTTCGTCTTGGATGCACTAAGAGAGCGTCAGTCTTACGCTGCACTAATGTTTTTGAAAGCTGTTGAGCTCTTTTGGTTGTTCTCTTTCGGCATTGCCAACGAGATGCGTTGTTTCTCTCATGGATTGATCTTAAATACATCACTTGGAGTCAGGTATGAGCTTTGGTGAATGTTCTCGTAGTAAGTGTGAGATGCCTTGGGATGAGTCATCGTTGTTCAGCTTATAAAGTGTTGGCCATTTAAGCCGGGTGTCTTCTTGAACAGTTATCTGGAGCTTCTTGACTCTTCTCATTTTGGGTTTTGATGTCGATGGGGAAATTGACTGTTAGATAATTTAAAAATCATGCTAGTTGTGTCTTTGGAATGTTTGGAGCGTGAATTTGAAATTAAATTTGAATGGTGGAGTGGTACTTTGGTTTTGACCATTTAACGTTAAAACCTAAGGTGGGAAGTACCTTTGATTGGTTTCTTGGAGAGATGATGATGAGATTGTGTCACTAGTGTGATGGGCTCGGGTAAGAGTTGTCTGGGTGTTTCGGTTGGGAAACTAGCGTTGGCTTGGGAATTGATGGCTTAGGTTTCGTGTGATTAATATGATGTTCATTGGTGCATGGGACATTTGGAAACGTAACACAATCGTTTGAACGATGCTTCATGACCCTTATAGGTAGAGTGAGGTGTGTGTTGTTCCTGATGGCATCTTCGGGATGGGAATTTCTAATGTGGGAAGGTTGTAATGACCCGCGTTTTGAACAAGGTTAAAATGTGGGGGGAATTGAACTTTTTCAATTACTAAACCAGTCATTTTTGTTCGGGCTTCAAAATGAGGTTTTGAAGGTTTGAAATCTTTTTTTAATGTTTCTGGACATGGGAGAATGCACTTTAAGTGTCCCGAGTGGCTCAAGGTGTTTCTGGTGCCTTGTGCTCGAAGGCGACAAGTTTTTAAGTGACAACAGATGTCACACAGTTGGCGCACGGTTTCCCAAACCAGGCGTCTCAAAATAGGGAGGAAGAGGAGTCCGCACGACCTGTGCATGGTTTCCCCAAACTGTGCGACTAGCCCGTGCGGGGTGCCTGGGGTGTCCAGTAGATGCCGCACGGTTTTCACATGGTTTGGAAAATCGTGTGGGTAAAATCGTGTGCATCCCTCTTTTTGGGTTTTTAGATGTTTTAAAATGAAATTAAAAAATAAAAACTTAAACTAAAGAGAACCTCTCCCCACTTCCTCACAGAACCCACACGAGCCCCCTCCCCTTGGAGCCACGTGACGTACCCGCCTTCTCAGCTCCCTCCATCGATTTTCTTCTCCGAATCGTCACAGAAATCCTTTTCTTCTCCTCTCCTCTCATTCATGTCCTTTTTTGGCTTCTCCCCATGCCCTAATCTCGTTCGGCCGAACCCTAGGTTGGGGTTAGATCATGATTCCATTTTCTTTCTTATTCCGCTTGTCCTACGGTGGTACGGAAGGTCCCTCGGGACATTGTTGGTGTGCGTACGACATCCGCCTCCGAAAGCGAGGCAGATTGCGGTGACTTCGATCCGCCGGTTTGATTCCGAGTGCGTTGGTGGGTTTGGGTTGGTTTTTCTTTGCCAGAGCTTAGGCTGCTCGCCTGTGAAGGCATAGGTCATATCTGAAATCACATATGCCTCATGGGGGAGCAGTAGTGACTATTAGTTAGAAAGCTCCAATATCCGAAGAGGACGGATGGATCCACCTTGAGGTTGGATCCCTCTCATTTCCCTTTAATTTAATGTGAAGTATTAGTTAGTTATTTCTGCACTGCATGAGTATGTTAATTATGAAAGTTAGTCTTGAATAAATTCTTCTGTTAAAACGGTGTGAATTTCAGGAATAAGATAAAAATGTTTCCTGGTAACTAAACTCGTGATTTATTATAAAACCCCTCAAGCAGAGGTGCGATGTCTTCATGATAAAAGTAGGATGTAGATCCATATTCTTGCCTGCTAAACTCTTGTTTCGCTTGGGTGATAATTGATTATGTCATGTTTCCTCTGAATTTTACTAAAGGGTTAAGGCATGAAAGTTGTGCTCTTTTAAATGAAATGGATTAGGGTGGTAAGACTATGCCCTAGGATATTGGAATAAGCATGACTTATGTAACATCCTAGGTAAATAAAGAATATATTTTTTCATATATATTAATACTTGTGAATAAAATATTAATATTACTTTAAAGGGAACGTTATGCTCGATGGCGTACCCAATACACAATAAGGAGTTTCTTTGATATCATATGTTTCAATCTAATAATAAAATAATATTATTTTAAATGGTTGTTAACGCCTAGCCATTGTAATGCCGGGAATGAAAAAAACTAACTAGAAAATGATTATATATGTTTGTCAAATATTTTTATATTTATCCAATAAATTTTAGATGCTTAAAATGAAAATGGATCCAATTTTAAGAATAAATACTCGTATAATTTTAAAAGATTATTTTCACCACCTCTTGATGGCGAACCCTTTTTTTAAATCTAATTTTTTACATTTATATTTTATATTTGACAAAATAAAATCCTTCCTTATAATTGGAACATTTAAATTCACTTCGGTTTTTGTTTTGGTATTTTTCTGACAATGCTCATTTTTTAATGAATACTGGAAAATAATGCATTTTACTTCAAAACTGGTTTTTCATCTAATTTATTTATATGGTCTGATTATATTATTAATTGGTTCTAAATTGTAATCAAAATATATTTTTACCATTTAATCCAATTGTGTTCATTTTAATTCATTTCACTTTGAAATTGGACATAAAGAAGTGTCAATCTTTTAATAGATATTGTTTCTTAAAAACACGCTATTTGTTGTGACAACGGTAAATGATTATAAAATTAATTAATTCAACTTCTATGTTTTTAATTTTGTAAAATTGATATCATTTTTGAATTTGTAATATCAAATATATCTTATGGTGAATATTTGGTATATTTTTGACAAATGTTCATTTTCAATGAATAGTGAAAAATAATGCATTTTAATTCAAAACTACTTTTTCATCCAAATTATTTATATAGTTTGATAGTCATTTTAGTTGGTTTTAAGGTGTAATTTAATTATATTTTTATAATTTAATACAATGTTGGTCATTGGATGTAATTTCAATTTTAAATTGAATGTAAAAACAAATCAATCTTTTGATAGATTTTAATTCTTAAAAACCCATCTTTGGTTTTGACAAAAGGAATTATTTTAAATTAATTACTGCAATTATTGTGTTTGGAATTTGATAAAATGGATTCCATATTTGGAATCAGAAGGTCCAAATTATGTAATTAAGAAGCTTTTGTTTTTGGACATTATGAATAGTAATGACGGTAATTATCTTTAATTATCGTGATTAATTAGTAATCCGGTCATTAAGGGCAATAAAATAATATCATAATAATATAAAATTACCCCAAAATGTGTCCTAATGATATTTTTTGTGTCATGTACGAACATGGTATTCCTAGTACCAATCGTTGGGACCCCATGGAATCAATTTTGGGTGATAGTGACACTTTATCATTTTATGTTTTTTAAAAGGAAAGTATAACCAATGTTTGTATTACCCAAGTAAAACAATTTTAGTTTTGTTTGTGTAAATGATCTCTTAGACTATAAATATTCATTATAAAGATATGAATATTTCAAACGTCATAGTATTTTTTTACAATTTTTAGACATTAAATAAACTAATTTATTTATGACACCATGATGATGCAGTGATTACCTCATTAATGTATGATTTAAATAAAATGAAACGATAATGTAAAATCTAAGACATACAATAGTCAAAAACCTATTGGATGGGTGGATTTCGAAACCATATCACCTTATCCTCGAAATATATCATTGTGGGACCTTTAAAATCCGAAACTCATTTTATAATAAAGTAACATTTTATAACATTCCAAGAGTGCGCCTCCTTCCTCTTATAAAAGCCCACACCTCTACCAGCTTACCCACACCAATCAAGCCATTGGATCGGCCAAAATATTCTAATTTCATCTATCTACATCCCTATATTCCTCATATAAGCCTTACCTTAGGCAGAAAGCTCTTCAAGAAACCCTTTTTGTTCAAACCAAGAGGAGTTACCCGATTTAAAGGTAATGTCTTCTCTTATGTTCAATTGTTTTATTTTTCTTCTCCAACCCCTAAACTATTTTTATTCCTTTATTTTATAACAAAACCAGTATTTTCAATATACTAGGATGTTGTTATGAGAATGATTCGAGCTAAAGTTACACACACCTACGTCTAATGGTTAATGAACATGTTGTTTCTGGGGATGGCGAATTACTGCCTCACGAAACGATGATTGTTCAATATTCTTTTAACACCTTTAATAGTGGCCATTATGATGTAACTATATTTATTTATGATATATATTATATTTATTTCCTCTCTATGATTCTGTATTTTACATTTAAAACATACCTTTATGCTTTTCATGTTATGCAAATGCGATAATTTCATTTGAGGAAGTGTGGACTACCGCCCCCTCAAGTGATGTGACTCGTTCATGCAATACATGGAATGTATAAATAATAAAATTAATGAACTAATGTGACCTATATAACATATATATTATACTGGAATTTTAATATATATATATATCTTATTTTGTTTTAATTCCATTAATGTGAAAAAGAAATGAAAGTAACATTCATGCGTACGTATGGCCTACCATCTCCATGAATGGTGAATTCCATTTTTTATCTCCAAATGTTATGGAATAGTATAAAATGAATATATACTAGATATATATATGATATTTAAATCATTAATACTATTCTGGATATGGTGTAATCATAACTATAAGGACAATTCTTTTCAAACAAGTTCATTTTCGACTCATGTACCGAACATCGAGAAAAACGTCTGATATGAACTCACATAAATAACTAATTATTATAACATTATAGTAAGTGATATGATTTTAATAATGAAATTTAAAGTAGGTCATTAAGCAATTACTAATTTACCAAATTTTATTAGTCAGTAATATAAAGAAATGAACAGGACAAGTCAGACTTGGGGTAAGGGATCCGACCTCTCTCTTTCTTTTCAAGTAATCTCTTTTATGTCACTTCTTTTATGATAAATGTTATTATGTTGGAGAATGTTATTTTATATTCAACATACTGTAATCTGTATTTTTATATGATGAGAGACCCCCTCTTACTCTCATCAATTCATTTTAAGTGTTTTTAAGTGGCGTCATTAGGCTGCCGAGTTTTCGTAAGGGATTTTTCATCTCACTTTTATTCCCGTGAGATTTATGCTACATTTTACACTATTTACTTTGAGTGGTATATATATTTACAATTATTCTAATATTTATGTAATATAAATTAATTTATGGGTATTTACATCTTCATTATATAACCCTCCTTCCATGGGGTGTACGTTTCGAAAGTTACCCAAATCGGTAAGGGAACCCTTCACCCTCCTCATTTTAAAAGACTTCTTTTTGTTAGGTCTTTTAATCATATTATGATGGGATGTGTTCTTATATATCCTTATTGATCTATTTGTTATTTCAAAGTGATGAGATACCCATTTTTATCTCACATCATCTCAATTATGAATTCTAAAGTGACACCGTTAGGCTGTCGAATTTCCGTAAGGGAACTTCATAACCCAATTTCAATTGTTTGGGTTAATCCTCTACTTCTTGATTTTATTATGCCAAGATTATGTGTGGAATATATATGGTGTAATTTCCACAAACCGTTCTGTGGATATAATATTTCTACACACAATCATCTCATTGATAAATTCTTACAGCATTTATACGAACTTGTATGGGATATCATAAGTCAATCTCATTTCATTGAGTTAAATATCTATGTCATTGGTTTTGTTTTTACAAGAGTATGTGTGAATTTCCGGTGATTGTTTTACATAGGATATCCACTTATATTTTGTGTATTTATACTTTTCACCCTTAATTATGTCATTGATTTATCCTTGCACAAATGACATGATCTTTGAATGTGATTACGTCTCAATTTCTCTTCCTTGAGACACTTCTTGATGATATGGACTTTTATTCTTTTTTAAAGTGTATATACAACCCCTTTTACATTCCATATCAATATTATGTTTATACTCAAGTCATTTAAATGTTTTTAAAATGGTTTACTTTCATGTGGATTATAATTTAAATGTTCAAAATGGAAAAGGGCTCTTTTATTAAAACATTATTTTAAATGGTTTTAACTATTTATTCTCTTAAACATTTATCATCCATGTCAATGATTTTAAAATTGTTTTAAGTGTTTATTTATATGGACATGAATATTTGAAAACCTTTTCAAAAGTTTCTAAGTGGTATGATACACTTTGATTCTAAAATATCTTTTAAATGTCGTCTTTTAATATTTTCAATCTATAAAGGGATATCTATCTCATAGAGTTTTAATGATTTTTGTAGATGTTTTTGTTTATTTTAATATCATGATGTGATCTATTATGATTGAAATGTGGAAATTTAATGTTTCATTTAATGCATGTTTTAAGTGTTATGATTATGTTATGGTTCTTGGTAAATGTTTATGAAATCGGGTGGTTTCGTGATAAAGTAAGGGCGGGTGAGCCCGAGATAACTGTCCAATGCATTAGGTAACACGATGGAGTTAAACACTAAGATTCCTCCGAAGAGATTTAGGGAATATACAATGATGGGTATTCCAAATGTAACCATGAGGGTTACTCCATACGTAAGAATGTTATGAATGCCTCAAGTTACCTTTACGTCTTACGATTTCTATGAGTTATTAATAAATCATATAATTTCATATGGTTTGTTAAAGTGATTATGTTTTAAGAGTAAATTATGATTTCATTGATTCTTATGTATACATGGACTAATGTTTTCGTTCAATATTTTTTATATCCCTTACTGATCTTTTTATGCTCATCCAATGTTTTTGAAATGTTTTCCCCCGGACTTGAAGATGAATAGGGTCAAGGATGGGATCAAGTAAAGGCAAGCTATCTAAAACATGGAACTAGAGATGTTTATTTTTAAGAGTTTTTGTTTTATGATGGAAACTGAGTAGAAGTGTCTACTTTATTATCTTGTGAGATGTAATAGTTATGTCATAATTCTCTAAAACTCTAAACCTGAAAAGATCCTCAATGTGAATTATTCATTTAATTCAAGATTAAGTAATGTTATAAGGCTGGGTCCTTATAGTTGGTATCAGAGGTCGGTTTAGATAACTTTAGAGGTTATGGTGTTCTCTAAGCATACGTGACATTACCACAATGGTTAGGATTTCAGAAAGAGTCATAGTTTTAGATAAAATGAATGAGTAAGTATATCTTAGTGTTCAACTTCCCCATTAGTACATGATAATTTTGTTGATATACTCACACAGACATTCTTGGTTTTAGTAAATGGATGGATCTAGAAGGCACCAAAGGGACAATGGGTTTGAAGGAAACAATGGTGGTTCTCTGATTAAGAGACTGGATGAAATGGGGGATTCAATGAAGAATCTCGTGGTTATTCTAAACCAACTATCAAGGATTCGTGATTAACAACTTGAACCATGGAGAGTTCTCTGATGCATCATGTACGAGAGAACCAACTCGATGTGGAAGTTCAGGTAATAATTATAATGGTAACCATTAGGGTCTATATGATCCTTAGTTTTGAGGTAATTATGGGTTACGATATGATGGAAGATGAAATGCATGAGGTAAAATTGAGGTTAAATTTTTTTATGGTTATTTTTGAATATTTTATCTCTTTTTGGGGAATGTTTTAATAATTATATAGTTTTGGATAAAGGACAACACACAAACTGTGTGACAACCCATCGTGTCGGAAAAATATGTGGGAATCGAACCCACAACGAAAGTGCGACTGGTATTTATCACCTACCACTGGACTATGTGAAGTCCCTAGTTAGTATAACTAATTTTTTTATTTAGTTTGATGATCTTATGAATCAGGAAGAAGTTTATTTTGGGTTATCAATGGAATTGATTAGCCTATCATGAAGGATATGTGATTAGGTTAATTACTTTTCAATATGAAACATTAAGAGCAACTGATGTTATTTGGAGAGAAATGTTAATTTTTACCATGCAAGACTATGTGATTAAATCCTTCAAATATTTGGGTTTCAATCTTAGGTTGGTTTACATTGAATAATTTTATGGAAAAATTGTTTATCGAATGGTCTTCATTGAACTTTGGGTTTTGTTGGAAAACTTTTGGAGATTAAGAATAGATTTTCATTTTATAAAGGATTACCCTTTTGTGGATTATCTGATGTTGTTCTAACAATTAAGATATTATTAAGGTCTAAAGACATGGGAAATATATTGATTATCTTATTTGGATTATGTGATTCCCTCGATGTTTTTTTAGCGCTCTTAATGTGAACAAGTCATACTCAATACTCGTCTATTGGAGAAAATTTGACTTTGTGTAAGAAATCTAGTAAGAGATGAAAGTATAAATGAAAATTAACTATGTTTACTTAGGATTTAGTTAAGCTCATAAATAAATTCCTCAATGAAAAGTAACATAAAACAAAAATGTTTTCCGTTAACTTTTCCTACCGGGGAATCAAATACCATTTAACCTATCACAAATTTGTGATTTTCTTGTGGTTAAATTTCTCCTAATCATGTTTTCGATCACTCTCCATCAAAACATGACCCTTTTTTTCTCTTCCATGTACATGTTTTCCTACATGGAATCGTAGTATGGGTTAACTCGGGAGACCTTTGTACTTCCCTTTCTTTCTTTTAATGTGATAGTTTAATTTACTCCTTTTCTGATGTGGGGCTTTCAATGAAGTTTCCAATCCCAATTTTAAAATTGTGAGGACACAATTTCCAAAAGGGGGGAAGGATGTAACTTCCCAGGTAAATAAAGAATATTTCTTTTTCATATTTATTAATACTTGTGAATAAAATATTAATATTACTTTAAATGGAACGATATGCTCGATGGCGTACCCAATACACAACAATTAGTTTCTTTGAAATCTTACGTTGCACTCTAATAATAAAACATTATTATTTTAAATGGTAGTTAATGCCTAGTAATTGTAATGGAGGGAATGAACAGAACTAACTACAAAATTATTATATATGTTTTTCAAATATTTTTACATTTATCCGATATATTTTAGAGTCTTAAAATGCAAATGGATCTAATTTTAAGAATAAATACTCTTATAATTTTCAAAGATTGTTTTAACCGCCTCTTGATAGAGAACCCTTTTTTTAAATCTACTTTTTGTCACTTTTATATTTTATATTTGACTTAATAAAATCATTCCTTATAATTTGGACATTGAAATTTACTTTGGATAAATTTTTGGTATTTTTCTGACAATGTTCATTTTTTAATGAATAGTGGAAAATACTGCATTTTACTTCAAAACTGCTTTTTCATCTAATTTATTTATATGGTTTGACTATATTTTTAATTGGTTTTAATTTGTAATCAAAATATATTTTTACCACTTAATCCAATTTTGGTCATTTAAATTAATTTTACTTTGAAATTGGACATAAACAAGTGTAAATATTTTAATAGATATTGTTTCTTAAAAACACGCTATTTTTTGTGACAGCGGGAATTGATTATAAAATTAATTTATGTGACTTATATGTTTTGAATTTGGTAAAATTGATATCATTTTTGAATTTTTAATATCAAATATAGCTTAGGGTGAATTTTTGGTATATTTCTGACAAGTGTGCATTTTCAATGAATAGTGAAAAATAATGCATTTTAATTCAAAACTGCTTTTTCATCCAAATTACTTATATAGTTTGATTTTCATTTTAATTGGGTTTAAGGTGTAATTTAATTATATTTTTATCATTTAATACAATTTTGTTTTTCATTTTATGTAATTTCACTTTTAACATGAATGTAAAAACAAATCAATCTTTTGATAGATTTTACTTCTTAAAAACCAATCTTTGGTTTTGACAATGGGAATTATTTTAAATTAATTACTACACATTTATTGTTTGTAATTTGATAAAATGGATTCCATATTTGGAATCAGAAGGTCCAAAATATGTAATTAATATGCTTTTGTTTTTGGACATTATGAATAGTAATGACGGTAATTATCTTTAATTATCGTGATTAATTAGTAATCCAGTAGTTAAGGGTAATAAAATAATATCATAATAATATAAAATGACCCAAACATGTTTCCTAATTATACTGGTTGTGTCATGGACGACCATTTGATGCCTAGTTCAATACTTTGGGACCCCATGGAATCACTTTTGGATGATAGTGACACTTTATCATTTTATGTTTTTTAAAAGGAAAGTATAACCAATGTACGTATCACCCAAGTAAAACGATTTTAGTTTTGTCTCTGTAAATGATCTCTTAGATGATATATATTCATTATAAATCTAATAATATTTCTTATATCATAGTATTTTTTTATAATTTTTAGAAATTAAATAAATTAATTTATTTTTCACACCACGATGATGTCGCGATTGCCTCATTAATGGACGATTTAAATAAAAAGAAAAGATAATGAAAAATCTAAGTCTTACCGTAGTCAAAAACCTATTGTATGGTTGGATTTAAAAAACTTATCACATTTTCCTTGAAATATATCATTGTGGGACCTTTAAAATTGGAAGCTCATTTTATAATAATGTAACATTTTATAACATTCCAAGAGTGCCCCTCCTCCCTCTTATAAAAGGCCCCCACCTCTACCACCTTACCCACACCTATAAAGCCATTGGACAGGACAAAATCTTCTCATTTCATCTCTCCACATCCCTCTATTCATCATATAAGCCTTACCTTGGGCAGAAATCTCTTCAAGAAATCCTTTTTGTTCAACCAAAGAGGAGTTACCCGATTTAAAGGTAATGTCTTCTCTTATGTTCAATTGTTTTATTTTGCTTCTCCAACCCCCTAAACTATTATTATTCCTTTATTTTGTAAAAAACCAGTATCTTAAATATACTAGGTTGTTTTTATGAGAACTATTTGAGCAAAACTTACACACAACTCCATTTAATGGTTAAAGAACATATTGTTTCTATGGATGGCGAATTACTGCCTCGCGAAACGATTATTGTTCAATCTTCTCTTAACACCTTTCATGGTGGCCATTTTGATGGAAGTATATTTATTTATGATATATATTATATTTATTTCCTCTCTATGGTTCTGTATATTACATTTATAACAAACCTTTATGCTTTTCATGTTGTGCAAATGCGATAATTTCATTTGAGGAAGTGTAGACTACCGCCCCTCATGTGATGTGACTCATTCATGCAATACTTGGAATGTATAAACAATAAAAGTAATGAACTAATGTGACCTATATAACATATATATTATACTGGAATTATAATATTTATATATATCTGATTTAGTTTTAATTCCATTAATGTGACAAAGAAATAAAAGTAGCGTTCATGCGTACGTACGGCCTACCGTCTCCAAGAACGGTGCATTCAATTTTTTATCTCCAAATGTTATTTAATTGTATAAAATGAATATATACCATATATATATATGATATTTAAATCATTAATACTATTCTGTATATGTTTTAATTATAACTATAAGGACAATTCTTTTCAAACAAGTTCATTTTTGACTCATGTACCGAACATCGACAAAAAGGCCTGATATGAACTCACATAATTAACTAATTATTATAAAATTATAATATGTGATATGAATGGAATAATAATCTTTAAATGAGTTTCTTAATCAATTAGTA
The DNA here is from genome assembly GCA_963277665.1 of Viscum album. NCBI lineage: Eukaryota > Viridiplantae > Streptophyta > Magnoliopsida > Santalales > Viscaceae > Viscum > Viscum album. Next base: position 1,989,749,712 of record OY728126.1, on the reverse strand, counting down.
ATTTTCCAAAGTTTATTATTCAGGAATATAAATAAACGAACAAGACAATTCAGACATGAGGTAACAGATTCGACCTCTCTCTTTATATTCAAGTAATCTCTTTTATGTCACTTATTTTATGCTCCATGTTCTTATGTTGGAGCATGTTATTTTATAATCACCATACTTTAATCTATATTTTCATATGATGAGATACCCCCTCTTACTCTGATCAATTCATTTTACGAATTTTTAAGTGGCGTCGTTAGGCTGCCGAGTTTTCGTAAGGGATTTTTCATCTCACTTTTTTTCCCATGAGATTTATGCTACATTTGCCACTATTTACATTGAGTGGTATATTAAATTCCCATTATTCTACTATTTATGTAATATAATTTAATTTATGGGTATTTACATCTTCATTGTATGACCCTCCTTCCATGGGGTGTACATTTCAAATGTTATCCAAATCGGTAAGGGAACCTTTCACCCTCCTCATTTTAAAAAACTTATTACTGTTAGGTCTTTTAATCATATTATGATGGGATATGTTATTATATATCCTTATTTCTATAAATGTTATGTCCAAGTGATGATATACCCCATTTTTTCTCTCATCCTATCATTTTATAAATTCTAAAGTGACGTCGTTAGGCTGTCAAATTTCTGTAAGGGAACTTCTTAACCCACTTTCAGTTCTTTGGGTTAAACCTCTACTTCTTGATTTTATTATGCCAATATTATGTGTGGAATATATATTTTGTAATTTGCACAAACCATTGTGTGGATATACTATTTATACACATAATCATCTCATTGATAAATTCTTACATCATTTATACGAACTTGTATGGTAAATCATAACTCAATCTCATTTCATTGAGTTAAATATCTATGTCATTGGTTTTATTTTTCCAAGAGTTTGTGTGAAAGACCTATGATTGTTTTACACATGATATACACTTATATTGGGTTTATTTACACCTGTCACACTTAATTATGTCATTGATTTATCATTGCATTAATGACATGATATTTGAATGGGATTACGTCTCAATTTCTCTTCCTTGAGACACTTCTTGATGATATGGACTTTTATTCTTTTTAAAATGTATATACAGCCCATTTGACATTCCATATCAATATTATGTCTATAGTCAAGTCATTTAATTTTTTTTAAAATGGTCTACTTTCATGTGGCTTATAATTATAATGTTCAAAATGGAAAAGGACACTTTTATTAAAACATTGTTTTAAATGGTTTTAAAGATATATTCTCTTGAAAATTTATCATCCATGTCCATGCTTTAAAAATTGTTTTAAAGATTTATTAATATGGACAAGAATTTTTAAAATCCTTTCCAATGTTTCGAAGTGGCATGGGACACTTTGATTCTAAAATATCTTATAAATTTCTTCTTTTAATATTTCCAAAGTATAAAGGGATATTTCTATCATAGAGTTTTAATGATTTTAGTATATGTTTTTATTTATGTTAATATTATGATGTGATCTATTGTGATTGAAATGTGGAATTTTTATGTTTCTTTTAATGCATGTTTTAAGTGATATTATTATGTTATGGTTCATGGGCAACATTTATGAAATCGGGTGGTTCCATGATAAACTAATGGCGGGTGAGCCTGAGATAGCTCTTCAATGCATTGGGTAACGCGAAGAAGATAAACGCTAAGGTTTCTTCGAAAAGATTTAGGGAATATACTATGATGTGAATTCCAAATGTAATCACGAGGGTTACTCCCTACGTAAGAATGTTATGAATGCCTCAAGTTACCTTTATGTCTGACGATTTCTATGAGTTATTCACAAATATTATGATTTCATTAGGTTTGTTAAAGTTATTATGTTTTAAGAGTAAAGTATGATTTCATTGATTCTTATGTATACATGGACTAATGTTTTCTTTCCATATTTTTTATATCCCTTACTAAGCTTTTTATGCCCATCCCAAGTTTTTGACATTTTTTCCAAATTACTTAAAGATGAATAGGGTCAAGGATGTGATCAAGGAAAGACAAGATGTCTAAAAAATGGAAGTAGACATGTTTGTTTTTAAGTGTTTTTGTTTTATGATGGAAATTTAGTAGAAGTGTCTACTTTGTTATCTTGTGAGATGTAATAGTCATGTCCTATTTCTCTAAAACTCTAAACCTAAAAAGATCTTCAATGTGAACTATTCATTTAATTCAAGATTAAGTAATGTTTTAAGGCTGGGTCCTTATAGATTTTGTTAATGGAATTGATATAGTGATTGGGACATACCTTAGAGGGGTAGTCCATAACACATATTTATGCTTTGTAAATCCCTATATGTCCTTGAAATGATATAAAAGAACAATTAATCAATTGGGGTTTAGCCAATACCGTACATGAGTGGGTTTGCTGATGTACCTTATATAAAAGTGATGAATATGATAAATGATGTGGTAGTGATACTTGAGATGGTTTGCCTTATGTATTTTTTTGTGAACGTGATTATAAACATTTATGTGGATATGGGCTATAAGATTTATTATGATTGTGATATGAGTTTTGAATGCTTATGAGGTAATTCCATAAGTAGTATACTATAAACATGGTTGTAATGTGAGTGTGCACATGTTGATGCCACCTGGTGGTGAGATACATGTTTGGATGGGAGGCAGTTATACCCCATGCCAGTGTGATAGTACATGTATGGATGAGAGGCATTCTCACCCCTTTCCAGTGACTTCTAGTGATGAGATACATGTTTGGATGGGAGGCAGTTATACCCCATGCAAGCTACATTGAACGATTATATATGGGAGGCATGCATACCCCATACCAACTTATTTTGAGTATGGGTGGGAGGTATGTCTACCCCATGCCAGATGTGATCTATTTACGTGTATGGAAGGGAGGAATTATTACCCCTTCCAGTTGACCTATAGGGACGATAGGCATTCTTACCTCGTTCCCACTATTATGTATATGTGTAAAGAAGGGAGGAATTCCTACCCCTTGCCAGTTGACCTTTGGGGATGAGAGGCATTCTTACCTCATGCCCGCTAATATGGATTAATGGGTGGGAGTATTTCTTACCACACACCATATATGATCTAAATGATTATATATATATATATAGTGATATGATCAGGTTACTTTACTGGAAATGAGCCAAAGCAGGTATAACCGTCGCGTGTCCTTAGGGAACTTGGACATGTGTTGTTAATCTATGTTGTCCTAATTATTGAATCATATTATACCTTCTTACTATTATAATTAATATAACACTATCTGGTTTAGGTTTGACACCGGTGGTGCCGGCCTTCTGAGATTTATATCTCACACCCTACTCAGACCTCCATTGCACTTGGGTACCCGAGTAGACCTTTCTTGTTTGTAGGACCTAGGTTGAATTTTTGTGTTGCACGTACCTAGAGATAGGAGAAAAGGACCGAGCGGGAGCTCGGGATGCTCATGAGATCACCATCAGGCCTTGCTGTCTTTTCTCTATTTGTTTGCATTGTATTGTGAGCATGATGTATTGTTTCTTGTTTTCACCTTGTATCATTAATCATCCCTGCATCATGTAAACTATCTTTGGACACCTCTTATAAAAAAGATCACTATTTGTCTTCTACTGCTGTTTGTTCATTGTTTATCTATTACTGCTTATTCTACTAGTGTTATTTACTCTGAGATACCATTTTAAACTATGATAAGAGGGTATTGTCTTCCCACTATCACCTCTAGAGACCCTCACTACTAGTCAGCAGCCTCTGGCATACGGGGAGACTCACTTGAGGCCATGTGACCTATTGGTCCGGCCATTGGTTCGATGGTAAGCCAGGCCAAAATGTTTCAAATCTGAATGAATTTTCTCTTTTTTCTATATGTCACATTTTTTTACTAAAATTAATGCCAAATTAAAATAAAAAGAAAATTTTTTTATACAAGTCACACCATGAATTAGATTGAGGTGGTTTTTATTAATACATGTTATAAATTACTTATGAATTATTTTAATAATTTATCAAAAAAATTTGAATTTTATTTCCTGGGTGTTCAATATTTCACGTCTTCTTTTTAAAAAAAATAATTTAAATTTTAAATAAATATACCGAGTTGGAATTATAATGGTCACACCACTCATCATATTGAGGTGGGGTTTATTATTACCCATCATAAATGACATATAATTTTTTTCCTAATATACCAATATAATATGAATTATTTTTATCTGTTTTCTATATGTCACTTATTATTTTTACTGAAATGTCTTTTTAAAATGGAAACATGCTCTATGAGTCATATTTTTCACATGATGTGTTAGTTTTATGTGATACAACATCCTACATGTCTTAAATTTCTTAGGAATTATTTTCCTAAATTATCAAGTCAATTATAGTTTGTTTGGTTGGTTTTTAGTGTGTGATACATGTTTTGACCTCAAATAACAATTCTAAACAGATATTGAACAGTTTGAGTCATACAGATTTTATTGTGAAATATATTAATGTACAATTGATTCCAACTCCTCAAAATGGATCATTTCCAAAATTATTCGAACAATTCAAAAAAAAATATTGTTCTTAAAAATGTCACTAGTTCTTTTTACTAAAATTGAAGTCAATTTTTTTTTTAAAAAAAAGACACAATTTATGTCTTATCAGTCAAACCAGACATCAGATTGTGGTGAGGTGGATTCATAAACCACAAAAATGGACATCTTAATTGTTTTACTAAGGTATAAAAATAATATGATGATGATTGGTTTTCATTATATCAGTTTTCATTTTACAAAAATTAATGTCATTTAAAAAAATCATCATTATAAGTCATATTGGTCACATCGTGTGTCATATTGTGGTGAAATTGAATCCTACACATCAAAAATTAAATATGGATTATTTTCCTTTATTATTAATATAATTTTAATTTTTTTTCTTGATTTTACATATGTAACAGTTTCTTCTTACTAATATTAATGTCACTTTTAAAAAAAGACACACTAGAAGTCATATCAGTCACATCATGTGTTAGAATTCGTTTTAGTTGATTCATACACATCACAAATGAGTTATGGATCATTTTCATAATGTATCCGAACAATACAATTGGGTTTTCTTGGTTTTGTGTTTATCAGTATACTTTTTTAATAAAATTAATGACAATTTTAATTAAAAAGGTGTACCTGGAGTCCTACCAGTAACACTGTTCCATTGCCTTTATTTATCGAACTACTAACACTACATATTGAGTTGATGTCCTTATTTGAAAAACAATCCTCTACCCCTATATTTCTCATCACCAGGAATGGGTTTTCAGCTTAGAATATTATCTCAATATGGAGTGTTGGTTGTTCAATGATGAAATGTAAAGGAAAATGGGGTGACATTGGTAGAAAAGAACAAATTATTTCTTTTGTTTCTTGTTGCAGATAGTTGAAATGAAAATATTACATCCCAAAATATCTTAGAAAAAAATTAATAAGTATTAGATAAAAATGACACTGAATTCATCTTATAAATAGTAGATAAAATGATGAAAAAATTAATTAAATAAGTATAAATAATTAAAATTTTCATGATGGTTTTATAAATTTTTTTATCCATTTTCTTGTTGTAATTAACTGAATTACATCCTTGATTTATAATAATTCATGTTAATGAGAAGCTTATCATAAACCACCCCAAATTGAACAAAATAATACACCTGTATAAGAAGATAATTTTTTTTTAGTAATACTAAATAGATATAAATTAATCATATGTATGAAACAATACATTAACTCTAATAACATTGATTTTATTGTGAAAACATTAAGACGACCTATATGATTGAGAAGAGGAAGCATCATTTCACTTTATATAAGGGTGATTGAGGGAACTTGACCGATATTGATAAATATCAATACTAAAAGGGTCAGAAGTTTTTGAGGTAGAAGAAGTATGTGGATACTATGTTGAAGAAAAAAAAGAATGATGGCTATAAATTTTATGAAGTAAATTAACTATGAAAATTTTACTTACCAAAATATGTCTGAAAAACTAAATAATAATTTGATAAAAATGATAAGGAAATTAACTGAAAAATTGTATATAAAATGGTGAAAAATAATTAAATAATTAATAAAAATTCCCCATCTCATGATGGTTATATATAATCGTCACCCATTTCATTGTTGTTGTTATCCTAGTTGCATCCTCGAAGTCTAATATCTCACGAGCATGAGAATCTTTGAACAAACCACCCCAACTAGAACAAAATAATTTACCTATAAAAGAAAATAACTCTTATTTGAGTTATATTGAAAAGATTTTAATTAAACATATATATAAAGCTATCCATTACTTTTTTGGAAGTCATGTCTTAAGGATATATGTGTATATGTTTTCATCAGGCATGTTGCTCATTCATTTCAAAACAAATCTATGAAATCTATTGAATATGAGAATTTTTTCTTATCATAGTAATAGTGGGAAAATATATGTACATAAAGGATTAATAAATATTTTAAATGAAATAATAATTATCGTCAAAAATACCTCTTTGAGGGAGCTATTTTTTAAATATAATATGAACAATCTCATAAATTTATATACATAATAACAACAATCATTTCCATTTGTTTGTTTCAAACACTATAGAAACAATTAGAAAAATAAATAAATTGTATAGATATGTGTTTTTATAGTGAATTATTATTATATATACCATGATACTTTTCCACTTGTAGACCTTTTTATTATACTTGTTCACATGGGATTTCCTCATGTAATGATTTACATGATATTTAAACACCACCCTATCATAACATATTTCTTATTAAAATATAATATAAACTATAAAACCAGATATTTAGTTGTAAAATTTTGGATGTGGTGTATTAAAAATAGTTAAATTTCACCATGTGTGGTCATTTTTTTGGGTATCCATGTAGTGAATCATGGAAATAAGTCAGTAGAGTATCCAAATTGACAACAATAAACTTCTATTGTTTCTTAAATCCAAAAAAAGGAATTAGTAAAGATAGAAATGAAAATATATTTCATATTATTAAATTGTAGATTTTTACCCCTACAACGTTTTTATTAAGAAGATTCTATTGTCCATAAGTTTTCATTCAAATGATTTGGTAGGTTTTTTCAATATTTCATTCAAATTTTTTATTATATTATTGTTTGTCCTATAGAAGTGACAAGAGGTCTCATGAGTAAAAATTAATGTTCATGGAGAAATCTGTTCAATTGGTATTAATATATATTTATAAAAACAATATGAAATGTATTAAGTAGTAATTCACATTTTATATCAGCTATTTGGAAAAAAAATTGTTAAAACACACCTCATGTATACATTTACAATTGAGACTCCTAGTCAATAATAGTTGAGGATTTCATTTATACTATCAACAACGATTAATTCTGTAACTTCTTCTCCATACATTTGTTCTTAAAAAACAATGTGATTGCTACTACTTAATAACTTTGTATCCAAATCAAAATTCAATGATAGTAAATGTGGATATTGATCGAGTTTGGTAAAAGTGATTTTTGAAGATCTTGTCGATATGTTGTTTGATCATTTAGATGGTTTTGATTAAATATTTCGTTTCACCCCTTCCCTTTTTTCATAAATAATAAAATTCATCGGTTAAGAACTTTTTACATTAATTGTTAATGTTTTAGTGTGAAAAATAAATTTTAAGTGAATAAATCATTGTCAAAATGGATTTTACAGGAACTGAAAACCATGTTATGGATGTTCTAATAACTTGTTTGACCATATTACAATCTGCATAATTAAGTGGAACATGTATCTTTTAACTCGACTCATGAGCTATTGTAATCCCCACTCTCACATGGCCTATATGAAATTTTCTATTGTGTAGACTATATTCTTGAATATTGAACATAGTATCTCTCACAGCAATGTGATGGGTGGGTGTTGGTAGATATAAATCACATTCATTTTCACCCTTTATAATTTCAGTATAATAATGTTATTAGTGTATTTATGATTCAAATTTCATGGAAACAATTATGAGAATAATTTTTACCTCACCTAGGATAGATTTTTAAGTGGAATGGTTCGATTCAAAGCAGGAATGGGGTTGGGTGGGATCATCTGGCAGTTTTTTTATTGAGTTGACTCTTCTCTTGTCTTACCACAAATAAATTTCTAAAAAATCATACTGCCAATTGTATTTTAAATCATGGGAAGCTAATATTTCATTTGTATCATACATTTCTTTATATTTATCCTCTTGTTGTTTTCTTTTCATAAAATATGTTTGGGGTGTTACCCCAAAACCCGCACATCTGACATGACCATGTTCTCCCAGCAACATCAAGGACTTAAATAGTAGTTTTTCATCTTGTATAGGTGTTGATGATTTCTATGTTTAAGTATAATATAAAATATATTGAAATATGTAACCATTTTTATGGAATGATTATTTAATCAATAAAAAATTACAATGTCATAATTTCAAATGTCTTCCACACTTTTTGTTTGTTTAAATATATTAGTATCCCATTTTACTTATGAGTGACTCATTCCATATCACATGACATGGGATGGAAGTTTTTTTAGATTTGGATTCATAAATATACATATAAATTGAGGTACATAATTTTGTTTTTGTTCATGTCACATAGAATCAATAATATATATTTAAAATACACACCCTTTCTCTCAAGTGAAGCATAACCTATCATTACATTACAAAAAGGTTATATTCATTTTACTAAAAATACCTTATTTTAAGCACTCAGATGATGTTTCATAAATAAAAAAATCATCATTCAATATGATGAATACATGTAATTTAAAATAATGTATTAGAATCCACAATGTCCCTAAAATGAAATCTCAACACGGGGGATAATGAATGCATCCCACATTTCTTGGATTATCAAATTTACAATCCTAAGTGGTGGGTGCATGTTTATTTTCCCTTCAATATAAATAAGATGAAATATTGTAAAAATTGTGAAAAATAATCTATGAATACTTCCAGAAAAAATTAGTACATATTTCTATTGGGTGGCATCTACTATTAATTCAATCTACACGGGATGATGAAGACCATGTTAATGTTTTGTTATTTTATATTTTAGTAAAATAAATAAACAATATCATAATGTTACAATAATATCTTCCTAATCCAGATCCTTAAGTGTGGGAACAATATAGTTCCATTAATGTACATCAATTAGCACACAATATCACGTTAAGATCCCAAGGTAAATCTTGAACATGGACTTTTTTGGGTTAATATCAGGGCTCTATAAATTTCACCAAACCTCAAATTTAATTCCTTTTAATTTTTCTTTAATATTTTTTTGTAACACCATTACACTATAGTGATCCTATTTTTTATACAATATTTGTTCTTCATTGTATACCATTTTTTCATATTCTTCATCATCAATATGTTGTTCCTTTGTATTTATTACACTAAAATGTGAAAATTATAGTTGTTCCTCGTCCCTGGGCGTAGTAGTAGATTTATAAACCTTCAGTTCCCCGGGATTGGCTGAATCAACAAGTGCAGAAGTCGTTTTCATCGAATGTGCTATAACATTAAATTTGAATTACTAAATTCATTAACAAACAGATAAAACATGAGTTAATTCAATCTATATTATATAAAATATATAATATTATTTTCAAACTCTTTATTTTTTAATGGTTGAATTGATTTGACCTCTATATAGAGTATCAAAATCCATTTATTGTGGTCTCATATGACATAAAAATTCCCATATATATTGGAACCGCTATGAAATGAATATGATTTACCAATGAAAGGTTCATTGAAAGTTTAATTCTCATGTAACCTTATAGTGGTTTAATCGATAAAATATCAATTTACTACTTTTGATTTTTGGGATATGGAACATATAATAATTGAAATACTTGTGATTCTATTATAAAAGGATTTTCTCCATTCCCTTACTAAAATACATATTCCATGTACCAATTCATTTATTTTAACAAAAATCATGTTATCAATTGACTTTAATTGAAAACTTGTCACTTGGAATGTTTTATAACCAACTCTTGTATTTGTTTAATGATGCCAACGTATGAAATATTTTCATAAATTGGGTTTATATCCTTAGTAATTTAAACAACTGTTTCTTTAGACACAAGTGTTACTACATGTTTTTTTATGGTACTTCCGTCATCATTTATATTTTTATAGAATTTATAACTATTGATTACATAACCATTGTAAGATAATACATACACACTTGGTCCTCTGGTAAGCCATCGAAATAATTTCTAAATTGTATCTGGATTTTTATCTAACTCCTTAAAAATATGGTTTCAAAATCATCCTAAAAAATAAGGATTATTTTTATTTGATATCCAGATTTCATCCTTTGATGTATTCAAATATGTTATTATTCTTTTGTGGGTTTTAACATATTGGGAAACCTCTATACTATTATAAAAAATGTGAAGGTGGGCTTCCACACGATCTGTAATATTTATTGTGATAACATATCTTCTAGAAATTCATTCACCGAAAAACGTTCTTGTGTAATGATATTTAGGTAAAATAATTTTTTCCACGTCAAACATCTAATCAGTACATAATACAATGTCTTTATTAACAATAAATCACTATGAAAAAACAATCTAATGGTTTGAATTAGTTTTTGACAAACCCTTTCAAAATCATTATATACCATTCAATGTGGTATATCCATCTATAATATATAGTTCCATATAGTTGAATCTCTCTTACAAATTGAACAATCTTGTGAACCAAAATATCCAATAATGTTGGTTGGACAAACATTTCAAATTCACAAGATCTGATGAAAATTTCCATTTCCATAGTTGGAAATTTTACCGGGTCTACAACATTTCAGTATATAGATTTGAAAATTAAAACATATTTGGTTGATGTATGATGGATTTTCTCAGCAAAATAAAATTTAGAGATGCATGAATTATTTCTTACATTAAATCATTAAAGTTATTTGATTTTAAACCATTTAAATTTAAATCATTCATTGAAACACTATTCTTTGTATTTTATTAATACCCCAATAAAACCATGACATCATTCATGAAGTTGTAAAATTAAAATATATCCTCCGTGGAAAGAGTACAACCAGTTGAATGAAGAAAAGTTCATATACACCCTTCATTAGAATCAACTCTTTATGTATTCTCTTGACAATAATGTCCCACATTTCATTAATTACAACGTTTTTTGGGTGAATTTTGTAATGTGACTATGACACAATCACATATATTTTTTCAAAATGCATAACATCAATAAATTATCTGATGTATAGAAAATTATATTATGGTAATTCAAAAAAATTGATTTCTTTTTCCTAATGTTTTTCATAAGGTTTTTTTAAAAGCATTTCATAAGTAGTGTCCATATACTTTACATTCACACAAAAGCGAATATCTATTAGTGGAGAAGATTTTTTATGTTCTTTTTAACTTCCATAAAATGATGTCATCCAAGATTGGTACTTATGTCATTAGGGTAAAAATATGTGATGTCCTAGAATCATAGTCATTCATCAATGTTTCATCCTAATTGACTGTGTTCATTATTTTCAAATGCGACACTTTTGTGTTCCATTAATACTATATCTTAAAAAATTTCAATAATTAGAAGGTTCATTTATCATCCCAAACAACATGGATCTAAAACTCAATTATTCATTTCTGTAAGAATTATAAAACATGAAACCTAAATCCAATAATAATTTAAAATATTCAATCATATGAGACAAATGAACATCAATATCATTTCCCGGTGGTTTTGGTCCTATTATAAGAAGTGATAACATAATGTATTTTATTTTCATTAATAACCACATTAGAATGTTATAATTTATCAATAGATCAAGGCATGCACTGTGAGTTCTTATTTGACAACCAAAATGATTAACTCCACTGAGGATATTCGGTCAGGTGAAGATGTTTCCCATATTTTTTTATTGTATCGGTGCGACATGGAAATTTTCTTGATGTCTACTCACATCTTTATATATTCTTAAACATTGAAATGATAAAATAGTACCATACAACATTCATAGGACCAAAATAATCTTTATTATATAGAGAATCACCTTTATTTGGGAAATCATTATGTGATTTTTGGTCCTTGAGAAATTAAATAAAGCAGTTTGGATAGGTATGTATTATTTCACTGATCATAATCATAAAATGTAGAAATAGTTTAGAATCCTATGTTTGGAAAGGGATATCATTATCTTCTGGGTTCATATCACTAAAAAGAGAAATTAGTTCTGTAAAATTAGAATCACTCATCCATTTCTAGCTTTTAAATTATACAGATTTAGTATGATTGATGATTCTGTATATTTAGTGCAACTGTTGTACAATAAAATCTTTACAGAACTCCTTAATATCTCAAATAATTTTGGATAATCGAGAATTTCATATTCAACGTTCATTTTTATTTCCTCAATACAATAATAATCATCATTCACACCTATAATCACAGCCTTGACATAGTCTTGTTCATTGTCCATACTTGTAATCTTATATGATGATCCATAAAATGAAGTGTTATCCCATCCACTAGCCACATTATCTTTTTTCATATGTTTATTCAAACATTTATAACTTTGATCAACTTTTTGGTTGATCATGTGTTCTTGCAACTCCCATGGACAATTTAGTTTGGAATAAAAAAATTTGAAACACATACGAATGATTTGGGAAGGGTTATATACCTGATCTTTTGAAACATGAAGAAATTTATCACCCGATATTCATACTCATTTTCTATATGATTGACAGGAATCCATTATCTATTCATATCCACCATGTTTTATTAGGTAATTTTTATATTCAATAAAAAAATAAGACAAATTTGACTTTCAAATGTGGGTAACCAAACATTTGATTGTTTCAACTAATTTCCTCATGCTTTGAAGGAAATGGGTAATTGAATGTTAGAAATGAATTACTCCACTGGTGGTTGGTGTTATCCTCTAAATTCATCCACTATGTTTATTGATACCTGGTTTGGGATGACTAATTTTCAATGTAGTACAAGAGACTTAAGTTAATGTCCAAAAGAGTTTTGGGATGAGTCTTAGGAAATAAAATACAATAATAATTGTTAGTGAGATGAAGCTGATGGGGATGGTAGTTATTATGTCATTTCATTTCCTGAGATTCATCTTCCTAGAAGCTAACACCAAATCATGGAGGAGGAATTAAAAAATAGGGAAGTGACAAACAAACTCCAAAAGAAGTTCAAATGAATATGGATCTCATGAATTACCTAAAAGAAAATGGAATGATTAAAAGTTCTTATATAATCCTAAATGATCAGGAAAACATATTTAATGAAATTTATAAATATATTTGAGAGGATTTCAATTTTAAAAAATTGTTTCCACTTCAATTGAACAGTGTAGGGAGCACTAAAATTATAGTAAATAATTTTGGATCAAATGAAGTTCTCATTATAGATGGGCGGAGGGACATTCCATTGATATTTTCTCAGCTTTTTACCAATGGGAATGGAAAAATTATAAGGTATAAAAAATGAGTAATTAGAAGATTAAATGATAGAACTAACACAACAAAGGTCAGTGATCATTTGATAATTTAAATCCTATTTTTATTGATCAAAACCAATTGTGTATGAGTATAAATGAAGTATAAAATCACATTTACATTATAAATAACCAATGAAATATAACTATTTAATATTTTAATGAAAATAAAGAATTTATATTACTTGAATACTCATTTCATAAAAAATATGACTATTTAATAAACTAAAAATTTTATAGTTAAAAATTTAATATAGTTTTTAAAATATTTTTAACACTGAAATTGAATTTATAAAAGTATAAAAGTACAAATCTATTGATAAATTGAAAAATGTATAAAGGTATAAAACAAGGAATTAAATATATATATATATACATTGATTATTATTATATATTATTATAGACATATATAGATGTATTATATTATATATAATCTATAAAGAATATATATATTTCAAGGAAATAAAAATAATTTATAAGTATATAAAAATATATAAAACTGTATAAAAGTTATTATCTATTATAAAAGTATAAATAAAGTATATAAGTAAATAGTTTTAGAAATTTATGAATGTATGAAATTATAATATGTAAAATAAAAATTAATCAAAGTATAAAAGTATAATAATTTATAACGTATAAAACTAAAATTGTATATTAATCTATATATCTATAAAATAGTAAATGTATATATAATTAATAAAATTTCTTATTTAAACTATATATATATAATATGATATAGTATAAAATTGGTAAAATTATATAAATTTATAAATGAATTAAACTATAAAAGTAGAAATTTTAATAAACTTTCATATTAAATTATAAAAGTATAATAGGATATTCGATAAAATTTTTTGAATGATAAGAAAGTAAAAATACATAAAACTATAAAATTATAAATTTTTATCAAAAGATTATATATAAAATATATAGCTATAATATGATATAATATGTAATTTATAAAAGTATATATATGTATAAAACTATAATTATAAAAAAATATAAATTTATATTGATTATTATTGAAAAATGTATAAAATTAATAATCTGTGTTAATAAAAAATTCACATATTTCTATTGGTATTAATTAATAGTTTTGGTTGGGTGATTTTATGGTTGTTTTGAAGTAGATGCAAAATGAATTCACGTTCATAGTCCTAGCTGTTGTCTCTAAACAAATGCAGATTTAGACACACGACGACCTCTTGTGTGAACTTCCAACAATAGCATGCACACCAGAACCATCAAAATAATAATTTCATCCATTATATCTACATTAGGGTGTGGTTTTCATGTGGTAAATAGATATGAATGGGTGATTTGATGTGGTGCAGAGGTGGTGGATGTGGTACAATGGTGTAGTGTGGAGTAGGGGTGTTGTGTTATGGTGTATGGGTGCGATGTAGTGTAGTGATTCACTACATACCATATATTTGGAATGAGAGTGGTGGCGAATATGGGAGTAGTGTTTGGTGAGAACTACATCAGGGCGATAGTTGGGTTCGTTGAGATCTGTGACATCTGGAGGCAGGTTTGTTGAGAGAGGTTGTGCGACGATAGTGGTGTTTTCCAGGAGAGGAAACATGATAGCAGTGGGGATCCGTTATAGCATCTACAGTGGTGGGAATAGAGTTTGATGATAGTGGCGGTGTGGAAGAAGTGTTACTCAGTGAGGGTGATGGCAGGTTTCAGCGAGGGCTATGGCATGACAATAGTTGGGTTCCACAAGAGCTTAAAGGTGTGTGAGGGAAAACATTCAGTTATGGTTCTTTTAAAAGATGGGATATGTATTAAATCATCGATTTTCAAAATGAATTGATATAGAGTAGTTCCTTTAGCACAAAAAATTGAAAACTATGATAAAACTGATATTTATCATAACTCTTTTGCGCTGATAACGATACCACATTATCATCTCCAAAAGGGCTGATAAAATAAGATGTTTTGAGTTCTAAAATTATATCCCTGAAAAATCATAGTATTATCAACAATTTTTTAACAATGGTAAATATATATTCATAATAAATTATTTATTTTATTATATATATTTATAAAATTATATATATATATATAATAAATATATATTTATTTATAATTATAACTATAAATAAATGTATAATTATTTATAAATATATATATATTAAATGTATTTATAAATATATGAATATATTTATATAATTATATATATTTATATAATTTCTTGTTTGAGGAATTTCTAAGTGGTAAAGGATCCTCGTAATCCTATATCGTACTCTGGTTCAATTCCAATAGGAGGTGAATTTCCACTGGCTTGCGGTGACGTATGCATGACGTGGGCAGGTACCAACATGGGCATGATGATAGAACAACACAAGCATATTGTGATATAGGCATGATTCATGCTTGTTGCCGTACTGGGCCTTCATGCCAGTTTGTGGGCCTGTGGACCATGTAATTGGATTCATGCTGACTGGTCCATCGGGACAAGTACTGTATGAATAAGGTTTGATGGGTGGGATTTCCCTAGGTGGGGGGGGGGGGGGGGGTTATGGAATGCCTTTCTGGTCTGGGTGTGTGGCGTGCATGTGTGTACAATGTAATCGTTCCCCAAATACCTAATATATACATGTTTATGTAATAATAAATAGGATAAATATATTTATTTTATATATAATTATAAATTAATATACATTTATTATTTTTTATAATTAAAAAGAAAGAAATAAAGATTTATTTATTTAAATTATTATAAAATTGATAGAAATATATTTGAATATATTAATAGTTTTTAAATTATATATAATAAATGTTTTATTTATATATATATATATATTTAGATTTAGTTAAAAATATAAATAAAGAAATATTTATCAAAATAATTATAAAATCATAAAATATATAATTATTATATTTATATATTATTAGTTATACCAAAAAAATTTATTTATTGTAATATTATTACTATTTAGATAGATATATATATTTAATTATAATTATAAGTATAAATAAATAGATATTTAATAATAGTTAAAATAATAATAAATATATTTATTATATTTATAATTTTATAATTATATATAATAAATGTAGCAATTATAATTTTCTAATGCATTAAATAAATAAATATATAATTATAATTTTAAATTTTTTATATATTAATAAATATTTGTAAATATGATAAATATATTAATTATTATTTTATAATAATTAGACATAAATATATATTTATAATTATAATTATAAATATTTATAATTATAAATATTTATATACAATTATATATATGTATATATGAATATATTGATATATATATATATATAATAAATTTATTTTGTTTTATTTTTAAAATTATATAAGTATATATAATTATAATTTAAATAAATATATTTAAAAATGATATGAATATAATTAAATATTTATAATTATAAACATAATAAAAATATTAAAATTTTAAATATATTTATTGTAATTTTATTAGTATTTCTCATAACATAAAAAATTCATGGGTATAACATAAATGTATCATACTTAGTAAAGTATATATCATAAAAAATGAGTTATCACATATTTGGAAAGAATTAATAATAATGGTGTCAATGTATAAAGGAACATTAATGAGTCATGAATATGTGAGTCTTGCATGTGTCATCATAATATTTGTAATCTTATCATTTGGAACATAGTTACCCCCAACCATGTCTATAAGTAAACTTATGATAATATAATGTGAATCATTAGAGAAATAAATTTGATTAAATATATATATATATATATTTACAACTATATATATGTATATTTTAAAATCATTTATACATAATTATAAATATATAATAATAAATATATAATTATAAATATATTAAATATATTTTTTATTAAAAAATTATTATAATTATTATAGTTATTTATATTTATTTATTTATAATCTAGTAAATAATTTATAAAACATTATAAATATATTTGAATTAATAAAATATATATGTAAATATATTATATGAATATTAGTTAACAAAATGCCTTTTTTATTAATGTGTATACATAAACATTATTTTTTAATATAAATTTTTATAATTTTTTGTTTATTAATAAAATTTCTAATTTAAACACTTTTATTAGCACTAAGAATAGCATTGACAAAGACAACATTTGTCAATGCTAAAAAATTTTCAATAAAGGACACACATTTATCAGTGTTATTAGCAAGCACTGATAAAGATGAGGATTTTATCATTGAGTTTTGTTTTTAATTGATAAAAGAAGACACTTCCTTTGCATTGATTTGTTATAATTGGTGGTCAATGATGAAACTATAGTGATATGATTCCATTTCGTTGCTAGATTCTTTTTCGATGAGTTTTCCAACATGTGCTCTATTGTGCCACATAATCGATCAATCTCGACTATTGATAACATTTTGATAACATCTTGATCAATCCGTGTCTAATTTCAACAGTCCAGGAGGTGGTTTGACTATAATTAAACATTCTGGATTCAATGGTACAACTTTTTTTAAAATCACCCATTTTTAATAAATTTAAATTCAAAGGATGGGCCATAAAAATGAGGAATAATCTTGTTGACTTCCTCTAAAACATGATTTGGATGTCTCAAAAGGAATATGACCTTATTTATAGATATATAATTAACTCCATTAATAATAATAGACCCAATCTTAGTTCCACGATGGGATCCTAGTGTAAGAATGTAAATACAAAAATGATTTGTCAAATCCTCCAATGGATCGATTAATGTGTCTACTACCATATTTGTCAAAAGAATAACTAATATGAACTCAAGAAAATGTTGGAAAATATATATCAATCAAATCTTTCAAGAAACAAGATTCTTTTCTGAAATATGGTTATGAATACTCAACTAAAGAGTGATAGATCTATAATCGAACCCACCAACGTGTTCTAGAGCCTCTTAAATCAAGAAATTATAATGAACCAATGTTTTATAAATTTAATTCCCTTCATATAATTTTTTTCAAATAATATAATTACATAAAAACACATCAGGAAACACAATGAAACATAATTATTAAATGGAAAAATAAAATCGACGTGGCCTTTAGACAAAATTCTTCAACTTTTGTGATTTGAATTTTGAAAAACAGACTTACACGGTTACAATCAATATGTTATTTGGAGTCTAATGGGACCAAATTTATTTTTGAAAAATAATATCTTACCCATATGAATAGTAATGTCCCCTAATAAATAGTGATATACTATTATGAATAGTAAATTGTCTTAATGATTAGAATCCAAATCCTTTGAATGTATAAATAAAACTTAGGTATCTTATAAGTAGCATTATGATAATAGTATAAGTGTTGGTATTTTTTGAGTCATAAATATTTAATTATAATTTTATGATTTCTTTAATAATTTAAATTAAAATTTATTTTCATAAAATATTATATGAAATTATTATTTAATTTTCTTATGGTTATAAGATAATTTTGTTAGACCATGATTAATTTTCCCAGGGCTTATAAATTAAGTTATAGATTTAAAATTGTTATTTTTCAAATAAATTATGTGTTTTTAAATTAAAATCTACATATTTAGAATAATATTTTCATAAAATGGATGTCATCTTTGAATTCTAAATATTGAAAAATGGTTGGGGTGAAATTTTGTGTTTTTTCTGAAATACTTGAATTTTTTCTGAATAGTAAAATATGATATTTTTTTAAACGATAGATAAATGAGATTCTACATCATGCTTGAGTCCTGGATGATGTAAATGTCCATTTTTTCAAACTCACAAGATATATTTTCTATTTTTTATCACTATAATCAATACTATTAATATTTTATTGAAAAAGTATTAATCGGATGATTAAAATAAGGGGGAACCCCTCCTCTCCTCCACTATAAATACTCCCCTATTTACCTCTTCCCATCACTCTTCTCATGCCTTATGCCTTGCCTATATTCTGCTAAAATATCTCCCTAAGACAATCTCCCACATAAAACATCCCTCAGCCAATTCAAAATACCCAATCCCTTTCCCTAAAGTGGTTCCCAAGAAAGATATATTAAAGAGGTAAATTTTCCTTTTCATTTCATTGATTTTCATTCCTGTTTCATTATTTTTTATTTCATTAATCCCCTACATTTATTTAACTATTATGATAACTCCATTACCTTAAATTTAAAATAATTTTCTTATGTTAAGGGAATAATTCATCCTCATCTCCTATATCCCCACCTTTTATTATTAAAATGAAAACACCGTCCGATATGTGTTAATTTCTCACATTCAACGGTGACAGGGTTTCTATTTTTACTGTCATCACTAATTATGGACATGAAACCATTATGATTGTTGGACCAGACTATAATATGTGTATTATGTATAATCTAAGGTTATATAATCTTTTTTACTCATGATATTAATTTATAATGAAATATTTTATCGTTGTGATAGAAAACGCCAATTAAACAAACTAATTACCATTAATGTCTTATATAATGATTCATCATCCCTCCAAATGACAAAATAAATTTTATAAACAAGTTATATAATGTACTTTCACTAATAAAATATAACACCAATTTTATGAAACCATGCTTATCTTACATGTTTATCGTTACATGTATATAAGTAAACTAATCGTGAAAACCAATGAAACAAAAATTGATATTGAACCTCTTAACTAATCAAGATTGTCATGAATAAACATAATATGGTTATAATAAATAAATTAAATAAATAAGAGGTTATATATATAATAATTAATGAGTTTAATTTGGTTATCATAGACATTAATATCATGTGAAGGGCACAATCAGACTTAAGGTAAGGGATTTGACCCGAACCTCCTTTATTCGTTGGGGTTGCCTTATCGTTCGTTTTTCCCAAATTAGGATATCTTTTCATTTTTATGTAAATAATATAAATTCTGGTTATATTATCTATACCCATGTAACATGATCCATTCATCATTCTCTTCCAAAGATATATATGTTTTCAGGTGGTTCCTTCCTCAATTTTTCCCGACAAGAAAACCCATTTTAAGTGAACATCATGAATTCTTACCCAATTTCAAGTCCACTATATCATCTATTATATACCACCAATGCTTTTAAAAAATAATTATTTCTATTATGAAAACCTTCTTGGTTCAATTTTGGTTTTATATAAAACATTTTTTCTTATTCTATTTTAATTCCTATTTAGTATATTATTTAAAACCACAATAAAATATTTTAATTCTTATGTTTATTAAATACATTTTTTACAAGTTTTAACCTCTATTTGACATCACTTATCATGTTATTTTCATTTATACCTTATGAATTTCCATATTCCTTTCCATAATGGACAATTTTATGATATTCTCATTGGTTATGCTTTATGATATGATTATGATACCAATTACTTTCCATGGGTTCCCCAATTTTTATATATGATGGATTATGTAAGATTCTATAAGTTGAAAGAATATTACTAAACATGTTATGATGGGTGAACCCAAATAGCACCCCAATTCATTGGGAAATGTTCAGTCTCATGAGATGTTAGGTTCAATAGTATAGGCAGTCAGCCTTGACTCATGATACCATATGAAATGGTCTTTGTGGTTAACCTTGACTTGTGATACTCTATGTACAACAAGCCTTAACTCATGATAAATTCCTGTTTTTTATCTCTAACACATTAATATGAATCCATTTTTTTGATCCAATGTTTATATGTTATGATTTCATATGGTTCATGATTTTTTATATCATTTTTTCAGTCCATCTTACCCATGTGCTAAATATTTATTCTTATGTTTATTCCTTTACTGCGATTTTTATCTCATCCCTTTGTTCATGTTATCCCCAGGTTATACTACACAGAAATAAGATCACAATGGATGTTAGGACCTCAATATAAATATTAAATAATGAAAATTTTTATTTAGTTTCATGTGTTCAGTTTTATGTACATAGTCTTCGAAGATAGTAGAATTTATGATCATTGGGTTGTATTCAAATGTATAATTATTCGTAAAATCTTGTAGTGTTTTGTTTGAATGTTTAGGGCCTATATACCAATAGTTTCTAGTAAGACTCTAATTTATTATGATCAAGAGAAACATATAATTTCCAAACTTATTGAAATTTTGGATACACAGGTGTTCTCCCTTCGAAACATGATACTCAAAAGAAAACATAACATAAAAATGGTAAAGGATTCATTATTCAACATGAGGTCCAAAGGAAGGAGGTGAGTTTCAACTAGATGTAATCTCTTATCCCTGAGGAGGGAAGGAAAAAACAAGTATGTGGTAAAGGGTCTTATGTAGATGTCAATTAAAGAAAAGAAAAAGGTTCATATGGATAGAGGCCAATATAGAAATGGAACCACTGTGGTATGAATGGAACCTTGAAAAAGAATAATCAAAAGTTACTACAAGATAAAGAATAATGTAGTAAACAAAAAAGAATAAATTAAGTTGTAAATGTGTCTATCACCAAATAATTTTTATTTTCTCCAAATATGAAGAAGATAAATGATTTCATACATCAGTATATGACAAGAATGGTTAGTCGATATAGTATAATCATAACACAAAACTCCAGATTGTGAGTTTTTTTGACTAGTTAATATTTTGAATTAAGTGTAGACAGGATGAGGAATACCATTTTTATGGATATTATTGGAAAGGGTGATTTTAATGTCCAGATGAACGTTGGATGCATAGTCACCCTAATGTATTTGAAACATGTCACTACTAATCACCTCAACCTATTATTAGGGACATACATTGAAATACATGGCTATGACAAAATCATTAGAAACAGAGCATCGAAGATGATGAATAGATCCATCATCATATCATGAGGACACATATATGATTGATTGTAAAAACGCATTTGAATATTTTTTCTGATTTCCTTCACATAGGGGAAGGAGGGAAATCATCAATTTTTTTGTACAAGTGACTCGGTTATAAGAGTGAATGATAATTCAATTCCCTGAATTAAAATAAGGAAATCAATGTTGATAATGATGTGTAACTTGATCCTTGGAAATATGTCCTATAGGGGAATCAATATAGAGTGTCATTCAATATTGCTTCATAAATGAGATCATAGTTGCTAGATTTGGTGTAATTTTATGTATAAAGTATCTTAGAGGTGGATATAATTAGAGGAAATAAATATGTCATAATAGTTATTGATGACGCATCTCAACATGTGTTAGTGTTATTCTTTAGATAGAAGGACCAGGTTCAAGAAAACATCAAGATGTTCCATGCAATGGTGTAGAATAAAACATGAAGGAAGATGAAGTGTCTTCATTAATAAAGTATAGGAGAGTACACATATAAATAATGTGATACCTATTGCAGGATTTTGTTCATTCAATATGTGATGATGTTTATTTACACCTTATGCCACAAAATAGATATATAAATTAAGAAAAAAATCATCATGTGGAAAATTAGGGGTGTGATTAGTCCAGTTATGCTTCCTAATCTATTCTGGGAAGAATCCTTTCCTGTTTCTTTCTAACATATCTACAGATTACCATGATTTCACCTAAATATTGAGATTCCTTGGAAGATATGGTCTGGTAAATATCCCTATTACTCTAACTTATGTGTTTTTGTATGTTTATATTTTTCAGATGTATCAATATATCTTAGTAATTTTCAATATGGTAGATATACTCCATGCATCTTCATCATCTATATATATGCGGATTTTGTATATGAGATTTTTGATCTTATAGAGAAGTGGGTGATCAGAAGTAGACATTTCAAGTTCTATAAGAACTACATGATCGAGGAAATTTAAAATCTAGAATGCCTTGAATTTAAAGTTTCATAGGATCGTATCCTTATTCAACACCTCTTCTACGACCACCCAGAATTTATGTGGATGTGGATCATAATGATTCATCAACAAGAGATCCCTATTAGGTGGAGGAGGAAATTGATCACTGATCGACTCAACATTCCCCACCATAAGTTGATTAACCATCATACGACCTAGGTTATGTTGTTCCTCCTAAGAATAATATTTCATAGGGTTAAATATACTCACATAGAATAAATCCATCAAAAAGAAATTCATATTCATTGTACATATTGACAAATAATGTAAGTGAGGAAAAAGTATAAAAGTAAGAAGTGTATCATCATCACAAAATATAGTAGATACATAAAATGGTTTATGAGATGGTTTCATTCATGAAGAACTAGAAAAATGACTTGCTGGAACAATCCAATGATTATAAGGAACTAAAAAATCAATTGTAGTAATGATTGATGAATGATGGACTCATAAATGAAGTATAGTATAAATCATTATTAGTGGTCAAGGGTTTCCTTTAAAACAAAATATTTGAATTTGATGAAAAATGTTCACCCTTGGTGAAGATGGATTAAATCCGAGTCATTTTTTGATTACCGGTAAACAGGGACATGGTGTTTAATGAAATTGATGTGAAGACAAAGATTCTATATGGTGACATATTTTAGGACATATAAATGATATATCTAACATTTTTTTGAGGATTACGGACAAAAAAACATCATCTATAATTTTAAGATCTTTTAGGGACTACAAAAAAGAATATAGATAGTGGAAGAAGAATTAATGACCCATTCATGGTGATCTATGGATACAATATAACATAGGTGGTCCAATGTGTATTATTCAAGCGATTTAAGGATGGTAACATTACCGCTCTGTAACATTTTAATGATGGTATCATGATCATTGGGAATTACGTAGATTTGATTGACCAGTTTAAAGAGGAGTTACCAATATCATTTGATAAGAATGACCAAACGATGGATCAACATATTTTGGCAATTTAATTCACTCATGAAAGAATGTAAATTTTTTTATAGTTGTTAATGGATAATTATATTTTAAATTTTCTTAAATCTCTAAAAATGGATACATCCAATACAATCATAATTTCTCTACATAGACATATAAATTTTTTATAGAGTTCATGTATGTCATCCTTGGACGGAATCATGGTGATGGAGTTGATACCATGCTATTTGTAGGTTAAAATACTAATGTATTGTATGGTGTGTATCGGCCCAGGCATTTCCCATACAGTGGTGACTATGTGGCGATTTAATTCAAATCCAGGGAAGTACTTGATGGATGAGATTAAGTAGAGTTTGAGGCATCATAAAGTTATATCGAAACTATATTTGTGGTTTGGGGTAGATAATCCACTATTAGAGGGATATATATATGCATATATAGCCGCAGCTGTAGATAGAATAATTTATACAAAAATATACATAAATACATTTATTGGAGGATCTAAATTATGGGATTCATGGTTGTAAATGTGAATAGATTTGTCAATGACTAAAGAGAAGTACATTGATTCTATAAAAGATGGAAATCAGATTGTGTGCCGAAATAATTTTATCCCAGATCATGGATTCAACTATGATGATTACAATGTTCTCTGCGATAGTGAAAGGGATTTGGATAAGATAAAGAACTCCATGAATAATTCCGAGATGAATAAAATCAATATACTCTATCATTTTATATGTGTGGTGATGGATGGATATGGAGGAAGACTTGTGAATATACACATGAAGGGTAACTCAAGAAACATGTTAAAAAGGTGGTTACATGAGTGATGATTTAATTTTATAGATTCTATAATGGAATGAAGCTATAGGGGGATAATTGAAGAAGAAAATACATATGAAATAATCATTCAAAATTTAAGTTCATGAATAGAATTGATCAAATTCCCCAAATAATGAGTGAATATGTGTCAATAAAAATAAATATCTTAGAACTAGAAAATGATTTTTCTATTAAATGAAATGATTTTTTCATTGATATAAAAGAAGGCCTTGAGGGTATTCATTATCATCCAATGAAGGCTACTAAGCCTCATTGCATTGTGACACCCTTAATAGCTCCATACAAGAATGAAAAGGGGGGGGGGTTAGTGGGAGAAATTCATGTAATCCTTCTCTACCCTGAAATAAAATATCATTTTGATCTATACATCACATTATTTAGGAATCATTGAATCAAAACTTATGGAATATAGATGAATCTAAGGTGATGAAATTATTATAAACTTTGATGAAAAAACTAGAATTAAACAACTTTCATGGATTCAACAAATATTTAATCCATTAATAATAAATGAATCGATGTAGACATGAAATATTTGATCAAATATTTCCATGAGAATATTTATAATAATTCAATTTTGATTTGATTCTATAGTCTAATATATAAGGTCTATTCGATTAATAAATTATTTCAAGATTCAGATCACCTCAGGGGAACACATCAATTGAATGTATAATTTTCATTGTTAGAAATGGTATTTATCACCCATAAAATAAAGTGGCCATTATCAGTTTCTTTTTAGGAGTAATAAATTTCAGGGAAGATGTTGTAAAACATATGGCCCTATGACATAACTATATTAGAATAATATAATCAAAAGGTTACATAAATATTACATAAACCCATACTGAAATAAACATATAACATTTCACTATCATTTCCATCCAAATTTACATATTTTATCTTTAAATTTATGTGATACTTAAGAGTATTCAAAATATATTACAACCAAATATAAAAAATCAAAACACTTATAGAATGTGTTTTCCAATGATCAACCATCATATGAAAGATTTTCCCTATAATAAAACCAATTTTTATTTTATTTAGTATTACCGAAATATAAACAAATTTTAAATTTAATGTAATATAATACACATATGATAAATTATATTATTAATTACAAAATATATTAATGATATTATCGTTTAAACTATTAGTTATATTATTAATGAATATATTTCTGATATTATATTCATTACTAATAATTAGTTGTATTGATAATTAATAGTTATATTATGAATTATTAATTACAAAGTTAGTTAATAATCTATACAAATTATATATCTAATTAATGAATATATTAATTGTTTAATGATTTATTAATTAACTTAATTACATAAATAGTTAATAATTATTATGTTATTAAACCGACATGATATTTTTATATTAAAAACATGCATGTTGAGTCATACTAGGAACATCATGTGTTATTTTGAGGCCCAATCATGTCTTACCCATCAAAAAAAATATTATGGATCATATTTCGAAATATTGAAAACAATATGACACCAGTTATTGAATTTTGAAAATTTAAAATGTGTTTTAAACTAAATTGACATTTTTATATTTAAAACATTCACATTTTGTTATTTTGGAAACATCATATATTGTATTTATGTATGCTCAATTCCTCCAGATAAAAAATGAATTATGGATAAATCTCTTATATGATAAAACAACTATTTACTCAGGTTTGAAAATGAGACTCGTATTTTAAACAAAAATGACATTTTATATTGAAATCATCTATTTTTATTCATACTGGGCACATAATGTTTCTAATTGATGAGAAGTCAATTCCAATAAATTAAATGTGGTCAATTCGTACGCATCAAAAATAAATTGTGGGTAATTTTACAAATGTTTAAAAACATAAATAATCGTTTTCATAGTTTTTTCTATAGAGCACATGTTCTAAAAACATGGTAAATTTATATTGAAATAATGCACATAGAGTCATACTAGCCATATATTACTTTGAATTGATATTTGGTCAATTAATACTCATCAAGATCAATTATAATTCATTTTTATAATGTTTCACGACAATATGAGATAATTTGATCATTTTTTCCAACGTTACATATCTTTTAAACTAAAATGACTCTTTTATATTGAAAAGAAGAAAATTTAATCGTATTGAGCATATCATCAGTTAGACTGACCTGTGGTGTAGTTATAAACATAAAAAATGTATTGTGTATCATTTTTTAGAACATTGAAAACAATATATTCTCATTTTCTCAATTTTGGATATGTGATGTGTGTCTAAAACTAATATTACATTTTTATATTTAAACACGCACTATGAGACACACCAGCCACATATTGTGTCATGTTGATATGAATTCCATTCATATACTTATGATATCAATTATGGATTATTTTCCTAATGTTTGAAAACAACAAGAGTTTTTTTTCTCATCTTTTCCAATGTGACACACATTATAAATTAAAATGACACTTTTATATTCATAACATTCATTTTGATTCATAAATAGTATAGTGTGTGTCATATTAGTCTTTAAAAAATATTAAAACAATCCATGTGATTTTATTAGTGTTGTCTATTTGATATGTGTTTTAAACCAAAATGATTTTTTTAATTTAAAATGCAGACTTTGATTCATACCATCGACATCATGCGTTACATTGATATGAATTAGATTCCTATACATCTCAAATGAATTATGGATAATTTTATTAACATTTAAAAAAAATACAAGATTGTTTTGTCATTAGTTCTTATGTGATGCACATTTAAATTAAAATGAAACCTTTATATTGAAAAATTAATTTTGAGTCACATTGACAACAATCTGTGTAAAATTTATTTTTGTTAAAATCATACACATTACAAAATAATTGTTTATTATTTTCCCATTTTTGAAAATAATCTGATCTAGTTTTATAAGTTTTGGATATGTAACGTCTGTTTAAAACTAAAATAAAAATCTTATATTGAAAACACACACATAGAGTCTTAAATCCCATATTGTGTGTTGAATTGATGTTTGGTCGATTCCTACTTATTAGAAATTAATTATGGATAGTTTTTCTACTTTTTTCGTGATAATACTATCTCATTCTCAATGCTTTGTCTATATTATTCTGGTATTAAACTAAAATGAAACTCATATTGAAGACATGCACATAGATTTACACTATCCACATTATGTGTTATATTGACATGAAGTAAGAATGCACATCTCATAAGTTTATTATGGATCATTTTCTTAATGTTTGAAAATAATTGAAGATATTTTTCTTAGTTCTGGTTCTCAATGATGTGATTTTTAAACAAAAGTTGTGCTTTTATATTGAAAACACACATTTTGAGTCATACCTAACCCATCGTATGTTGGATTGATATCATTTTAATTCCTATATGTGTCAAAGCAATGTTGGTTCCTTTTACTATTGCCTGAAATATGAGTTTATTTGATTGGTTTTTGATATGTGATATACATTTTAAAATAAAATGACACTTTTATGTTGAAAACATGCATTATGATTCATATGAATGAAATCATATGTTGTATTAACCTGTGGTAAATTACAATTGGTAAAAAATGAAATATGGAACATTTTTTTATAATTTGAAAACAATCCATGACCATTTTTCTTGTTTTGACAATGTAACAAACATTTTAAACTAAAATGAAAATTTTCTATAAAAAACATTCACTTTAAATCCTAATAGAAACAATCACATGTTATATTAATATGATATTAATTCCTACAAACAAAAAAATAATTATAAATTATTTTTCTAATGTTTTAATGAAATATGAACTTCTTTTCAAAATATTTTATAAGGATCGTGTGTTTTAAAATAAAATGAAACTTGGAACAAATAACATTATGTCATATTATCCACATAATATGTCTGAATAAAGTGAAATGAATTCAATCACATAAAAAATGAATTACAAATCATTTCTCTAAGGTTTGAAAATAATATGAGATAATAAAACACGATATAAGTCATACCAGACACATCATGTGTCGGATTGATATGATGTCAATTTATACATCTCATAATTGAATTATGGATCACTTATAAAGTGTATCATCATTATAATATCTCATTTTAACAATTTTATATTTGTGATTCATGTTTTTAACTAAAATAAAATATTTAATGTGAAAGCATGCACTTTGATTCATACTAGATATATCATGTGTATTATTGGTGTGCGGTAGATTCCTAAATTACCAAAATTAATTATATAAAATTATACATAAATACAATGAAATATGATCTTTTGTACTCATTTTTGAGTATGTGATATGTTTTTAAATAAAACTGAAACTTTAAATGTGATATAACTTACTTTGAGTCATACCAGTCATATTGTGCGTTATATTAATATAAGGTCAATTCCTATATATTACAAATAAATTATCGATAATTTAAATATTTTTTGAAAAAAAGGTGATCATGTATTCTCATTTCACACAAGGTTACACATGTCATAAAATAAAATGAAACTTTTATGTTGAAAACATTCACTTAGATTCAATCTGGTCTGATCATGAGTTAGATTGACGTGAGGTCAATTCCTATATATAAAATTGAATTATGATTTTTTTTTAATGTTTCATGGAAATTCGTGTTTTTACATGGCTTTAG
Source organism: Viscum album (assembly GCA_963277665.1). Lineage (NCBI taxonomy): Eukaryota > Viridiplantae > Streptophyta > Magnoliopsida > Santalales > Viscaceae > Viscum > Viscum album. The sequence continues at coordinate 1,989,719,904 of OY728126.1, read as the reverse complement.
GTTATGTGATGTCTGTTTTAGAGTAAAATGATAGTTTTAAACATAAAACTCGCAATTGGAGTCATAATAGCCACAGCATGTGTCAGATTGATATTCAATTAATTTCTACACATCATAATTGAATTATGAATCATTATAATTTATTTTGAAAATAATATTATCATTTTTTCTAAATTGTGATAATGTGATGCATGTTTAAAACTAAAATAACCTTTTTTTGGAAAAACACACTTTGAACCATACTAACCATATCATATGTATCATTGATGTAAAATAATTTACATGTTGGAATTGAATTATATACAATCTTCCTAAATTATTAAAAAATCTCTTGTTTACTATGTTCTGACAACATGATTCATGTTTTAAACTAAAATAGCACATTTATATTTAAAAAATCTTTGATTCATACCTTTCACATCGAATGTTGGATTGAAATTTTGTCAGTTCCTAAACATCAAAAAAGTATTATGGAACATTTCCAACATTATAAAAAGTGTCTATGCACATTTTCACGATATAAACAATGTAGAATGTTCTTTAAACTTAATTAAATTATATAGATCAATATTCCACTCACCATTTTCATCTTCTGACCATTTTTCAAAAAAATTCATAGTTAATTCCCTATTTCTATGTTGAAAATTGAATTATGATATGGGTTATAGAACTAAATTAGTATTTATAATATCTCTTAATTTCATATATTTGGTTGAATAAAATGTAAAAGTAAATTATGTCATCGTGATTCTTCATCATGGATGTGGAAGTGATTATAATAGTGAAGATACAATTTTTACAAGATCCTAAAAGGATAGAAATACTCAAAACGAAAATGATGAGGCTAGGATAATGAAATTACCATCTCCAATAGTTAGTAATATATCATTATATTTATGGGTGTAAGGATCCCTGAACCATTTATTTACATCCATTATCTCATATTCAACCTCAAAGACTAATCTCTAATCATAACATGAAGCTTCAAAAATGTTAAAAACTCTTACAGAATTTGTAGAACATAACCCTCCCTGATACATGACCTTGAGAAATATATCAACTCTTTCATTCATTATATGCTCCAAACCAATGAATTTTATATTTTTTATAAAAACATCATTATACATAAATGAAAGAAATTAGTTAGTAATTTAAAAGAAATGCATAGTGTAAATGGGAATTATCATATAACCTATAGATGAAAAAATGGTAATAATAGTAATGATGATGTACACACATGAGATGCATATTATTTAATGTTATATAAAAGGTTTAACTTATTATAGACTATATTTTATAGATGGAGTTGTATTTGACTTCATTGAAATGGTTTCTCATCATGTCATGTATTATTATCAATATTCTTTTGTTTCTTTTCCTTGATCAAACACACACATCCAAAAAAAATCATAAAATTTTCATTGGGTTTAGAATCCATGTGTAAGGGGGAATCATTAACAATATACCCATTCTCAATAGGGGAATAAAATATATGGTGGGGTTCAAGTTTCTTTTTAATTATAGAAGGATCAAGTCTAAAAAATGTTTTTATTGAAATTTTAAATGTAATTCTAGAATAAAAGTATAACTAATAGATCTCCAATAATGAATGATTTTTTTAGAAAAATAATATGAAATCATTATGATATTAATTCTTAACATCCCAAATGATTATCTAAGGCCATAATGGATATTATATAACAGAAAAAATTATCAATCACGTCATCTTGATGATTGTAAAAAAAAATTCACCATGTACTCTGCCCCACTCATCTCTAAAAAAATTATTTCTTATTTTGAGTACACACATTGTTTGAGTCTTCATATTAATGAGAAAATATATAAAACAATATTATGAAATATTTTAAAAGAATTTTTATTTACCTTTTTACAATAGATATTTAGGGATGCTAGTTTTTTATGGTAAAAAATTTCCTTCATTAATTTGAAAACATAATATTCAAAATCATTGTAATTATATTTTTTAATAAACAATAGAAACATTTACCAAAATAATTATATTAATAAGAAATATATTTTTATAGGAAAATATTAATTTATACCTTTATATAATTCTATTTCATAAAATCCTTAGGAATCTTGTGTTCAGTCGTCGACCTCAAACCAAGATTTAAACGATATTTATAAAATGTACTATGAAAATAAATTTATTGTCATAACAAAAATAATAACATATAATTTGATGTTTATCTTTCAAAAATTCATTACAGTGTATTAAAATTTCACAATAGACATCCCATGTGATTGATTTTTTGGAAATCGATGATTTGGATCCATAAAATAATCAATTGAGGTATCATGATTTATTGTGATTAGTATCATGTACATCCTAAAAAACAAAAAAACAGTAGAAATAAGAAAACATTATTTTTTATGATTATATTTTAGAGTTTTACCCCTAGATTAAAGGTATTAAGATAATTCTGCTGTCTATTTATTTCTTTTTAAATTCCAATGTCTAGTTTTTGTTTTTTTAAATTTATTCCAATTTAAAACAATATTATTTCCATATAAATAATTGAGGTAAAAATTATTAGAAATATTGATTTTAGTTTTTATTTTTATATTTTATTAATATAAAGACATGTAAAAAATATGAATAGTTTATTAAATATAATTAATATAGTACATAGTTTTTTGTAAAAAATTATTATTAAAATAGTAATCATTTATTTATTCACACCAAATATACTCATCTTTTAAAAATTGATAATTTTTTAAAGTCTTGATTCAAACACTATCTATAATGGAATATCCAAATATTTATACTTAATATTAAATATAAAAAATATCTTAATATTTTAACATAGTATCATCATGGACATTTATAGTTAATATGTGAATTAGTGGAATCGGTAGGATGAAGGTACTCATAGAAGATCCTTATTATTTCTATGATGATCAACTAGTTGTCTTCATAAAACATTTCATTTCACTATTGTTTTTACAATATGTAATAACATACCTCATTTCGAACATTTATTAATCAACTGTTAATGATTTCTCATTTGAGAGATTTTTCAAGGAATTAAACTCATATGTCTTTACAAGATTAAACAACCTTGCTATTAATGATATAATAGAATAATTTTCCACGGTAACATCTGGATCGTCAAGATGAAAAGGGAACTCGGTTCCTGATAAAAGATATAATTAAATCCTCACCCTCACGTTATATTTTAAGAGAAACATATTTTGTATCATTTATCATCATATTCTATACATTGTACCCCCTACAACAAGGTACATTATGGGTGTTGATAGAAATAAATCACATACAATTTCACCATAATTGTTTTTAATAATATAAAGTTATTTTGTGTTTTTAATTGAAATTTAGTAGAAAGTGTTATGAATAATTTTACAACATCATTTAAGGTAGGTGGAATATGGTAAATTCTAGCTTCAAAGATTGTGGGTTCATTTGCAGCTTCATCTAATAATAATTAGTCTACAATAGGTTTGTTTTTATCCATTATCATATATCGGTCTTCCAAACTATACTAGATATTAATATTTTTTAAATAATATATATGTGAAGGCATTAATTTAATCATCTTATATGTATATCCTTGTAGAATTATCTTCTTGAAATATGTTTCATTTGACACTTCAGACCTACCCCTCAAACACCACTATATTTTTCTGGCCACTTTAAAGCTACTAAAATTAGTATATCTTCAAGTACAATAGATGACGATCGTTGTGTGTAAATTGTATAAAAAAATTAAAACACACACATATATATTTAATACTATTACAATTCATAAAAAATATTCATTATTATATCTTTAAACATGATTATAAAAATTCTTGCATGATTCTAACTCCATGATTTACCTATTTATTTACACGATCCTCCACCCATTGTAGATGACATGATAGAGAAGTGTATTTGGATTCTGATTCATCAATATGTATATATAAAAAGGTATATATTTTGTTTCATATCACTTATAAATTATATTATATATTTAAAATACATTCTATTTTATTTTATGTGAATTATAACCAATCCTTTATATAGAGTAGGGGTATATTTGTTTTGATTCATGTTGAATATTTCCATATCGATTTTTCCATTTCAGAAATTAATTTTTTTTAAACAAAGTAGATAAAATATATATCATCCAATAAAATATTATTGATTGTGATTCACATATAATTATTCCTTATCACAAAAACTAATGAAATATTTCAATGGGTTTTAGTTTATAATGTGTGCATATATATATGGTTGGTATGGTTTTAAATTTCCCTCGGTATTCCAGATTTGATAGTTTTTTAGAAGTGTTAGCAATGATCTATGAGCTTTTCCAATGACCATTAAGAATAGTTTATTATAGTGATCATCTAAAATAATATAAATTTTCAAGGTATAATGTAAATTAAATCAATTCATTATTATATATTTTTTGGTAAAATAGATAAATATATCATAAAATTACACTAATACCTTCCCACGTGGTTGTCTTCAATATTGGCGCAAAATGATTTCATCAATTGGAACAAGTACTCTAATTTTGACCCCAATGTAACTAATGAACATTATATAATTTGGGATCAACAGGGTATCCATATTGATTATAATATAGCTCAAATTTTACACCTTTTTATTTAATGCGGTGATACAAAACTACACTTGTTTTTTTCTTCCATAAGATTTTTATATCCTAAAAATTCTATATTTTGATCACTGATTGCATGTTCTTACTTGGGATTGGAAACATTAGTGTGTGGATAAGTTATTATCTTAATTAGTTGTACAATAATTAATTTATATTATGAAAATATAGTATATAACACATAATATCATTATGAAAACGATAGTGTTATGAAAAACTAAAACTTATTTTGTTTACACAATTTTTTTATATAAGGGTGAAGGTGTTTGGATCTTCTATAGTGTATCTATATACCCTATTTATTATGCCCTCTAACATACAAGGATTTATAACATAGAACCACCATGAAATTATTCTGATCTTCCAATTATATTTTCATCTTTAATGAAATTTTTTTCTATCTCTACAACAGTTTTAGTCAGTATAAAAACAATTGAATACTTTTTGATTCTTTATTAAGGATATAAAATAATATGAATACTTGTGATTATATTATGAATTTTTTTCGTATTTCCTTTAACATTTAGATTCACCTTTATAATGAATAATTCATTAAATTTTACTACACTTAAAATGTCCACCCATTTGGAATAGAAAATTAAAACTTGAAAAGATATATAATCTAACTTGTACATTCATTCATTGACGTAAAAGTATAACATATTCACCTAAATTAGATTTATATCCTTGGAAATATATTGGTCCATCACTTATTCCATAATCAAAAGGGTACTATTTTTTATTTTACAATGTTCATATTGCTTCATCATATAGAGTTTATATAAATTAATTAGAAAATCAGTGTAATAAATAAAATTAACATTTGGTCCCCTAAAATAGCTGTTAATGTCATTTGTAAATTAAATTCTGATTTGTAGATAACACCTTTTGAATATTATCTCAGAACCATCATATAAATTATTGATTATTTATATTTTATATCATTATTTAAAACATTAATGTATTAAATGTATTATAATTAAATTTATGACTTTAACATGTGGGGAAAACTCTTCAATATTATGTAAACTATAATGGTGGGCCTTCTCAATCATTATAATGGTTATTGTAAAAACACATATATTAGAAATCCATTCATCTCTAAGGAATATGTTGTCATGAGACATTAGGAGACCAATGTTATAAACATTTGATAGTAAATTAGATATGAATTCAATAAGATTTTCATCATTCTATTTATTTGTAATAAAAACGAATGGCTAAATGCAATTCTTTTCATACTATTTCAATGTTTTCATATATTTTTCAATGGGGTAGATCAGTCTATAATGGAAAATATTTTATATTTCAATCTATCTAACCATGTGAAAAATTAGGTGAACCATTATATTAAATAATATTTGTGGGAAGAACATATCAAATAAACAAAATATGAAGGAAATTTCCTTATTCATGATTGGGAACTTTTCAATGTTTATAACATTAATGTAAATATATCTGAAAGAGAATAAATTTATAGTCAATGAATTCCATAATTATTTATTCATAATGTAATTAAAATTTATATGCATTAAATCATGCATCATGACATGAAAATCGTGTGAATTCTGATCATATAACATCAAATTAGTAATTAAAATTACATTATTGACATTTGATGAATAACCATTTATTACATATAAACTATTAAGGAAGTTAAGATATTAAATTTTTCTGGTGGAAATTGAGTGTATGATGCTGGATGAATAAAATTTCTTCTCTCACCCTTCATTGGATCCAACTCTTCCTTTACCCCCATGTCAATAATGCTCAACTTTGACTTCATTTTATATTTTTTTCAATCATATTTATTAACCTCAAACTAAAAATATCATATAAATTTTCCTTGGTGAATGAAATCAATAAAATATATGACGTATAAACAATTCAAGTACTTAAATTCAATGAAAATACATCTTATAACAAGATTTTGTAAGGTTTTTTTAAAAAAATTACCGAAATTTGTGTCACTATCTTGTACTTTCCCAAATAGTAAATCACCCGTTAATGGATACAATCTTGTACATTGTTCTTTATTAATATTGAATTATTTCATCTAGGATAAGTATTTCTATCATCAGGGTAAAAATTTGGGATGTCATATACACAAAATCATGGAGGAATGTTTTTTTTCTAACTATGTGTGTACCTTTTTCGGAAATGGGACACATCAACATTCATTTACCACTATATCCTGAAAAATTTACATAAAATGTAATTTCATTTATCATACCATAAAACATGACTCTCAATGTTGATTATTCACTTATATGATCATCAAGGAATGTAACACATGTATCCCACATCAATTTCATAATTATGGTCATTTTAATCAAATATAAATCAATATCCTTACTACGTTTATTTTTTCTAGATATAAGTAAAGACAGAACAATATATTTGTCATTCATACATAACCATGGTGGAAATATATAATTTACCCACATAACTAGTAATGTACTATGAGTACAACTTTATACACCAAATGGATTTATTACTTATGTACAAAATTCAAGATTGAGTTATATTGGCACATTTCAAATTCCATAATTCGCACAATCAATTTTATTCTACTTATGAGAGTATATTGGTTGACATATTATCCCTTATTCATTTATTTTATCTACATTCAATGTCAATTGTATAGTGGTATCCTAACATATATATATAGTTATATAATCCATGGAATGAGGACAAGATACCATAAATCCTTTAGTGGATATAGTCATTCTTTCTTATATCAATCCACATCACACATTGGGAATTTTTAGTGCAATGTATGATCGTTGTAAAACTATATATAACAATTCGGATTGGAATTTATATTATTATAGATAATATCTGTTGAATATAGAATTCATGTATCAACATATGTATGGTAAGGAATATTATTTTATTTAAATAACATATCATTAAAGAGAATAAGTATTTCTATAATGTTGGTGTCACTCCCTCATATATTGTCTTTTGAATTATATAACTTCAATATAACTTAATGTGGTGTATATTAAGTACAATCTATATAAAAAGGTTTATTTTAAAATCTATTTAACTTATTTTTATCTTTGGATAATAAAAAATATCAACTTAAATTTTCAATATCATTTCTTCCATTGGGTTTCTATCATCATTTACTCTAGAACTCATACCCCATCATCCATAAAATTTAGCATCATACCATTCTGTATATATATTAATATCTTTACCATGTTTAGTCCAAAATGTATAGGTTCAATGAATTTCATGAAAAATCAAATATTCTTCCATCTCTAATCAATGAATTCTACTTGAATAAAAACAATGTAAATATAGAAAACAGATTTGATTAGGTTCATATTAATGCTCTATTTAAAACATAATAAACACTTTAACTCAATTATTATACTCATTTTCATATGATTAAAATATATCAATTTTTGAATCATATCCATCTAATTTGGTTCGAAAATATTTATTTTGTACCAAAAAAAATAATACACATAATTTATACAAAATTAAAAGATAAATTTACATACACTTCCATGAAATTAGATTATCATACTATGAAGAAAAGTCAAACTCACTTTAGACACTCAAATAAGAAATAAAAAAATGTTGAAATGAAAAAAATGAAAGAATTTTTTCATATTTGAATATTATAATTCATCTTATGAGAATATTTAATATTGATAACCACATCATATAACAATAATTTTGTGTTTCTGATGAAAAATAAGATGTTTTTCAGTAGAAATAAAGTAGGGAACTCATGGTGGATGAAATATTTTAAGTAGAGAGATCAATGATGAAGCTAAATTCCAATAATGAGAACACGCATTGGATGATAACAACCATGAGGTTGTTTTCCCCATTGGAATATTGTAATACTAATGGAATAATATGATCATATTAAAATAAAAATGTTGATAAAATATGAATATTTGAATTTCATTTTTTTATTCCAAATAAGTTATCCTGTTACACAACGATAACAAGGAAAGAAACAACATATGGTAGTTTATTGTTTACAATCTCCGAAAAATAAATAATTTATATTTGAACATTCATAATGAATTACTTAAGCTGTATAATTCAATTTTTCTACAGTAATAAGAGTTGATTAGAGTGGATATAAACTATTTTTTAGTGGTTGAAATCATTGGAGGAAGGGAATGTGTCATATCAATAAAATTATATAGATTCTAATGAAATTTTCATCTATGAAAAAAAAGATATATCAACAATTTTCGTTAGCCTAATTTCTATGGATTATCATTAAGGATGATATTATAAAGATTAATGATGTTTTTAGTGGGAATACTTGAAATTTATATGTGTTAAATGTTATTTTATTTCTATATAAACAACTAGTGATGACTATAACCATCAAAATCAATTTTTTATGAGTATAATGATTTATAATTTCTTATATACAATAAATGATGCTAATAAAATCACGTATGAAACACCAATTAGATCTAATAAATATTCACATACTTCATTTTACATGAAATATACATTTAGAATTTTCATAGATTGATTTAAATAGTACTAGAGACAATGATAATTTTTTGAAGGATCATTTTATTACATATAATGAATGGAAGTGACAATTAATAATCCTTCATTTTTTTATATATATAAATAATCATGATTTAAAAAATAATTAACTTCCTCAATATCATTTATATTCCTCAATAATAACTCCTTCCAAATGACCCTTATGACTGAAATTTGTAATGAAAAACCAAAAACATCTACATCAAAACATGAAAAATTAAAAACATCCAAACCAGAGTATCCAAACCATTTAAAACCCAAAAAATGGAGAATTTTGAATAACATAGTTGTATCAAACATGGGTAAAAAAATACGCATGGCCTCGATCATTTAGGCTATGTCAAGCAACTATGGTTGGAGAATTGGGGTGGTGCAGTATTGGGAGAAAGAAGACCTAAAAAAGTTGAACCAAAACCAAAACTACAAAATTGGAGTGGAAAGAATCACATACCATAGGTATTGAGAAGGTTGATTTATTTAAAAAGTTTGAGGGGGAAAAGATGTAGAATATGAGTTATCTGAGAGCATAGACAGTGTAAATTAATACAAATTTATTAGGGTATAATTTTATTGAATGGGAAGGGTTTTATCAATGTTTAAACATTAAGAACTGATATAACCTATATTTATCAGTTATTTTAAAGCAGCAAATAAAATTAAAAGAAAATAGAAAAATATTAACCAAATATATCTTAAAAACAAATATATAATAAAAAAGGTAATACTAATTTACATTAATAATGAATAAATAATCTTAAATTCTTGAAGGCTACAAATTAGTGAAAATAAAAAAAATGAATAGAACTCAAAATTATAAAAATAGGGATAATTTTAATTAATTATATAACTTTTAAAAAAATAAGAATTGATATATACTAAAATTAATATGAATTCAAATTAAATATGAACATTAAAATCATATTAAAAAATTAATTATTATCGAATAAATTGTTATTAGTTTTTAAAAAAATTAATAAATTACAAAAGATATAAAAGGAATAAATAATAAAATTTATATAATTATAAAAATTAGAAAATAATAAACTCTATAAGTGGCTTAATAAAATTAAATTATGGACAGTTAAAATGGGTGAAATTTAATAATTGAAAAAAACAATATATACTAGAAATATAAAAAAATTATAAGTGTTATTTATTTTATATATTAATCAAAAAAATAAAAAATAAATATATATTAAATTAAAAATGAATACATATTAATTATATAATTCACACATACTTTGTTGAAAATACTAAACGGTAATGATTGATCATCTATGAATAATTACTAAAATAGATAAAATATATAAAATTTTTTTAAATGTATAGAAATTAAAATTAAATTAATTAAAAAAAAGAAAAAATAAATATTATTATTGAAGAATAAATTATATTAAAAATGAATAAATTAAAAAACATAGAAAGTAATAAATAGTATATATGAAATAAAATTAAAAAAAATGAATGTAATTTACTGATTAAAAAAATATATTAAAGTTTTTATGTTACTAAATAAAATTCTAAAATGGATATTAAAATTTTAATAAATAACTGAAATATTTAATTTGTGTGTGTGTTTCAATTTATAATTTCATTAATAACATGTATTCTTGTGTGAATTTATTGTGTATATATTACTCAAGTTTGATATATGTTAAATTGAAAAAATGACATTATACAATAGCTAACATTTATTACTCAATTTATAAAAGTTATTCAATATTTTAAATTAATATTAATTTCTAATTATATACATTTTCTCTACATATATGGCTTATTAAATGTAAATAAATATTTCTTATATAATGAAAAATTTAGGAAATTTTATATAATGATATATAAATATATAAATATATAAAAAAATATAGTACTATTTTAAAAATATTAAATATATTGAAGAATAATAATATATAAAAAATATAAACAATTAATAACATAAAAAATTATTAACCAAATAAATATATAAAATTAAAATATTCTAAAAATGTACAATGTCCTTGACATTTTGAATGAATAAATAATATTAAATGAATGAATGTTAAAATTGAGATAATTTAAATTTAAAAATAGACAAACAAAAAATTAAACTAATTAATAATAGTTATAGATAATAAAAGTTTTAAAAAATTTAGAAATGCATAATGAAAATAAAAATAAATATACATATATTGATCATTAAAATAACAACTATATTAATAACATTAAATGATAATTAATAAAAATCTATAATAAATATAAAAATGAATAAATTTACAAAACAAACTATTAATATAATAAGTAAGTGAAAATTAATAAATAATAAAAATATTAAAACAATTCTGAATGAAATGAATAAATAATAATAATGAATAAATTACAAAATATTCATATATTAAAATGTATTAAATAGTATATATTAAATAAAATATAAAATTATTATTATTTAATAAATAAATGCATAATATGTTAAATATTAAATATAAATAAAAGACTAAAATGACACTATTAACAATTTATTATTACGATATGTTTGTCTCTAAAAATTTAATTAATTTTCTACATGTATGGTTGAATTATTATATGACATTAATTTTAAAAACATATTGAGTAAAAATTTTTAATTAAAAATTAAAAAATTATTACTTTATAAATATGTGAAATTTTAAAAAAAATTACATTAATATAACAAAATGTTATTATATTAATATAACTATTAATTAGAAAATATTATTAATATATATTAATTATTAGTTAACATAAAACCCATTTTCACATATTATATGGCATATTAAGTTTAAATAAATATTCATTATTTTTAAATCAGATTTATGAAAAATATATATTTATATTGGTCAACATAAATATATTTTCATATTAAATATGATTTATATAAAAAAAATTATAATTATCTTATACACTATTTTCCACTAAATATTTTATATATCAAGTATAGATTTTTATTTAGTCATATATAAATTATATTTAATAAATTTTCTAACATTTATATAAATATTATATATTTATATAATAATATAAGATTTTTAATGATTTAATTTTTTAATAAGAAGCATTCCTTTTTTCGTCAGATTTTTGGGCTAATATAATGAGACCATTAGCTATGTTAAAAAATTAATAGAGGTTAACTTTTACTTGGGACAAAAACAAATCACTGTTAGTGGGTGTGCCTTTATTTGTAATTTTTATCACTAATTGTCACACACAGTTTTTTTTCTTTTCATGTCATGGTATTGATCTGTTTCATTGAAAAAACCGATGCTTTTCTTAGGTGTTGGGTTATATTAATTTTGATTTTTAAACTACCATATATATCTAATCACCTTAATTTTGGTTCCCCATTGTTTATTGAGGAGTGTTTGTACAGAGGGTGGTTACTTCAGGATTTGGGCCAACGGTGAGCCCATTTCAAGTTTTAAAAACAAATTTTTTTTTTATAAATCCTTTGTTTTTCATCATTTTTCTACCATTACACTTCTAATATTTCTTAAAATGACATGTAGACACCAATATATCCTTTTGGACACCATAAGAATTCATAATCATGGTGTATTTGGGTTACTTATTTAGGTATTGGGCCAGCTCGGGGGCCCATTTCCAGATTCAAAAAAATAATTTGTTTCATTTATATCATTTTCATGTTTTAATATTTTTTAGAGATTCTACCTCCCAATCTTAGAAAAATTACCTTGACTCACCCCCATTATCTTTTTACCTCTTTATATCTTATTGGAATCTAAAATTTGGGCGAAAGATCTCATGTTACCTCAAATATTCTAAAATTGAGAAGGTAAATTGTTTCATACATAACTCATTCAATTCGTTCTCTTTTTCCCACAAATCATCTTTCACTAGTTCGTACAGACCATAGGAGCCTCTCCGAGAGTTTCCAGCCAATTTAATTTTCTCTATAGTGGTAGATTTAATGGAATATGAAGAGTTTTCTAGTTGAAAAGGTGAGATTCCGTCTCATTTATCCTCCCTCTTCTTCTTCCTTTCTTTATTTCTTGTTTTCATAATCTCCTCTATTCATGATTGACTTAAGGATCTGTTATCCTATGATTTTTATGGGGGGTTTTTTTTGGGGTTGGTTTTCATAGTTTTATGGTTTGTAAACCCTCAAATGGTGATATTGGGGGTGCGTTTCTATTATGCCCAATATTTGAGGTAGGATATCCCTTGAACTTGCCTTTATCTTTTAAGATTCATAATTTTATTATTTTTTTCATCTGATATATATGTTTATTTTTATATTTCAGCTTTTTTATAATTTTATTTGTTTGAAAAATTGTTGTTGAATCCTTATTTTCTGAAATGTATTGTTTTTTGTCATAAAAGTACACACCAAGTGATTATTAAAATGTTCAATTATATTTTGAAACTATTTTGTTATATTTAAAACCAGGTTTATGGAATTTTTAATATGTTACAGTATCTTTTATAAAATATGTTATTCAATTGGTGTTTTATTCCTTGTCAAGTGCTTAAAATAAATTGTTTTGTTTAAAAGGGCATGTCATGTGATCGGTAAATTGCATGGTTGGATTTTATGTGTTATATTTGATTTTAAATTTTTTTTGGATTTATAAATGAATTGGAAGAATGAATAATGGTATTTTGGGTCTTCGTATGGCTTTCCAATTTGGATTTAGTTTTACATACAAATGGGTTATGGTTTACAACATGTTTTTGCTCGAGTTGTCAGAAAATGGCCCGTTTCACATCCCTATGAAAATGATTATGTTGTGATTATTTAACCCAAATTTTTTAAGTGATTTATGAATGTGTTTTTCTACTATAAATTGTGCTTATACACCTACTTAATAAAAGTGAAATGCATACCTTGGTCAAATGATAGTTCTGTGAAAGGCATGTTTGGCATGTTTGGCATTTGTCTTTCTTTGTAAAACTGGTTACCATAGGTATTTCATGTTCTATATTTTAGAGAAATTTTATGGTCCATGAAAATGATTTATTAATTGGTTTTCGGGATTCCAAATCTGGGATGTAATTATATTGATTGGTTTGTGGCCTTAAAATAGCATTTTTGAATGGATTTTATGTTCTAGGCCTCGTTATACTCTTTCAAATTGTTTTACGAATATTTTAAGTTGATTATTGATTCGTGAAAGAATTGTGAAGAATGTTTACGGGTTGTTTGTGTGTCTATGTTTTTGTAATGGAATTTTTATGTGGAATGTGTATTTGATAATATGTGTAAATTGATTGAGCACTAAAGGGAATCCTGTGTATCCAGGTGGGTGGACTTGTTCTAGTATGCCATTGATTCTGTGGGGTTTGGCCCCTGTTTCATGTAGTATGTTTGATGATGAAAACACTAACTAAACTATGATGTTGATGTTTTTGGGGGACCACTATATTATTGTTAGGCTCCTTAAATGTGGCTCGTGTGCATGAGAATGGATATTTATTATGGTTACTTTCACTGAGATATGAGGTGCGAGGGGATCACAACTAACTAGTGCATAGGGGTGTTCCTGTGACATGAGATCATTGGATATTTTGTACTCATCTTTGGCATACGGTGTGTTTGGTTGGTAAATTCAGCAGTGTGTGTGATTTATTTAAATGTGTAAATTCTTTAAAGCTCCCTCATGAAGTCTATTTTTATTTTTGAGTTTCACCTCTTTGAAAATTGTTACTATCATTCTTGTTTATAAAACATGCATGTTTTTTCTGGTAATTTATATATATATCATGGAACCTCATTTTGAAAACATAAGATTATATCTTGTATTTAAAACATTAAATTCAGTTTTCTTTTTTTTAATGGATGTGAATTGGGAATAGAATATCGGGCTAACCTACTAATTATTAATACTCACATATATTGTCTTATTCTATTTTTATCTGTTGTGGAGGTTTCATCTTGGGTTCTATCACCTTGGGTGATATGTGATCATTGTGTTGGAGAGTGACCATAAGGGTCACATAGAGTTTGTTGGTTATTAGATTTGGTCAGTTAAGTTTTTGGTTTAGTTATACATTTAGTTTCTTGTACAAATAATGTTCAGTACATTTTTTATATAAATGTTTTTGGTGTTTTCCATTTCATTTATCTGTTTGATTGTTTATACTTGTGAGAAACCACTACCTCATGTATTCTATTGATTCCTTCATTGCTTGTCGCAATCTCGGGAGGATCGGGAATTCCTCTCGAGATTATCACGGGCTATCCTGGGTGACTGGCTCAAGGTCGACTCGATCTGGTTCATGACAAAATGTTATCAGAGGAGGTAGGCTCTTAGCAAACCTTTTTTAGAGTGACCTTATTATTTGGGGGATGTCAAGTTAGATGGAGTAGTATTGTTGGGACATGAGGGGTAAGTGTGGGAAGAGTGTCGCAAATTATTTCCGTTATAATCCTCGGTTTTCCATGGGATGTCTAGTTTTATTAGTGTTTTTTGTTCTTGTTGATTGTTTGGTGTTGGGATATGACAAGGGGAGTCTGACTAATGGCCTCTGTGAGCTCATAGGGCATGGAAAACCATTTGGAACTGGGGCAGGGTCCTAATAAGTCTCTCGGTGTTGGTTTTGTGTTTAACATATGGCCGCCAACCATATGGTCATGTCACCCACCGATACTAATTCATTTTTTTGGGTCTCTAGGACCTTTCTTGAATTTTGAATCTTTCTTGTGAAAATACTTGTATGAGAACTATAAAAATGGTTTTTAATGGATGGATTGGATTATTAATAGTGGAAAAGGGGGTCTTCAAAAATTAAATATATGAATGGTTTTAGATGGTTCTTTTTTGTGAAAAAAAGAGGAAGTGGAAATGATTTAACGAGATTGGATTATCCATAATATAACCTTGTGGTTTGTTTGTAT
Source organism: Viscum album (assembly GCA_963277665.1). Classification (NCBI taxonomy): domain Eukaryota; kingdom Viridiplantae; phylum Streptophyta; class Magnoliopsida; order Santalales; family Viscaceae; genus Viscum; species Viscum album. Next base: position 1,989,703,872 of record OY728126.1, on the reverse strand, counting down.
AAAATGTTTTGAAAATGTGAATAATTTTATTGTGATTATGAATCTTTGTTTTAAATGCGGTGTTTTGGGATATTGAAAAGTGTATGAATCTGATGAATTGGTTTTGGAAATTGGTTTTGAATCTTTGTTGTCTTCCTAGAAAGGGTATTGGTTTCAATGACCATTATATTATCAAAAAGATACCTTACTAAATTTTATAAAATGGGAAGGGGTTGTTTGGAGTTTCTTGGTTGTTATAAAAGTCGTTAAAAATGAAGAGGGGTGGGTTTTTAAAGGAATGGTTCTTTATGAATTGTGGTTTGATTTGTGAAATATGAAAAGGGTTTTTTACAAGGTGGTTGGTGTTCCTTTTGAAGGTACATGATTTTTTGGAATGATGTTGTTTTGTTTTAGCTGTAGTGTTTTCATGGGTGCTAAAATTCATGGTTTTATTGCTATTAGGAAGGACGGACAATATAAAATTATGGATGGGTGCATGGGTGGCATTGAAATGTGCATGTGGGTGAGACATGATGAAACACCATTGGTGAATGTGGAAACCGAACAAATTAGTTTGTTTTCTAAAAGTGGTTTGAGTTGAAAAATTGTGGCCTTTTTTTACAAACCAATGTTTGTGTGGATAGTTTATTCTTTGTCTTAGATGTATTTTTTATCAGAAATCTTCCTTTTGATCTATATGTCATACTCTTGTTGTATCTTGAAATGAGATCTTTTTTGTGGCTCAGTTATAGAGTAATGTTCATTGTGTTTCTAAAGATGTCTGGGATTTTATGATGTGGCCATGGATAGTTCTTTGTTGGAAATAATTCCCATTGATCAACCTAATGATTCATTTAAAATGTTAAATCCTCCTCTTAGAATGATACCTCACCCCGTTTGTTGGAATAGAGAGATGTTTGGGATCGATTTAATGTGAATCCAGATCATGATAATTCTCTTGGACACAATAGTAGTGTTTGGTGATGTTGATATGTTTCACTATATTCCATGTAATTTCGGCCCCTTGTTTGGAGGGAGACATAATTTTGATATGTATCTACTAGTTACTATTTATATGAAGGTTTTCTGTTAAGTATGTGAGTTTTTTTTGACTATTTTGATCCTTATCACCCTGACTGTGGTGCACCACTTGCTTCAAGAATCAGGGCTCCAGTCATAGTTATCAGAGTGAAGATTTTCATGCAGTCAGGAAATATCAAGAGGTGTGGGGAGCTTGAATAGGCTCTTTCCTCCACCATTGTGGTATGGTAGTTTCTGTGTCTCTATTTTGGTACGTCATTTCGGTGAATTTTCTTTTTTCACAATAATCGTGGCGGGATTACCCCTCACACAGTGTCTATGGTTATGCCATCATAGATGTGGGTTTTTGATCAATGTCCCTGTATGGACCGCCAGTGAAAAAAGTTTGTGGTCTTGGTGTTACCTATTCGTAGGTGGTGTGTTTTGGATAGTTCCTTTATTTCATTTGTGGTTTCAGTTGCCTAATTATTGGGTTCCCTTCCCTCCCCTCCCTGAGTGGTGGCGATCCAGATCCGTTCCAAAAGTGTTTTCACATTTCATGTCCCCTCCGTTTGGGAGTGGGTGGTTTTGATGTTCACGTCGTAACCCTATTAACATGTGTTTTTAAGTTTTTGTGGTAGATTTTTGGTGGACCTGTGTTGGTGAGTCCCAATTCTAGTTAATTTTTAATTTTTTTTTCAATTCTAGTTGGACTTTAATGGTGGGGAGACCCACTGTGTGTCTCGAAGATGTTTCCTTCAGAATTTGTCAAATGATAGTTATGATTTAATAGTGGGGTTCCCATTTAGACCTCTACACCAAGTAATTTTATTTATTGAGTGAACTATGGTTTGGGTGATCATTTGGTTCATTGGGAGAATTCCCAACAATCTAGTTCTTGTCTTGGTTGTGGACGTGGTGGCTTAATCTTTTAGTTGATTCTCCAGAAGTAGTAGTGTGTTGGTGTTTTATTTGGGAAAGAGTATTAAGTTAAATTGTTGGTGAATGATATTTCCTTAGATTTACAGGCAGGATTATGTTGATAATAAATTCTTAGGTGTTGTTCTGTCATTTGAAGAGTATTATGTCTTTCCGGGGGTGGAAGGCTTTAATGTTGGGGAGAATTGTCACATTGGATTTTTTTCCTTTACATGCCATGGTTTTGATGCGGTTCATTGAATATACCGATACTTTTCATGAGTGTTGGGTTCGATTAATTTTTAGTTTTTAACTACCATATATGTCTAATCACACTAATTTGGGTTTCCCATTGTTTGTTTAGGAGTTTTTGTAGAGAGTGTGGTTACTTCATGATTTCGGCCAACCGTGAGCTCATTTCTTGTTTTAAAACCCAAATTTGATTATTTTATAAATCCATTGATTTTCAACATTTTTCACCCATTCTATTTCATACATTTCCTAAAATAACATATTAAAAACACCATATCCTTTTGGACCCCTTAAGAAGTCATAATCATGGTGAATTTGGGTTACATATTTAGGTATTGGGCTAGCTCGTGGGCCCATTTCCAATTTTTTTAAAATAATTTTTTTCATTTATATCATTTTCATGTTTTGATATTTTAAGAGATTCCAAATCCCACTTGAATCCAAACTACCTATCCTTGCCCCATTATCGTTTTACCTCTCTAGAGCTCATTGGAATCGAATATTAGGGTGAAAGATCTCTGGTTACCTCAAATCTTCTAGAATTGAGAAGGTAAATTGTTTCATACATAACTCATTCAATAAGGGCTATATTTCTCCCAAATAATCGTTACCAGGGTTTTCCAGACCATAGAAGCCTCTCCAAGAATTTCCAGTCCATTCCCTTTTCTCTATGGTTGCAGATCTAATGGAATACGATGAGTTTTCTATTTGAAAAGGTAAGATTAATTCTGCTTTATCCTACCTCTTCTTCCTCCTTTCATTATTTCATGTTTTTATAGACTCCCCTAGTCATGATCAACCTAGGGTTATATAATCCCCTGATTATTTATGGGGTTTTTGTTCGTTTGGGTCTGGTTTTCAAAGGTTTAGTGTTTGTAAACCCCCAGATGGTGATATTGGGTGTCCATTTCCATTACACTAAGGATTTGAGTTAAGATATCCCTTTCACATGGATTTATCTTTTATGCTTCGGAATTTTATTATTTTTTTCATCTGATATACATGTTTATTATTATTTTTTCAGCATTTTGATAATTTTCTTGGTGTGCAAAATGGTTGTTTAATCCTTGTTTTGTGAAACATAGTGTTGTTTTTTTCATAAAAGTGCACACCAAGTGTTTTTTTAAATGATAAATTATCTTTAGAAACTACTTTTTTGTGATTTAGAACTTGGTTTATGGTATGTTGAATATGTTATAGGATCTTTTATAAAATATGGCATCCAATTGGTGTTTTATTCATTTTCAAGTGCATAAAATAAATTGTTTTGTTTAAAAGTGCATGTCATGTGTGCGGTAAATTTACTGTTTGGATTTTATGTCTTATGTTTGATATAAAAATTATTTGTTTGGATTTTTAAATGAATTGGAAGAATGATAAATGGTTTTTTGGGTCCTCATATGTATTTCAAAATTTTATTTGTTTTTACAAACAAATGGGTTATGGTTTACAACATGTTTTGGCCCGAGTTGTCGGAAAATGGCTCGTTTCACATCCTTATTAAAATTGTTGTGTTTTTTATATATATCATGAATGCTTTAAGTGATATATGAATGTTTTTTTTATGCTGTAATTTTTTTATATACCTTCTTAATAAATTTAAAATCCATACCTTGCTCAAATTTTAGTTTTGAGAAAGGCTTAAAGGCCCATTTGGCATTTTTTTTGTAAAAATGGTTTCCATGTGTATTTCATGTTCTATCTTTTGGAGCAATTTTATGGTCCATGAAAATGATTTATTAATATGTTTTGGGGCTTCCAAAAATGATAGTTTATGTTATTTATTGGTTTGTGGTATTAAAAGATCATTTTAATGTATTTTATGTGTGAGGCCTCATTACACTCTTTGAAATTGTTTTACGAATCTTTTTAGTGGTTTATTGATTCGTGAAAGAAATGTGAAGCTTTTTTTTCTGTTTTTTGGGTTTTTATGGTTTGGTAATGGAATTATTATGTTGATACTGTATTTGATAATATTTTTAACTTGATTGATCACTAAAGGGAATACTGGATATCATGGTGGGTGGACGTGTACTAGTATGCTAGTGATTCTATGGGGTTTGGCCCCTGTTTCACGTAGCATGATTGATGATGAAAACACTAAATAAACTATGATGATGTTGTTGTTTGGGGACCACTAGGTTATGGGTATTCTCCCAAATATTGGATCTTGTGCATGAGAATGGATATTTATTATGTTTACTTTCACCGAGATACGAGGTACCTAGGGCTCACAACTAACTAGTCCCTAGGGGCGTTCTCGTGACTTGTGGTCATTAGATATTTTGTACCCACTATCGGAATATAGTGTGTTTGGTTGTTAAATTGAGTAGTTTATATGATTTTTGTAAATGTTTAAATTCTTTAAAGCAGCCATCTTGAAATATATTTTCATCTTGAAGTTGCACCTCTTTGACAAAATTTACTAGCATTCTTGTTTATAAAACATTCATGTTTTTGTGTGGTATTTTTTTTTATATAGCATGTGACCTCATTTGGAAAACATACCATTATATATTGTATTTAAAAATTTAAATTTATATTTCTTTTATTTTTAATGATGTGAATTGGGAATAGTATATCAGGCTATCCTATTGAGTTTTAATACTCATGTCTATAGTCTTTTTTTGTTTTTAGCCCTTGTATAGGTTTCAGCTTGAGTTCGATCACCTTGGGTGAAGTGTGATCATTGTGTTGGAGAGTGACCAAAGGGGTAACATAGACTTTGTTGGTTATTAGGTTTGGTCATTTGAGTTTTTAGTTTAGTTATACTTTTAGTTTTTGTACAAATAATGTTCAATTCAATTTTTATATAAGTGTATTTTGGGCTGTCGATTTATTTCCATTGTTTGATTAATTGTTTACATTTGGGAGAAATCATTACCTCGTGTACTCTATTGATTCCCTAGGTGCTGGTCACCATCCTGGGAGGATCGAGAACACCTCTCAACACTTTTCACGGGCTGGCCTGGGTGACCGGTTTAGGGTCGACTCTGGCTGGTTCGTGACACTAATAAAAGTAACATGTATTAGTGTTTTTTTTCATTGATATAGGTCACCCATGATCGGATTTTTTTCTAGCATTTAAAAATGTTGTCTCTAATTATCGTGGGACTTATTTTAGTGGAACAAGTTAAGAAGGATTGAATAAAAAATCATGAAATAGAAGATGGTTTAAACAATAATAATAGCAAAAAATCTGGTAGAATCATTGAAACATCAATCTTTCATAGAAATTGGAATTATTTTCATAGTAATCACTTGATTTGATCATTAATGTTTTCTTGATCGTATTTGTCAATTCCATTGAGAACACATTCGCAATCCCCTGAATGGTCATCACCACGAATATCCAACTTTTTTATCCTCTCCCCTTTCAGGGTTTATGACCTCGGTGAAAGTGGATAAACATATATGAATTATGTAATTAGCGTCTAAATAAAAAAATTGATATAAAAAATAAATAACTAAATAATTTATTCAACTATTCAATTTTTACTTATAACTCCACCCTTGATTGTTATATATCACAGAGCTCAATGAAATAGGAACTCTTATCGTTTATTTGGATGATCTTTATTTCAGACTCAACTATGGTGTCAGATTCTCCATCTATGATCTTTTTTGTTGGATATAAAAATTTCTTCGGAAAATTCACGTGCTTAGAATAAAAATAATATAATGTTTTATGATATTTTCAAGCCTTTAAATTCCAATAATTTCCATGAAGACTAGGAAACTCATCCAAAAATACATATAAAAAATATTCTCAAGGTTTACATATTAATAATCAGGGTCACGAAACCCCCATTGACCTCAATGGATATTTATTTATATGAAATAAATTTGAAATTTTCCTTGAAATATAATAGGATTGTAATTCTACTAGATCTTGTCCTGGATGTTAAAATCACAATATGAGGTCACCATGAGCTTCAATTTTTTAGGTTACCTAATAGATTAAATTTACATTTTTACCCTTGAGGTTTTCTTGAGACTTAGAAAACTAAATATTGAGATATTTCTTGACATGGAGATTTCAATATCACTATATATTCCAAAGATTAATAATTTTCTACCATAAAAATAAAAATAATGGAGGAAAATGGAAATATAATAAACAATCCTCTATGTAAAGAAATAAACTGTCAAATGATAATGATTCATCTATAAATGTTCAATATCTAAGAGAACTCAGTACATATAAGTGAACATGGAAGACCACTGAATTGGAAGAAAACATCAATTTAAAGTCATGAATATATCAGAACCACCATAATGTAGGATCTAGAACAAAGAGGAATCATACATATTCACAATATGAGCCTTTTCATGACTCATCACACATAAATATTTCCTCTTACAAAGGTAGTTACCAACATGGGATGAAAAATACTGATGAACTGTTGTTACCCCTTCCAAATGGGTAATTCCATAATTTTACGGATGATAGAATAAATTTACATCCCTCATATAGTTATCATTCATGATGGATATAGTTTGAGAGTAACCTATCTACACTATACACAACCATCGAGCTAGATCAATTCACATGATATCATTGGATATAGATCCAATCAAAAAAACATTAAACATTGATCACATCATTCATATGTTTTTATAAGACTATGAACTCTTCATCAATAACCTCTTGATTAGGAAGACGGGTCATTGAGGATTCTAGAAAATAAGATTTCCATTCATGGTATAGAACAACTTGTATGTGTCTAAACCACTCATGGAATTTAATGCCTATGAGAAGACTGTATTTATCAAATATTGGTCATTGAGATAGTGTGATTATCATTTTATTTTACAATTAAAAGATAATATAATAAATAAATTACTTTATTATATTTTATTTTGAGTAATAATTAATTGATTTTATAAAGTCACCCGTTATATTATCATATTCCAATATCCCTCATCATTGAACATTGAATTTATAGATTTAAAAATTTATAGTGGAAAGATCTATATTTTCCTTTTTATAACCCCAATAAGGGTTCTTAAAGATATTTTGAAAGTATTTAGGTAGGAATGTCTTTGCCAACATTGTGTTTTCATCTCCCTAATCTGTTGAGTGGACTCCCCAATCTAGAAATAATTATTTTGATTTTCTCAGCACATGCCTCCAAATCACACCATGTATAGATAGAGTTATTCTTCTCGATTTAAAATGTTTAAGTCTACCTTAAAATATCATAATATCTCCCCTTAAAAAAGTAATCTTCCCAATATTGGTTCATCAATCACATAGTTCTATTGAGTTTTGTTTCTAATTAACTAACGAAATGCTTAGTCTGACATAATATTATATTAATGGAATTTATTTTATTATTCATATAATTTTTATCTTATTTTATCTGTGGAATGTATTTTTAATATTTAATTGGATGTTTACATAATTAATTACCCATGTTTGGATAAAACATTTACTGATAATCAATTTTATTTAAATTATGCCTTTTCAAGTCAATTGATTCATTTTTTTCGTTCGTTGTCCTCGTGAATAAATATAATTATAATTCACTATAAAAAACAATTAATTGATCAAATGGACTAATCATGATATTATCTAATGGTTGATTTAACGAGAATACAACAAATTTACCTATGAACTTGGGGGAATAACTCCTTATGCCGGACATAGCATGCACTATAACATCCCACATGTCCACCTATGTATCACTGAGTTGGCGTCATTATGGATCCATCATTAATCGTCCCCATGTTCTATTGGAAGCTCCATTAATTACATAGATTTATTACTCACTGATATGTGAGGGGGACCAAACTATTGGTTAAAGGGAATTACATAAATATCCTTTGACATACTGGTCCTATATAATAATGGAGGGAGGGAGGACCCACAATCCACCTTTAAATTTAATATTAAATAATTGAAATACAATGAAATTAATTTCATTAAATAAATTCCAACACATACATAGGACATTTTCAATCTCTTTAATGGTTACACATGAAACGAGTATATAAAATTAATTGGATAGCATTAAGTTATTCGTTCTTTTATTATTTATGTTAAACATGCTCGAAACAGTTAATTAATTATCATTCATCTTAATGATAATCTGATATTATTTGAAGATACACATCATTAATGGTATTCATTGAAAATAATGGGAAGGACCAATAATGACATATTAATTACAATATATTTATTGAGCATTTTAATATTCATTAGAAACATTATTAAATTTTCAAACACACAGTAGTTTTTTAATCAATACAATAAGTTTTTAATGATGTAATTTCAAATTTAATGTAATATTAATTTTTTCCATTAATAGATGAATGTGCCCTATGTACATGTTGCTACTTGCCACGTACCTCTATTGTTATACATCTATATCACATTTCATGGGCTTCGGTGTGTGGACTTATCCAGACTACATGGCGTGTATATTCTAATTACACACACTATATCAGATTTCTATGTGGAAGGTTGTCCCAATAAAGACACATTAGTCAATAAAAACCTTCTGCGTAATTAATTACTCAGCACATCTTGATACACTCTATATTGAAATTTATCATGTCCTCCATATGCACACTGTGTAACCCAATGTTCCCGACCAATGATTTGGCACTTATAGAAGGCATCTACAGTAATTATTCATTTGTTATTAAACCTTTCATAAAATAAAACATTAAAAAAACATGATTAATATATCGGTAACATGTTCATTCAAATCATATTAAGGAAATAATAACATGAAATTAAATATAACCACAATTATGCATGGATCAAAAATCAAATAAATAGTAATATATTTAAATGTGTCATCTCTGATACCACTTGTTTGTTTTGTGCTCATCTGAAGCATGCCCTGGGGGTGATATATTAATGTTTTCTTAATATTTAATTTTTAAAACAATGATTCAGGATATTGTACAACAAAATTTTAATTAATTTATTAAATATATAAAGAAATAAATACTTTGGATTAGGAGTGTTTTTCATTGATGATTGTTTATTTTCCAAATAGACTATTCCATATTTCATTCATTGGGCTTTTGAGGATCCAACAGTAGAATCCCTGTAGGGGTGACCCACATGTGCTTTAGTGGTCTCCAAGGAATGTCACTCATTCTCCGGGTGCTATAGCGGTGAATCAAATGTCTTCTGTTTTTCGTTCTTGATTGATCATTCTTTGGCCTTAATGAAATTATCTCTTGGGATTCTTATTATTTAGAGAGAGAGAGAGGTGGAGTATTTGAGAGAGAATTCATTATGTTCAAAAATTCTCTATTACCAAAAATTGAATTGGTTTTGAAGGAATTACACGACAGACATAACAATTATGTATAGAGATGAGATTTTTGTTATAATCATTAATTACATAACAACAATTAAATATAATTATAATCATTAATGAATTCTCATACCACATAATAATAATAATAGTATTAATATTTTTTAGTGTGACAACATGTGAAAAATGGATAAATAATATTTACCAAATTGTAAATAATTATTATATCAACAGAAATGGTCTTGGTCTATTCAAACTCATCTTGTCTCTATTGATCGGCTGAATAAAAAATTTATTATCCTAAAATAAATAAATATGTTTTTATCACAGTCCTATGAATAATCATTTTTTTAATTTATGAGATAATTATAAATAAAATAACATTATTCATTAGTACTGATAATAATAATTATTCCATTAATCAAATTACAATATAATATAATTGAGACCACAAGAATCACTTAGTGTGTAGCCCATTGGGATTCTTTCTCGTTGGAATTAGGCAGAATAGCCTAAAGTCCAATATTACTATCTAGAAATGGTTCATGGAGCCCAAGATAAAGAACATAATGTCATAAAGATGACAACCATATAAGAATTGTCACTATATAATATAATACCTCTGTCACATAATCTCATCAAGCGATTTTCATGATGGTGTCATCATCTAAAAATCTTGATACATCATTCTTCGACTATATAAAACTAAAATATTGTTACACCAATGACATAAAATATTGGGAGATGGTTCAATTTCAACCAATGGGATGATATATAATCTTCCATAAATATAGAAGGGAAAATTATTTATTGACTTATTTATTAATAACATGCCATTTGTGATGCACCCAACACAACATAATTCCCTTTAAAATATGGCGTGACTATTTTCATCAGAAAATCTATGTATGTGAGTCGTGACTAGAATTAATGATAATATAAATTTCTAAGGACCATTACAAACTACCATAGATAGGAATATTCGATTACACCAAAACATTTAGTATTCCGACTAGTGGGTCTGTTCACATAATCTCACATCTTCGTGATTATAAAGTTCGAACATCATGAGGTGATGTTTCATCTGCTTAAAAGTACTCAAACCTGATGGCCTATATTCTATGTGTCCCATCATAGTATCTTATCCAACCACATAATCGTATTATTAATATTTTCAAAGTAGTTCATGGTTTTTATCAGAGCGATGAACTACTATGACCTTATCAACGTGACAAATACTCTAGGACCTTATTATATTATGGGTGTGCAGAACAAGGAAAAATATGTATTATTATAATTAATTTTATATTTAATAAATAAAACATTTTTATATCAAAGTAAAAATAGATGGTTTCAGGAAACCAACTCTTTCACCATGTACATACCGACTCCATCCAAATATATCCCCAATAAGGGATAGTATCAAAAATACATCAAATCTCACATGTATTTAGTCATATATCATGTATCACATGTTCTTAATATCAACTAATACATGTGTCACTTATAACATGTTAAAAAATAGGTCAAACCTGAACACTCAAGTACAATAAAAATAAAATATAGCATATATGATACATAATTTAAATGACATATCAAATATCATATTTAGTCAACAGTATCATAATCACATTCATCACAATCCATTTACGGACACTCATATGATCAAGAATCAAACATAGATCTCATAGGCTACACATGAATGCCATGAATCATCGCAATAACATATATAATGCCTGATATAATGACAAGGAATGCCTAAATTGTGTGAAATATTGATTGATGATGAGGGTTGAAGTCTAAGTTTAACTGCACCCTCGAAACGTTATTTTATTTGGAAACAAAATTAGGTTGAAAATTATGACCATCAATATAAACCCAATGATAATAATAGAAAAAAAAAATCCTTTCAATACTGTATATGTTATTGATGGGAGAATTTGAGAAAAATAATGAATATAAAAGAAAAAATAGACAAGAAAGTGAGAAGAGAGAGGGTTAAAGGGAAATGAGTGAGGGGTGCACACTATCTACCCCAAAAGATAAATACATAATATTTCCTTATTTTATTTATTAAAATTTATTAATATTTTTATATGTGTTAATTCCATAATATTTTTTATTGAATACCATTTAACACCAAATACCCCATTCTTCTTTAATTTTGGCACTGCAACCCCATAAAAAACCTCAATTTTTTTTAAATATAATTCATATTTTAAAATAAATTCAAAAATAGATTAATATATATTAAAATTCATATATATATATTCGTTATACATATACACACAACTATATATACATATAAGAACTTCTGTATATATGTATACCCAAATACAAACACATACACACATCCCATATATTTATATATAAACCCACCATTATTAATTTTCCAAAAAAATAACAGTAATTATAACTAAAATATATTTTTAATATTATTAAATATTCAACAACATTATCAGTATAAATATTTTAAAAAAATGTTTTTAAATACCGATGATGGAAAATAAAATTTCTTAACCACACTTAATTACTTTAATTCAGAATAATTAATAATATCAAATTAATCACTTTGGCCACTCATTATTTTAACTATAACAAAATTATTAATTATAAAAGTATATTTTAATTTTTTTCATCAAACCAAAAATTAAAAATAATAATAAAATTATTATTTTTTATTTCATATTTACCAACAAAAATATTTTTATATTATTTATTTTTACTTTTTCATGCGATGTAACTAAACACCCGACACACAAAAATCTTATGTCATCTCTAATGTAGAAACCATTTTCCAATCCTAATGGAAGTCTCAAATGTTTCAACTAAGACACTGATCAAGACATATTTTATTATTTTAAAAAATCATATAATAAAAAATTGAATTAAATATTCTTATATTGGATTTGATGAAACATTTTATGGGTACTAATATTATCTCACACCTAGAGTAAAACCTACATCTGGGATCTTAAAGTAGAATGATATTTATCATGTGGAACACCGTTTAAGAGAAATATCATTTTTTTATAAAAATCATGCACTTCTAAAAAAATAAATTTAATATTTTAATTATATAAATGTCAAGTCTCTATAAACCTCAAAATTTTATACTAACTCAGTGCCCAACACCCTAAATATTACATAGAATATTTCAGTGTATTAATATGTCTTGTACCCTTCTATAAAGTCATAATTAACACAAGTATTGAAAAATTAAATTTTCATGCCAAATTAATTGAAATTTATTAAGAAAATTGGGTTATATTATTATTTAAAATTGAGGATGTTAAAATTCTCCCAAAGATTTTTTCTTCTTCATTGTTAAGTGCTTCAGATCTTGGAACCACTACTCCCCAATATATTATTTTCCATATTAAAATCAATACATTTTTAAATAAAATATTTTTAATTAAATTTTTTTATTTCCACCATAGGTGTTTACAGTCATTGCATTATAATTCCATTTCAACTCATTGAGAAGAAAACACAAATCACTTATTACTTCCTCATGGATTATTTCCTTATTAAAAAGTATTTCATGTCAGTCGCAACCACATATATATATATATTCATAAATAGAATAAAACATGCTTACATAAAATAATGGTGGATATAATATAGTAAGGAACATATCATGAATTCAATACAAATTAAATTAGACGGGCTCTAGCTAATTAACACAATATGTATGTATTAAATGTGAAAAGATGTGCCCAACATGATGTATTAATGACTACCAAATCTCATAAAACAACATATCAATATTATCTATCTCAGCTAAGGTGAATCTAAAAAAACAAAACATCAAAATGAAAAAACATAAATTCCCTATTTTATGGAATCTCATAGGTCTACAATAGAGTGTTGATCAAATATGAAATTTTTCCCCTACCAAAATCACAACCATTATAACTTAATTCAATCTATCCCAAATCAAGAAAAAGAGAAAATATAATTTAGTAAATTTTTGACCTCTTGTGATAATTTGTAACATCCCCACATGAACCAATAGGTCCATGATAAAATTGCACATGACCTTAGGTGGGCATTCTCTTTCGTTAGAAGCTACTAACTAGTAGCGATGGACTAAATACATCAATTGAGGGACTATACCCCCTATATCATGTTCTGAGAATGTAAAATAATAACATCAATATGAAAAATAATTAGAGTCCTTTCGGGAAAAATAAATATGGAATAAATGATAAAATAACTGAAACAAAACAAAGACCTAAGGTAATGGTAAATATTACAAATATAGATTTCAGCAATAGAATATCCACATGAACTCTTTCTAGAAATGATCAAATCATGATATAACTCCTTCTCGACCATCCGCAACAAGGGATTTTCCCTTCATTGAGTCTCTGGTCATGAAGTCTACAAGTGCATTGAAATACAAAAATAGAGTGTGAGTCAAAGACTCGGTAGGACACCACCCACATCCCTTATCATTAGTGCATAAAATAAAAAACTTCATGTCATGTATATAAACATGGTACATATATTAATACAATATATCACATAAGTAGAAAACACTTGTCAGGACTTAAGGGATCGTTTATACTAGCTTCACCACCATGTCAGGTGAAACATACCTACTTCAGAACAATGCGAGATGGAGTCACCAATGACCAGCATGACACATCCTCTTCAAGTGGATATCCCCATTAATATGACACGTTCTCCATGTTAGGATAGTCTATATATATTTAAGCCATGTTGGTATGATCACATCCCTCTTGAGTGTAGACTAAAAACATGTGTCAAGTCCCACATGAAAACCAAAGTCTTGTCACATCCCTCCTATATGAATAGTCAAATGCATGTGACACGTCCTACCGACTATAATAGTCCATGTAAATGACGACCCAATCCTAGAACATCCCTCTCAGAATAATGTCTTGAACATGTGTCAAATATCACATGTTTTCAATCATGTGTTATATCACACATGTCATCCCATTTCGACTAATACATGTGTCACAACTCACATGATGACCAAATAGTCCAAGCATTCACAATCAACTACAGTAAATCAATAGAGTATATGCAATGCATAATAAAAATCACATATCAAACATAACATCAATTCCATAGTATCATTATAACAGTTACCACAATCTATATGAGAACACCAGTAGAACAGGTCAAAGGCTATACACACCCACACCTCGTGTGATCAGGTAACAAACATTTGTCACACAACCCACACATGCACAAAAAAAAATCAGGCTACTAACATATATAAACTGTGCGCTAAGGTCATTGAATTCTTACCTTGTATTATGTCTTCAAGTAGCGGGGCCTTCGGGCCACTCAAATTGGGCCTATAGATCATGGGCCTTGAGGCAATGTCATGGATTCCTCTCCACCTAGAAACAAATAGGATACTTTATTTAATTATATAAAAAGGCTTTAGACCCAACATTAAAACAAAATTAACCAAAAAAACACATTTTTTAATTAGGTGATTCACCCCCCAAAAAATACAAGCATTTTATTTTTTTCCAATACAATCCTCCTTTTTTAAATATATTCAAACATCACTTAATATATATTTAAAATTCATCAACATATATTTATATTTATATACACCCCCACACACATATACCAATATATCCCATTTATGTACACGCCAATATTATTTTTCTAATTTAATATTAATAATAATATAATATATTATTAATACTAAATATTTGTCATCAATTTCAACATAAAATGTTCAACAAAAAGTGTAATTAAATAAAGATGATGGTAATAAAATTTATTTAACCACACTAACTTCTATTTATATAGAACATCTAATGATAACACATTAATTGATACGAGAATTCATTATTTACATCGTATGAAAATTATTAATTTTGGAAGTATATTTTCATTATTGTCTTAGAAATAAATAATAATAATAATAATAATAATAATAATAATATCTCTACCGGCACAAAATATATTTGTATACCAATTATTGTTACCCTTATGTGTGATGTAGGTAAATGCATAACACAAACAAATGTTATTTTATGACCACGATAAAAGTCATATTATGGACCTAATGGTGGCCTCATATTTTCTATGTGAGACACAGTTTGGGATTTATTCCATTTTTTCAGAAAATAAAAAACGAAAAATTAAATACATTACCTTTAAGTGATATTTGACCAAATTCTTAATGATATAACACCTGTAGTAAACCCAGAATCATGGATCTAATCGTAGTCTCATATTTCTGATGTGAGACACTATTTGAGAGGAATTTCATTTTTAAGAATAATCGTGTGCGTGTGAATAAAATATTTTTAATTTCATTATTCTATCAACGTTGAGAATATATGGGTCATGAAATTTCATGCTAAGTCAGTGCTTAACCCCAAAAATATTACATAAAATATTCCAAAGTGTTCACATTGATTTTACCCTATTATAAGGACATACTAAACAGATGTATAGGAAAATTAAATTTTCAATGACAAAATACTTCCAATTTATTAATAGAACGTGATTTTTAATCTTTAAAATTGAGGATGTTACACCAATAGAATGTAAAAAAAATTGAATAGTAAAAATTGAATAAATTCCAAATATATTTAAAAGTAATAAATAATATTTAATGAATGAACATTTAAAATGAATAAATAAATTAGAATAATAAAATTATTATAAAAAATGGAATCATACCTTTAATTACATAAATTACAAACACATTAATAATGATTATAAGAAATAAATTAACAGTTTTAAGTATATAAATAAAAAATTATTAAAATGATTAATATTAACTATTTAAATAATTTTTTTAAAAACAATTTAATTAAATTAGATATATATATCAAGAATATTAAAAAGCTTAAATGTTAATAAAAATAAATGAATAAATAATATTCATATAAATTTAAATTTTTCTAGAAATATTATATCACAGTAAATAAATATGAATAAATAAAAATTAAAAAATGATTATATTAAAAAAGGATAAAATTATTAGACATTACAAATTTATAAATAAAAAAAATAAAATAATATAGATAATGAATTAATAAAATTTCATAGATAGACACACTATATAATAAAATAAATTAATAATATTAATTACATAAATTATAAAGACATATGAAAATGAAGAAAATATTTTGAAAATATTGTTAAATAAAAAATTATATAAATTCAAAACATCTTAAAAATATTAAAACATAATGATTTAAATTTAACAAATACTAACCATTCAAATTAAAAACCTATTGAAAACATTGAAAATTAGGAAATAATTATATATTAAAAAATATTAAAAAATTGATATATTTTAAACATATTTAAAATAAAATTTATACAAAAAATGAAATATTAATACTACATTAAATAAAATTAAAAGTAAATAAATAAATTTGAATAAATAACAAATAATATTTTAAAACATTAATTATTAACATTAATTACATGAATAAAAGACATATTAAAAATGAATTATTATGTATATGTAGATAATATTAATTTTATAAATATATAAATTATATAAAATGATTTATATTTACTATAAATAATATTTGATTTAAAATTAATTAATAATAATTGGTTATATAAATTTCAAATATATTAAAAATATTAAAACATAATAAATAAAAATGAATAAATTTTAATCTTATAAATTACTAATATATTGTCAATTTTAGAACATAGTAAATAAATATACAGAAATTTTAAAAATTGAATTTCTTCCAAAAATAATAAATAGAATTAAACATCTAAAATAAAAAAATTGATATTAAATGATATAATATTACAAAAGAAAAAATAAAAATAAATAAATTACAAAAAAATTTAAAAAATGATTTCATAACATTAATTCCCTGAATTTAAAACGCATAAAAATACAAAAAATGAAAAGATAAATAATAATTTTATTTTTAATTATTTTTGCATGCATTGTATTTATTTTATACAAATAATTTAAATAAATATTAACCATTATAAGTATTAATAATAATTAAATCACATTTATTTAATAAAATATAAAATTATTTAAAAATGTTTAAACAACTAACAAAATTGAATATATTAGAAAATCATTAATGGAATATATATTAAAAGTGAATTAATTTTAAAAGTGTATACATTACATGTATATACATACACATACAGGTAAACACAAGTTTACACATACACATGAATACAATAACATAATCTTGTGCATATATACACATACATATACATGCATATACATACTATATAAAGATATAACATTCTCATAAACATACTTACATGCACATACACATACATACAAATGCATGTACATCCACACAGACACACATACACATACATATGCACACACACACAAACATAAACATAAACACATAAACTTACACATCACAAAACAAACACAAAATCTCACAAAACACAACACATGCATACACATACAACACATAGATACACTGGTTAACAAACATATATATATACATGCATATATATACATAAAAATATGTGTAGGTATATTTAAAATTATATAACATAAAAATACATATATAATTTAAAATAAGAATCGATTTTATAAATAAATATATCAATTTTAATATTTCTATAATTGTTTAAATAAAATACTAACATATAATATTTATATTAATTATATATTCATTTTGTTATTAATATATATAAATATACTATAAACCCATTTTATTGATTAATATAAATTTGACACTGTCATATATATAATTTAATGAAAAAATATTGCTAATAAATTTTTATTAAAGGTTATATAAATCACATTTATATATTATATTTATATATATACTTACATTCATATAAATAATATTTAATTTGTATATAAATATGTATATTTTTATTAAATTATTCATTGTTCCAATAATCAGTAATTTTTTCATGATGTTAAAAGAAAGATATATTATAAATGTTAAGAAATGTAATGAAAAAGAGGAACCTTTGTTAGCTCTAACAAAAGTGTTGAAAAATGGTACCCCTTTATCAATGCATTTATCTCACGCTGATAAACATATACCCCTAGTCAATATATTTTTTCACTAATAAAATTTATAGTTGAATATCGAGTAATTTGTAGTAGTGCATGAGTTTCTAAAAGCAAAGAAGTTGAGTCCGCTCAACCCTAAAGTATACCCAGTTATCGAGGTAGCACACGCCACCCAAGGGTAATGGATAAACCTAGATATACACAATGGATGAAAAAATATATTATAAATTTCATCCAAGCTATTTGTACCAAATGAATTATCAACCCATTTAACATCACCTGAAATGTAACAGTGGATCCCAAACCAATAAAGATTAAGGAAAATATCTACTCTGGTGGAGGATCCTAGATTCATTAAAGCTCATCTCAATAGAAGAATATCGGCCCCACAACTAAATGATACTATGAAAAATGTCAGCGTAATAAAGACCCTAACGAATCCCTTGTACGAGGATCCCTACGTCCACATGTAATCAATCAGGAATTACCAACTATAACTAGATATGGTGGGAGGAAAATCTGCCCCAAAGACTCTTTTCCATCCTGAATGGTTGACTGTTTTTAATAGTATTACCACCATCATCTTTAACATTGAATGAACTTAGAGTAAATTACATAGATGAATGAATTTGGAACTGGTAAATTCAAAACGAACACATCCATACACATCAGGAAGAATTGATATTTGTGATGGGGTATGATCTCATCATAAATATTTTTTTTTAATTATTTGTGACAGGATATGATTCCCGTCACAAAAGACCATAAATCTAGTGCCATTTGTGACAACATACAATCCCCTACATAAATTATTTTTGGCTCCACTATACGCCATTCCATTGGGAAGGGTTATTTATAACTGAATTTGGAATTCCAATGAAAATAAAAATTTTCTTCTCCGGAAGCTCTCTGATCAAAAAAATTTGTAATTTAAAAAATTATTTAATCCCACCACCAAATTTTAGTATTTGTTGGGGAAATCAATATTCCGTCACAATGAGTTTTCCGATATAGTAAATAATAAGTAGTTATGGTGAGTAGAATTGGCGGTGGATGAGCAAATCAGTCACAAATGCAATTTCGATAGAAACAATAAGTATTGATGGTGGGAACTTTCTGTGATGGAACCTGTCACAAATACTATTATTTGCTATAAAATAATTTCGCAAATTGTTTAACTTAAATGAAGCCCCTACCGTTTGTACTCTATCAAAAGCTCAAAACTCCTCTTATAGTTTCTCTTCGTATAAGTTTTAAATTTTATAATTAATTTCCAACGAGTAGCTTTCAGGATCGCATCACTCTTTTCATTTTGGTAAAGAATTACTTTTAATGTATTACTTTTAATTTTTTTAATTTTTTATTTATTTTATTTATTTTATAATAGTAATATTTTTCATGAAATTAAATTACTTAGTAACAATTAACAAAAATTAGTAGTAATTTATATAAATTGTTGATAATTAGTACCAAAAAGTAATAATTATAAATAATTATTAATAATTAATAGTAATTAGTAATCATTAGTAAATTTTTTTTAATAAATAGTTATAATTAATAATAAATAGAAAATAATAATAAGAATTAAAAATAATTAACAAATAATAATAATAATTACCAATAAATAGTAATAATAAAAATAATTACCAATAATTAGTAATATTTTGTAATAATTAACAAAAATTTGCAATACTTAAAAATAAATACCATCAATTAATAATAATTTACAAAGTAGTAATATTGAATAATAATTAATGATAATTCTATTTTATTAATAATCATTATATGTAAATATTAATGATTACCAATAAATATTAATAATTAATAATAACTAATAATAATTCCTTATAATTATTAATAGTTTTAAATAAATAACCAAAATTTGTTACAATTAGTGACAATTATCAATAACTAGTAATAATTATTAATAATTTTAAAAAATTAGAATTTTTTTTTCAATGATAAGTAATAATTTGTAATAAATACCAATAATTTGCAGTAATTAGTAATAAATACAAATAATTTATAATAATTAGTAATAATTATTAATAATGAGTACGGATGTTTAATATTGTGTAATTATTAGTAATAATTAGTAACAACTTTCAACAAATCGTAATAATTACCAATATTTTCATACAATTTTCAATAAGCGTCAATAATTAGTAAGAATCATTATTATTTATCAATAATTACTGATATTTAGTAATAAATAATCATAACTAATAATAATGAAAAATAATGAGCAATAATAAACAATAATTAATTAAAAATACAAATACATAATTTCAATTACTAAAAAATAATAATATTTAGTTATAATTACAAATAATTTCAAATAATTATCAGTAATTAATAAAAATAGTTAAAATTAAAAATTAATACAAAAAATTTGTACTAATTAATAGAAAATAAAAAGTTAGTAATAAATATAAATAATTAAAAGTAATTATTCAAAATTTATTATTGTTAATATTAATTAAAAACTATTAGTAGTAACTAAATATAATAACCAATAATTAGTAACAATTAGTAATAATAAATAATAATTAATAATAATTTCCATTAAATAATATTAAATTTTAATAAATACGAATAATTAGCAATAAATTCTAAAAAATAGTAATAGTCATTAATAATCATAAATAAATAATAATAATTTTTAATCATTAGTAATAATTAGCAATATTATTAATATTTTAAATAGAATTAATTTGTAAATATTTCCAATAAATAATAATGATTAGTGATAATTATTAATAAGTACCAATACGTAGCGATAATTAAAAAAAATTAAAAATACAGTGTAATAAATAAAAAATATATAAATAATCATTAATAATTAATAATAATATCTAATAGTTTTTAATAAATAATGAATTTATTTATAATTAGTGATATTAAATAATAATTATAGTAATTAAGGATAATTATTAATAATAATAAAAAACTACCAATAAATATTGACAACAAAAAACAATTGTCAACAATTACTAAATATCTTCCAATAATTACATAAAATAACAAATAATTTCCTATAATTACAAATAATTTTAAAAAATTGTAATAATTAATATTAATTAGAAATAATTACATTTATTTGTAATTAATTATAAATAATTAAAAATAATTAGAAATGATAGTAACAATTTTAAAAAATTCTTAATATTTAATAATAATTAATTATAATTACCAATAAATACTGATAGTTTATAATAACTATTACTAGTGAATGGAAATTACCAATAATTAGTAAAAAATTATAATATTTAATAATAATTATCTATAATTACCAACAAATTCCAACAATTACCAATAATTACAAATAATTACTAATAATTAGTAACAATATGCAATAATTAATTGTAATTAATAAAAATTGGTAATAATTACTAAAAACTAGTTATAATTATAAATAATCAGTAATGTTTACTTTCAAATGGAAATAATTATCCATATTTTCAATAATTAGTAATAGTTGTAAATAATTATTAGTAGTTATTAGTAAATATTGATAATTTTTGACAATTAGTAATATTTACTCATAATTAGTAGTAGTTTTTAATTATAGGTAATAATTTGTAGTAATTTATAATAATTAGTCTGAAATAATCCTATTCACAATTATTTTTTTAGTTAGTAAAAATTTCTGAAATTTAATTGTTATTACTATAAATTATTGATATTTTGTAGTAATTAAATGTAATTTGAAATCGTCAAATTTTATGACTTTTTATGGATCAAAAATTTCATCTATTAGACTAATAATAAGATGTACTTTTAACTTTTATTTTTTTATAAAAATACTGAATATGAATCTATAAGATTGTTTTTATTTTAATATTGTTGTAGGATAAATCATCAAAAAAATTGAAATGGTTTTTGTATAGAGCTTGTATATATTGAGAGTGATGAAACTATTTTATCATTTGTATAGTCAAAACCATAATTTATTTAAGAAGGAATAATTATTTGTCCATACATGAAATGTGATCTGAGGAGATTTCAAAGATTTGAAAATATTGGGGCTCAAATATTGCATTATGGCTTTCCAAAAGATTTTGTTTTCTAGTATCAATGTGGTGAATTTATTTCAGAATAAGACACAAATAATTTTGTTCCAGATACACCATAGTTTGAAAATTTAGTGCATGAGTAAACTGGACATTTTTTGCAACAAATAGAAACTCAGTGTGATGATTCAACTATCGAGTTAGACCCATCAAATTTTTTTAATGTGTCAAATTCTGCTGAGGATATATTATATATAGGCTTAAAGATAACTAAATTTGATATTTTTATTAAATTTATACATTTTAATTTATGTATTATAATTTAGAATAGTTTATTTGATCAGATATTATCTTTAGTTAAATCACTATTACGTAAGGGAAATATAATGCCTAAAAATTTATAGGAAAGTAAGAGGTTGGTACATAATTTTGTTATTATTTTTGAGAAGATCCATGCTTTTAAATTGATTTGATATTATATTATAGTGTAAATTAGTTAATAGATAATTGTGGTATTTTTGGATAATCAAGGTACAAAGAGGCATAACCAGGGATGTGCAGGTTGGTTCCTATTAACCAGTTAAGTTAATTCTACCTTATTGCAATATTGAAGCTTTTTTTGTCTCATAAACAATTGTCATTGATGACATGACACAAATATAATATTTGCATCAATAAAAACATAAATCATCCTTGTGAAGGTTCCTTATGGTAATATTTTATTAGTTGCGTCAATATTTTTCATTAGAATATCATAACATGAGATTAGGTCTTTATAGTGGTCATTTCATTCCATTTGGTTTTTATAATATATATTATTCCTATGGGAACAACATTATAACTACGTTCAAAATACCTATTTGTATGTTGATGAATGAACCATATATATTTTTGACATTTTTATTTTCATGGAATAAATCAAATATGGATGTTTACTTGAATCCATTTATAATTGAGTTAAATTTATTATGGAGTAGTAGTGTCATTACATGTGATGTTTCTGAAAAACAATATTTTATAATGAAACCTGCATTAGTTTGGATAATTAGTGACTTCACAGCTTATAAAATATTATATGGATGGAGTACACATGGTCCAAAATCATGTACATTGTTTTTGAGGGGCTGCAAAGAATTTATGTTTTTCAATGGATGAAAACAATGTTTTCAACATTTATCATATATTTCATCTTATATACCATCCTTTCTAGTTGATTAGATATATTTTCTGAAAATTTATAATTCAATGAGTTGGAAATTCAACATTGATCTCAGTTATTGATTCAAAATTTATTTTTTCTTCATTACTTCCTATTACCTTGTGGCTGACTATAAACAAAAAAATAGATAAATTTAGTAAAGATCCCAATGAAAAAAAGAGATTATCTATTGGATCTTCGATATTATTCTGATTTTTTGGTCCATCACTTGTTAGATGTCATACATACTTTTTGGTCACAGTTAGTAACTCAAGATGGGGGGGGGGATGAATTGAGATCCCAATAAAATTTTCAAAACCGAAATTTAAAACTAAATCCACTATGTTAATTAATAACAATCTAGTTAATCAATAAAATAGAATTATATAAGTTTAATAATTAATTTTTTTTCTAAATTTTGTAACATTACACACATGAAACAATATATGAAATCAATTTAACTTTTGAAAATATATTACATAATAAAACCCTTAATTTAATTATATGTGAATACTAACAAAACAAATTAAGGTTTTGTTTACAGATTAAAATAAATAATAATGTTATATCATTGAAATTAAAATCCCAAAAAATAGATCACCAAATGAAGTAAATAAATGGGTTCAATTTCACGATAACACTTAATCCCGTCCAATTAGAAATCACTTGATTCCAAAAGTATTATAATTATAATAATAATAATTAGATCCAAAACATGGACTAGTTTTTACCAAAAAACAACACACATGATATCCATACTCTATGTATCATACATAGTAATACTTAGTAAGAAAAATATTTAAAACATTACCCAAACTCTTCCACAATTTTGTTGGAATATAGATAAATTTTTTTTAGGGAATATCAATTATTCACTATTTATAGAATAGGTTTTAGTGTATATAGTTAAACATAGTGGAATACACACTTCTCAAATATAACGAATAAAATAGAGAGTGAAAATTAGTAGTGGTAAATAATATGATGATGCTTGTTCATTGATTCTCTAGTTGTTCATAGATCCTTAAATATGTCATCAAAAGGAGATCTAATAGATTTATCTAAATTTATTAGAAAATAGAGAATCATAGAGTCATGAAAAATCTATTTTTTAGTCTGATAATGTTTGGAAAATATTTCACATTTGTGAATTAGTATTGTTATATAATCCCTTGTATGAAGGTTTTTGAGCTTCTAAATATTCCATAATTTCACGTAAAATTATTCACCCACACACATGAGAGAGTTATTATGAATATATAGATATCTTGGTCAACTATCCATTGAATAAGAATAAAAAAACATGGATCTTCATACAGAGAACTAAATCAGGAAATCTATGAATTTTCATTCACTGCATTCATATATCTATTTAGGAATAATTATTAATAATTAAACTTGAGGTTGTTTGTATTTATTTCCAAAAACTAGCTATTGGAGGAATTAAATTTGAATGAGTGTCAGATAAAAGTGATTTCATACTAGAGGTAGGTAATCTGTAATGGTAGCATAGAAAAGCGGTATATTA
Source organism: Viscum album (assembly GCA_963277665.1). Lineage (NCBI taxonomy): Eukaryota > Viridiplantae > Streptophyta > Magnoliopsida > Santalales > Viscaceae > Viscum > Viscum album. Next base: position 1,989,678,698 of record OY728126.1, on the reverse strand, counting down.
GACTACTGGTATCATGGTCCACCAATATATTTTTCAATGGTCCATCATTTAATATAATGGTAGTCCTAGACTAAAGTTATTCAGAACAGACAGTGGATGTTTTTAACTAAAGATATATTAAAACTAGTGGTAGATATAATCTGGTGGTAGATATCAACTGATGGTAGATATCTTCTAATGATATATATAATGAACTAACAATGGATCATTACTGATAATAGTAGGTATCATTGAACTGATTGAAGATATTCATAACTTATAGTAGATCCTCTCTGAGAAAAATTTCATCAAAACAATTTTACTATAATTCAATATTAATCTAATTAAAAATACAATAATCGTGATTTATGGGAATTAAAATAATAATTTTCCAACCATACTGGGAAGAAATGTTTTGATATCATATTTTATATAGTTTTGGACACACATGGTAAGACAAAAGACAATTTAAATGCATGATTAGATATCTCACAAATTTACCAGAGTCTAAAACATGTGTTACTTGAAAATGTCATACCATAGAAGTTAATGAATCCAAAAGATAATTATGAAGTTTTAAAATAAAATCATTTATTATTCTATTACATGATTTTATATTTGATGTTACTAGATAACTATGTTTCCAATTCAGATTTATATTTCAGAAATAGTCATATAACTATATTAAAAATTCAATATTATCATGTTATAATGGAAATAAAATTGATGACTGCCCATATAGGTTTGTTAAATTCATATAATTGGGATGTACTAACAAAAATATAATGTTATTTGATACTTTTTTGTGGTGGAAGAAGATTGTGATGCACTGAGTAGGCTGAAAAAAAGATATTATTTTTTCAATATATTAATTGGTAAAATATTCTACCAAAATTATTTCATTCAATGTAATATTTAGCATTATATTTTATATATAAATCAAAATTTCGTGTACCAATATTGATTAAATTGATGTAACCACATGAAGAACACATTTATAAATTGACGAAAGAGGTACGTAATAAAGAACTGGTTGAAGGGTAAATTATAGAAGTGTATTCACAATAGGATATTTTATTTTTATACTCTCATTATTATCAACACGAATATCATTTAAAATAAATTCTAATTGATCCTATTGAGAGAACTGTTGAAAATGAAATGAACAATCATTTATGATTTTTATCTCATCTTGGACATAGCTTTGGTGGAGGTCATTAATGATGGCTTTAGATGGTAAAAAATAGATGTCATACATATATTCTTCTCCTTTGTGAAGAAATGAAACAGTTGATAAAATTAGTTTTAATTTCACCCATTAGTTATATTATTTTAATAATAAATTAATATTATTTCCTTTTAAAATTATATTATGATCATCTCAAGAAATAGTTATCTAAATTTTCACTTTGTTCCCTTCTATAATGAAGAAAATGTAATTTTTTTGTCTTGTTTCAAAGAATTTTAAGTAAAATTATTAGGGTTACGTAAAATAATTCATTAATTATTGGTTATATTTATACCTTTTTAAAATTTTTTAGTTACCGTAACATATATATATTATTTTTAGTAGATTATTTTTATAGGTATACCCACCATATAAATTGTTTAAATATTATAAATCATATATGTTGAATGGATTTCTATTTTAGACACATTTATAAGGTATATGAAAATAATAATGAATATTTATGTTTTCTTAGAAGCATATCACCATAGAGAATGTGTATTTTCTTTTATAGAATTCGAGATGAAATAATTTAGTTGAGTTATATGAGACAAAATTATATAAGAATTTTTAAATTTTACTGGTCTGAAACTGAAAGATGCTTTTACATGTTTCCACCTTATGGTACCATTTAAATTAAATATAATTTACTTTTTGATGTAAATGGACCATTTATAATTGCTAATAAAGAATATAGAATTTATTATGATAATTATTATCCTTTATTGAGATATTTAATTGACTCATAGATAATTATAATAATGAAAACTCTCGAAAATATATTTATTAAATCTTAATATGGTTCTGCTAATGTGAATGAAAATTTAATTTTTTAGGAGATGACACCAAATAGATATTTATATGATGAGATAAAAATATTGATGATGAAACCCAATAGTTAATGGTTGATGGAGTTGATAATGTTGATGATGTATCAAATGAATTTGAAATATAAAGAGATGATGATGTGTAAGCTCATGTGGAAAATAATTTTTCTAACGAGGAAGGTGAAGATATTAATGCCACAAGATATAAATATGAGGATGAATATGAAGAAAAATTAAATTTAGTGATGGTTATAGTTATTAATTTTAAATAATAATGATTTTAAATTATTTATATACAACATTCATTTGATGTTTCCGATGGTTGGAGATTATTTTTTGAGATGTTCTATATCATTGATTATTCTTTTCTTCTAGGTGATTTTCATGATGTCTCATCATCCAACCTGTAGGATGATACTTATTCATCCTCATCTCATAGTGGAAATGGTTTAGTGAGATTGTTGATTCCCTACAACATTACAAAGTGGTTCACACCTCTGTATGTCGACCCATGATTGAAAAAGTATATCTAATTGTGTATTTTAGTTACTTTTCATTAATTATTAGTAATTTTATTTAATTTATATATGTAATACTTTCTTGATTAATTTTTCATTTCTTTCTCAATTTTTTTTCACATATATGTTGGATAGGATGGTGTGATTTTATGAAATTATGTATCTAGACCATTGATGAGGTGGGTTCAGATTCCCATTGATGTTCCTCATCACATTTTTAGGAATGAATGGTATGTAAATAAATAATATTATTTTGAAATTTATTTAATTATTACCATTATATTATTAATTATTTATTGGTTTAATTATATCCTATAACTGATAGACTGGGGGACACTATCTGAGAGTCAGGGGAGATCTATATACACATGTGTTTTCATTATTTATTGCAATATCTATGAATTGACGCTATAGAGAATGTGGGACCCACCTTTTTTGGTTGGTTTTGCTACAATAATTGACCTAATTACATATATTATCCTGTTTGGATGAATTTTTCTCCCACTAAATAACACACATTTTTCAAATTAGATCATCATAAGGCTAATGTAACTGTGGGAAATTGGAGGTAACACATAGTTTTGGTAGTCATGAATTTAGTATTCATCGACAACATATGATATGTAATTGTATTTAAAAATATTTTTATACTATAAATTTCAAATTTATATTTTATATTGAAATTGGGATTTGATAATCATTATCTTATGATGTTTGATGTTTTTAAAATGATGTACACTTATCCTACAACTATAGAGATTACCACAGATCGATAATGTCATATTGGGGTCATTATAAATTTTTTATTTTTAAAATTATATAAAATTAATATTTTAATAATTTTAATTTCAAATTTCAATTGAAGGAGGAATTTGAGGCCATGAATTCTCACACACATGATGAGAGTTAGGCCAAGTCCAAGGGTCAAGAAAAAAATGTGTAAGTATTTGATGAGGAATCTGATGTGTAGATGACTCATTATGTTATTGGGAAAGTGTGACTAGTTAGTATGAATTTGTGATTAACGTCTTCGAATTAATATGTAACTACTACATGGTCATCATCTAGCATGAGGGGAGCTGGTGCAGAGTCATCATCATCATCTGTAGAGTGCGGAAATATGATGAGATCATATAATGAGAATATGAGGATACTATGTAGAGAGTCAGAGGAAAATCATCAACACCCGCAACAATAGGAGGATAAACAACATTGGTAACATGAACAACAAAAACAGAAGATGATAGAAATCGTAAAAAACTTGTATGTGGTATAGGGATGATGTTTACTCCTCCTAGTCCATTAGATGATCCACCATCTCCATAGTTATTGATGGTATATTTTATTAGAAAACATATTATGATGTGTTTAGGATAGAAATATTTTTTGTAATATGATTATTAATAAATATGTGCATGATTTTATATATTTTATCTTTTTAATTTTTTTTAATTTTTATTTATTTTTAAATTTTTAATTTTTTCTATTTTTTGTGAAGGAATTGGATTTTTATCGCAATATGTTATTTTCAATAGATATGTATTTCCACCAAAAAAGATTATTAGAGATGAAAATTTGATTCTATCAAAAATGTAAATTCATTAGATATGCGGTGGAAAACTATTGGTGATGGGAAATGAATCTGTCACAATTCATTTGTGTGGCACCATTTTTTTCCACAATTCATTTATGATAGGATCCCATCACTATTAAGCTATCATAAATATCTAAAATTCTTAATTTGATGGCCCATCATTGGTCCAAAATGCGTAAAATTTAAATAAAACATGTTTATCTCCAAATGCAATCATATTTCCCAATGGATCATGCCATTGCAATGTATATGTAAAAAATAATGAAGATAAGCAAATCATTTAACTAAAATGAACAATTAGTACAAAAATTACATATTGTATCATATCAACTATGGAGAAAAAATATGGCTATGCATTGAACAATGATGCATGTATGATTTATGTATCAAATATTAATCTTTAATATTTATTTAGAATGATTGAGTTTCAAATAAATATATAGTTATATAATCCATGTTCGAATATTATATCATATATTAGACTTGAAAATGTTCCTAACAATGTCTGGTTTGTAATGCCCAAAAAGTAGCGACAATTAGAGTCATAGATACAAATATGGGTCTCAAACAAGATCATTAATAATAATAATACTAATTTGAGTAATATTAATAATAATATATATTGAAATATATTATAAAATGAGATAATAGGGGTGGACTCATGCCTCCCCATGTTTAGCTAGCATTCACAAAGGGGGTTCTTCCCCACGACACTATTTTTTTCAATTTTTTTAAATATAGTATTATAATTATTATTATAGTATATTTATGTTACCTATATACATATGAAATCATCAGATTATACAATCATCCCCACAAAACATCATCTATTAGAAAATTTAAATCCATTCTTCTCTCTGAATTCAATTCCTTAAATTCTATAATAATATAATCAATCTTAATAACAACAAATATATAAATATCAATTTAATGTTGGATGGTTTCAAACATTAAATACTGAATTATACATATAGTTACACACCCTACCTACCTCACACATAAATTCTCACCTTACCATCATCAATGTCATGCCGTCTGAGCTCTCTACCTATGTTGGTAAATGTCTAATAATGGATCCAAATACCTCTCTCCCATTAGCTTAAACCATAGCCACAACCAAAATCACCCACCTATCATACCAAACCATCCCAATATTTGGTTTTGGTCATCATACTATATCCCCTTGGAAAATATCTAAATGAAAAATGACACTTATAGGCAAAAGGGGCATAATCGGAGATAATGATTGAGATTTTAGAAAATGTGAAGCCACTGGTCACTTTTTTTTACATTGGGTATGAAATTAACTATTACACAATAAAATATCCCCCTTATGTGCATTCCGACCATCAATCGTAAATCTCATCTACTATAGTCATCCCATCACAACATAATATCCTATGCTTGTCCAGTCATCTCATTCCCTCCCATTGCCTAAACGTATCCAACACTCATCTCATCTCCACTTCTCCTATCCTATTATCAAATAACTATTTCCTTATATCCTTCCATTAAATCCTCTCACATGCTCATATATTCTCACTGCCTCTTATCTTACAATCTTCCTACAGTCTCCTTCTCTCATGCCACAACTATAAGAACCTAATTTCTGAATCATGTATTTATCCTTTAAATATTGGTCTAATTGTTTATTTGGGACATAATAAAGATTCTTAATGAGTTAGTGAAGGTTTTATGGGAGTCCAAATCTTATCGGAGCTCAGATCTCTATACGAGTAGAAAAAACATTGTACACATGGTTATTAGAAACCATGTCATCTAGGATGCACAGTCTCTCATAACCATTCAGTGTTGGATAATGGAGTGGTGTAGGGTTCATGGTTTTCCCTAACCCTGTGACATAGACATCAAGACCATGAAAACTGTAGTAGTAAAATTTCAGAGCCATTTCATGTGGTTGGTTTATTGTTTCACTAATCGTGTGGCCTAACCATGTAGGTTCCCCCTCTCTATAGCGACTATGCATGGTCAGCACATGGTTTGGAAAACTGTGTGAAGACCTATTTTGGTTCATTTTATGGTATTTCCCTAAATGATATAATTTTAATACACCCTCTTCTCATATTTACTCCAGAAGACACCAACCATCCTTTCTACACTTTTGAATATTGAAATACATCTAATATTGGAATTGATCACATGCATCAATATAGAGTCCAAATAACGCACTATTCATACCATTGGATCTATGCCGGTAAGTATTCGATTCATTTTTAGTCATTTTTTGATCATAATTCAATCAATGATGAGATTTATATGAAGGCTCATAATCCCCATTTTTAGGAAATCTTCTTTTATACAGATATCCTCTTATCTACGCCAATCTTGAGGTTGATACTAAATGAGGAGAGTTGTATGAGTATGAGGTTGTTGGTCTATAAATCAATCCTCATGTTTCTTCTTTTTATTATATTCCATGTTTGCACACCAAATTCATCAGGCGTTTCTTATTAAATTAAATTACCATTCTTATAGTCATTAGAACAATATTCTAGCACTCATGCTATTAATGTTATCGATCCTTGGAGGATGTTACCTCAATGATAACCACCCCTTTTAGGATGTTTTCCATAATTGGGTTTTCAAGATTTTGACATGTGTGTTTTATCCACCATTCAAGAGTGCCTTAACAAAACCATTATAATGAAAATACATCATTAATGAAATGACTATGGAATTGATAAATGGTTAGTACCATGTTGAATTCCCACTTGAACCATCTAAGATAAGTGCATTAATTTTATAACTGAATATCAATTGAAATTGGAAGATATTTTGTTATACATGACTTTTCCTTGTTATATTTATATGATTGTGGTTGCATATCTATATAACCCCTTCTATATATAGTGGAAGGTCTCAGAATGTATAGACTGAATTTATTTTAATTAATAATGATAAATTTAATGGGTTCACACCCTTGGACTTGTTACACTAAAGAAACACATGTCTTGAACAAAATGAAATTATTTAAGTGTGTGAATATTACTTTTACTTATTCATTAAATGATTCAATTGAAAGGTTCCTAATTGAATGAGGACATTGGATTCATTATAGGAGGGTCATTCTCATGTTTACTTTTTCATTTCAGAGGGGTATCCTTGGACATTCATGGATTCCATTCCAATTCAGAGATGCTGGTCTTGAAGGTTGAAACCCACCATAAAACCTGGTCTTTTTCAATCAGTGGATGCTAGTATGACATTATAGGATCCCTCAATTAAAAAAATAGGCTTCCAAGAAAATAATATGTGTACTTATAATGGAATCAATAGACATTAGATGCATTTGATACATACTTGGCCCCAACCGTTTCGTATCCTATTTTACCTTGGGAATTTTACACTGACCTAGTTAAATTCATTATTTTGGAATAGATTAGACGATGATAATTTTATTACAAAATGACATATATTCAAAGGTGATATATATTACATTAGTTGGCTGGACACTTGAGGTCATGGTTTCTCTAGTTATCACATTCGAACCTCATCATTATAAATAACATCATGGATTCCATGTTCACCATGGATCCTTCAGTATTACAATCATATCAGATTTTATGTGCTATAAATACCTAACATGACCTCTTTATATAAACTATAATTAAATTAACTAATGAACTAGTTACATGTTTAGACACCGTCCAAGGGATGAAGTAGGTACTTGGGTATTTACATTACATTACTTATTTACTTTTAAATATAATTGAATTCACAGTGTTTCAGTTTGTATTACATGGAATGGATGTTCTAGACACCATTCACTAGTGCAGAAAACATTTTTTACGTCGGTTATATTTCATTTTTTATGTCGGTAACTAGCTGATGTTAATACGGGAGATGTTATAAATAATGTTTTTGACGTCGGTTATTTTAAAACCGACGTCAAAAACATAAAATCGCGATGTTTATGACGTCGTTTATTTTAGAACCGACGTGATAAATAAAATGGGAAGGGTTTATCACATTGGTTATTTAACAACCGACGTGATGAAAGGCCTGGAAAATGGTTTATCACGTCGGTTCTTGAAAAAATGACGTGATAAACCGGGGGGCAGGGGGTTTATCACATCAGTTATTATAGAACCGCCATGATAAACCGGGGGGGGGGGGGTTATCACGTCGGTTATTAAACAACCGACATGATAAACCGAGGGGTTGGAGGGTTTATCACGTCGGTTTTTTAATAACCGACGTGATAAACCGGGGGAGGGGGATTTATCACGTTGGTTATTATATAACCACCATGATAAACCAGGGTGAGGGGGTTTATCACATCGGTTATTTTATAACTGCCGTGACAAACTGGGGGGAGGGGGGTTTATCACGTCAGTTATTAAATAACCGACGTGAAAACCGGGGGGAGGTGGTTTATCAGGTCGATTATTAAATAACTGACGTGATAAACCATTTTCAAGGACTTTTAGCACATCCGTTATTAAATAACCGACGTGATAATGCATTTTCCAAGCCTTTTCTCACGTCGGTTATTAAATATTCGACGTGATAAAGCATTTTCCAGGCCTTTTATCACGTCGGTTATTAAATAGCCGACATGATAAACCCAAATTTTTTTAAAAAATTGAATGCAGTCATCTGATCTCCACCAGAATCAACCAGAAAACAAATCAAGAAATCATACCCCAAAAACAGAAGTAGATCAAAATTAAGCATGTACATTGATAACATATAAAACTTACCCCCTAGACAGCCCCACCCTCATGTATACCCCATGGACAGCCCTCCCCCACCCCGTTGGAGCCCTCACCCTCATGTATACCCCCTGGACAGCCCTCCCCCACCCCATTGGAGCTCCCACCCTCATGTACACCCCTTGGACAGCCCTCCCCCACCCCACTGGAGCCCCCACCACACTCCAGGACTGCCCGCCGACCCCCGGACAGCCCCAAACACCCCTCGACAACCCCCCACCCGCCTGAACAGCACCCCCTCACCCCCTCACCCCACTTGACAGCCCCCACCACACCCATGGAAAACCCCGCCGACCCTCATGTATACCCCCACCCCTGGACATCACTCCCACACCCCTGGACCTCCTTCCCACACCCCTGGACAGCCCTGCCACCCCCCTGGACTATCCCCCACCCCACCGAACAGCCCTCCCAGACCGCTGGACACCCCCCAACCCCAGTGAACACACCCCCACACCCTTGGAACCCCTCCCCCACAGACCCAAATCCATACCAGAAAAACCATCATAAGTAAACAAAAAAAAGAGGCAGAGAAAAATTAAACATTTACTTATATAACATTCAAAACTTACACTATCAACTTAAAAAAAAAAATCCATCCCAAACAACTACCAAATACACAATTACAATGACAATATTCAAAATTACATTTTACATTACAAACAAGTAAAAGTCAATCAAACCTATAAAATAATTTGACCACTCCACTTTTAAGTGTTTGATGTCTTCAGCAGTATAGGGTTTAGGGTCATCAAAAAGATACAAATGAAAAATAAAGTAGTTAATGTGTATAATGAATAAATGAAATTGAAATATTATGGAAAAGTTTAAGAGGAAATCGTACCAGGTCAAAATTCACAACTCTCCCAGTTGTTATTATTTCATACATAAATCTTAACATATAATATCCACATTCGATGAGGCCTTTTTGTTCATGACAATTCTGTTTGAATGAGTGTAAATTAAATATATTATTTTTATGTAATAAATCAAAAAGTACAAATTATAAATGGATATTTACCTTCGTATTTACATATTTGATCTTTGCACCTCTTTTCTTTGTGTTTTTTCGAAAGTAGGCCCATGCACTGTTAGAAAATAATACAAATGGGGTAAATTTAAAATTCATTATAATATATAAAACAATTGAGAAATTGAAACGTAATTTTCCAATCTATTCAGATAAACAAGTTTCATTCCAAATTCATCGTGTCTGACACTGTTGTTACCGTTAAACCATTTACAGTTAAAAATGGGAACATTAATTTTAAAGTAATCAACCTCCCATATGTCACATCAAGGGTTTTCACCCTCTCAAAATACAGATCAGGGGATAATGGTTTTGGAGCAGTATCAAATTCTTGTGAGCCATTGAATTCCTTTTTTAGTCTTCTATAAGGGTGTTCTATAGGCACAAACTTTCAATGACCCATGTACATTGTTTTCCTCCGATGATGAAATTGACAATATGACGTCTGTTGTTCACAAATTGGACATGATTTATGCCCTTTAACACTGTATCCAAACAAATTTCCATACGCTGGGAAGTCATTTATAGTGAACAGAAGCACTGCATGCAGTTGAAAATATTCCATTTTATAAGAATCATACACCCTCATACAATCAGCCCATAACAGTTTCAAATAATAAATCAACGGTGACAAGTAAAAATCAATATCATTACCGGGTTGCTTTGGACCAGAGATCATTATACTCAACATAACATATTTGTGCTTCATACATACTTTAGGAGAGAGGTTGTAAATTACCAATAAAACAGGCCATGAACTATGTGTGCTACTGAGGGTTTGGTATGGATTCATTCCATTTTTGCACAACCCTAGTATGAGATTTCTAATATCATTTCCAAATGTAGAATACTGCGTATCAATTTTCTTCCATTGTGGACAATCAGCTAGATGACGTATTTTTCCATCACATACCCTCTCTTCAGCATGCCATCATAACCTTTTTGCAACATGTGAATTGTCAAATAAACATTTGAAACAATTAATATAGAAAGAAACCAAAATACCTTTGAAGGGAGCTTTGTAATCTCTACACCAGCCTGTGATTTTTCTTTCACCTTATACCGTGATGTCCCACATTTAGGACACTCTGACATAAATTCATATTCCTTCCTATATATAATGCAGTCATTCAGACAGGCATGTATTTTCTTGTATCCCAATCCCATCGGGCATAATATTTTCTTGGATTTGTAATGTGAATCTGGAAGATCGTTATCTTTTGGAAGAATGTCTTTCATCAATTGTAGCAGCTCTGTAAAACTTTTGTCACTCCATCCATGTATCGCCTTCAGGTTAATCAATTTTAACACCACCGACAAAACCGTAAAATCTGTACAACCAGGATATAATGGTTTTTCAGCATCACCATATAGACGTGCAACTGTCGGTTCAATCTCAATTTGTTCTGCTACAATATCATGAATCATTTCTTCAATTCCATTGGAGTTACCATCTTGTGAATCATCATCATCAGTGACATTACGCCCTGTTTCACCATGCCAAATCCAAGGGCTGTAACTCGGATTAAAACCATGAAAAATCAGATGATATTTTATCTCTCTACTTTTCAACTTCTTAATATTCAAACATTTCAGGCATGGATAGAAAAAAATGTCACTACTTGGAACATTTCGTTTTGAAAATTCCAAAAAGGCATCAACACCTTCCTAAAATTCATTTCTCATTCGATGTACCGTAATCCAACTTCAACTCATTATTATCTATAAAAAATATCAACAAAAAAGAAATATTTTTAAGATAATACAAATATATGTTTATATGAAAAAAATCACAATCTGAATGTAGAACAATTTAAAATACAAAACAACTGTATGGGTATTTAAGAAAATATGCTTGAATATTATTTTTAAATCAAAATATAGTTAGATATAACAGTTTTAAATTTCATTGAATAAAAGAAAACCATGCCGCCTACATAGTTGATAGAAAATTGGAGAAAATGGAGTAAACCTGAGAATCACCCCCACCCCCGGAAAACCCCCAAAACCCTCTGGACAGGCCCCCACCCCCTTCGACATCCCCCCACTCCCACCCACCCCCTTGGAGCACCCCTAGACACCCCAACCCTCCGGACAGCCCCCACCCCTCTAGACAACACCCCCACCCCTCCTGGACACCACCCCCGCCCCTACCCATTCTACACCCCCTGGACACCCCCAACCCTCCGGACAGCCCCCACCCCCCGGACAACCCCAAAAACCCTCTGGACATCCACTCACACCCACCCACCCTTGTGGACACCCCCCCCGGACACCACCCATTTCCACATCTTTGATAGAACATATTTTTTAAAAAAAATGTGAAATTATTAAAAACGTTTCATGAAATATGATGAAGAGTCCAATCGTATTTCTTATGAAATATTTCTTACTAGAAAGGGTCTTAGTATTGGATAGAATAATAAATAAAGTGGCATAAAATAGAAATATAATACTAAAAAATGCATATAATCCATCTTAAATATTTGAATAAATATGTTTGTAATCGACCATGAAATTCAAATGGTGTATGAGAGAACAATTAGAGAAAAACTGGCAATGAGAGATCATAGTCATTGAGGGGGGATGGTGTCAAAGGAAGCACAAAATCAAATGAACCGAGAACACTTTATGAAGTAATCCATGAAAAAGAAAAACGTACATCAAATAAAATCGTGAAACATCAAAAAACAAACAAATACCCATTTGAAATAGAATATAGTATCTTGATTCAGAAACTCTAAAAAATAAATAAATCACAATCTCATTTATTGAATCCTGAATTTCTAAAATAGAACAATACACTGGTTTCACTTTGGTTGGTGGTGAAATTATTTTTTGTATTCAATCATCAATTAGTTATGTGACATAAAATCAAAAACTCTTGGGAAATACAAATAAGTAACATTCATTATTCAAGTTCACATTCTTTTTGTAAAATTACCCATGTCTATATTATCATTAATAAAAAAACAATATCATTATTCTAAACTAAAATCATGAGAATTGTGATATTCCCATTTTTATAAACATATATTAACGATGTTATGATCGAGTTTATCATAACTAATAATATAAAAAATGGTATACTTATCTATAGTAGAGTCCGATAAGTCAAAATGGATGCATGATATTTCTGTGAAATTTAGATTTTTTAAAGGGATATAATGATGTTTAATACTTCCCAGAAGGGTGAAATTATAAGGGAGTTTAGTGTCTTCTAAAAACAAAAAGTGGGTAAAAGTGAATTTTTTTCCCTTAAAGAAAGCAAATGGATTATCATAGATTTATTAGACTCTATGAGGGTGAATGATAAATATTTATTTTATTATGTTCCATTATAACTCATGTGTAAATATTTATTTTAGTTCAATTAATGTATGATAAATCGTGTACATTAATGGTTTTTGTTTTCTAAAAAAATGACATCTTCAATATGGATGATTGATTCCTATTCTATCATAAGACACTCAACAAGGATGATTCCCTATATATGATGATAATTTCTTTTAATTCTCTAGTCACAAAAAAATTATTGGTTATCCAACTACAAAATTATTAGATGAACCTGAGCGTTAAATGAAATATAGGATAAAAGGAATGGATGAATAAACCATACCTCAAATTTCTTTTTGATAATGAATTCAAACCGGTCAAATCAGGAAATATTCCAATTCTTTCCTTAATCGCGCCATAGTACTTCAATAAATAACCCCAAATATGTTTCCAACATAGGAGGATTATGAGTCATTAAATGCAAGGTAATATATCAAAATTTGATTTATAAAGAAATAAAAAAACAAGACACTCAAGATAAAAACGAATCTCCGATGCCAACGATATTCAAAAATATGTAATAGGGTTCGAAATGGAAGAATCTAACCTAGTTTTAAAAAAAATATCGCAAAACATAAATATAGACTATCCGGGAAAAAACGAACAAAATAAATTTGTGGTATGCTTACTTGAGTGTTGCGAGTTGAGATGATAGATCCTAGGAGACTAAAGATGATAAACTATGAAGCCAAAATGAGTTTAACGCAGGTCAATCGACGAGCCGATTAGGGTTTACCATGCGAGAGAGACAAGCCGACAGACTTTCTATCGAAAAAACGTAAATTACAGTCCACAAGGCTTAAAATTTTTAAATGTTTTATAACGTCGGTTATTATATAACTGAATTTATAAACTATTTTTAAATTTATAACATCGGTTATTTGAAAACCAACGTAAAAACCCCCCGCGCTTTGGTTTTTTAGGTCGGTTATTTTATAACCGACGTAAAAAACTTGTAGATATCTCATTTTTTACGTGGGATATAAAATAAGAGACATAAAAAACTCGTTGATATCATGTTTTTTACGTCAGTTATTTTATAACCGACGTAAAAACCCGTAGATAACTCATTTTTTACGTCGGTTATTTTATAACCGACGTAAAAAAACCCCACGCTTTGGTTTTTTACGTTGGTTATAAAATAACTGACGTAAAAAACTCGTAGATATCACATTATTTATGTCGGTTATAAAATAACCGATGTAAAAAACGCCTAGATATCTCATTTTTTATGTCGGTTATCAAATAACTGACGTAAAAAACCCCCGCACTTTGGTTTTTTACGTCAGTTGTGAAATAACCGACGTAAAAACCGAACACGCGCGATTTTTAACGTCGGTTATTAAAATAACCGACGTTAAAAAGCTACTCAACACATTTGTTACATCTGTTATTAAATAACCGACGTAAAAATCCACGTTTCACAGATTCTCACGTCGGTTATATATAACCGACGTAAAAAATGGTGACGTAAATAAAGTTTTCTGCACTAGTGATTACCGGTGGCCTAATGAGATTTATCTCAAACCCTATTGGTGCTACCATTGTAATTTGATAATACTACATGTATGCATATTTGGATAAAGGGAATCATACCAATTTAGACACTTGATTGATTTATTTCAATGGATGGAGATGGTAGTAGATGATTGAGATGGAACTTGGGATTCTTGGGATTGTTTTTGGATTCCAGATCGCGTTGTCGAGCGCGTCAAATTAGATGTTTATTTTTAACTAGAATTCCTACAGTATAACAGCAAGCCCAGGTCGTCTCTCGACGGATCCTTAGATCATGAATTCTAAAATGTGGTTTTGATTATGAAGGTAAAAAAGGAAAATGGGGTTTTATAATACTTGGGATTGATTATTAAAGATGACAATAGAAAATAGAAGCTATAAAACAAAGTAGAGATTAACAGAATTAATTAAGTGTGATCAACCTGGGGTACTCGCATGATTTTTATCCTTCATCGCTTCATTATATAAGGTTATGATCTTTTAATCACTATTTTGTAACACCTAGAACTAGAATTTTACTGAGTTTATACTAGGATACCTCCTAGGGTTCAGTCAAAAACACACAATGATTCACCGGACACCACCGATGATTGAGTGAATTGTGTTTGACTTCATAACCAAAACTAACCAAGGCAACACACGAAAAACTCGATCCGATGTCCAGGTTTGTATGTTATTTCTTTTTGATACCATAACATAAATGTACATAGCCTTTAATGTTCTTGTGTGAGTTCAATTGACCAAAATAAACCACACAAACACCGCAATTTAAAGGGGGAAAGAAAGTGGTGAACAGTGTGTGAAACATCACATGAATGAGTACCCCCAAACATGATCATATGAGTTGAGCATGACATACCATTACATAACTCAATAAAATAAGAATAGAGGATGATGAAAAACAACACAACAACCTGGAATTTAAAAGATCATTCAAATATTACAAACATGAAGCTCGGGATGTACATCACGTTCCTCCCCGGGTGATCACAAGGGGTTTAGAAACCCATGGGAGGGGAAGAAGAAGAAGATCTTGAAGTAGCACCTCCCACAGCCTCCATAACTTATAGGGATTTTGAGAAGACTCCTTGGGGGCTCCAAAATGTCAGCACCTTGACTCTTGGCCTAACTTACAATTGGAGAGCCCAAGGTGTCATTTTATGGGAAAATTGGAATGTGGTTTTAGGCACACAGATTTCATCAATCCACTTGTACCTCGCGTTTTGGCCTCCAGACAGTCTGGTCTCGCTTTGGAGAAAATAGAAATATTTTATCCCTACCTGTTGACTATCTCCACAGAATGTTTGGAAACCTTTGAACCAGTAATTCTCAAGATATTGATAAAATAAAGAACACCACATTTGACTTGGTCCATATTCGGTGGCTTGGAAAGATCAGTTCAGATGGGCGCCATAGAATCCGAATCAGGATTGGGTTCATTAATATGAAATGTATAATATTACGTTTTCGACAGGCGGAAAAATATTCAGCCCATTTGGATGCACGGAATTCGTGTGCTATGCAAAATAGTGGATAGATGTCCATGGATCCATGAAAGTTTGGCCCATTTTTCTTCCACTTCATCAAGGGCCCTCCAAATCACCTCCACCTGCATTGAAATAATAAAAACAAGTAACATTGACCATTATAATATTTATTAACATTAATTGATTGATTCAAAGATAAAGTGCAATTCATTATTATATTTGGAATATTTATTACAAAACTAGTTTAAATCTACGGTGTAAGGGTTGAATAAAACAGTGAATCATGGTACAATCACAACCACACACCTAAACATTTGCACTCCTGGGAAAAGTCATATATCCATATACAATGATGCACATATATATATATTTCCAACATCTTGAATATTTAACATTTGAGGGAATTTTATTTAAAATAAAGTGATCAATGTACAAACCACACCAAGGAGTTCTTCCTAGTGAAAATAGAAAAGATGTCTCATATATCATATCATAGAGAAATTCAAAAAGATTCACGATACCCAACTAAGAAAGGAATTCAGAAGTAAAACATGACACTAACTCTCCATGTGTGTGTGTGAAAACCATTCCATGCTATTCTTTCCACTTTCTATCCAAATAAATATATGTTATTTTAACATTTTTCAGCTTAAATGATTTTTTTCACCGAACCTGTCCTACATCCTTTGCAATCATATATCAAGACCCACTCATTTATGCATCCCCAGAAGTCAAACCATAAGCTCCCGACCTAGATATCCCCACATGTTTCACATTTCATCACTCCCCTCATTTATTATATTTTTTTGAAGTTGCAATTGGAACAAATCTCACACTCATCTCTCAACCATTGTTTTATCTCCTCATGACACTAATTGAAATAATTATAACAAGATTAAAGGTTGAGGAGGAGTTGTTTTTGACCTGGCCAAGACACAACAAATTTTTTTAGGGCATACAACAGTCGGACATTAGGTATACACGCATAGGTCAATCTGGTACAGTAATGAATCAGATCAGATAAGGAACGAACGTATGGAAATATCATTTAAAGTTGAAAAATATTATCCCAATATATATTTAACTTATATTAAGTATGAAATAATCACACTTTGTGGTTTGGTGCAAAATTTGTGGAGATATTAGTGACACATTTTTCACAAAAACTACTCACTCAATGGGCATCAATCATCTCCACAGTTTCACATAGATACGACCATTTATATCATTGACAGAAAACCAATTCACTAAAAATAACTCTTTGACGGTAAACTCATACACAAATTCTTTTTACCCTTTGTTATGGTATTTTTAATTTCCCCACTTTATGGTCTCCAAATCATGGAACTTATAAATTGTTGATGGGGAAACATAAAAATACCATAAAGAAGGCCAAAAAGAGAAAACAATGAAAATTCCTAACTACCCCAAGAATGTATCCACCCCCCCCCACACACCAAGATTATGTAGTGTCCTCACTGAAATAATTGAGAGTGTGAGAAGGAAGGATAAAACCTGGTGTGTTTGATTGATATGATGTGTTAAGAAGGTGGTTTCCTCCATTGGATTCTTTGGAAAATCCTCATAGAAGTGTTAAAGTCACTGCCCATTGATGGTAATACTTCGTCCACTCTACACATGTAAAACCTGTATTGCACCAAAAGGGTAAACATTAGTAACAGTATAAGGACCAAGCCATCGGGAATGATGCTTACCTGGGTGGATCTTAAGCCTGGAATTGTACATGATGACCTTCTCACCAATATGGAACTTCCACTATTGAATCATGCTATCATGAATAGCCTTTGTCTTCTCTTTATAGATTCAGGAGTTTTGATATGCATCACATAGAATTTCTTCCAACTCTTGAATCTACAGCTTTCTTTGCTCACCTGCATCTGAAAGGTTCATATTACATTGTCTAACATCCCAATATGCATGATGTTCTACCTCCACTGGGAGGTGACAAGCCTTTCCAAACACAATTCTGTATGGTGACATTCTGATTGGGGTTTTAAAAGCTGTACGGTACGCCCAAAGTGCATCATCCAAGCGCAAACTCCAATCTTTCCTATTGGGTTGTACCATTTTCTCCAAGATTCGCTTAACTTCTCGATTTGAAATTTTTGCTTGTCCGTTAGTTTGGGGATGATATGCAGTGGATACTTTATGAACAACCCCTTACTTACGAAGTATGTTTTTCATGTTATGATTGCAAAAATGTGAACCCTGATCACTAATGATGAATCTTGGTAGACCAAACCTACAGAAAATCTGGGACCGCACAAAATCAACAACCACTCAAGATTCATCGGTCTTGGTGGCCTTTGCTTCCACCCATTTAGATACATAGTCAACATCCAATAAGATGTACACAAAGCCAAATGAATTTGGAAAAGGCCCCATGAAGTCAATACCCCATGCATCGAAGATCTCACAAAATAACATGGGCTGTTGGGGAATTTCATTCCTCTTGGAGATATTCCCTGTGAATTGACAACGACTACATGACTTGCAAAATATATGGGCATCCCTATACAATTTTGGCCAATATAATCCTGAGTCAAGGACCTTTTGAGCTATATGTTGAGAGCCAAAGTGTCCCCCACATGCCAAGGTGTGGCAGAAGGTCAAAACAGAGGTGGACTCATGGTCAGAGACACATCAACGAACTACTTGGTCACTACAAATTCTCCATAAGTATGGTTCATCCCAAATGTACCAACGAGAATCATGCTTAAGTCTCTGAGATTGTGAAATGCTGAATCAGTGGGGACCCTAGATGTTGCTAGAAAATTCACAATGTCTGCATACTAGGGGGTAAGGTCCACAACATCACAAAGGTTCTCATGAGGGATGAATTCTCCAATGGGTAGGGGTGAGTCAACATGATGGTCCAATGGTGGGGAAATCCTACTAATGTGGTCAGATACCACATTATCCACCCCCTCTTATCTCAAAACTCAAGGTCAAACTCTTGGAGGAGGAGCATCCACCGTATGAGACGGGGTTTGGCTTCAGGTTTCTTTTGGAGGAAACGAAGGACAACATGATTAGAGAAGACAATGATTTTTGACCCGAGAAGATATGAACGAAATATTTCCAAGGCAAACAAAATAGAAAGGAGTTCATTTTCAGTGGTTTTGTAGTTTACCTGGGCAGGGTCAAGGGTATGCGAGGCATACACAATGACATGAGTGGACTTCTCAACCCTTTGGGATAAAACTACCCCAACTGCAAAGTTAGAGGCATCACACATAAGTTCGAAGTATAGATCCAACCTTGGTGGTTGGATTATGGGAGGTGATGTGAGACTCATTTTCAGTGAATTGAAAGCATCCTCGCAATTTTTATCAAAAATTAATTCATAATACTTTTGTAATAACCGAGATAAGGGAAGTGCGATATTACTAAAGTCTTTAATGAATCGGCGGTAAAAACCAGCATGACCCAAAACTGATCGCACCTCACAAACACATTTTTTAAATGAAAGGGTTGAAATTAATTAAATTTTAGAATTATCAACTTTAATTCCCTTATTTGATATGACATGCCCAAGAACTATCCCCCGCTCAACCATAAAATGGCATTTCTCGAAATTTAAAACAAGATCTTTTTCAATGCAGCGGTGGAGGACAGAACCTAGGTGTTCCGAACAATCATCAAAAGAAGATCCATATACTGTGAAATCATCCATAAATACTTCCATACAACACTCAAGGTACTCAGAAAAATACTCAACATACATCGCTGAAAAGTACCAGGAGCATTACAAAGACTTCATAGCATCCTTCAGTATGAAAATGTGCCAAATGGACAGGTAAATGTGGTCTTTTCATGATCCTCAGGGGTTATATGGATTTGGAAATAACCAGAATAGCCATCAAGGAAACAATAATGGGACTTACCAGCCAATCATTCTAACATTTGGTCAATGAAAGGTAATGGAAAGTGGTCCTTCCGCGTGGCTTGATTCAGTCGACGGTAGTCAATACAAACTCGCCAACTGTTTTGCACACGCATTGGATCCAATTCGTTCCTTTCATTTGACACAACTGTTATTCCTATTTTTAGGCACAATTTGAACTGGGCTAACCCATTTACTATCAGATATATGATAAATGATCCCCATAGCAAGTAATTTACTGACTTCCAATTTTACCACTTCAAGGAGAGTGGGATTCAACTAGTGTTGAGATTGTCTTACGGGCTTAGCCTCATCATCCAAAAGTATATGGTGCATACAAATAGATGGACTAATCCCGGTAATATCAGACAATGTCCATCATACTACCTTTTTACACTCTCTCAGTAGTTTGGGCAGTTTCTATTCCTGTTGTGGAGAGAGGTTTTTGGCAATAATGATGGGAAGTTGGTTAATAGCCTCACGATATACATATTTTAAATTAGAAGGAGGTTGTTTAAGTTCCAACACCGGTTGTTTTTTGGATTTAGGGAGTGGATTTTGGGGGATTGAGGTCCATTAAACTGTCTATCTGCTCATGTTTATTCTCTAAAGATAGAGAATCTATAGAAATGAGATTTACAGAATCATCGACGGTCATGGGTACCTCAGAATAAACACACTCATCAATTAAACAACAAAATTTACACTTTTCAGAACCCACACAACACTCAAAACATGAATCAAAACACAAATCATTCAAGGGTTAAGAAAACAAAAATGAATCAGAGATTGGGTTGAGGAGAGAATTGTGTGTGTGTGCATCATTTGAGAGAACTTCCATCGAATAGACATGAAGAGTGGAGTTCTCTTCAACGGGGTGTTTCATAGCCTCAAGGATGTTAAAACTTACCTTTTCTCCACCAAATTCCATGGACTATGTACCATTGTGAACATTGATGATCGTCTTTTCTGTTTTGAGGAATGGCCTCCCAAGAATGATAGGAGCGTGTCCTTGGGTCCGGGTATCTTCCATCTCAAGAATGTAGAAATCAGCGGGGAAGATGATATTCTTCACTCTAACAAGGACATCCTCAATCAATCCTTTTGTATGTGTTATACTCCGATTGGAAATTTGGACAACAATGCATGTTGGTTGAAGCTCTCCAACCTGTAGAGAAGTATACACGGAGTGAGGCATTACATTAATGGAAGCACCTAAATCTAGCATAGCATCAGAAAAGAAGGTCTCCCCTATGGTACACGGTATCGTGAATGTGCCAGGATCCTTTCATTTGGTTGGAATTTCTGGTTGAATCAAGGCTGAGACATTCCTCCCAAGGTTGACTCTCTCATTCCCCTTCAACCTCCTTCTATGGGTGCAAAGCTCTTTGAGAAATTTGACATAACGGGGAATTTTCTTAACATCAAACAATGGAATATTAACTTGAACTTGTTTAAATGTATCCATTATTTCATTTTCAATATCATTATCAAAGTTTTTCTTATATTTAGAGAGTCTTTGAGGGAATGGAAGAGGAATTGATTGTTCATTTGAATCATCAATGATAATTTGATTGCCCTTTTTGTTTTGTTTTTCATTACATGAAATTTTTGAGGGTTGGGAAGGAGTGTTTTCAAGAGGGGGACATACCTGTTTCATAGAATCTGTAGAAGGAGAAGCTTCTTTACCACTACAAAGTGTAATTTTACATACATTACCTTTGTCCTTCGGATTGGCAATGTGTTGGGATGGTAGTTATCCAGACCCTTGCATCTTAAGCTCACTGATGGTGTTTTCTAATTGTCCCACTTGAGTTCACAAATCTTGAATTGATGATTATGTGGTCTGTTGGAACTGGAGGTGATGTGATTCCATTTGTTTCACCATGTCCTAGAGGCTTAATTCAGATTTGGGAGGAGGAGGATGATTTATTTGAGAAGTTGAAGGA
The DNA here is from genome assembly GCA_963277665.1 of Viscum album. NCBI lineage: Eukaryota > Viridiplantae > Streptophyta > Magnoliopsida > Santalales > Viscaceae > Viscum > Viscum album. Next base: position 1,989,656,589 of record OY728126.1, on the reverse strand, counting down.
TAACAAGGTTTCATACCTTGGCCTGTTTGATACCAATTCTACTTGGGGTAGCTTGATTTTCCTCCTTGTCGGTATTGGGGTTGTGCTTGCCACCCTGGATTTGGATTTGGCCTAAATGGTTATTTCTTGAATGGTAGTTCTTGTTGGAATGGACACCCAGGGAACACTGCAGCACAAGACTCAGATGAATCCTGAAGTTGTTGGAATTGATTAGAAAAATGAGTATTATCGGAACAAATACCATAATGTAATGGAACATGAGGAGAGTGTGAGTTACCTTGTGCTTGAGTTAATAGCCTCATAATGGAATGCATCTCATCAAGTTTATTATCTACCTTTTGTTCTAGGGATGAATGACTTACCTCATGAAATCCTCAGGTTGGTTCAATAGCTAGTGTACCAAATTGTTGTGCATTTTGAGCCATGTTGTCTATTAAGTCACGAGTGGCAGAAGGAGTTTTGTCAACTAAGGCACCACCAGCTGCAACATCAATCATTCCATGATCCATGGGGATAAGTCCCTCATAGAAGTATTGGATTAATAGTTTTTCACTAATCTGGTGGTGGGGGCAGCTTGAGAAAATTCTCTTGAATCACTCCCAGAATTCATGAAGGGTCTCTCCTTGTGATTTCCTAATTCCACAGATTTCTTTCATAATTGATGTTGTTCGAGAGGCAGGGAAGAACTTCTCTAGAAAAAATCTTTTTAGGTCATTCCAGCTCCCAATTGTGGAAGGCAAATAGAATATCCAATATTTGGCTACACCATCTAGGGAGAAATAGAAGGCCCTAAACATAATGACGTCCTCAGACACATTTTTGGGTTTCATGGTGGAGCACACTATGTGAAAGTCTTTTAGATGTTTGTGAGGGTCCTCTCCGGGAAGACCATGGAATTTTTGAAGGAGATGGATGAGGCCTGATATTAGCTCAAAATTGGCTGCTTCCTCAGGATATTGGATTTACACAGGTTGGTACTCCACATCCGGGGTGGTCAGTTCTTTTAACGTTCGATTATTTGCAACCATGATCTCTGAGGTCTGATTTGGTTCCATTTTGAATTGGGTTATGAACACTTGAGGATCCACAAGGGGTTCCACAATGTTACTTGATGGAACTTCTTAAGATTCCTTTATTTGTGTGTGATGTGACTTTTCAATTTTCGGATCAAATTCAAGTAGTGTTCCTTTACCAGATCTTGTCATGCAACAAGGATATCCAGTTTGATTGATTAATTGTTTGTTGTGTTTCTTTTTTTTTTTTGGATTTAATAAGGATAAAAGATAAACTTATGAAGGGTGAATTAAGAATAGAATTTTATACTATAGAATTAGATGTGGAGATGGAGAAGAGAGAGAGAGAGAGAGAGAGAACACACCAAAAACAACAAAAAATAAAGACAAAACCCAAAACAAAAACAATCAAATGGGGGTGTGGTATTTAGAGGAGTACTAATTAAGAAGTAAAATAACCTAATAAAAGTAAATAAAGAAAAAAAATTATCTTGTCTCCCCGGAAACAGTGCCAAAATTTGATCGTGTTGTCAAGCGCGTCAAATTAGATGTTTATTTTTAACTAAAATTTCTGCAGTATAGCAGCAACCCGAGGTCGTCTCTCGACGGAGCCTTAGATCATTAATTCTAAAATTTGGTTTTGATTATGAAGTTAAAATGAAAAATGGGGTTTTATAATACTTGGTTATGATGATTAAAGATGACAATAGAAAATAGTAGCTATAAAAAAAAGTAGAGATTAACAGAATTAATTAAGTGTGATCAACCCGGGGTACTCGCATGATGTTTATCCTTCATCGCTTCATGATATAAGGTTATAATCTTTTAATCCCTGGTTTGTAACAAATATAACTAGAATGTTACTGAGTTTATACTAGGATTACTCCTAGGGTTCAGTCAAAAACACACAATGATTCTCCAGACACCGCTGATGATTGAGTGAATTGTTTTTGACTTCATAACCAAAACTCACCAAGGCAACACACGAAAAACTCGATCCGCTGTCCAGGTTTGTATGTTATTTCTTTGTGATACCATGAATAAATATACATAGCCTTGACAGTGCTTTTGTGAGTTCAATTGACCAATATAATCCACACAAACACCGCAATTGAAAGGGGGAAAGAAAGTGGTGAACGGTGTGTGAAATATCACATGAATGGGTACCCCCAAATATGATCATATGAGTTGAGCATGACATACCAGTACATAAATAAATAAAATAATAATAGAGGATGATGAAAAACAACACAAAAAATTTTAATTTAAAATATCATTCAAATATTACAAACATGAAGCTCGGGATGTACATCACGTTCCTCCCCGGGTGATCACAAGGGGTTTAAAAACCCATGGGAGGGGAAGAAGAAGAAGATGTTGAAGTAGCACCTCCCATAGCCTCCATAACTTATAGGGATGTTGAGAAGACTCCTTGGGGACTCCAAAATGGAAGCACCTTTCCTCGAGGAATAACATACAAATGTGGATCCCAATGTGTCATTTTATAGGAAAATTAGAAGGTGCTTTTAGGCACACAGATTTCATCAATCCACTTATACCACCTGTTTCGGCCTTCATACAGACTTGTATCGCATTGGAGAAAATAAAAAAGTTGTACCCCAACCTCTTGATTGTCTCCACCGAATGTTGGGAACCCTTTAGACAACTACATCTCAAGATATTGATAAAATACAGAACACCTCATTTTACTTGGTCCATATTTGGTGGCTTGGACAGATCAGTTCGGATGGGCCCCATAGAAGCCGAATCAGGATTGGGTTCCTTAATATTAAATGTATTATATTAAGTTATGGACTGGACCAAAAAATTCAGCCCATTTTTCTGTACGGATGTCGTGTACTATGCATAAAAGTGGACAGATGTTCATGGATCCATGCAATTTTGGCCCATTTTTCTTCCACTTCATCAAGGGCCCTCCAAATCACCTCCACCTACATTGAAATAATAAAAACAACTAAAATTTCGCAATATAATATTTATTAACATTAATCAATTTATTCAAACATAAATTGAAATTCATTATTATATTTGTAATATTCATTACAAAACTAGTTTAATACTGCGGCGTAAGGGTTGAATAAAACAGTGAATCGTGGTACGATAAATTCCTTTCTTCTAACTTTTTTATCTTATGTATTGTATGATTATTATATTCATTTTTTTAATCTTTCTAAAAACATAACATATTCCATAACTGGTTTTTAGATTTATATTAGTTTCACATGTTGTATTGTTATTGCTATATTATTCTTCTATACTATTTATTATGTTATATTTCTTAGGATCCTTACCTTCTACTATTATATCTATATATTTTGATACAATAAAATAATTAGGCAATAGTCACCCCTAAGACACACCCTTGGTCCTCACTTCTAATCAGATTCTCATAATGTTTAAGGAGGTGTTCTTAAGTCCATGTGGCCATCTGGGCCTTGAGATACTTCAGTGGAATCTGGGTTAGAAACATCAAAAAGTGGTATCATAGGGTTCCATAATTTTTTTACTACATATATACAAAATACTAGAGATTAGGAATTCTATGGTACTTGGTTATGAGTCATTCATGGGCTTAGAAGTCCCATTTTTTGGGTAAATGCTCAATTCATTGAATTATAATTTGTATTATACTTTTTCTATTTCATTTGATATCATTTCACCATTGCGTGAAACACTTGATGTGTGGTGTAGTTATTGTTATTCTTGTAACATCCTAGGTAAATAAATAATAATACATTTTCATATTTATTAATATTTGTGAATTAAATATTAATATTACTTTAATGGGGTTGCTATGTTCGATTGGGTACCTGAAACACAACAACGAGTTTAATTGAAATCTTACGTTGCACACTAATAATATAATAATATTATTTCAAATGGTAGTTAACACGTAGTCATTGTATTGGCAGGAATGAATATAAATAACTAATATATTAATATATATGTTTTTTAATTTTTTTACATTTATCCAATTAAAGATAAAGGCTTAAAATAAGAAAAGAATTCAATTTTAGGCATAGATTTTCTAATATTCACTAAAAGGTTGATTTATCACCTTTTGATGGGGAACCCACCTTAAAAATAGTTTTTTTCACTCTTATACATTATATGGGACCAAATAAAATCCTTCTTTAGAATCGGGACATCAAAATTTACATTGTGTATGTTTTTGTTATTTTTTTGAAAAAGTTCATTTTTAAATGAATGTTGTATTTTAATTCAAAACCTCATTTTAGTCTAATTTAATTATATGGATATATTGTATTTTTAATTGGTTTTAAATTTAAATTAGAATATATTTTTACCATTTAATCCAGTGGTGGTCATTAGAATTAATTTGACTATGAAATTGGACATAAATAATTGTCAATATTTTGATAGATATAGTTTTTTTTAAAACACGCTATTTGTTTTGACAACGTGAATTATTTTTAAATTAATTACTGCAATTTATATGTTTGGAATTTGGTAAAATGGAGTCCATATTTTTAATCAAAAGGTTCAAATTATGTAATTAATACTCTTTTGTTTTTGGACATTATGAATAGTAACGACGTCAATTATCTTTAATTATTGTGATTAATTAGTAATCAGGTAGTTAAGGGTAATAAAACAATATCATAATAAAATAAACTCACCCCAAATTGTGTCCAAATACTTTTTTTGAGTCATGGACGACCATGTGATGCCTTGTGCCAAACTTTGGGACCCCATGGAATCACTTTAGTGTGATAGTGACCTTTTATTATATATTTTTTAGGGAAAGTATATCCAAAGGATGTATCACCTATGTAAAAAAAATTAGTTTTGTTTATGTAACTGATCTATTAGACTATAAATAGTCATTGAAAATATAAAAATATCTCCTAAATAATGGTATTTTTTATAATTTTAAGGCATTAAATAAATAAATTTATTTAAGACACCACGATGATGCAACGATTACCACATTAATGAATGATTAAAATAAAATGAAAAGATAAGGTAAAATATAAGACTTAAACTTGTCAAAAACCTATTATATGGGTGTATTTAGAAAGCATATCACCTTATCCTAGAAATATATTATTGCGGGAACTTTGAAATTTGAAAATCATTTCATAATAAAGTAACATTTCCTGACCTTCCAAGAGTGCCCCTCCTCCCCCTTATAAAAGGCCCCCACCTCTACTCCCTTACCCACACCTCTAAAGCCCTTGGATCGTCCAAATCCTGCTCCTATTGTCTCTTCACATCCCTCTCTTCATCTTAGAAGCCTTACCTCAGGCAGAGAGCTCTTCAAGTAACCGTTTTGGTTCAAACCAAGGGGAGTTACCCGATTTAAATGTAATGTCTTCTCTTATATTATTTTGTTTTATTTTGCTTCTCCAACCCCCTAAAATATTTTTATTTATTTATATTGTAACAACACCAGTATCTTAAATATACTAGGATAATTTTATGAGAATTATTCTAGCTACACTTACACACACCTCCATCTAATGGTTATAGAACATACTGTTTCTGTAGATGGCGAATTACTGCCTCACGAAACGATGATTTTTCAATCTTATCTTAATACCATTTAGGGTGGCCATTAAGATGTAACTATATTTATATATGATATATATAATTTTTATGTTTTCCTTATTCTTCTGTATTTTTCATTTATTGCATACCTTTACAGTTTTCATTATGGGTAAAAGCGATAATTTCATTTTTGGAAGTGCGGACTACCGCCCCCTCAAAGTGATTTGAATCGTTAATTCCATATGTGGGATGTATAAAAGATGGAGTTAATAATATTATATATGATATTATACTGGAATTATAATTTTCCTTTATATCATTGTGATTTCATTAAATACGAAATAAAAATGAAAGTAGCGTTAATGTGTACGTACGACTTACCGTCTCCATGAACGGTGCATTTCATTTATTACCACTAAATGATATGTACTGTTATAAATGCATGTATATTATGGATATATATGATATATATGATATCCAAATCATGAATAGCATTCTGGATATAATGAAACTTTGACCACATGAACAACATGTAATTGTAAGAAGTCCATTTTTGACTTAAGTACCAAATATCGACAAAACGAACATTATTAACTTAAATGATTACATAAAGTTTATAACATGGAAATAAGTGATATAAAAGTAATAATAAACTTGAAAAAGGTTTGTAAGAAAGTGGAAATTAACTTTAGTTTATTTTTCCAGAGATTAAAGAGTGATCTTGTCAAGTCGGACACGAGGTAAGGGAATTCGTCTCAATCTCCTTTCATTGAGGCATATTTAGGTATAATACACGACATTCTTTTATGCGCTATATAAAAACCATTGACATTACATTTCATTCAAATGGAATATTTTTCTATGAAGCATTTTACTAAACGACAAAATGGAATGTTTCTTTTAACGTACGCGGTGACAACCACCTTTTCTGCTGCCATGAGTACTACTTGATATTTGGATTCCTTAACAAGACGTAATGTTTTTAAAAGAAAATAAATACAATATAGTCTTTTAGGTATTTTGGCATTGAAAATGGTTTTGGTAATGGATTTGTTATGTCAATATATTTAAGTGATATATTGTGATTGAAATGTGGAAATGTTTTCATTCCATTATATTTTTTTATATCTTATGATTTTATAATGGTACATGGAAATTTGACGGGTGGTTACATGATAAACCAAATGACGGGTGGTGCTGTGAATACCAGGATGGGTGTTTACGTTATAACTTCCAATGCATTAGGTGTGGAAGTTGGTCGTATGGCTATTCCATTTAGTGATATGTGTGGATGTCGACCGTATGGTTATTACATTTATGTAAGTTTATGTCTCAAGTTACCGTTATATGTTATGTGTTCTTTATATGGGCTTTATGGTAATATTTTGGTTACAAAAGGGTAAGTAATGATCTTTTATTCAATAACGAGTATTTACTACTTCCTAAAGTTGAAAAGTATTACCTATGTTAAAGTATTAATGGTTTACTTTTTGTTTTGAAAAACTAACAGTTTTCCTTTTTTGTGTATCCCTTACTATGCTTTTTATGCTCACCCCATGTTTTTGAAATGCTTTTCACATGACATAATGTGGAATAGGGTCAAGGATGGGATCAAGGAAAAATCATTCTATCTTAAACATGGAACTAGACATGACTCTTTTTTTAAAGAGTCCATGTTTAAAAAAAATGGAAACTGTGTAGAAGTGTCTACTTTGTAATCTTTTGAGATGTAATAGTTATGTCCTGATTATCTAAAAATATAAACTTGAAAATATCCTTAATTTGAATTATTCATTTAATTCAAGATTAAGTAATGTTTTAAGGACAGTTCCTTATAGTTCGTATCAGAGGTCAATATAGACAACTTTAGGAGTTAGTGTATTGTTAAATTGACATCCATAAATTAATTTATGTTAATGATATAGCATTTATAGATTACCATGTTTCTTCACCTAATATATTTCTGTATTGAGAATGGTTTTTCATAGAGGAGACGCGGACGTTGTGATGGGAAGGCATATAGAGGGAAATGACCTTCAAAAATCAGCATCCTCAGATGGTGAGAATCAGAATTCAACAGTTTTTTGCAGTAATGGCTCAGTTGATTCAGGTGATATATGGTGGTTCTGTTTGTTGATGATATTTTGGTGTTTTCTAAAAGTAAATAAGAGTATGAAAGTCATTTAAGGGTTATCTTGAAAACCATAAAAGAAAACAAATTGAATGTAAAATTCAGCAAGTGTGAGTTTTGGTTACAACAAATTTCGTTCCTTGGTCACATTATTTCAAAAAATGTCATAACTGTTGATCTTGCTAAAACAATAGTTTTTTAAGAATGGCCAAGACTCACAAATATAATAGAGATCTGTATTTTTCTTGGTTTGGAAGGTTTTTACCTGAGTTTTGTTGAAAATATTTCTCAGTTATCTTGTCCAATGACTAAGTTAACTCGAAAAGGTGTTCAGTTCATTTGGAAAAAAGAATGTGATTATTGTTTTCAGGAAATGAAAAGAAGATTGGTGAAAGCTCTTGTTTTGGAACATCCTTCCAGAAATGGTTAGTTTGTTATCTACAAGTATGCTTCGTTGAAAGGAATTGGTTGTGTCCTTATGCAGAATGAACCGGTAATTGCTTATGCTTCACGGCAGTTGAAAACTCATGAGTTAAATTATCATAAACATGATTTGGAATTAGCTGCTGTTGTTTTTACTCTAAAAATATGGAGGCATCATTTTTATGGAGTAAAGTGTGAAATATATACCAATCAAAAAAGTTTTAAGTATATATTCACTCAGAATGAATTGAACATGAGACAGAGGAGATTGTTAAAATTAATCAAGGATTATGATTTCACTATCCATTACCATCCGGCAAAAACAAATAAAGTGTTAGATGCTTTGAGTAGAAAAAGTAATGCTTCATTAACCATGAAATGTTTGGAACGAGATACTTTGGTTTTTGATTTAATGAACTTTGGCATAGAAGTTTTTTGTGAAGGAAGTTCTCCTGTTTTTCTTGAGGTTTTAGTGAGATCATCTCTATCAGACAGAATTAAGCAAGAGCAGAAGAAAGACACTGAGTTGTAGAAAAAGGTAGAGATGGTTTAGAAGGGTATGTTTCCTGAATTTTACATTGATAATGATTGTGTTGTGAGATTTATGAAAAGATTGTGTGTGCCTTGTGATTCACAGTTGAAGATAGAGTTGTTATGTGAAGCTCATAGTTCCCCGTTTTCAGTTTATCATGGCAGTACTATGATGTAAAGACATCTGCAGGAGTATTATTGGTGGTATGGAATAAAAAGAGATATTAATGATTTTACTTTGAAGAGTTTGGCTTGTCAACAGGTAAAAGAAGAGTGGAAGTTACCAAAAGGGATGCATCAGTCTTTACTGGTGCTAGTGTGGAAATTTGAAAATATATCTATGGAATTTTTTGTGGGATTATCAAAGACATATCGAGGTAATAATGAAATTTGTTTTATTGTTGATCGATGGTGATTGAGGAGGAGATGAGCCCATAAGGGGTATCGCACACTAGGGTTACCCATCATCACCACCGCCTTCTTTCCTCGGGTCGGTGCGGCGTTCCCTATCGTGCTCGTTGGACTGTGGTGTAGGATCCCCTACTGTGGGGGATTTCATGGGCTCGACCGTTTGGTTTCCTTGCTTCATTTCCAGCTTGCTCCTCGCCTAAATCATCTTCGATGGATATGGCTTCCACGGAAGCATGGTGTTGATCCAAGATTGAGATCAATCATCAGTGGCTTGTGGAAATATCCCTTCTTATAGTGGGTGAGTATGATGGTTCGTTGTTACTCTGCAAGCCCGCACTGGCTTTGATGGGATCTGTCTTTGACGGGTCTTCCTTCGGGCATCTGGTGATATTATAGTTTTTTGTAGCTATTTCACGTAATATGGCTCTGAAAATTTTTTATCTTTTGGATTTTTCCCATTCTTGTCTCATGAATACCGAGGTTTTTCATTCTCGTATTTTCATCCCACTTGGATGCTTTGGACATTTTTAAGATTCTGCAGAAGCGTGGTGTTTTATTTGGGGTTGATTGAATCCACTGATTCATTTGTGGACCCTCGTGATGAATTTATGGATCAGGTTATAAAAGTTTTTTTTGATGGTCCACCTATTGCATGGGATGAAGATAGAATCCGGGGGCTTCTGAAGAAATATGGAACTCTTGAAAATTAGTTTTCTATCTGGAAACTGGAAACTGTGAAGACCTCAATTGAATTTTTGTTTGCTTTATGGTTGATTCTACATTTTTTTTTCTAGATCGGATGTTGGATTTGATCCTGGTGGTCCATGGCTCAAGGTATTTTGCAATCGTTCTCTTACACAAGATGCTCCAGATGAGGATCAGAGAAAATTAGGATTCTCTATTTCATGTCTTTCCAGAATCGGATGTTTGAGAGGGAATGGCTTTCTCCATCGGTACCATGCTCGTGCTCTTTAGCACGGGTCAGCTAACCATGCTGCGATGAGATAGTGGAAGCTGAATTTTATGCTTTTTGTTGCTGGGAGGAGCTTCTCACTTGTAGTGAACGTTGTTTTTGAACTTGATTTTTGGTCTATCAGTGACTTGTTTTTGTGCTTAAGTCTTGATTTCCAGATTGTTTTCCCCTCATCCTTTAAAAGGGGGTTTATTTTAATAAACAAATAATTTTCATTCAGTCAGTTATTGTTGATCTGTTGACTAAATCTACTCATTTACTTCATATTCAAGATACATTATCTCTAGATCAACATTCTCATTTATATGTTAATGATATAGTCAAGTTACTTGGACTTCCACTCTCCATTGTATATGATCATGATCAAGGTTCACTTATAACTTTTGGAAAGGCCTTCATAAGTCGTTGGGCACTGAAATAAATTTTAGTGCATCTTTTCATCATCAATTAGATGGGAAATCAGAACAAAAAATTCAGACCATGGAGGATATGTTATGTGATTGCATGATGGATTACTAGGTAATTTGGGACCAACATCTTTCTTTGGTTGAATTTTCTTATAACACCAGTTTTCATTCCAGTATACAGATGGCTATATTTGAGGCATTATATGGAAAACGGTGTCGAACTCGAGATTTTTTGGGTTGAAGTTGGGGAAAGGAAGCTAATGGGACCAGAATTGGTAGAAGAGATGGAAGAAAAAGTTCAGCTAATTCAGACGCACATGAGAACAGCTCAGAGCAGGCAGAAAATTTATGTGGATAGACGGAGGAAGGATCTATCTTTTGAGGTAGGTGATTATGTTTTTCCCAAAGTTTCTCCATAGAAAAGTGTGATGCGTTATGGCAAGAAGGGAAAGTTGAGTCCGAGGATCATTGGACCTTTTGAAATTCTGGAGAGAGTTGGATCAGTTGCATACCGAGTGGATTTACCTCCAAATTTGTCCCAGGTACACAATTTTTTTCATATTTCGATGTTGAGAAAGTATATGCTAGATCCACCTCATGTTTTGAGCACAGAGGTAGTTCAGTTGGAAGGGAATCTCTCTTATTAAGAACAACCAGTCCAGATTATTGACCGAAGAGAGAAAGTGTTGCAAAATAAGGTAATTTATCAGGATAAGGTTTTATGGGAAAATAATATGGTTTAAGAGGCAATGTGGGAATCTGAAAATGCTATGCGGGATAAATACCCCCACTTATTTCGATAAGTGAATAAAATTTCTAGGACACAATTCCCAAAATGGGGGAAGGATGTAACATACCAGTTTATTAAAGAATAAGAAATTTTCATGTTTATTAATATTTGAGAATTAAATATTAATTTTACTTTAAAAGGGTTTCTATGTTCGATAGCGTACCCAATACGCAACAATGAGTTTATTTGAAATCTTACATTGCACACTAATAATATAATAATATTATTTTAAATGGTAGTTAACACGTAGTCATTGTATTGGTGGGAATGAATGTAAATAACTAAAATATTATTATATATGTTTGTTAAATGTTTTTACATTTATCCAATAAAAGATAAAGGCTTAAAATAATAAACGAATTAAATGTTAGGCATAGATACTCTAATATTCACTAAATGGATGATTTATCACCTTTTGATGGTGAACCCTCTGTAAAAATAGTTTTGGTCACTCTTATACATTCTATTGAACCAAATAAAATCCTTCTTTAGAATCGGGACATCAAAATTTACATTGTGTATGTTTTTGTTATTTTTCCTATAAAGTTATTTTTTAAATGAATGTTGTATTTTAATTCAAACCCTCATTTTAATCTAATTTAATTATATGGTTATATTATCTTCTAATTGGTTTTATAGTTTAATTAGAATATATTTTCACCATTTCATCCAATGGTGGTCATTATAATTAATTTCACATTGAAATTGAACATAAACAATTGTCAATCTTTTGATAGATATTGTTTTTTTAAACACACTTTTTGTTTTGACAATGGAAATTATTTCTAAATTAATTATTGCAATTTCTGTGTTTGGAATTTCGTAAAATGGCATCCATATTTGGAATCATAAGGTCCAAATTATGTAATTATTACTCTTTTGTTTTTTGGACATTATGAATAGTAATGACGTCAATTATCTTTAATTATCGTGATTAATTAGTAATCGGGTAGTTAAGGGTAATAAAATAATTTCATAATAATATAAAATGACCCCAACATGGGTCCAAATCCTTTTTTTGAGTCATGGACGACCATGGGATGCCGTTTTCCAAACGTTGGGACCCCAATGAATCACTTTAGTGTGATAGTGACCTTTTATTATATATTTTTTGTGGAAAGTATAACCAAAGTATGTATCACCTAAGTAAAAAAAATTAGTTATGTTTATGTAAATGATCTCTCGGACTATAAAGAGTCATTGGAAAGATAAAAATATTTCCTACATCATGTTATTTTTTTTATAATTTTTAGGCATTAAATAAATAAATTTATTTATGACACCATGGTGATGTGTCGATTACCTCATTAATGAATGATTTAAATAAAATACAAAGATAAGGTAAATTCTAAGACATACACTTGTCAAAAACCTATTTGATGGGTGTATTTCGAACCCTAATCACCTTATCCTCGAAATATATCATTTTGGGGCCTTTAAAATTCAAAAATCATTTCATAATAAAGTAACATTTCATGACCTTCCAAGAGTTCCCCTCCTCCCTATTATAAAAGGACCCCACCTCTACTCCCATAACCACACCTCTCAAGCCATTGTCTCGTCCATACCCTACTCATATTGTCTCTCCACATCCCACTCTTCATCCTATAAGCCTTACCTTATGCCGAAATATCTTCATGAAACCCTTTTGGTTCAAACCAAGGGGAGTTACCCGATTTAAAGGTAATGTCTTCACTTATGTTATTTTTAATTATTTAGGTTCTCTATCCCTATAAACTCTTTTTATTCATTTATTTTCAAACAACAACAGTATATTAAATATACTAGGATGTTTTTATGAGAATGATTTGAGATAAACTTTTGCACAACTTCGTCTAATGGTTAAAGAACATATTGTTTCTGTGGATGGTGAATTACAGCCTCATGAAACGATGATTGTTCAATCTTTTCTTAACACCTTTCAGGGTGGCCATTAAGATGTAACTATATTTATATATGATATAAATTATGTTTATGTTCTCATTATGCTTTTGTATTTTTTATTTATGGTATACCTTTATGGATTCCATTTTGGGTAAATGCGATAATTTCATTTTTGGATGTGCGGACTACCGCCCCCTCAAAGTGATTTGAATCGTTAATTCCATATGTGGTGACAATGACCTTTTCCGCCACTGTGAGTACTAATTGATATTTGGATTACTTAACAAACCGTAATGTTTTTAAAAGAAAATAAATACCATATTCCATTTTGAGTATTTTGGTATTGAAAATGGGTTTGATAATGGATTTGTTATGTCAAAATATTTAAGTGATATATTGTGATTGAAATGTGGAAATGATTCCTTTCCATTATATTTGTTTTATGTCTTATGATTTTATAATGGTAATTGGAAATTTGACGGGTGTTTATGTGATAAACCAAAAGACAGGTGGTATCGTGAATACTAGGATGGGTGGTTACGTTATAACATCCAAGGCATTAGGTTTGGAAGTTGGTCGTATGGATATTCCATTTAGTGATATGTGTGGAAGTTGACCATATGGTTATTCAATTTATGTATGTTAATGTCCCATGTTACCTTTATATGTTACGTGTTCTTTATATGGGTTTTATGAAAATGTTTTGGTTACAAAAGGGTAAGTAATGATCTTTTATTTAGTGAAGAGTATTTACTACATAATGAATGTGAAAATTATTACTTATGTTAAAGTATTCATGGTTTACTTGTTGTTTTGAAAAAATAATAGTTTTCCTTCTTTGTGTATCCCTTACTGAGCTTTGTATGCTCACCCTATGTATTTGAAAATTTTTTAACAGGACATAATGTGGAACAGGGTCAAGGATGGGATCAAGGAAAAGTCATGTTGTCTTAAACATGGAACCAGACATGACTATTTTTTTAAGAGTTCATGTTTTGTAAAAAAATGGAAACTGTGTAGAAGTGTCTACTTTGTAATCATTTGAGATGTAATAGTTATGTCCTAATTCTCTAAAAATCTAAACCTAAAAAGATCCTCATTGTTAATTATTTATTTAATTCATGATTAAGTATTGTTTTAATGCTGGGTCCTTATAATTCTGATTGAGGATCTTGATACATCCTTGGCCCAATGATTTGACAGAAAAGATAATTGTTACATGGATCATCATAGGAACCTATAATTCACATTTCAAGAATATTGTCTGCCCATATAAGTTCATTTATAATTTTCATTACATTATATGCATGTGATTTTCGAATAATTATGTGGTTTTTACCTTACATTGAGGCTATTTTCTGGTTGTGATTGAGTGACTTCCTATTTCAATTCATCATATGTATGGGACCTCATTGTTTGGAATGGGTATTAATCTATTTCAATCCATTATAATGAAATTAAATGGGAGTCAACTTCCATGATAGGTTATATGGTCCCTGATTCAATGGGAATAGAGATCCATTGAAAATGAGCATTGATATATGAAAATAATAAAATTAAAATTGACAATGTGAAACATGACTCTTGATGTAAAATGGTTTCTATGAAACTGTGAGGCAAGGTTTTGTTGACCATTCATCCATTAGAACCCTTGTAATATATGTTTGAGAACATATCGATACATGAACTTATAAGTGGGTTATTGGGGTAGTATAGCATGGGTAGTGAGTGTTATAAGTTTAACTTAAGATTCAATTTCTATCGATCTGATTTATGTTTTTTTTCTGGTTCTCGGAATTTGAACAATAATGTCATCAGGACACCCTCATGTCTTGTGCTAAGAGTGCGGTGATGAACATTCTCGAGACATGGTGGGACCTGTGCTTCTAGTATTACCACCTATAGTTCCACTGGTGGAACTTTCTTTTATACATGATCTGGGAACTAATGCTCAATTTTGTGTTAGCTTCTTATGCTTTAGGTAGTCCGTGTAGGGTGCTCTATATCCAACACCAATAATGGCTTATCTAACCCATGAGTTCCAACATCATCATCTTCCTACTGTCTCGGGGGATATAAAACCACATGAAGATGTGTCGTGTATCTAATACACCCTTTCTATCATTGAGTATATTGAGATGCATTCATATTGGAAGGTTAATCATACTATGTACATGCTGAATGATTCAGCCAAGAACAAGTGGGTTGTAGTTACTAAGACGGTTGCAATTAGGGCATGATAAAGGATGAATTTGACACTACCTTCTATGATAATTTATTTTCCCATATGTTGAGAGCTGATGGGTCCAGAGTGTTCCTAATTCTTGGGTGGGGTTATTTGTCAGTTATGGAGTATTCATCGCGTTTCACTGAGTTGCAGTGCATTACACCACTTCTAGCTGGTGATTCTTTTTCACATTCTAGATGATTCAAGGATGGGATTCATTATGAAATCCATAATCAGGTTAATGTAATTTTACTACCAACCTTCTCTAAATTATCTAATCAATATTTTTTTACTAATCACAACCTAAGAGATGGAGATGGTACATAGAATAGATTATCTGTGCTGACACAAGACAATATTTCTTTGGGTAGTAGAAATCGATCCCATAAGGATTCTCTACAATGTAGTGGTATCCAAAATTCATGTACCAGTAGTTCTATGGTGTGTCATTTGTTTGGGTGATAGGGGAACCTAAAGCCTCACTGTGATAGATACCCTCTTGAGTATCGGGGCTGCATGAATATTGGGCACCTTTAGAGATTCTATCATACTATTCCATAAGCTTCCTGTGGAAAAGTGTTTTCCCCTTCTCCAACTCAGGGGAATGTTCTTTTACATCATGTCAGATGGGGGGCTGTTGTAGTACTGACATGACTTCCCGAGCAGGAGGTTATGTCCATGGTATCAAGAACCATATTACATTTCGTCAAATAAGTGATCTATTTGAACATCGTCACACAGTTGGGGTGTTGTATAAGATCAACATGTGATCAGGCTATCATCAAGTGTGAGTCATGCCATCAGACATTCCTCAAAAAACTTTTCAAAGTAGGTATGGTAAATATTAGTGCCTCCTTATGCTATTTAGTATCACAAAAATTCACGTCGTTTTTATGGATATTATAAATAGGTTGTTCGAACCCAATATAAATTATTTTATCATATACGTTGTGGATAGATTCTTGTTTTATTATCGCACTTGTAGAAAGGGTCTTAGGAACCTTTAAGAAATTATGATTATACTGAGAGAGCATAAAATTTATTCAATGACTTCAAAGTTCTAGTTATTGATGAAAAAATTTATCTTCTTGGGTCATATTGTCATAGAATATGGATTCTTTATTGAACTAGAGAAGGATAGAGCTAGGTTTCCTAGAAGTATCCCAATAACATGTATGATATACAGAGTTTATTAGGGGTGGTTTGATATTATAATAATTTAATATATCACTTCTCATGAATTGTTTCACCTCTTAATGGCCATACAATGAAGGTTGTTAAGTTCATGTTGTCAGAAGAGTACGAGAAAGCCTTTATGGAGTTGATAGGTGGCCTATCCTGACACCTATGATGATTCTTCTAGATCCTGGTAGTGGCTACAAAGTGTTTTGTGATATATCCGACATTGAGAGAGGAATAATGCTAATGTAAGAGGATAAATTTCATGATTATGGTTCTTGGTAGATGAGTCCTCATGAGATAAATTTCCCAATGCATGACCTCGAACTAGTAGCTGTTGTGTATGCCTTACAATTCTTGAGACACTATCTATTCGGTATGCACTTTGTGGTTTATATAGACTACAGTAGACTCAAATATATTGTTATACTATGTGAATTGAACCTCAAACAATGGATACAGTTATAATCTCTTCATTCCTTCAATTTTGTGCTTTCTTATATTCATAGGAATGGAAATTCTATAGAGGATGCACTACATGAAAAAACTCTAGAACATTCGATATGGGTATAAACTTTTAAATAGAAGTTTATGACCCTTATTTTCAAGTTTCCTCTCAAGTTTCATGATAGTAACGAGAAACCTTGTCTCACAACCTTGAAAATTTCCTTTTCACATCTGGAGAAGGTGAAGAGAAGTCAATTTTTAGATATTGAAGGATTGGTTCTCCATGATATTCTTTGAGGAGGAGACCCAGATCTAGATTGGTCTATGAACAAAGATAACATCCTACAAATATGTGGATGTGTGTGGTTCCTACATATATGAGATAGTTCTTAATGTGAGTATCCAATTCTTCTTAGTAGGTATTTCATCAAGGCATATCCAAATTTGCATCATGATATGAAAAACCAATATTGGTGTTCTAGGATGAAACATTATATAAAATGATTTATTACTTGGTGATCCACCATTCCGTAGGTGAAGGATGTGTACCAGAGACCTACTAGCTTCTAACAGCCACCTCTAGTCTCAGAATAGTAATGGGATGATATTTATATGGACATTATAGTTGGATTACACAAGTCTCTAGAGTTAATGTTGTTGTTTGGGTAGTTTTTGAATGATGGAAGAAATTATCCCACTAACTTTCTATCTTGGAAGCTTCCTCTGTTGATGAGTGGTGATGATTGAATGTACAAGAGAACATTAAACTAAAAGAGGACCCTGATAGTATCATTTTAGATATGGATTATTGTTTTAAGTCATGGTTATGGTAGGGGTTGAAACGGGTTATGGGTACATAGGTGTTTTTGAGCACAACCATTCACCCTAAGACCAACAAACAGTCGGAACAGATGATACATGTAGTAGAATACATGATCTAGGCATGTATCCTTCATTCTGGTAATTTATGGAATAAAAATACCCCTCTCATAGAGTTCTCCTATAATATTGTATTTTAGGAGAACATTTTGATGGTTTCTTTTCAGGGCTTGTATAGTAGACCATACAGTTCACCCCTTTGCAAGATAGAGGCAAGTGAGGTAGCCATACGAGGACCTCGACTGGTGAATGATACCTCAAAGTAGGTTAATCTATTCATATAGTGTATGCATACTACTATGTCTAGAAAGATTCCATATATAGATTGTTGCTGATGACATATAGAGCTTGAGTCCAAGGATCGTGTTTTCTAGTAGGTATTTCACAGGCTATCGAATTGATGGATATAGTGGTAATGGAATCTATAACTATTATTTATTGTGTTGTTTGAGATTTTTGAAAGTCTTGGTAATGTATCCTATAAGTTTTTACTACCTCATATGTATCATTACATGAATTATTTCTCCCACATTTCATAGCTTTTCCACTATCTTGTCGAACCATTTCAAACTTGTGATCTCAAGGATGTTGATTTAGATGACGATTAACCCTTTGAGTAGTATCAAATATTTATTTTTGATCAGAGCATGAATGATAATAGAGGGTGGTCTATTGCTTTAGTAAGGGTGAAATGGTAAAACGACCATGTACATAGAATGTCTTGGAAGTGGAATACTGACGCACATGCTTTGTGGCAAGAGTTATTTTGAGAAAGTATTTCTATTACCCTGGAAAGTAAACATGGGTATGATTTAATTTATGTGGTGAAGACTGTAAGAAACCCATTTTTTTAATTATTTATGAATTTTTAAAATATTTGTCTAATACATTTTTTAGATGTAATATAGATACTTAACACGTTGAAAAAGTTTTTTTTTGTGTTCAATTCTATTTCAGAGCTCAGAACTAGGCCCATTTTTAAATATCAAATGGCCCCATGGTTAATAGAAACTAGGGGATCCAAACCACATGTTCTATCTTAACCATTATTTGTTTGATAGTTGGTTCATTTAGGATTTATAGTTTTCACTCACCATGTTCTGGGGGCTGAACAGTCCTGAAAAATGTTGCTAAAAAATTTCAAATCCATGTCGGATGGTTGGAGAATGGTTTCCATTACCATGTAAGAACACCATTTGGATGCTCTCACTCTACAACTGACCATGCATGGCTAGCACACATTTTTGGAACCAAGGTGGAAAAACCATCTAAAGGTCAATTTTGCGTGATTTTACTACTTTTCCCCTAAATGGTAAAATTTTAACACCCCTTTCCCCTTATATTCACTCAAGAAGATAAAAAACATCATTTACTTCCATTTTAATCATAAAAAACATCTAATCTATGAAGTTATTTGATGCATCAGTTAAGAGTTCCACTAAAGCACCATTCAAATTGTTGAATTCACAATGGTAAGTATTAGATTCTTTTTTATTCATTTTTCATTCATTTTTTCTATCAATTATGATATTTAGATGCATGAAAATATGCCCCATTTTTAGGGAATTGACATTCTATTCAGATCTCTTCCAATCCATGAAAAACTAGAGGTTGATAGTAGATGAGGATAGTCAAATGAGTATGACTTAGGTTCTCTATAAATCATACCATAAGTTTCGTCATTTAATATAATTATGTTTGGAAACATAAAATTCATTGGGCGACTCCTGTTAAATTAATTATATTTTTCAACAGTCATTATAACTATATTCTAAGACTCATTATATTATTGTTATCAATTGATGGTGGTTGTGACCTCAATGATAACCACACCTTATTGGGTGTTTTCCATATTTCTGTTTTTAGTGTTTTGACACGTGTTTCTGCACCACCATTAGAGTGTGCTTCTTCTTAACACTACTAATGGCAATACATCATTAGTAAAATGACTATTGAATTGGTAAATGGATAATACATTGTTTTCTTGAAACTTGATTGTCGGTGTTAGGTAATTCAACTTGACTAGTGAATATCAATTGAAATTTTAAAGTATATTGTTATATATGAGGTCATGGTTTCCTTATTAATCACCTTCAAACCTCGTCATTATAAATAACATCATGGATTCTAGGTTCACCAAGGATCCTTCACTATGAGTATCATATCATGTTTCCAGTGATTGTATTACACATTTGGCTTATCTATATAAAATGGATTTTAATTAACCAATGAACTATTTACATGTTCAGACACCAGCTGAGGTATGCTGTAGGTACTTGGGTATTTAAATTATTGTACTACTTTATATTTATATATACATTATTTCAAACTATTTTTGTTTATATTACATGATCTAGGTGTTATAGAAGCCATTGGTGGGGGCCTACTGATTTTCATCTCACACCCTATCCAAGCCACTATTGGAACCCTAGTAGACTACATGAATACAAATGTTGATAGATGGAAGGATTCCACATCAGATAGTTGATTTATTTCCTGAGTAGGATAAGGCAACTAGTAGACGACCAAAATAGAGATTGGGATGTATGGGATAGTTTTTTTTATTCTAATTTCCTACTTTGTATAGTATGTATTGTCTTCTTAATCTATCTATGATTTCTGTCATTCTAGATACCTGAAATATTCTATCACCAGCTTTTCATTTTTATATCAGTTGAACCTATTCTTTTATTATTATTGTATGCTTATAATATGACCTCAATTTACCTCTATTTCTTTTACTCCATGATCTCTTTTATTATATCTATGATTCTTGGTACACTCTAGTATTGATGGAATAGTTTCCCCATGGACACACCCTAGGCCATTAATGGTTGTTGGAAACCATTGGAATTTAGAGAGATATGCTTGAGACCATTTGAAAAATTGGGATCTAGGCACCTTCAGATGCAACCATGTTTAGGAAGTTAAAACCTCATCCTCTACCACAACAATCCCATAACATTATCCTCAGTGCGTGCCTCTAGGAATCATTTGATGTTATTCTCAAGCCCTACTCTTATCCCACTATCATACATTATTTTAATTGTTCCCATGACATAATCTGGTTTAACATTGGAGTTATCTCCAATCACAAGTGACTCCACTCTCACTAACAACACATTTTTCATTCCCTTATCCCTGAGCCATTTGTAATTGTCACCATATGTTCATTGAATCCAATGCATCCTATAATATGTTTGATTTAATTTCTTAATTGCTGAATATATGAACTGGGAATGTGTTTTATGGTCTTATATCCATTAATGTTGTTGTATGATGATCTAATTTAATGGAGGAATATTTGAAAAATAAAAGCATTTTTGTTTTCTGTTTGATCGAATACTTATTAGTGATTAACAAGTAAAAATTCATTATTAAGGTGGAATATCACACGATATGGTTCAATTAAAAGGAATTTAATTTGATGAAATCTGACGATTGGCATAATTGATTATGAATATTTATGTTTCATTATTATATTTATGATACATGTAAAATATTTAAAATGGTTTTTTAGACTTTATAGATGATGGGGGAGTTGAAAATATGTTCACATATAATGAATGTATTTCTCATGTCAACCTTATATTCTGGTTTGATAGATGTACTAATTAAAAAATGGTTGTAGATGACAGGTAATGACATAAAAAAATTGTATATATTAATATTTTATTTGACATGTTATTTATTTAAATTTGATTTTTATATTATAGGGATGAAGTAGTTGGAATGAATTATGAATAATGTTTAACATCTAATTGTGATTTTGAAATTTTTCCACATGCCTTCCATGTTTGTTCCCATAGTTATATTATATAAAGTGGAATGAATTCTTCATGGACAATGGCTACATTTATTTTGTTTAATTATTAAGGGATTTGATATTCAATAATATCATTAAATAAATATTTGACAATGACTTTTTAATGCACATTCGGGGAATGATTATTGTAAAATGTAATGTTGGGAGATTCACATAAACGTTAATAGTATATGGCTTGGGGAATTCCAATCGATTTTTTTATCCAATCTATCCAAAATGATCATATTCACATATCATAAGATATATAAATAATTTGTAAAAATTAATGCGAATCATTAATTTAATCTATCATTTATGATGAGGTAAATTTGAATGTTGAAAAATATTCCAATGAAAATAGAGACATATTTTATAAAGACTAAGTTATATCCCTGAGATACCGTCAAGATTTAAGAGGCAAGGAAAAATTAATTGGTTGAATATATGGGCATTCAGAAAATTTATATATATAAATCCCATATATATGTAATATACTAATGGAATTATATCACAAATTATTAGTGATGTGGATATCTTTAGAAAATTGTATTTTAGAATTATTATTAATAACTTATGGGTGTTTCATAAATTGTTTCTTACTAGGTACGTGACCTGTGTTGTTAGTGGATGTGTGTCACCTTAGTAGCATATATAAAGGATCCTTTTTAAAAGCATCAAAATATGATGTGTATGAAAACCTACTCCCATTGGTATATTCAATTGTTAAGTGGTGAAACATATGATTATTTGACATGGTTTTTATACCACATAAAAGAAATTATATATTCTATTCAAGTGGTTCTTTTATATGATCAACAAAATGTGATTATAGGTGTTGTAAGAATAATATTTTTTATAGATAGATATGCATATAGTTATCATATTGTAAATAAAATTTTGTCTCTGAAAATACAAAATTATATAGGGGAATGAAAAAAAGAAACTATAAAAAGGGAATATAAATTATTGTATTCGATTAATTATTCTCATTTGGAGTATGATTTCAATGTTGTTATGAAGAATTTAGGAATCATTTTTCTATAATGATATAGATATGCTAAAAATGAAAATGATTTTGATAAATAGGAAATTTCATGGTTTCCCACCATCAATGAGATCACATCATAAACAATTTATTAGAATCATTCAATTCATTTATTTATAAAGAGAGAAGACGTTATATTTGTGTGTTGATTAATGAAAATCAATAGAAACTGAGTAAGAAATTTTTTCCCGCCAAATAAGACGTGAAATGGTGGAGAAATTTATTTTTCATAATATTTTGAAAAAATAAATAATAATGTGTTAATTTCGGAAACCATGCTAGTATATAAATATAAACATAATGTGGTCTTAGTCTGGACAACTAATGTGGATATCATTATAGAACTAGTCATTAAACAATGTACACGTAAATAATGTAAAATAAGTTGGAGCCCTTGTGATCATGCATGCGAAGAAATAAGAAACGAAAATGGTAACCTAAGTAAATATGTGGTATATTGTTATGTGTTTAACTCACAAAAATTAATTATCTTGGATTTTTTCACCTATTTAAAGCCAATGATATTCCAAATTTAAATACATTGAAATATAATTATTATATGGATAATTTTTTTAAAACAACCAATTACATCCCCTCCTCCTGATAGACTATCTCGTAATCATGTTGAGTCTCAATTTCAAAATAAGAAATTGTATCCTTATTCTCGTAATAAAGAATTTGGTTACAAGTGAAAAAGGAATAGATATCTCAATCCTTGATAATTTTACAACTATTTGAGGATGTTATTTTTTGTTTCAGTTGAGTATGTCAAGAGACTCTATTATTGAAATACTAATAATTTTATATTCAAGTGGGGTTTCATTAATTTTTAATATATTGACATATTATTAATTAGTTTCCCATAAAACAATCATGTTTGGTGATAAATAATGTTGAAATGGGAGATTATTCTACTTAAAAGTTATTAATGTTAGTTTCTTATAGTTATACATCGATTATAATGATTGTTGAAGAACATAAGACAATACAAAATTGAAAACATTTCATGAATTTTACATAAATCAATTGTAAAAATATAATAGTGAATTACCATATATTAACAAGGGTCTTCTAGATTCTTACAATGGCCTTCCATATTTAAAAACTTCTCTTCCAAAATTTTATGATTATTATTCTGGATTTTATATTTTTTTTGGGAAAATTATACTCACCATGTACTATTTCATACATTAATTTTTTAAAATATGAGATCAAGTGAAACGGTGTTTAATTCTCAATTATATTTGATTTTCCAACTATGATACCTTTCTATTTTTTTTAATGTGACTAAACTATTGGAATTGTTATTGAAATCTTAATAATTTTATTTAGGTTTTAGTTATATAATATTATTAATAAAATATGCATGGAATTACCAAATTTATACCATTTCAGGAAAATTACAAAACAGAATTTCTATATTTTAAAACTTATATTCTAAATCATAGAACTCATCTTCCATATTTCAAAATTTTACTTCCAAGATTTTTCAAAAGTTATTCTAGATTTGTTATTCAAATTGTTTTTCTAAAATTTCATTTATCAGGTCATCTTGATTGAATGGTTTTATATAAATATTGGTAAACCTAGGAAAGGGTCATAATTCAAAATACTATTTTATGTGATTTTTGTGAGTTCATTTTATTTTTTTGGATGGCATGACTAAAATGTCCAACTTCTTTTTGAAATCATACTAAATTTTGTTTCTAGTTGTTTTTCATTATTTATAGTGATGTATAGAATATGTATTGAACACAAAAGATTAAAAAAATTTATGAATTTTTTATTACATTATTTTATAATTTTAACAAATATTTTCTAGATTATAACACTGCTCTTGATGATCGGAACATTGATCTTCCATTTTTTTACACTACTCTTTCACCATTTTGTGATAGCTCTTACTAATATTATATGTTTTTTTTTGTGAAATGTTTTTTGGACATATTACCATTCATACATGGTTTTCTTTAATGATGGAAACATATAAAAATAGATTAAAATTATCAATCCTTTTTTATGTGATGGTTATGAAATTATTTTATTTTTTGGTTGTAGTGACTATATTTTGTGAACTGTTAATTGAATCTTAATAATTTTAGTTTCTACAAGTTTTAATTATTTAAAATGAAATATTTATGATTTATGGAAATAAAATATTTATAAAAATTCATGTATATTCATATTACATAATGTCAAAATTATAAAACTCGTGTTTTATAATTTCATACTAGTCTTCTAAATGCTAACACTAATATTTTGTAATATAAAAATGCTCTTATAAAATGTTGTGACAGTTATTCTGCATTTTATTTTAGTTTTTTAATGATCATTGATCATTAAATGTTTTTTAAATCATTTTATTTAATATTTTTAAACGCCTAAAAACTGTCTAGAATTATCTTTTGTAGTCGATGTTCCGATAATGAGACTATTCTTTTTTCTCTACCATGTGACTATATTTTAGAAATATTTATTAAAATAATAATAATTTTAGTTTCAATATAATTTTCATTATTTTAAATGATTTATTTAAGATGTATGGAATTCCAACATTTAAACTATTTCATGAATTTTATATCACATAATTTCCATATTTTAACACTTATGTTTTAGATTTCAACACCGATTTTCTAGATTCTAACACATATCTTTTATATTTCAACACTTATATTCCAAAATATTATGATAGTTGTTCCAAATATTATTTTATGAGGGTTATTAAATATTATATTGATATTTTCCTCTTGGTTACATGGTTTTTCATTAAATAAAATTATTGACGGATGTTGTATAGAATTATAACATTAAAATTGTGTTATGAATTTCACATAACATTAATTTTAGATTTTAACAACTATGTTTCAATTTGATGTATTGAAATATTATAATTAAATATATAAATATTTTTTGTCTTCAAAGAATGTTTTTCTTACTCATGGTAGACAATATAGGAATTTTTTTGACTGACAGTTTAAAAATAAGAATATTTACCATTCATTTAATTATAAAGAAATTGGTAACTTGTCAAAGAGGTGATGAAATACCAACCTATGTTGATGTGATAATTTTGAGTGGGAGATGAATTTTTTTATTATGTCTAATTTATTTTTGAAAAAGGGAATTTTAGAGAAAACTATGATATAAATATGAAATCATTTCAAAATTTTTTATGGAGTTCTGGTATTTATACTATTAATTCTTGTTTTTTTATTACATAATATAAATATGATGTTTTTATAGTCAATCATGTTAATAAATTAATTGATGTGGATAGGAAAATGTATGACGCTATATGATTTTAAAAATATCAATCTTTTAGATTATATAATTTAAAATCATTAACATCGACCTTCCAGGTTTCGACACAAATCCTTGATATTTAAAAAATCTAACCATTGAATTCTTTTATTTTGGTTTTTTTTGGAAACTTAATTAACAATCATACTCTATAATTTACCACTCTAACTATATATTTTAACAGACCAACCCTAGATTTTGTATTCCATTGGTTAAATAAACAAATACACTATCTGAATTGGAATTTTTATGTCATTGGTTCAAAAATACAGTCACAATAAAACCAAACAGCCACCAAATTTAATCATATTGTAACAACTGAAATAAATATTTGTCTTTTAATAATGGAACAAATTCCCATGAATAAATTTTTATTATATTTGAAAATAGCATCATATAAAACTAATGTAATTTTTCATAAAAAAATGTACAATTCATGCCTATATTTGGAATAGTAAAACTAGAAATAGAATGGAATATACATATTAATGAATAATAAAAAAACTAAAACAAACTCCTTAGGACATAAATCCCCAATGAAGACATATCCTACAATAATAACTTTGAAAATAAAGAGACATGTTATGAAAACGATTGACATTATCAATTGACCTTAAAAAACCGTCATAAATATTGTAAAATGTGGTAAACTAAGAATATTTGATGAATTTTCATGGAAATATTATTGTTTTAATTTATTATTTTCAGCAAATATATTAGATCTATATTATTAACATTACTTACTAAAATAGATGTTCATTATTAATTTTTCTCACATTGATTCATTTAAGTGATTGTTAGGATTATGTAATTATATAAATAAATTTTATTATTATTAAAGACTATAGACATATTCTATTGAAAATATGTGTTTTTATAAATTTATAATTATTATATAAAATTTAATTTAATAAAATATATTATAATTTTTTAAAATTATAATATATTTTAATGTTTCCTTAATTATGTTTTATAATGGGAAGAATGTTTATTATGCTAAAATTTTTGTTAATTTTAAATAAATAAGGATTATTATTTAAAATATAAAATATAAATATATAGATAATTCTTTTGATAAAATATATTTTTATTTTGGAATAATAACATGAATATTATCTTAGTGGATTTAATTTTTTTTTTAAATATGGATTTTTTTTGTAAAAAAGTAAAAAATATCAATTTAAAAATCACTACAAATTTTTGATATCCTTATTATGTGAAAATGGTTATAAAGGTTTAATTTTTTTTATTTAATAAATATAGAATATGATAATTTTAAAAATGAATTTAAAAGTTTTATTTTTAATTTAAAAATTTATACCTTACATTTCTTAACCAAAAATTGAATTTTGAGATAAAAATAATTTTCGGATGATGTGAATTAAATTGGTTAGTTAAGAGGTGCGTTTCAGTTTGGAGAATACATTGAAATCCACAAAAATACTTCCACTAATTAAGAATATTGGAAAATTGTTTTTATAGACTGCACCTAGAAGTGGTTTCCTTATATTAAAAATCACATATATTTTATCCCTTAAAACCACCTATACTCATGTATAAATACCACCCATTCCATCCTCGCAATCCAAAAAAAAACATTTGTGAATTATTTATCACTCAATTTTATTATCAAGAGTATCTATAAGTTGTTTTTATGGTTCTAATAATTCCCACTATATTTTAGGACACATCCTCACAATGTAAAGGATTATCAATTCTCATATTTCCTTTTTATGTTTGTCACTTGTATTATATTATTTTTTTAAATTTATTTTCATATATTTCAAAAAAATATCAATGATATTATTTCTATTTTATAGTTTTTAAATGAAATTTTATATATTTCCTCTCATTATAGCGTTTTCCTATGTGAATATTATGCTGAAACACAAGTTCATCGCCAATAATTTCCCATTATTTTGTGATCTTTATTAGTTCCTTCTTATTTAAATTGAAAATGTAAATATGAACCATTTTTATAATTTAAATACTGTATTATCATCAATTTATCACCATTAACAATCATTATAAAACCTTTATAAGTTTTTTTAATTCTCATGGTTTCCCGTAGACATAAAACCATCATAAATTTGGAAAGGAAAAGTGTAAGGGGGTTTCTTAGAAATGAATTTCCTATATGGATACAATTAGTTTATGTGAATCTAGAAACATTTTACTAAGGTAAATAACCTTGAAAAGTATTCATTATTATTTTAATTGATCTTCACCTGGTGTATGATGATAGGCCTTCCTTCACACATATTTTGACACTCCCATGGGGTTTTCATTGGACAATTCACATGAACATTATGATATATAACCAAAGAAAAGAATGTATAGAATGATATTTACATTTAATTTATATACATATTCCATGAATTTGTCTTTAATGACTTCTTTTTATTTTCCTTCAAGATGAGTACTACCATTTTCAAACAGAACATCCAATTTTTCTTAAGTTGATTACTAGCTATTCACCAAGATAACCACATTAATCCATGGAAGGGATTATTTACACCATATTTTTAAACAATGAACATTATATCTATTACTATCCATATTACTCATATATTTCTTCTAAATTTATAATATCCCTTGTTCATGTTGTATGGTGGAATTGTGATCTCTATAGAGAATTATATATCACTTCCTTTAAATTTCCAAATCATCAGTAATGCATATTCAATTTTTTTATTCCAATAAAATTCCATGTGAATTCTGTTGCATTGTTATTTTTATTGTCAGGTATCCAGAAATGTAGTTATAAAATTATTTAATATGGTATTATTGAATAAACTATATAAAATTTTATCTATATGGTGAAAATGACGAATAATTTTAATATTTATTTATTGGTATTTACCAATAATGTCGTCAAATTTCATTATATTCTTATTCAATTTTAAACGGTATTACCATTATATTATTATTTTATTTTTTATATTTATGTGGAACACATAAATTAAGAAATATAAAGGGTGAACATAGAGAGCTCTCCACTTTATTGGGTAAATGAGACGTTGTATACTGCATAGAAGTTACTCTCGATAGATGAATTTTTTTTAAGATTATATGTTACTCGTAAGAGAGATGGGAATTTACTTGATAAGTAATTCCTTTATGAATTTTCGATATTACATGATACCAATAAATTTTTCTTGTGATATATATGACATTTTAATGTTTCATTTTATCAAGATCAATATCACATTGATTATTATTATTTTATCTTATAACACTTTTCCTTATGTACATGTTCTTATGATCACACTATGA
This sequence comes from Viscum album, assembly GCA_963277665.1. Taxonomy (NCBI): domain Eukaryota; kingdom Viridiplantae; phylum Streptophyta; class Magnoliopsida; order Santalales; family Viscaceae; genus Viscum; species Viscum album. Next base: position 1,989,627,335 of record OY728126.1, on the reverse strand, counting down.
TTTTTAAAATAATATTATCGTTCTTATATCATGAATCATATATTAAAAAATAATTAGAATTATTATTATTTTAAATTATGTATCCCTTACTCGGATTAATCTATCACAATTTTATTATGATTCCCCTTTTTCACAGCAATTTCAATAAAATGGATATGTACAATGCACAAAAATATGTTGAGAATCTTTTTAGAAGAAATGTGTCTTCTATGATCTGTTTAATTTTAAAAGTACACAGGTCCCAAAAAAATAAAACCTTCGATCATGTGATTATTAATTTTTAATTCATGTCATGTAATAAAATGTATACTTGTTCATTACTAGATTCAGAATTCCTAGTTTAGAGAATCTAAATTGGTATTAACATAGAGTTGGATTATTTCTGGAAATTTGGATTCAGAATATTTTGGCATTGATTCTGAGATAGATAATAATTTCAATAGAATACTAGATTATTTAAATCCAGCATGACAACATAGTATTAACACATAATAGGTGTTTATAATGTGTCCTTTCTATATATAAAATTAATGTGAAATTTTTTGTTTAATAATTTTTATTCATTGAGTATTATTATGGGGATGCAATTTCTACAAGGGTGTATGATTTGAATTTTCACAAACTCTTTACCAACCATTATGAATAACATGAATGGATTATTAGTTTAGAAAACATAACGGAAAAATTTCCATCAATCACCTGGACTAAAACCTAGAGGCTCATAGTGTCACGAACCAAATCTAATAACCACCAAAACCAGTGCCAAACCTGGATCGTGACAAGGCCCGAAGGGCGTTCCGGATCCCCACAGCCTGGAACAAGTGTCGAGTATCATAAAATTAGAACTAGGAATGATTTACCCGAGTTTATAAACTTAAAACAACAAAAGAATCCAATAAAACGAATCTGGATTTTTCAAACCAAACAATCTTTTACAAAAACTCAGAACTGAATTACATAGCTTAAAACAACTCAAATATACTATACCAAAGGAAAAAAACCAAAATGAAATATCCCAAGAACCCTCATGGCATGGGGCACCGCCCTCAAGCCATCTCTGCAAGACTTCAACACCAAGGACCTTCTAGAAACCCGAACCTCTCGAACAAAAAAAATTGTACCCACCCTGCGACAACAAAAATAACCATGTCTACTTACACCCAAAGGATTAAGTAGGGTGTGAGCCAGTTCCCAGTAGGATACCACCACTAAGAGATTCCATGTGATAAACATTCGATGATGAAAAACATGCATGTTTTTAAAAACATTAAATTTCTAGTTACAATTTCAAAAAGATGCAACTTAAAACAATCAGTTTTCAAGTGGTCTAATTTAAAGAATAAACAATTTTAAAATACATACCAAGGCTATAGAATTTTCCAGCCACTCATACCAAATGCCGATGATAAGCACAAAATATCTAGTGAGAACAAGCAATGGGAAATAACCCCTAGGCACTAGCTAGTTGTGGGTCCTAGGTACCTCGTATTTCGGTGAGAGTAACCATCAGAAATATTTGTTCCCGTGCACGAGCCACTATCAGGGTACATACTCATAACCTAGTGGTCCCCAATCATCATAATCATAATTTAGTTAGATTTTTAAGCTTCAATCATGCAAAGTGAAACTGAGGCCAAACCCCATGGATTCACTAGCATACTAGTACACATCCACCCACCTAGATACCTAGGTTTTCCCTTTGTGCTCAAAAAAGTTCAACAAGTCAATGAATATAATATTCACAAGAAAATATCATTTCCATATCATAAATTCTCCAAACTTCCCACTTGTATACAACACACTTCACAAAAGTCTACTTTTCATTCAAATTGATTTTGGAATCCGACTCACACCAAAATAGCCCACAACACTTTTAACATTTCTTTAACACTTCCACAAATTGATTAAACAATTTTATAAAACCATTCCAATATATTAAAACTCTCATAAAATCCCACTCAATTGTTACATAACACCCTTTTTACCCTCAAAATCATTTTATCATTAAACTTACACGAAACAACCCACAAAAAAGTTTCGCTCCAACATCACAATTTAATAAAACATTTCAGAAATTTACAAAACATTATAAAAATACATGACATATTAAAACATCACTTAACCTTTCAAAACCCCATAATACGTGAACACACATACCAAATAGTACATATGCACCATCTTCCCACTTTTTTTAACCAACTAAAACATTTACAATTTTCATAAAAAGAACCCAACTGGTGTAAATATGAATTGCACTCAAAACCCATTTCAAAAACCTATTTTTAAGAAATAATCACACCAATATCCTAAAAAAACATATTTTTCATCCCAATAAACATGTAATAATCCACTTTCAAATGTTATATAATCCCCTTGAACAATATCGCAAAAGATACCCATGAGAACAAACAAATCCATAAAACTCTTTCAAGGAGTATAACAAGGTTACAGACATAAAACCCATTTAAATACCCTCCTTTTTAGACCCACATGACACTATATCATTACCCAACCAAAATTGGAAGCCCCGTTCAACAACTAAAAAATCACTTCCACGTTTTACAAAACTACCACAAGAGATAACACATGAAATACATTTGAAAAATACACACTTCAAACAAAAATGTAACTTTAATACCAAATGCTTTACTATTGCTACCAAAAATGGTTTTTACATAATTAACAGAATATAAGGAACATGAAAAATTATTTAATCAAGAAAACTAACTCATCATTAAATGGTTACCCACAGAATCACCTACCGAATGTGTCGAAACCCTAAAATATTAGGGCGAAACATCAACCGCACGACCGCAGAACCTAAAGGAAGTTAAAAGAAACATAAAACCTCAATATTTCACCCAAAATAAAGTAATTTAGAACCTAGGAAAGAACCATAACTTTTGGAATATTAATAATTCAATAATTAGGGAAGAAACCCTAAGCAATTTGAAAGAGGAAAGAAATGCACTCACTTACTTGAAGTATCCTGAATTAATCACTCCAAAAACAATAGTTTCTGAAATTTAAAATAGCCAAAATTGAGGGGGGTTTAGAAAAAGATTTAAGAGGTAATTTAGGAACTGTAATGGAGGGAAAAGAGTAAGAATTGCGAGAGTTAATAAGGGATGAAGTTACCTCTTCAATTCTGGCCAATTTGAGACTCCCTGTGGTGTTCAACCCTAATTCGCGATTCCAAAGAGATCCAAGGAGGGGGGAGGCAATGATAGAGTGTTTGGGTTTCTTAGGGTAGAGAGGGAGGTGGAATCACTGAAATATCCATTATATATAATAATATATTAAAACATTTAAAAAAACATTTTAAAACTGGAAAATGGGCTTTCGGGTTGGCCCAATTCTTAAATAAAAACCCAAATCCTCCATGATTATGGATTTTGAAAGGCACCAAATTTAAATATTGTTGTTAATAGGTCAGAGGAGACCATTTAGGAATTGGAATGGGTGAAAAATAATAAAAAGTTAAAAATTTATAAAAGAAACAAAATTTATTTTTAAATCTGGATTTGGGTTCACGGTTTGGACAAATTCATAAAAACTCATCTATTCCTCCATAAACTCTTTGGAAACCCTCCAAAATAATGCTTGAATGGAATATAAATGAAATTTAACTTCAAAATAAGTCATGTATGTGACAATTCTCCCCACCATGAAATGTTGCCGTCCCCGGAAAGCTATAGAAAGGCCAGATACGAAAACCAAACCCAACTGATAAACCAACATGTACTCCCTTTCCAGGTTTCGCCCCCAATGGCCATAACACCTCCAGTGATCAATTAAAGAAGGAATACTTCACAAAAAATACACACACCACTTTCCTGAAACAATCAATCACATTCAGGATTTATCCCAAAGGAAAACTCCTCAAACACTATCCGAACAAGACTCAAGCAATTCACTCAAATGAACAACAACATCGAACAAGGTTACACATAACTTGATATAACTAAACCATTGGGAACTCTCTAATCTCAATAGTTACCCAAGGAAAATTTAGGTAGCTTGATAGATCTGAACGTGACTACCTACCACCAATCCATGACCATGGATAATTCTAAGTTATTGGTACGGGGGAACAAAAATAGACTCCCCACCATAAGAACCAACCATCTTAATCGACCAGAATGGGCCAGTACATAAAGACCCCAAAATATAATTTGTTGGGACGACCACATGGTTAGTCTGCATGGTTTGAAAAACCATGAACTAACAGTGGGGTTTCTTCTATCTACATTTTTTTTGGGCATGGTCACTACTAACCAAGTGCAAACCGTGTGGTCAACCTATCAAGCCAAACTTCATACCTTTCTCTAAAGACTCAATGGAAACCAAAGGGGGAGGGAATAACATTGGGTGAGGACATGGGTATAAGTCCCTCCACCTATTTCCACTGAACATAAACAACAAAAGAAATATGATGAAACCATAGGTTTAAACTCTTCTTATCTTTCATACTGTGGATAGGACTTTGCACAAGGGTTAAAATGACCCTGTTCTTTCCCCTGACTACGAGCCATCTTCTCTCCAAGACCTATGGTTGGATCCCAAATGATTAAAGCATCTTCGGCCTCACAGTTAGGATTTGGAAACCCCCTGAATGAGAATTCTTCTTTCATTTCAAACAACAACTACACTGCAATCCCCTATAATTTTTACCAAGACATAACACATTCCAAACTCACTTTACCCTAACTCGATATTTCACTGAACAAGGGCTTAGAAGATGTACACACATCACACCTTGTTTGTTCGGGTGAGAAAAAGTAGAAGTAAAGAACAATTATACTCACCTTCCTCTAATATGGAATATTTTTATGTTTTTCCAAGGGAGACATTCTCCCAACATAATAGAGACTCTCAGATGATTGCCCAACATTAACCTTTACGGTTAATCGAGCACATGAAATCACAGGGCGTCACCGAACATGACCATTGCGACTGATATAAACAGTGAATAGAGAGGGAACATGTACAACATCCAAAAACAACACACAATTATAGAAAGTGGCCATAATATCCTCTCAAGACCATATTTCCTACACTGGTAGTTTAACATGAACTCCTTCGAAGAGACTATGAAGGACCGATAATTCCTCTTAGACACTATCCAAATACTCATCCATGCTAACAACCCCAGAACACTTCCACCCTCAAAAATTTAAAAAACATAAGACGTTAAGGTCACTTTCAACCATCCATGATCAATCTCCCACTACAAGAGGATACACAAAACCAATAAAGGAAAGGGTGTATACTCAATATAAAAATCTCAAGAAAAAGATTCCTTATATTGATCAACTGTAAGATTTTCCAATGGAGAAACAATTTGGGTTGCGCTTCAGTTATGCATTAACCTTTAATGGGGGCTTACCTTATCCAATGAGGGAACACAAGGACCCAACCAATCTGGTCCATTGGTCAAAACAAGCCATAAACCAGCTCCAAAAACCAGAAGGCAACCACAAAAAGGCATCCCAAAACATTTTTCTGAAGATACCACTAACCATCCCTACAACACAACATACCGACCAAACACAAATACAAAACATAGTTCAAACAGAAGGGGTTCTTGGACTCAAAACATCCCATAACATCAAGATTTTCAAAAACCCAAAATAAAAACCATACAAAACTATTCATAAATACATCATGTTTTTCTTTAAAACAAATTATTTGAAAACAAACGGTTTAGCAGTAAGAGTATCCACCAATGGTAACCCATGGGCCTCACACATGCATGTTTTTGTGCCACACCGGGCACCCTCCTCATATCCATCATGGAAATCATCCAGTCATTCCATCAACCATCCATCATCCCATATAACCCCATGAATGTGGTTACTCATGGAAATACCAAAGGATAAAACAAAGATTCTTTCCTCTTTTCAAAACCAAAACGGTCAACCAACACATCCTTTTTCTCAAAACTGCTATCCAAGAGATCCAAATACCTATTCAAATATTAATAAATTTTTTTATAAAGATACAACCATTTATACAAGAACTCAATTTCATGTTATTCACATTAATTTAATAACATCTCATCCCAAAAAAACACCTTATGATAGTTTAGACAACTCTATTGGAAAGAAGTTTTCAAAACCAACTTCAGTATAGTTTCTGATTTCAAAAGAGGTGTAAGCACACCATTTTCCATTTCAAAATAATTCTGAATATTCAGTTCCAATATTTCATAAATCAAAACATTCCATATTTATTTGAAAATAATTTCACAAAAACTTTACACCTCTTAAAACAAAGTCACTTTAAAACCAAAGTTCCAAGATTTCAAAACTAATGAACACAAGACAATGTGAGAGGAAACTAGTTTTAGTGGGTGACTAGGACATATGGTTGGCAGCCATATTCCAATCACTTCACTGTCACAGAGAGTGTTCTGGGGAATATCCTCAGCTCCACATGGCTTGCCATGCCCTGCGAGCTTACTGAGACCATTAACCCAACTCTCTTTTCATTTCCCCTAATCATCATTAAACCAAGAAAACCAAAGGACTCCGAAAGGTCCCAACTTCCCCTGGAGACGTTAATCCCTTCATGAGGTGTGGTGATCAGCCACAATACTCATAACTGAAATTCAATGTCCCAAAAATCCTAACTCCAGATTATCCTGATTTTTCCCCAAATAACATTACCCAAAGAGAGCGAACAACCCTCTGATACCATTTTGTCACGAACCAAATATGGTCACCACCGACACCAGTGCCAAACCTGGCACGTGATAAGGCCCGAAGGGCATTCCCAATGTTATTCACATCAATTTCAAGATGAAAATCATGCATGTTTTCAAAGGGGTAAGTAGGGTGTGAGCAAATATTGGAGCGAAACATTAAACACACGACTGCCGAACCTCAAGGAAGTTAAAAGAAACCTAAAACCTCAGTATTTCACCCAAAATACATTAATTTAGAACCTAGGCATGAACCCTAACTTCGTGAAACCCTCCGAAATACTCATCTATTCCCCCATAAAAACTCATCTATTCCTCCATAAAACCATTGGAAACCCTCCAAAACGAAGCATGACTGGAAAATAAATGAAATTTAACTTCAAAATAAGTCATGTATGTGACATAGAGGTTAGGATATACCATTAATTTATTATTTATCCCATCAAATTTTAATGTTTCCATATATATTTTTTTACTGTATTTTTATCCCCTTTTTACATTATAGTTAATTTAAGTAAATAGAAGAAACAATTCCAACAACTAATGAACTAGGTAATGTTATGATTTTACTAATATAATGCCTAATTTAATGGGATTAGATGTTAGAAATCTAGTATTTATTCAAAACTAGTTATCCCATATTATAATTAAATTGGAATATAGTTGTGTTTCCCAGAATAACAAATAATAGAAGGATGGTGTGTTTTAGATTTCAGGAGATATGATGATATAGTTGTGATGATTCAATTTCATACGTGTCAGGAATGAAGGAAGAGGCACTATAAAAGAATCCTTAATGGAACATGAATATTTCAATTTTTGAAAATTGGTGTATAATGAAGCTAATTTATGAAGAAAAATTAATATTTATATTGACTCGATTGATGGGAGAATAGTTCAACCTAAAAATCCACTAACAGTTCAACGTCATATATGTGGGTAACTAGGGATTTATACTATGGTATTACTTAATTCAATTGATAATAAAGATAATAATAACATATAATCTCGAAAATATGGGAAGTTGGTAGAAAAATACACTTTGAATATTATGTTCCACCACTCCATATATCTTTTTCATTGTTACGATATAATTTTATTGGGATGTTTTCTAGAATTATATAGTAATGACCAAAAATTAATTTATTTCTTTAGGGGAAAACATTTGTGATTATTATATCAGATTTTGGATTTTATGGGAATTTACATCATAAAAATCATATTATTCCACTTTTAGTTGAATTTGATTCAATATTTAGAATATAATGGAATTTCTCAAATAAATTCAATATTAATTTTTGTGTGAGTAAGACCCAGATTATTTGAATTAAAGGTATGAATTTTAGCTTATCATTTACTAAGAATAAATTACGAGTACAAAATGTATCTATGGTGGGAATAATGTAACAAAACAAAAAAATTCTTTTTTTAAAAATGTAACTCTTTCACTTGAACAATGTTTTACAGTATTTTACAACTAAATAACTTAAAAAACATTTACATTTTATTATACATCATAGATCATGTGTAAATATGGAATAGTACAATATAGAGAAGTATTGGGATATACACATTAAGAATATTAAATTTCACTAAAAATACACTATTGGAATCAATTCCACCAGGAAGATATCTCTTTCCATAATAATTATGAAAATAAAAATGGCAATTAAGATAATGGTTGACAATGATAATGAATGTGTAATAACCATCATAAGTGATGTAGTAGGCGATAAAGTTAGAGTGATGGTGTATATATAATAAATTATGATATCAATAATTTATTATTATAAAATGACATAATTAATTGAAAATTTGACCATTAGTTAATAAAATATATTTTCATTATTATTGTTGATTACATATATTCATTTATGTGATCATTTGGATAATTTTATGATATGATAAAAATTTTATTATTTTTGGAGACAAAAAAACATAGTCTACTAAAAATATATTTTATGATAAATCTATATGGTCTAAATAGTATTTATTTTCCTTAAATAATCTAATAAATATTTTTCAAATTATACAACATTTCAACCAAGAGTTATGTAATTTTTATAATGGCCAGAATGCTTATTATGCAATAAATATTGTCATTTTTAATAAAAATGGGTTTTTATTTCGACATAAAATTCCCCTATTTAGTGAAATATTTTGATAATATAATTTATTTTGTATCATCGCATTGAAATTAGAATAAGATGATTTTTTGGAATTTTTTAACAAAGCTGATTTTATGGTGAAAATATGAAAATTACAGCTTTAGAAAGAACTTCGAATTTAGGAAATAATTATTACATGAGCGTGATTTAAAAAATTATGAATTTCATTTTCAAAAATATCATTTAATTAATAAATAATTGAATTTAAAATTATTAATTTTATTCAATAAATTTATTCTGTATATTCTGAAATAAAAAAATTAATTTTATGATACAAATTATATATGTATTCTGCACATTAAATGGTTTTTTGGAGGTTTTGGTTTCATTTTGGGCATGCCTTGGTCATCCATCCACTTTTTCTTACTCATTAATAAGGCAAAATACTGGTTGTAACTGATTTCACAAAAATAAATTTAGCTTAAATAATAAAATAATGAACATTTGAACCCTTATTGCTACCCCCTAATGTATAAAAACCCCATATTCTCGCCTCAATTTCCACAAATAATAATTTGACCATGATTTATCTCTCAATTTATCTCTCAATAGTTTATAAAATTTTTATATGGTTCTATAGAGTCTCTCTCTATCTTTATGGAGCATCTTTCCAATGTAAGTGATTCCTCAATTCTTATCTTTCCTTTTCAAGTTTATTACATTCATTATGTTATATTTTAAATTTTATATTCATTAGTTACATGATATTTGTTTAAGGGTAATATCATCAATATTTTATGTTTTAAATGATACTTTATTTATTCCATCTCATTATAGCCATTTTATTAGTTGTTCCTATTCCTAAATAAGTTTTCCTTACACCTCATTTCCAATTATTTTGTGAGCCTTATTAGTTATTGATTATTTAAATATAAAATATTAAAATAAATCATTGTTATAAATAACTTATTATGTGATAAATGATATATCACAATTCTATATAAATATACTACCTTTATAGACCATTGTAATGTTAATGTTTATTGAACCCATTAAAAATTTAATATTTGGTAATGAAAATGGTGTGTGTTATTTGTTGAAATGAGATTGAAATATGGATACTAAATGTTGACATGGATATGAAAATTTTATTCATATGTGTAATAACATTGAAATGGGAACATTGGTATTTTACTAAATCATCACCTGGTTCCTAATATTGGGCCCTACTGCACCCGTGGATAGACACTCCTAGGAGATTTTACTTGGAAAATTAATATTCAATTTAAGAACCATAATAATGCATCTGAATAATTGGATTAATATTCAAATTAAATTGATATATCTATTCTAGGAATGTGTAATTAATTTATTATTTTTATCATTCCCTCATGTGGAATACATCCTTTTTCAACGTGAACATCATATTGTACCTTTGTTAATTATTAGTTATTTAACAAGTTAACTGCATTAATCCATTAAAAGGGTTTCTTTACATCATAATTTTTATCCAATTTAACATGTTCTATTTCACTATAAATATTCCTTATTCCATTCTTCTAAATTTATATTTTCATATTTATACATTGTATAGTGTAATTATGTTCACTAAAGATAATGATCCATCATTGACATTATTCTGATTTTTCCTCAACAATGTATAAACAAAGATTTTATTCCAATTCCATTCCATATGATTACCTTATAATGCTTTATAAAATAGAATATTATTTACTTATATGCCCATACATTGATTGTATAGTTATATTAATGACTAAACTTTATAATATTTTATTGATATATTGTAAATAAATTTGACTTAATAATGATTATTGATGGGTATTTACACATAATTATATCTCATTTTGTCATACACATATTTAATTTACAATGGGTTTCTCATGATATGTTTATATTTTTTATGTTTTATTTATGTAGAACACAAAAATTAAGACATATGAATGTTGGACCATTATGGCGCTCTAATGCACAGGGGAATGAGAAAAAGTTATTTTGATGGATGTTACTACAATGAGATGGAAGAGTTTATTGGCTATTGGTTACTCCTAATAGATTTTGGGAATTACATGGATAGGTTATTCCATTTATAATGATTGGTGTTCAAATAAACCGACACATTTTCTTTATTCATTCAATGACATTTTATGGGTTCATTTGATCAATATTTCTATCATATATCTCATGGTTAGAATATCTTGTTACTCTTTTATTTACGTACATGTTCTTATGATCATTTTATGAATTAATCTACCATGTTTATGTTCTTACATTATGCCTCACTTTTTACACATTATGTTAAATTATGCCATTTTTTTAATTTTGTGTCACTTACATGGACTAATATCTCTCCCATTTCTCATGTTTTCCCATTTCCCAAGGAATCGCAATGATAGGAGAAGATATAAGGAAATTATGTATGTGGTGAATCCTTATAAATGAAATGTGTCTTGTACCATTAATTTAGTTTTAAATGTTCATATTTCTAAATGACACCAAAAATTTCATATTGGGTGTTTTTTATAATTCATTTGATGTAATAATAATTATGTATGTTTTCTACCTTATCTGGAAGTACAGGTCTGAGGATTTTCATTTTAGTATTAGATAATAGTCTGGATATTTTTGGTAATTAGGTTTTCTAGTATTTGGTTATAGAACCTTATATAAATATACATATATATATTTATATATATAAGACTAGGTTATGTATAATCACTATGACTATGTTGCATTAACACCTCATATATGTTAAAAAGTTTTCCATTATGTAGACAAAATTTAACTGCATATTGTTTTGTAATCCTTATTAAATGTCTACAGTTTTTAAGGATGTCATTTATTTAATGGTGGTATACTGTGGAAAGTATATAGAATCGTTTAAAATCATTACAATGAACATGAATTTATTTTTAGGATAGAAAAACTAATAAGAAAGTAACTGTGAATATCCTAGATTTAAACATAGAGACTCATAGATTAGGATATATATTGAATTTATATGGTATCCCTTATATGTTAAGTGATTCCAATTTATATGTCTTTTATAATATTCTTATCCACTTTTACATTTTTTGTTAATGGCGGTAAATAGAAAAACCATGGAAACAACCAATGGGATAGGCAATGTAATGATTCCCCTAATGGAAATCCAAATCTGATTGGAGTCTACATAAGGCATTATTTTTTTTTCAAAACATGTTATCAAATATTATGACCAATAAATGCTATATACTTCATTTTACAAACATAAAAAACCATAAATATGATGTCTAAGAGAATTTCATGTGAAATTTAAGATAAATGAATGAATATAAATTTTCCTACAAGGAAAAAATTGTTGGAAACATATCAATGGAAAATGTATAAAAGGAATTGGAATACACATTATTTTTGTAATTTTGGGGAATAAATTAGCTAATAATGAATTAAAAATGAATTGTTTAGTTGAATAAATATGTGGTAGAAAGGTTCAACATAAGGCACCACTAATAGATTAAAGTCAGTGATATAAGGAACTCATGAATTATCTAGGTAAATGCCCTAATCCAATGGATAATAAGGATGGTATAATAATGTAATCTCTAAACCATGGTAAATAGGTAGGGAATAATCTATGATGATTGTGATTCGCCACTCTAGATTTAATTATTTCATATTGTGAGTGTATTTTATCATGGATGTCATCTAAAATTATGATGTTACATCCTGAAATCTATTGATATAATTTGGGGAAAACATTATAATTCTTATATCACATGTTGATTTTAATGGGAATGTATGTCATACAAATTATATTATACCCCATATAGTAAAATTTGATTCTATATTAGGAATTTATTTTATATCCACATATAAATGAAACAACATTTTTTAAAAGTGGAAGGCCTTGATTATTATAATTAATGGTTTGAATTATAACTTATCAATTAATATGATAAAATTTTAAGAATTCAATTACTCTAATGGAAAAAAATGATAAAATTAGAAAAATATTATTCTTTTAATTAATTAACTATATCCTATAATTTTTTTTATAATTCATAATATAACCAGATAAAAAACTTTTTCATTATATAAGAGATTTACACATCATATGTAAATATGAACATGTTTACCTATAAATAGTAATGGTTTATACACATTTAAGAATTATATGATGACTAAAACCAACTCCATAGGATTTAATTCCCCCATTAATATTTCTCCTTCCATATTAACTATGAAAATAAAGAGGGGTGTTAGGAAAAATATTGGCATTACCCATGAATGTTTATGAACCATCATTAGTGAAGTAGTAATAGATAAGTGACAATAAGAGGGTATTTATAGGTAAATATAATCACATTCCTTTTTTATTTTTGGCAATAGAGTTTATAGACCTTTTGACCATTATTCCTTAAAAGATTTGTTCATTATTATTGTTGGCCAAATAGATGAATTTAAGTGATTATTAGGATTATTAAAAGATATAATGAAAATAAGTATTATTTTGGTGGAGTAAAAACATATTTTATTAAAAATATGTTTTATGATTAATGTATATGCTTAGAATAAATTTTATTTTCATTAAATAATATTATAAAACACATTTTAAATGATTATATATATTATTTAATCCATATTTATGTATCATATTATCTAGAATGATTATTAATCTATAAAGATTTTTAATTTCCAATACATAAGTTTTTATTCATAATATATAATTATCTTATTTTTCAAATTATTATTTTTTGAAATAAATTCCATGTATGGACCCAGAAAATAAAAATTAACTTAGTTTGATTTTTGGTATTTTAGGAAAATGTAGAATTTTATTAGGAATTTACATGATCGTCGACAGATGTTCAACAAAAAACTTGCTTCAAACCTTGTTTGGTATTCCCAGTGGATCTGGTTTGGATAATTCACATAACCATTATGATCGATAATAGAAGATCAAAATATATAGATAGATATTTGGATTCAATTGATATCCCTATTCTGTGAATCAGACCTTAACTACTTGTTCTTATCATTACCCCATGTGATTTATAACATTTTTCAATGTGAACGTCCCATGTTTCACATGTTTATTATTGGATACTAACTAAGATATCCACATTAATATATTAAAATTTTTCTATTACCTTTTAATTTTTAATCAATTAACATGTTGCATTTAGTTCTCTATATTTTTCATACCATACTTCTATATGTCAACGTTAATATTTATACATTATATGGTGGACTTTTGATATATATTGAGAATGATCCATCATGTCCTTTATCATTCGTTATCATTAGCAATGTGTAATTGAATTTTTTATTCATGTACCATTCTAAGGGAATAACCTTGAATTACTATTAAGATTATTGGGCATTCGTGTAGAAAAAATACATCAACTAATTTGGGATATTATGGAAAAATCCATATACCTTTTTATGTATATAGTGTAAATACCATAGACATCATAATGATGATTAATTGATATTTTCTTATAATATTATCAAATTTCATTACATACCGATTTCATTTAAAATGGTTTTATTATGATATGATTATTTTATGTATGTTTTACCAATGTGACACTCCTAGATTTATACATATGAAGGGCCTACCTAGATATCACTATAATACATTGGGTACTAAGATAACTATAACTATATTGAAGAAACTCATTAGAGATGATGAAGTATTTTTGGTAATTGGTTACTTATAAGAGAATTTATAATTACATTGATATGTAATTCCATTATTAATATTTATTGTTCTACAATATAAAGAAATTTTATTTATGATTTCCATGAATTTTTAGTAGTTTCATTGATCAACAATGATATAACATGGCTCATGATTATTGTATCTTATAACAATTTTCCCTATGTCCATGTTATTGTGATCATTCTATAACTATTTCCCAAATTTTTATGTTCCTATCTCATGCCTCAGGTTTTTTCCATTATTATAAATAAACATACATTTTCATTCTAAATCCATCGATGGGATTAATATCTCAACCTTTTCTTTTGATTCCGATTTTCCTTAGGAATTGAAATAAATGGGATATTCCAAAGGATATTACATTTGTGGATAATACTTTTCGATGAAATGTGTATTGTACTATGAGTTTAGTTGTGAATGTAAATAGTTACAAAAGATGGTAAACTTACGATCCTTGGAGTTTTTTTGTATTTCACGTGATGTAATAAAAATTAAGCATTTTTTTATTATATTCGAAGGAGACGGCCTGGGGTATCTCAAAAACACCCAAAAGACCATCCAAAATTTCAAATAAAACCATATCCCAAAAAATGTTTTTAAATGATTTTTTTTTTAAATTAAATCCTCTTTGTATTTCTATCATGGTTCTCCAAAATCCATTACAATTTAACCATTCTCCATTTAATTTAGGTCTATGATGATATCAAGAAAAGATTACATAAAATTATATAGAACAAAAAAATATATAAACATGTGTAAAATAAATATATTAGTATATTAATTAATATCCATCATGTTTTCCCATTCTTCCAGGACTATCATTCAGTAAAATCCATAATAATTACCATAAATTTGAAAAAATATTACCCATTAGAAATAAATATGGATTTCTAAAATAATTGATTGGGTAATTTAGTCTACTAATTCTATTATAGACAAATAGATTCATACACAATTTCAATTTTAGATGAAAAATAATCACTATCATGAATTATTACACAATGTGGAATAAATACATTAAACCAATGAAGAAGCCAAAAAATAAACTAAATTACTAATTTCTAAAATATTATTCAAATTTTATAACAAAAAACCAAAAGATGAGGTAAGAAATTTTAAGTATTGGAATAGAATGAAGATTTTTCTTTTCATTATAAGTGGAATTATAACTTTGGGAACACCGAATATGTAGTTTATTTGTCTCAATTTTGGCACAGATGAAAAAAAGTTAATACTCACACAGTTTTCTAAAAAACATAGTGACACTCTACTATTTTATATCCAAAAATTTTAGAGATTGCATAGATCAAAACCTTGGTCACATTAAGATCCTTTTATAATTACTTAATTTTATCAAATATCAATATATATTAACAATATATAAAATAAAATCCATTTTTTTAACATTTTTTAAATTAGTATCATGAATACTGCATCAAATATGTGTATAGGCAGTTTTCTAAAATATATCTAATCATTGAAAATATTTTCCAATTATGGTCACCATCGACAATTAAAAAATATTCATTCATATGTTACTAATTAGTTATGATAAAAAAATTATTATGAAGGATACAGATACGTTCATTATTACTGACCCATTCCATAGGTCCTAATCAGTAAAACACTTATTCAATCAGATATTAATTATTCATTTCAATATCATCGTTTAATTGAAACCACATTTGATACCTATATGAATTCATATAAATAAACTTTTACTCCTTAAAATACTAATATGATAAGTACATACCGCTCTGTACTTCCATGATTCCTTCTTAAGGTGAACAAATTAGAAACACTCATTTTGTGGTTAGCTTATACATTGTGAGGCTGTTGAATATAGGGTAAATATTTTTTAGTCTTTTTACACGATGTTATTCATAGAACCATAACCATATATGGGTATCCTGGTGTCTATGGAATTAAAGCATTATTCACATTCTCTTTATCTCACTCATTGGAATCCACTACTTCCCCATCTTCTTCGTCACCTTCCTTACATACCTCCAATACTTTTTCCTCCTCCTAAACATCCTACACAATCCTAAATTTATTTATACCCTTATCTTTCTCTTCAATCTCCATTGAATTCTCCTTATATTCTTAATCATCTTCTATTTATTCTTTTCTAACTTGATCAAAAATATCTCTTTCAATAGTAGAGGCTCGAGGTAATAAAATACCTTGAACCCTATAGGGTTCATGTGGTTTCTCATTTAGAACATTCATATAACCATCCTAAAAGACTTCTATATCATATAATATATAGCAGTAAAAAATATTTCAGTAAAATGGTCATGTATTTAACATTATAATTCATGGATTCAAGACTAAATATATACATTTTATAATATGGGATTCTAAAATTATTCTTTTAGAGAATTTTACATCAAGCATACATAAATTAACACAATGCATCTATAATTTTACAAATAGCATCCAAATGTTAAAACTAACCATCCAGATTTTTACATAAATATTGATGATATAAAAAATATTGTTTTTAATTAAGCATTTAAAATTTAGTAATACTAAAATTATATAATTTAACATTAAAATTCATGGTTTCATCATTAGAAACATAAATATGAACATATGGAAATTTTAAATGAGGCTATCAAGGTATTTAACATCTTGTTATTAGAAATTAACTTTGAAACCTACAATTTAACACTATGAATTGTGATTTTAACCTTATGAATCAGTATTATAACACTAAACATAAAAATATAAAACACAACCCTTTCAATTAAATTGTCTAGATAATAAAACTAAATTTCCAAAATTTTATCATCTCAAATTTATTACTATAAATACATACTACAAATTTAACATTTATATGGGAATCCAAATTAATGGTTTCAATATATTTAATATCTTGGAATAATAAATTAAAAGTATAAATCTTAAATTTATCAATAATCATCAATATTTTAAAACTAAAATTAAAGATATTAATAAGCAATATTTTAAATTGAATATTTAAAATATGGTAATAATAAAATTACACAATTTAAAAATATAATTCCATGTCATAACATTGTAAATACACATTTTAACATATAATAATTTCAAATGAGGCTATCAATACCTTAAATGTCATGTTACTAGAATTTAAAACTGATAATCATTAATTTAACACTAAGACTCCACAATTAAACATTATAAAAATAGATTTTATCATAAGACCAACAAAAGTGATGATTTTAAGGTATTTAACATCATGATTACATAAATTAACACAAATAATTCACTATTTTACACATAATAACTATATTTTACCACTCAAAATATTGATGTAATAAGTACGCTTTTCAATCTAACATTTCAAAGTTAGTAAAAAAATTTCCATCATGTAACACTATAATACAATTTTTTACACTATAAATACCCATATAATTATATGGGAATTTAAGCTGATGATTTCAATGAATTTAAAATTGAGGTATTAGAAATTAATAATGAAAATATATACTTTACCATAAACTCCCCCGGTTTCATCATTGTAAATAAATATTTTAACATTAAATTTATTGATATAAAAAAGAAACTATTCAATTAAAAAATCTGGATAATAAAACAAAAAAACCCAAATTTTAGCATCCAAAGTTTAACACAAA
Organism: Viscum album; assembly: GCA_963277665.1. Classification (NCBI taxonomy): domain Eukaryota; kingdom Viridiplantae; phylum Streptophyta; class Magnoliopsida; order Santalales; family Viscaceae; genus Viscum; species Viscum album. Next base: position 1,989,609,173 of record OY728126.1, on the reverse strand, counting down.
TCATCAACAATAGAGGTTTCATGGCATTTTATCTTGATTCTTTTTTACATGAACCACCTTGATTTGAACACTACGACTCCGTATTTAATCCTTGCAAATACATATTATAACACTCACATTCTGCATTTTTACACTCAAAATACTTATTTCAACATGAATATATTTACATAAACCATCATGATTTTAAAACCAAGATTCAATCATTTATAATAGAATCCATATTTTAACATGATGTTTTTAAAATTTACCATCGTTAATTTAACACTATGTTGATATATTTTCATAGTAAATATCATCCATTTACAACTATATTTATATAACATAACACTATGTAAGTTTCTTTTGAAAATATGAACTTAAATTTTATCCCTAAACATCTATATTTTAATGCCTAAAATCCAATTTTTAACACTTTTATTACAGAGTTTTACACTGAAATTATATATATTAAAATTATGCTTTTAAGATGAATCGAAATGAATTTATTACCAATTTTAAACATTTTCAAACATATATTCTATAATTTATCACTGAACAACTATATTTTAAGGCTAAAATATCATGTTTTGACCTAAAAAGTTTAATAAGAACCTTTTTGGGAATTTTATGACAATGTTTTTACCGGATGTGTGATCAATGTAAGATCCATAAAACTCCTCTATGATGAAGTAATGGGAATAAAACAATTAGTTTTTTACCCATTATTTCCTAATTCAATCATATTTTATGGCTTCCATTATCCCAAAATTGGACAACATTATCCAAACAATAACGGTGAACTTACCAAATCATGAATTAGGTGAAGAGAAATAGGCACAATAAAGTGCCAACATATTCATATCAATATAATAAATTTATTAACTAAAAAATATATCTAACAGAGTTATGGATTTTCTAAAACATACAAATAATAAAACTAAGAAACCACATAAATTCTTCGTCTAGATGACTTTTTGAATTGATTTCTTATATATAAATACAGTGAACAAGATCATTTAAAAATAATTATGAACAATGTAATTATATAAAATTTCATTAAAAACAACACAAAAACATCCTTAATTTTATTCCATTTACAAAAGAATTTAAACCATTATTTAACATGGTCTCCAAAGTGAAGGACATAAATGTAATTACAAATTCCTTTTCTTATAGTGATCCAAAAATCATTCCATTAGTGTAGATAACTTATTTAATATATAAATAATATTCATTTATGTGTATCCACTACTATCCCGTTAAAAACATACAGGTCTTCTTCTAGAGGGAATTACTAATATATAATTAACATCTGACATGGTAATAATTAGTTTTTTTTAGTGTTATATTACAATTTTAGGATAAAAGGAATCTAAAATCTTCTCATTGAGATATATAAGCATGAATTCAAATTTTAATTCAAAAAATATACCAAATATAAATTCAATCACTATTTTTTTTAACTTATCAGGTCTGAAATTGAAATAAAAAACATCTTCAAATGAATTTGGATAACATCTACAATTTAAATTTTTTTTGTGTCAAAATCACTGACTAACTAAATAATCATTTATTTCATATTCCACGAGATTATGTGTAATGGCCCGGACCTTCCTAGACCAATACATTCCCAAAACTCGGTTCCATCAAACGGTTCCACCAAAAAGGTGGCACTGGTCACAGTCTCACACCGAAACGGTGGCAACGTGACGATGGCACCGTGAGGGTGGCACCAACACGCTAGCCCTGTGAGTGTGGCACCATGATGGTGGCACCGTGACAGTGGCACCATGTCCTCACCAAGCGGTCTTCATTCTTTTTCCATTTCCTGACTTTTTCTGCTCCCGCAACATTTCTTTTGACGTAAAAAAATTATGTAATACCCCCTTAAAAACCATTTAAAGTTGATAAATAATATCTAAAATCTCCCAAGATATGGGAGACCCTTCAATTAACAAAATTCATGGCTTTTCCTCAATGTCACATCATTTCCCCATAAATTCCAATCCTGCCCATGTTGAGCGATTTAAAGAAAATTGTCAACTCACAGCTGTTATGGCCACCTCTCTAATGAGAATTGTTAAATGACAATTAATTCCATCACGTGTAACCACCCAACTTCATGGGAAACCACGATCCGACATTAAATATTTTCAAAATTCCATATCCCATAACAACAGGATATCATCTATTTATCATGCTAGTATTTATTCCTTCTTCTTCTTGGTTGGGTTCGTTCTTCCACTGGTATGTTTGGAGTCCCTTTTTCTGAGGCGAGTGGTGCGCCTATGACAGAACCTTCTCTACTCATCCTTGGAGTCCCTATAGTTCCTCCCCTACAATCCGTGCATCCCCAGCACTTAGCATAAAGAGTTAAAATGACAATCTTTGATCATCCAGGCAGGGTTTTTCTTTGTCCCTCTTTATTGTGTATCATGTGAGGTGGGTATGCTATTGTTTCTATGGGGATGGATGAAATCAAAATTTAACGAAGATAATAAAGAGACTTTTAAATAATTAATGGGGTGTGATCGATGTTTTTGATGTACTTTTTATCCTTGATTTTTTTGTTGTGAATTGTATGGGCTTATGCCCACTAAAAATCAGGATCGTTGGTGGTATTTCTTTTGCACTAATGAACCCCTATCTTCTATGATGATTGAATTTATGTAACATGGGAATTTGGTTAATCATGTAAACTCGGAAAATTAAATGGATGTCCAGTAAACAATAACCCCTGTGTGATCACCCTGCTTAACCAAACAGAAAGGGGGAATTAAATGAATGATGTGCTTGAATCTAGAAACTCTTTTTCAATGTCTTGGAAGTATGTGTGATTATTCTTGTTGATGCTTAATGGGTGATATGGATAGAGATGGGATCCTCTGTTGTTGCAGCTGTTGGTGGAATTTATGTCGTGTGGGGCTGTATCTTGAGGCTTGGTTTGGTTCTATTACTTTGAGGGATCTCAAGGATCCCTTTTGTTGTTGTGACTTTAAAGAAAACAGGTGTGAATGCATAAAAGTGTTTTTTGGCTATTTTCATTTCATTATCATGTGGTTATTATTGATTGTTTCCTATTATTTCATAATTTACTTAAACATAATCACTCAAACATGAAAACAATAATGGGTTCAATGGGGAATTTTTGTCGGGAATGAGTGGTGACATTGTTGTGGGTTCAGTGCTTCTTGTGAATGAATAGTAACAAGGGTGTTTTGTTGGGCTGGATGGAACCCCTAGGTTGGGATGAGTGCTTGTTACATATATATATAATTTTAGTTCATGTGTTTCTTATTCGCGCCCCACCCAAGTTGAGCACTTGTGCCGAACACCCCCATTTCATGGGGGAGGCTGTTTTTTCCAACACTTTTACAAGTGACTGGTTTTTAGCACATTGTATTCTCCCTTTCCCGAGTGGCCCAAGACCATTCAGGAAGGCTAGGATTGGATAAGGTCCATTGTAGCCCAAGATTCTTTGGGAAGAGTAGTTGTGGTGGTTGTCCCAGGTGTGTGTGGGTAGGTTGTTTCCCAAGTATCTTCAGGATGAGGCACAGGTATCTTCGGGCGTTAAGATAGTTGTTTTGCCCCATGTTTTTTTGGTCGCGGTTACATGTGGTTGTTGTGGCCTATGTGTTTGCGGGTGGGATGTTTTGTTATAGCCCAGGTGTTTGCGGGTGAGGGGAATGGTAGTGGGACTGTGGTGAGAATGGCAGGAGAGGTTCGATGCGTAGGATGTCTTCACAACCAGTGGAAAAGTGGCCCGGGGTACCCAAACATTGATGTGTTGCTACTATTACAATACATGACTTGTGTTATTTGGGGAGTGTTCCTTGGTGAGGCCTGGGTGGATAGTTTTCCTTGTTTGCTGTTTTGGTTATCTAGTTTCTCACAGGGCATTAGAATGCCTCCCCACTTGGGCATGAGAGATTTTGGTTTTCCCTACTAATTATACTTCTATGCTCACCCTACTTATATATAAATGCTTTCATGTTTCTAGGAGGACTTTAAGGACCGTGCATGATCGTACTATTTCAGACGTTGGGACAATTTATGTTGCTATTTTCCTTTTATTTGGTACTTTCCTTTTGGGTTTTCTTGTACATTGGTATCATTAACTTTTGGAACAGGAATATGGGAATGGTTTGTTTTGGATTTACTTGTGCTTCCACTTTCGACATTATTGGGAATTACTATTTTATCTTCTGATCCTATTAAAATAAAAAGGGTAATGCCTTTCATCTTTTTTTTGATTCTAAACCCATGTTTCTAGTTGCCAATCTGGTACCTATTGAAGGCCAGTATCAGGGGTCATTAAATCTCCATCTATATGAAGAAGGAAGGGTCTGGAAACCTATTGTCCCTTCTCTCATCATGGTAAAGGTAGGTCGTGACAGAATGGTATCAGAGTCAGGTTGGGGGATAGGATGGAGTCAGGGGTTAGGAACAGTGGGGATTGAATGGGTTTGTAGGGCAACAATTTCGGAAAATCTTGGTGCATGAAATAGGCTAGGTAATACCGTCTAGGATATGGGATTTTAGCCCCCCCCCCATGATCCGATGCATGGACTCTAGGCCTATTGAATGACCAAGTGACGCTACACTGATTGCATGGTATAGACCCTAGGAAAAGTACAAGAATTATAATGACTTATGTTCTTGTGTTTCTGGGGTATTTTGGTGATTTAAAATGAATAAGAAGTCTATGAAAATTTAAATGAAATCTCTTACACTACTCAAGCTTAGGAAGTCCTTGTTTACCTTATAACTATAGAATCCAGATGGCGACCAAGGGAATTGTGGGCCATCGAGACCGAGGAGGTTGATTTGGCTTATCTACAGAAGGATGACTGAGAGGACGAGGACGATCAGTGGAAAAGGACGCTTCTTTCCTTTCAGCAACAGACCCTTTGGAAGTACGAGAGAAACGTCTCAGACATGGAGACAAAGAGCTAAATAGAGGAGCTGGTGATAGCTTTCAGCTTGATCCGGGCTCCGACAGAGTACTAGGTTCTTCTGGCTGTATGCCAGATGCGGGGAGCAATGGGTCGGTGGTGGATGCTTTATCTTTGGGAGAAGAGGAAGGCTAAGGTGACATAGACTAAAATCTAGAGGGAGTTCTGAGTGGAATTTGCATCTTCAATGATGAAGGCTGAGAAGAGGCAGGAATTACACTCCCTCTAAAAGAGGGATATGTCAGTGAGAGAGTTGGAGATCTAGTTCAAGGATCTCCTTCGCTTTTCTCTGGAGATCTTTCCGGATGAGGAGTCTCGGGCAATACGTTTAGAGGAGGCACTCCGACATTCTCTTTAGTATGCGGTTACCCCCATCACCCTACTGACGTAATTGGAGGTCCAGAAGAAGGATGAAGTGGTGGAAAGGATGAACATCCTGGGAGGTGTATCGCAAGAGGGTATACAGTTGGGCTCATCAAAGGGGAAGGCTGTCAGCAACAAGCCTCCAGCATCAAGGCCCTCTAGGTTTTGACCAGTATGGAGAAGAACTCCGCAATTTCAGTTCCGATCTCCTGGTACTCACCCTTTCCTTTCAGGCCAAAGACCGATATTCCTTTTATGTGGAAACTGTGGTAACCTTCAGAATCATTTCCCAGACCGAGTACATTACAGTGGGGGGTGGGCCGGTGCATCACCTACCTCAGCTGCAACAATTTGAATCCAGGCCCTTTCAGCAGCAGTTGTAGGGACTGTGAGCTCCCACTCTTCCAAGGGAAGACATTGTAGGAGGAAGCTGACCTCAGGGCGCTCCTTAGGGACCTCGACCAGGGTGCGATCAGGGAGGCGGCCGATAGACGAGGGGAAGAGGAGCTGGGCATGGGAAGTTACACACCGCAGAGACAGCAGTTCCAGTAGGCTCGAAAGTCATTCGAGGTATGATTAGCTTGTTTAACATTCTTGTTTATGCCTTGTTCGATACAGGAGCTTTACACTCCGTTGTTGCACCTAGTCTATCTTGTGCTCTGGTCTAGACGCTGAGAGACTTCCAGTGCCACCAGTGTTGAGCACGCCAGTCAGAGGTCAGACCAACTTGTCTTATGTTTACCGAGGGTGTAGACTGATGATAGGGCCACATCAATATAGAAGGGATCTTATACTATTGAAGATACATCTATACAATGTCATCCTGGGCATGGACTGGCTGTTCTTTGTATGTGCCATTATTGACTGCATCCGAAGAAGGATTGTGTTTTCAGATATGGGTGGTCGACGTGTAACTTTCATCGGCAAGGAGAGATTCTAGGAGGGTAGTCGGTGAGTGGAGACCCTCATTTACATGTTAGCTGAGATGTCAGTGGATTTGGTAGATACAGAGATGGCGGAAGACCCAAGGATCATCAGCGAGTTCTTGGATGTATTCCCCAAAGAGGTGGTGACTCTACCCCCTCGACGTGATGTTGTGTTTGGAATAGAATTGCAATCCAGTGCTCGTCCGATTTCAATGTATCCCTACCGGATTGTGCCTTCTGAGTTGTGGGAGTTGATGATTCAGATTGAAGATCTAATGAAGAAGGGTTTTGTTTGACCAAGTACGTCACCATGGTCTGCACCAGTATTGTTTTTAAATAAGGCTGATGGTGGTCTCAGGATGTGCATAGACTACCAAAGACTAAACTAGGTAACAACCAAGAACCGTTACCCTCTCCTGAGGATAGAAGACCTTGTAGACCTGTTAAAAGGGGAAGGATGGTTCTCCATGATTGACCTGTGATCCAGATATCACCAGTTGAGGGTGAAGGAGGTTGACATCTCGAAGAATGCCTTTAGGTACAGATTTTGGCACTCAGAGTTTGTATTCATGTCGTTCGGCATCACAAACGCTCCAGATGTGTTCATGGGGATCATGAACTCCGTCTTTCAGGAATATCTGGACCGGTTCATAGTTGTGTGTGTTGATGACATCCTGATCTACTCAAGGTCAGAGGAGGATCACACAGAGCATCTAAAAATGGTCTTAGAGGTCCTCCTACGACACCAACTGTATGGGAAATTTTCCAATTGCATGTTCTGAATGTGAGAAGTGCACTTCCTTGGACACGTGGTGTCTAAGAAGGGAATAGTGGTGGACTTGTCAAAGGTAGAGGTGGTTGTTTTTTGGAAAAATCCCAAGAACGTGGTATATTTTCATAGTTTACTAGGTCTAACAGGTTACTACCGGAGGTTCATACCCAACTTCTCCCGAGTTGCATCACCTTTGACAGCAATAACCAAGAAAGACCAGGCTTTTTTGTAGAATGAGTACTGTGTGGAAGCTTTCAATTATCTGAAGGGGATGTTGGTTAGTGCCCCAGTTCTGTGGTTTCCAGAAGAAGGGGTGGCGTATGAGGTGTTCTATGATGCTTCATGACAAGGCCTGGGATGTGTGTTGATGCAAGAGAAAGGGGTGATCTCTTATAGATCTTGGCAGTTACATCCCCATGAGCATAAATATGCCACCCACGATCTGATGCTTGTGTTGGTTGTGTTCGCACTAAAGTTATGGCTGCATTACCACATCAGGGAGTGATTTGTAGTATGCATGTATCACAAGATCTTGAAGTATATCTTCTCCCAACGGGACTTGAACTCACGGAAGCAAAGGTGGATGGAGTTCCTTTAGGACTACAACTTCGAAATCTCCTGAACCTTAGGAAAGGGGATTGTGGTGGATGATGCCCTAAGTAGAAAGTTTCATAAGGACGTGGTTTGAAAATCAACGGATGCTTAGAAGGTGATGGAAGAGTTAGCTTCCCTACACCTGGAGGTAAGGATGGATGGTGGTAGAGGGTTCCTATTTCAGATGACAGTGCAGTCCTCTCTATTACGGAAGGTAGAGGAGTCTCAGTGGGGAGACTCAAAGACTAATGTAATTCATGATCGCATTAGCCAGGGCAATTATTCCGAAGGATGTTCGTAAGATGGTTAGAATCAGATTATCTTCAAAGGGAGGATGTTTGTCCAAGAGATGATGCACAAGAGAGTTCTTGGTGAGTTCCACAACTCACCCCTAACGGAGCACCCATGAGTTTCCAAGATGTACCGTGATTTGAAGAGTGAGTTTCCGTGTTCCTGGGTGAAGCGGGTGGTGGAAGAGTTCGTAGAAAAGTGACTCGTGTGTCAGCAGGTGAAGGCTGAACACCGCATCCCAGGAAGTCTGTTACAACCATTATATGTCCCGATGTGGAAGTGGGATGACAACTCAATGGATTTTTTCATGAGACACTCAAGAGTTCAAGGGGGTTACGATGCTATCTGTGTAGTGGTGGACTGACTAACGAAATCAGATCACTTCCTGGCGATCAAGGAGTCAGTTATGGTGGATGCCTTACCACAGAGGTATGTAGATAAGGTGGTGCAGTTGCACAGGATTACAAGGTCCATAGTCTTCGATCGGGATACCCAGTTTACCTCACGGGTCCGGAAAGGACTACAACATGCTTTTGCCACCCATCTACGCCACAACACTACTTTCCACCAACAGATAGATTGGAAGATAGAGCACACCATCTATACGATGAAGGATATGCTACGAGCATGTGATTTGTACTTTGGGGGATCATGGGTACGACACTTTCCTCTAGTATATTTTTCTTAAAAAATAGTTATCACTATACTATTGGCATGGCTCCATTCGATGCTTTGAATGGGAGGCTGTGTTTCTCACTCGTGTGTTGGACAGAGATCGGGGAAACAAGTGTTCTTGGCCCGGAAGTGGTGGAGAGTATGACATAGAAGGTTTAGCTTATACGAGAGATGATGATGGCATACCAGGAATGAAAAAAGTCATATGCCGATAGTATGAGGATACCCTTGGAGTTCGAGGTTGGGGGCACGTGTCCTTGAAGGTATCCCCTCGGCGCGGGAAATGATGTTCGGAAGGGGGAGTAAGCTTTCTCCTAGGTTCGTCGGATCGTTCGAAGTGATGCGGGTAGTCGGGGAAGTGGCTTATTAGCTGGATCTTCCACTGGAAATACTAATAATGCACAATTTCTTCCATGTATCTCAGCTCCAATAATATCTACACTGCGATTCACACATCCTCGACTTGGGAAAGCATGATATCGAGGCCGACGTGACATTTATAGAATGACTAGTGGGGATTAAGGATTGTGAGAAAAAGGTTCTCTGTGGACGAACCATTCATTTGGTTCGTGTGTTATGGAGGCATGATGGGCTCAAGGAGAGTACCTGGGAACGACAGGCATTGATGCACACCCAATACCCATATCTGTTTTGAGTTTTTTCTGTTTTGATTGTACATGTTGTGATGAATCATTTTACCTTGTAAACTACGGAATGGACAGTTTTTCTTGTTCTCTGGATGTGTGTGTGTGAAGAGTCCTGACTGTGGAGTGGGGAGGACCCAATCCCAAATCAAGACACATTAATGTGGATGTGATTTAACCTGTGCGGGTGAGTCAGTACTGCCCAAAGTGGATAGTATCTTGACATGGATGAAGGAACTCCTTAATACCTATGTTTGGATGGTTTGACCCTTTAATATTGGTGTACTTACATGCGGGGGGGGGAGCGGTAGTTTATCTTTAGTCGTTCAAAAGATGGGTGAGGTTTACTCCTGAGAGGTATCTTTTGAGGTGGTGGTTAGGACCCCTCTCCTTGCTTCTTGTCTGGTTTTGATTCCTGAGGGAGAGAATAGTTTGAGAGGTATCTGATGTAATGTCCCAGACCATCCTGGTTCAGTACTTTACAAAAACTTGGTTCCATCAAATGGTTTCACCAAAAAGGTGGCACCGGTAACAGTCTCACACCGAAACAGTGGCATCATGACGGTGGCACAATGAGGGTGGCACTGTATCCTCACCAAGCTATCTTCATTCTTTTTCATGTTCCTGATTTTTTCTGCTTCCTTAATGTTTCTTTTGACGTAATAAAATTATGTAATACCCCCTTTCAAATCCATTTAATTCCCACAAATAATATCTAAAATACCCCAAGAGTCGGCAACCCTTAACTTACCAAAACGTGTGGCTTTTCCTCAGTATCACATACTTTCCCCATAATTTCCAGTTCTTCCCCTATTGTGCGATTTAAAGGAAATTGTTAAACACACATCTATTATGGCCACCTCTCTGATGAGAATTGTTAAATGAAAATTAATTCCATCGTGCGTGACTGACCATCCGCGTGGGAAACCACAATCCAACTTTAAATCCATTAAAAATTCCATATCCCATAAAAATGAGATCTCATCTTGTTATCACGCTAGAATTTCTCCCTTCTCCTTCTTGGTAGGGTTTGTTCTTCCCCTAGTGCGTTTGGAGTCCCTCTTTACAAGGCAAGTGGTGCACCTATGGCAGATCCTTCCCTACTAATCCTTGGAGTCCCTAGAGTTCCTCCCCTACATGTCACACGTCCCTAGCTCATGGCGTGCGGTGTTAAAACAACGATCTTTGATCATCCAGGTAGGGTTTTCCTTTGTCTCTCTTTACTGTGTATCATGTGAGGTAGGTACGCTTTTGTTTCTATGGGGATGAATGAAAACAAACTTTAACGATGATAATAAACAGACTTATAAATAATTAATGGTGTGTGATCAATGTTTCTGATATAATTTTTATCCTTTTTTTGAAATGTATGGGCTTGTGCCCGCTGAAAATCATGTCTGTTGGTGGAATTCATTGTGCACTAATGAACCCCGGTCTTCTATGATGATTGAATGGTTGTATCATTGGAATTTGGTTAATCACGTAAACTCGTACGATTAAATGGATTTCTAGTGAACAACAAACCATGTGTGATCACCCTGGTTAACCAAACATAAAGGGGGAACTAAATGAATGATGTGCTTGAAACTATAAACTCCCTTTCTCTATCTTGGAAGTATGTGTGATTATTCTATTTGATACATAAGGTGTGATATAGAAGGGGATGGGATGCTCTTTTAGTATTTGATCCCTTGTGATCATGCCAATGTTATGTAATAATGCAATGACTCTGGGTAACTGGGGTCGGGGCGTTACAGTTCGTATCATAGGAGGTTTAGTACAAACTGTTGAAGCGATATTTAGAAAAACACTTATTACAGAACATTACCCTAGTATAGACTTCGAGTATTACAATAGAAGAACTTCCTAGAATTGTGGTAATGTGGATATCTGTTGAGTTTTCCAAACAATACATCCCTATCTGGATAAGAGTAGGTAGAGGTTGCTCTGGAAAAGAAGTACCTAGTGATAGAACCCGAAAACCGCTTTGAGATAGATTCGAATGAGAATTGAGGCACGGCCGTAGGCCTTGCTGCACTCTTGGTTATAACATTCCCGAAGGATATGCTTAAGATAATTCACATTTTGTTTACAAATCATTATAAGGATTTATGAGAATATATACATCCTCAAAGAAAACATTTTTATGATTATTTATTATATCCATAAACTGTTCAATTTATGGTAAGTGTTTTACAACTTTTGAATTATGTATTTCATTTCATAAACTAATATACTGTATGACATTGTTTAGAAGTGGAACCTAGTAGAAGGAATGGAAACTATATCAATGCACGTAATCCATGTAGGGATTTCTCTCCCACTCAAGATAATTATAGTGGATCTGGTGATGCAACTGGTACTGATCAACTTATCACCATACTAGGACAACTCACTTAGGTTATAAATAATATCCTTACCCATATGGATCACCCTGTTCCACAATGCGGAGGATCAGTGTTAGACCACTTCATGAGGCAACAACCACCAACATTAAATGGGAGTAAAAATCCATTCGTATCTAACAATAGATAAATTCCTTAGAGAAAATATTTCATGCAAAGGGGAGTAGTGAAAGGGAAAAAGTTGTAATGGAAGTTATTTTCCTCACGAGAGATGTAGATCAATGGTGGTCATTAATCCAAAACACAGAAGAATATGAAGAAGTATCGAACATGGAATAGAGGGAGTTAAAAGATATTTCATTAAAAAAACTTTTCTTTGTGACCATCATACAGATATAGAAAGCCTATTTTTGAGTCTAAGAAAATGGAGGATAAGAATGTCGCAAAGTAAGAGGCTAAATTTTCAAGGTTATCAAGGCATGTAGCAGATTATATACGTAACCCAAGGAGTTAGATTGATCGATTATTTGATGGGTTAAAACTGTTTCTCCATTGAGCAATAGTCTCAATATCCTTCTCATCATGAGAATATATTCCCTCATGCACTATTAGGATAGAGAATGAATTCTCTATGTCAAACGAAATTAAATAAAAGAAAGGAAAAAAGAGATCTGTAGAACTCTATGGAAGTATAAATAAGGGGAAGAACAGAAATGTTGAATATTCATCATACAGTAAATGTGGGACAAAATACCTTAGTACATTCTTGAAGTGAATGGGAGTCTGTTACAAGTGTGGTGAATAAGGCCACAAAGCTCGTGATTGCAAGGGGAAGAAAGAGGTTGTCCATGTTGAATAAAAATATTATAGAGAAAATATTAATTATGAAAATGAATGTCCTAAGGGCCAAGAAAACTATCCTTAGAAAAGTCCAAGGGAGAAAGGCCAAGCTTCTGCAATCACTACTGCTCAGGGTGAACTTCCGAAATATGTGGTGGTAGGTAATTTAATGGTTTCCTCAATTTTGTCCAATGCCTTATTTGATTCTGGATCATCTCATTGTTTCATAACTTCCATGTTTTCTATGAAAATTATATATATTCAATTTGACTTAACAATGGAGTTGTCAGTCAAAAAACTAAAGGAATGTATCATCGAAATAATTTTTTTGTGAATCAGTTCCCATTAGGGCATATAAATTCCCTTTATCTACAGATCTGATCATCATACCAATTATTTAATTTGATATAATCTTTAGAATAAACAGTATTTTGGAACATGATGCGAAAATTTATTATAAGAATAAGGAGGTTACAATTTTCGATGATGATAAGGAGTACCTTATCTGAAGAGCTGAAACGTCACCACCTGATTCTTATCTTGATCCATCCCTATAATCTCTACTAATTTCAATTATTGGGGAAGAGGAGAATGAAATAACTATGGATGAGGAAACGAATGTTCGAATAGAGGACCTACATTGTGCAAGAATATGTTGATGTGTTTCGAGATGATTTTAAATAGACATCCTCCAGAATAAGAAATTGTGTTTTCAATTGATTTATTTCCTAGTTCAAGGCCTATATTAAAGACCCCTTATAGAATGGCCAAAGTGGAATTAGTGGAACTAAAAAACAACTAGAGGAATTGAGTAATAATGGATTTATATTCCCTAGTGCTTCTCCATGGGGAACCCATGTCCTTTTTGTTAAGAAGAAAGAAAGATCTATGAGGTTGAGCGGTGAAGACAGGGAGATCAATGATATAACAATAAAGAACAATTATCCTCTACCTCGCATTGATGATTTATTCGACCAACTTCATGGAGCTCAAGATTTTTCAAAGACTCACCTTTGATCTGGATATCATCAGTTGTGTGTGAATAAAGAAGACATTCCCAAAACAACATTTCGAACTGGGTATGAGCATTACAAGTTTACAGTAATGCCTTTTGGATTGACTAATGCACCCTCTGTCTTGATGGATATAATAAATAGAGTTTTCATGGAATATACTGACGACATTGTAGTGTTATTTATAGATGATATCTTAGTATACTAAAAAAATATACAAAGATCATGAAAATCAATTGCGCACTATTCTGAAAACCCTTAAAAGAAATGAATTATATGAGAAGTTTAGCAAGTGTGAGTTCTGGATTCAAGATATTTCTTTTCATGGCCATATTGTCTCTAAGTTTGGAATCACTATAGATCCTTTAAATACCAAGGCAGTCAAAGAATGGCCAGCACTGACGAGTATAACTGAGGTACAAAGTTCTATTGGTTTAGTAGGTTATTATCTACATTTCATCCAGAATTTTTCCAGGTTGACCAACCCAATATTCAAGAACACATGTAAAGGGGTTAAATTTGACTGGAAAACGAGTGTGAAGAATGTTTTGATGACCTAAACAGAATATTATTCAATTCCCCTATCTTGAATCTACCATCCGAGAATGATGGGTTTGTTATTTATAGTGATGCTTCAAATAAAGGACGTGGTTGTGTCCTTTTTTAGAATGATATAGTTATCGCCTATGCATCACAATAGATAAAAATTAATGAGCACAACTATCCTAGTCATGATCATTTGTTCTCAGCTGTAATCCTTTCTCGGATAGAATATAGATGCCATCTCTTGGGTGAAAATTTAATATTTATACTGATCACAAGAGTTGGAAGTATATTTTCTCAAAGAAAGAACTGAACATGAGGCAAAGACGATGTATTGAACTACTCAAGTATTATGATAGCACTATACACTACCTCATGGGGAAGGAAAATAAGGTGGAAAATGATTTGAGAAGAAAGGATCGTGGAGTTTTTAACAAGATGAGAGTTGAAAGGAATCCTATTTTCATGGATCTAGTCAAGATGGATATGGGAATAAACATGGAAGGTGAAACATCAATAATTTTTTCAAATGGATTCAAAAACATATATACTGGAACAGGTAAAGTGTTCTCCGACTGATGATGAGGAGTTTCAAAAAAATATTAATGATGTGAAGGATGTGAGATTGAATGACTTCATATATGAAGATGGAATTTTAAAATTTGGGAAGAGGATTTATTTTCCAAACATACCAGATCTAAAAATAGAATTGTTGGATGATTCTCATAGATCCATTTTCTCAATACACCCTAGGAGCAACATGATGTATGTAGATTTGATGGAACATTTTTGGTGGGAAAATATGAAGAGGGTTGTTGTTGATTTTGTGTCAAGACGTATGGTATGTAAACAGGTGAAATATGGAAGGAAACAACCTGGAGGATTCATGAATCCTCTTCCCATACATGAGTTTAAATGGGATAATATTACGATAGACTTTGTCATGGGGCTACCAAAGAATCCTAGAAATAATGATGCAATCTGAGTAATTTCTGATCGTCTTACCAAGTCAGAACATTTTATTTATATAAGAGAAGATTTACCACTTTAACATCTAGCATGAATATATATTAATGAAGTAGGAAGACTCAATTTTGTACCCCTATCGATTGTTTCTGATCATTATCCCCATTTTACATCAAGATTCAGGAAAATTCATCTGTAGTCCATGGATACTATACTTCATTTGAGAACTTCCTACCACCCTCAAATTGATGGACAATCAGAATAGAATATTCCAACCATAAAAGACATGTTGATATATTTCTCACATGACATTCAAGGTATGTGGGATCAATATTTACCTCTAGTATAAATTTCTATAATAGTATCTTCCATTAATTTATTCAGATGGAACCATATGAAGCATTATATTCCAAGAGACGTCATAAACCAACTTGTTGGGATGATGTTGGTGATAGAAAACTCATAGGCCCCGAACTTGTTGAGGAAACAATGGAAAAATTACAGATTATTTAAACCCACATCAAAGTAGCCTAAAGTATGCAAAAGAGCTATGCCAATAACAGAAGGAAGGATTTGGAATTTCAAGTAGGAGACCATGTTATCATGAAGGTATTTCCATGGAAGGGTGGTATACATTTTTTTAAGAAGAATAAATTGAGTCCCAGGTACATCAGACCTTTAGAAATTCTAGAACAAATTGGAGTTGTAGCTTATCATCTGGAAATTCCTCCATGTCTCTCCAATGTTCATGATGTGTTCCACGTATTGATGTCGTGAAAATAAATTCTTGACCCAAAACATGTACTCACCTCTTATGGAATTGAACTGGAACCTAATATGTCTTATTGTGAAGAGCCTACCAAAAGTTTTCATTCCATAGAACAAGTGATGAGAAACCAAACGACTCGTCTCGTAAAAGTTTTTTGGAGAAACCATGACATGAAAGATTCAATGTGGTAAGCCGAGGAACTTATGAAGAAGAATCAAACAAATATTTTTATGCAGTAATATTCAAGAAATTTTGAGGATAAAATTATTTTAAGGAGGGTATAAGGTTACACCCCAAGCTTCCACGGTATGTTTCCCTTTGAATAATGTAGTAGCTTGTGTTGTCCGCAACTTAGAGTTTTAACACACCATGGAAAATCAAACTAGCTATTATGAATAGTAATACCCACCCCGAAAATTTTATAAAATTTATTTTTCTAAATAGACTTTATTTTTGGATTAGGAATATCAAAATTTTCTTAGGGTGAATTTTTGGCATTTTTCTAAAAACATTCACTTTTGGATGAATAGTGAAAAACACTGCGTTATTGTTTAAAACTGACTATTATTTAAATAATTTGTTGTTTTATTTTAATTTATTGTAGGTCAAAATATATTTAGAATACCTATATATGTTAAATTTAATTCATTGGAGTCATTTTATAACAAGATAATATATATAATTTTATTGAACTTTTTTCCGTATATTAACCACATTTTTAGAGCATTTGAAAATTTTCATTAAACTTAATTTTACTACTTATCTGAGTTGAATTTCAAAAATCCAAGAGACACAATTAATATCATTAAGTAAAATGTGGTTCAATAAGATGAATATAATCTTTGGGGAATATTATCTTTTGAATCTTATTTACCAAGGTTAAAATTAAATACGGTAACTAAAGGTAAAAATGATATTATAATTACCCTAAAACATGTCTTAATTCTATTGGATAAGTGTAATTCGACCAAAAACAAACTTAGGAATAAAATTTGATCCTTTTGATGCACTTTTATTAGATTATAACATTTATTATTATTTTATTTAAAGAAGAGTTAAAAGTGTTAAATTCAATGTTTAATAAATAAACCATTATTAATATAGGGTTACACACAATATAAATTCGACTATAAATATTTATTAGAAAGAAAAAATTATTTCTTACATAATAGTAATTTATTTGTAATCTTTAGGCATTAAATAAGATATCTTATTTATGACAAAATGATGATGTAGTAATTACATTATTAATGAAATATTAAAATAATTGATATTATAAATATCCCAATAATTGTAAATTGAGACTTCTGATGAATTACAAAAAAAAAGGTTAACATTAAATTTTAGGTTTGATTAAATAAATTTCATTTGAAGTGATAAAGCTTTTATGGATTTCGAAAAAATCAATTAATAAATAGTTTCAAAATTGACATAATTGTGTTTTTAAAATAAATACTATATTTTTAATTGATATAATATTCCTAAAAACATATGGATAGTCCAAAGGACATAGATATGGTTATGTATATTAATAATTAACCACCTGGTGTTCTCTTGGTATCTTATAGTAAATTTAGTAACCATATAATATAAAAATACAAAGAGACATGGTAAATGTCAAACTATTTAACTAAGAGTTAAATCTAAACGATAAGGTTAATATAGTAACCTAAACATATCTAAAACCAATTATTTGAAAGTTTTTTCAGCCCATACCCACCTTTTACTAGAAATTAATCATTTTGGGGACATTAGAAAATGGAAATTATTTTATTATCAAATAATATTTCTAGCTTTTCTTAAAGTGACCCTCACCTCTCTTGTAAAAGGGTACCCACCCTTCACTAAATATCACACCTATAAATCCATTTTCCTCTGCCAAACCCTGCCCAAATATCCTCCAACATCCCTCAAATCAACCAATAATCCATACTTTGATAAAAAATCCCTCTTATAGATCCCTTTTGATCATCTCAAAGGGAAACACCGGAAGAAGAAGTAATATTTTCACCACCAGATTTCATGTTCTTTTCATCTTCCACTTCATCTTTAATTGTTATTTCCATAACAAAATAATAACTATAGTACCTTTTACATACTGTGATTTTATTATAAATATGGTAAAACTATTTTCTTTCTTCTATCCATCCTATAAATGATGAAGTCACCGTGCCTGCGTACGTACAACTTACCGTCTACACGTCGTGGTGAAGTATGTTATTCAAACACTTCATTATTTAGATGGGTATAATAATGAGAATAACAGGTTTTAAAAATAAATATAAAATGTTAGTGATTCTTTATATATGATATAACATCCAATTTCATACAATTTCACCATCAATATAATGATATTGTCTCCCATGCATACGTACGGATTACTGTCTCCACGAACGCAATGAGATTAATTCCCCATCATAATCATTCTTGAATAATTTTAATTTTATGATTGAAAATAATATTTATGAACATATTATCATTATGTATATGAATAAAATACATCATATCCATAACATAAATGTATTACATAAACCAATCATATAAATGAAAATGAATCAGTTAACACACGAAATGATGATACTACTGGAATTTTATTAAAAAATCAATATTAGAAGATCATATTTGATATCATATTTATGAATATAGTTATTTTATAATTTAATAACAATGTTTTAACTATTATACTGGAGTTTAACATACCATCAACTGAGTAAAATTACAAGGTAGGGTTAATTCCACAATCTCTTCATTATCTGAGGTTGTTTATACATGAGTATATACTGGGACTTCTTTATCATCCAAATAGTTGTTTCTTAAAAATATATTTCAAAACACCTTTAGTGTTTCATAAACAATGGGTTAAATTAATTTATACCATTGTTTCAATTTTTATAAAATGTTTATAAAGAAATCTTTCCGTCGTTTTCCAAACAAAGTCGTTTACGACCTTTTTGACAAAATTATGGAAAGAATGGTTTTTTGACTTAAACAGTGGGTGCGTCTATTTTCCACTGTTATAACACCTTCAAAGCAACCCTAACAAGGTTATAAGAATATTTTCAAAATAAATGTTTTCTTTTATAATTACATGACATCTAAATAATTTCAAAATAGGGAGAGCTATTTCTCTTGAAAAGTGTCGATTTCATCTATGTCAACATCATTTGATGGATTTTAAACTTGTTTGAAGTTGATTTATTATGATACAAATCATCCATATTATATTGAAGGTTTTGAGATATATTTTATTTTGGATGTGTTATTTTTAAACAATTTATGATTTATGGACAAAGTATTGACATTTTTTAGGCTAGTTAAAATATGAATGTTAATGTTATGTTTAAACATTTTCATATGAGGAGTGCATTAGGAATATTAAGTGATGGGTGGAGAATGATGTAGCTCCTCGATACATCGATAGGTATCATGAGACAAACTAGTGTCTTGGAATAAGGCCTTGTAAAAATATTTTTTGTATTCTTGGAATAAGGCCTTGACTATGTGGTTACGAAGTCTGGAAATATGCATTCCATCATTATAAAATTGGATATTGATATTACATTTGATTATTATACTTTTATAATATCCATGTGAATATGAAAATGGAATTATTCGATTTATATTATCCACATAATGATGAATTTTATGTTTAAAAGGCCTATGTTTTAGTCTTATACATTTCCATAAATGTTTATGATTATATATGAATGATTCGGCTATATTTTTATCCTTACTGAGCATCTGAGATCAACACTTTCTATGTTTAATTTTTTCCTACGATTTGAAGAAGTATATTATAAACGAACTCAAGGGATAGTCTAAGGTATATGAATGTGTTCAATGGAGAAATTTTTTTTTTCATTTTATAATGTAATGTAAATCATATGATTGTATCTAGTACTACCAAGGAAACTAAACAGATCGGTCTTTCGGGATTTTATCTTGTGTTATCATGTTACTGTTATGTAATAATGCACCTATTCTGGGTAACTGGGGTCGGGGTGTTACATCTTGCGAATGGTAAAACAAATATTTGAGGGAGTTGGTCCCTATAATTCTCATGTGAATGAATATTTATGTAGGAATATAAATAAATTAATGGAATTTTCTATTCGTATAAATTTTACTAGGACCATGATAACCCAATAGGTGTATTAAACGGCTTAGAGCCTCCTAGAATTAGATTGAGTTCTCTACTATGTAATGAATAGTTATAATTTCCCTAATATTATGATGTCAAGAGGGAGATAATGCTAGTTTGTTATCCTTAGAGATATATTAATAATTCAATATAATGTTTGGGATTAGTTAACATAGGTTAGATCTGATAGGGTTATTATGATTTTTGTGGTGGTATTAGGCCTATGGTTTATAGGTGTGATGGTCGCTCATCTCACACATGGTTGTGATCACCCCAATTAAGGGTGATTTTCTTGTTGTGTATAATGAGTGTGATTAGTCTTTCATATGTTGGTATAATGTGAGTAGGTTGGATTCCTATGGATAATGGATAGAGATCTCAATTACGAGATATGTGAGATAATACATTTCAATGCTTCATGATATTTGTGATCTTATGGATTAACATGAAGTACATTATAGGAATGAGTTTAGCTAGAATGGTCCTTATTAATCAAGAATGGGATGGTAAATTGGTATAGAAAGAAGATATCGATTATCCCATTGATGGAATGGAAGAAAAGGGACTACACACTTTGGAATCCCTTATAAGAAATATATATTTCGTGGTATCAGAGAGAATATATTGTTTTGGGTATATAGATCCCAACGAACACATTCTTGAGTATGATAAACATGCATATGGGTATATATTATCAGGATTTTTGTCATAAGAACTAGTATGGAAGACTCTCCCAATGGTGTAAGTAGATTTAATGTTTTTATATGGGTAATGAAGCAATGATTGGGTGGATAGTTCCTAGAATATGTATTAGAGTGTGAGATTCCTTCTATGTTGGTATTTTCAGCTAAGATATTGGACATGTGGTTATGATTATTTTTTATTTAATTCACTATGTCTATGTTTGTGTAGGGATGGTTTTATATCATGGTGGCTAACCTATCGACCAAGAGTGATATGTATTTGGCATGGGGTTGAGTTATGATACTATATATTATGTGATAGGGTGATTGTATGAGACATAGTACCAGAACACACTCAGAGTGATAGGTTAGTGTGAAATATATGATACATGTAATCACTCTGAATGATGGGATGTTGGTTCAGTTGTGATATATGGAGTCAGCCTAAGTGAGAGGGAATTTATTGAGTCATGGTACATTACCTCACCATATGAGATATATTTGTGGATAATTTTTCATATTAGACCTCACCATAAGTGATAAGGTTGTGTATAGTACATGAGGTGATACCTCCCACAAAGTGAGAGGTTGATGGCATGAGAAATGATCATGATAACCCACCTTGAATAATAAGATGATAAGATGATATGTGATTTGAGATCACACCCTGAGTGATAGGGTGTCAATGTGGGGCTTGGTTGTATACCTGAACTTATGTTTTCTAGTTTTTGTAATATAATATCTTGTGGGAACCTATCATAAGTGATAGGGTATAGGTTTCAGGTATTCGCATGGGGTGAATTTATTTTCATGAAGAATGATAAACTTGGTTCACCTGATAGAAACCCCCAGGTATGGAAATGTGTCATAGTGTCTTGGATATTACATGATGAACTGGTATATGGGATTGTATTTAATGTGTTTCTATTGTTTATTTTCACATCAATTCAGATTTATATGATGAGTTTTATTAAGGGAAAATGGAGAGACTATTCTAAGATATATCTCTCAAAACCTACATAGGAATTTCATATGCCTGTAGACCATGTCATATGAATATAGGTCTAAGAACTAGTTTCATGATGGATTAAAAACGGGTATCTTGGAATGAAAAATTATTATGTTTGGGAAAGAAATTGAATTTTTAGTACAACATTGATGTTTATTTATCTAATTACATGAATAATTCATTATCCAAGTGGAAGATCCTTCAGGATGTGTTACTACGTGAATTTCATTGATAATTTTGTACATCATAAGTATATGTCATTTATTATAGTTTCCTATGAATGTATTTCTATTATGTGAAATATTATTATATGTTGAATTAGATGATGGTTTTAACTTTTATTTATGGTCCTGATATTGAGAGTGGAGTCTCCCGAATACTTATCACAGAATCGGTACACTTTTTCAATGCCACTAAAAAATGGGTAGGTATGCCTAAGGTCATGTGGTAATCTGAATTGAGTTCCATTTGAGAAATATTACATATAGATTTAAATATGGTTTTTTATATGGTTTATTTTGATTTCTTATTTGGGTACTTCATTGTTAGAGACAAGAATATTTTAGAGCATGTAATGGACCCCGGGGTAGTGTGTTCTGAACACTCATCTAAAGGTAAGTCTATGTTAATAGGGATATGGGATTGTGGTAATTTTCTCTATCTTATTTCCATGATTCATATTTAGGAATGATGTATTGATTTGAATTTTTCATTCCTCCACATTCACTCTTATCCATCAGCAGTGAGAGGTGTGTGTTCTTGATTCATACTCTATACATAAGATTCAAATTACATTTATGTGATTGTGTGGGACTGGACACAAGTTATAATAAGGGTTTTAGTTATTTAGATTGTCAATATATATATACATATATATATACAAAATACCCAAAAAATCATCTCTGGTTTAACTATCATAATAAAATATTAATGAAAATTTAAATCTATAAAGTTAGGCAGAGCGACGTGTTTTACAAATATAGGAACGAGACACTCCCCTCGGATCAGCCTCCAATAAATATTCTCAAAAATAAGGAGCTAAAAAATACCACATGGTATTCATTTCTATGACTACCCTCTTGTATAATGCATCATCCACTTGATTGGCCTCCTGGTAGGCATGAATTATCCTTAAGATGAGATTTTTTTCCTGATTATGACATCCAATCCAGTGAGGCATAATTCTCCATGGAACATCTAGGGTTCTCTTCTTGATAGAATTTACCCCATGTTTAGAGTCTGATTCAATCTAAAAGATATTATATCTATTAAAGGAATCATTCTTAATAGCATAAAAAATGGCCCATAGATATGCTTCATAGGCAATTCCCATCCTAATAAAATGATGAAAACAACCCTTGAAGAAGAAACGATTCATGCATAAGACTCCTCCACAACCAAATAATCCCATATCTCTAGATCCATATCCAAAAACATTATCATTAACATATGGAAATATCGGTGGGATCTACCAAATAAACATAACCACCAAAGACATCATCTGTTTACCTAAAATTCTATGAATCTGTAATGTAGTTAAATCTGTACTAGTATTATCAATGTAGCCATTATGTATATAATTGGCAGCGTGTAGGCTGCATTGAACCAACTTTGCAATTTCCTGAAAGTATGGAGCCTTGTTGTCAAATTAGAGGTTGTTCTGGGATTCCCAGATAGCATGAAAAGAAGCTTCTCTAGCAACCACCAGCATATTTTGAACCTGCGCACTCTTACCAGACTTGGAGATGTAGAGAATCACGTCTTCAAACAACCTATAAGAGCACAAATCTATGTTGAAGTTGTATCCAATATATTTCCATATCTTTTGGAAAAAGGAATACAAATGAGGAGGGGTTGTACAGTTTCAACTTCATTTAGGCATAGATAGAAGCCCTACATAACAGATTGACTAGAATTTCATAGTTGATCATGCATTGGAAATTGGTTCCTCCCAATTCTTAAGAGATGTGGAATCCCAAAGGGCTTGACAAAAGGTAATTTAAACCTATGTAACAAAGATGGATCTTGTGTGGATCCAACAAGATGAATTTTATAAAACTCTTCGAGATTAATCTATCCATTAATATTGGGATTCAGTTCAAGTATATCTCTATATAGGATAGAGTATGTCTTGATTTCATGTTTATCCTAGTGAGAGACAATGGTTTGAAGACCATAACAATGATCCAGAAAGTATGCAACAGACATGTCCAACAGGTTGGAGGGGATATCACTAGCATACAATAGGATATCCATCTAAGGATTGTTCCAGAATTTGAGACTATATTGTCTACAAACAATCCATTTTAAATTATGAATTATATCATTGAAATATTGAAAAAGTTAAGTACATACATGGATCTTCATATGGGACATTATCTTATGAGTATTATAGAGTCTTTATGTGTAATTGTTTCATGGAATACCTTTTTGGGTAGGCTTTGGATATTGATGAGTTGGTTATGGGTTGATATAGTTTGGGTTTTTATAAAATGTGATTCATATTTATAACTGACATCATTGATGAGTTGGATAAGCATAAAAGTTTAGAAGAATGGAATTTGGGATTTCCTAGGAAATTGGGATTTTGAGTGATTTTGGTATTGAGAACATTTGTTGAGGGAACTAGTAGTTGGATACCTCAATTGAAAAGTATTAGTATGGATTATTGTGATATATTATGTGGTGATCCAAAATGATTGGCTCTAGAATGGGTATAGAATTTTATAAAAATGTGGTTATTGAACAATTCCTAGTGGACAATAGCCCTTTGGTTTTCCTTGGAATATGTGATATGCCTTGGGTTTATTACAAATATGGAATACATAGTGATCCTTTATGGGTGTGTTGACTTCCAAAGTGTGGATATATGGGTTATTGGTGATATAGTTAGTTTAAATGAGACATGCCTCATGGAAGAATGTGTCTATTATTATGTTATGGGTGATATGGTTGTGTATAGCTATTTTGGTTCTGATGAGGTCAAGATGGGAAGTTGGAAGGATATAATGAGAGGGTTGTTAAAGTGTATTACTATTTCCTCTTAAAGTTTGTGTAATATCCTGAGTTTTATGATTTTTTATAGTTATAAAAAATTATTTTTTTTGATATCTTGTAATACATGCAGCACTATGTTAGAACAAACCACAACAAACTATTAATATCCTTTTGTAAATAAGAACATTTTTACATATCTTTTATACTTAGTGTAATATATATGAATATTTTTCAAAAAATATTAATTATAATGGTTTAATATAAATAAATCATATTGACAAAGAAATATTATAATATTTTAAATGTTTTTATAATTTTCAGAAATACTATTTTCTTAAAAAATTGTTTTTCTTTTGAAAAATATTAAAATAAATTATTTACACTTTTAGAAAAAATAATTTAAAAAATATTAATTTCTGATATAATCATGTAAAATATATATTATATTTTTATGGTATTTTTTGTAAATGATTATTTCTTTTTACGAATACTAAAAATTCTATTTTTATTGAAAACTACATTTTCATTTAAAAATGTTTTTGTTTATTTTTTTCATAAAATGGGTTTAAAAGTAAAATTAGTAAAATTATATGTCTTATAATATAAATTTGGAAATTGGAATAATTTTTATGTTGAATATTTATATAAAAACGTTTAATACATTTCAAAATTTCTCTTTGGAAAACATATTTCTATTTGAGTCTTCTATATTAATTTAAAATAAATAAATTTCAATTATGTGAATGGAACATGGAAACGTGGTGTAAATATATTCAATAATCATATTTTATATTATCTAGTATAATCAAATTTATATTTTACAATTATAAATGAAATATGAACAAATTATTTACCACAATTAAGTAATATTATGTGTTTATCAGTGATTATACTAAATAGAAATTGGTTAAAATGACCTAAAGATAAAGAACAATCATTATTTAGAGATTTTTTTACCTAATAATTTGTAAGGATATATTATTATTCACTATAACCTTTTTTAATGTGATAATCAATGGTACACCTTTATTTTTCCAAAAATTACAAGTTTGTCACTCACCTCACTTATAAAAGGACAACTCTTATCTTATCTTATTCAAACTTCCAAAATATTTTGGTTCAAAAAATAAAAAACTGAATATATTCCCTTATTCCATCCTCCCATTCTAGAATCCTTATTTTTTCAAAAAAAAACCATCATAGTAAGGATTTTGGAGCATCTATAATGAGCTTATCTTATGAAGATGTAATGTTCATTAATGAGTGTTTTAATTTTATTTCCTTATAAAACTCATGAATTTTATATTAAACCATTAATATATGATAGCATCATTATTTTAAATATATTTGGATTCTATTATGTTAATTTAATTCTTGATAGCCATGCCTATATCCATCAAATTGTATACAAAATCATCATTTTTGTGTAAGATGGACTATCGGCACATCAATCGATGTTATTCAATTTCAATCACCACTTCTAACAACTATATAAAATGTTGGATTAAATTTTTATAAATGATATTAATGATATTATTATAATTTTTTAATTTATATATCACATATACCTTATTGCCGTCAATTTATAGGAATATGATATTGTTTCTCATGTGTACGACGGACTACCACCTTGTGAAGTGATGTGGTTCCTTCACCCTTGACATGGAATTTAATAAAAATGTTTTTAATAAAAACATGTGATATATGAAATTAAGTTTGTTATTTAATGTGAATATATTATATAAAATTACTTCGTTCAATGTGATGAGAAAATGGAAAAAACGTTATTGTGTTTTATAACCTACAGTCTCTATAAACGGTGTATTTCATTTTATATCTATGAATTTTATGAAATACAATAAACACATATACACATAATATATATTATTTATATATAATTTTTAAAATTCTTGATTTTATGGAACCCTGATCAAATTAATATGAAAAAATAACAAATTGAAACTTACACAAAAAACCAAGTAGTTATTGCTCGAAATGTGACGTTAACATAGAATAGTTAATAAAAAGGTAATAAAATATAATAAGTACATCATATATGGTATGTTATATATATATAAATTAATAATTTTATTAAGAACATATATTTATTATATAGGGGTTTCGAACTTGAATGAAGGATGTCGATAATTAATGTGATTGATTTTTGTGACAAAGTGCCATCTTTAAAAAAATTGTAAGCTGAAAATCTATCATATGTTTTATGGTGTATACACATAAACTTGGACATGTAATGTAATGAGTTTATTAATTATCTTGATATTATATTTTTCATTTAACATTATTATTTCATGAGGATTACAATATCTAAGTGGTAAGAGTTTTATGTTACAATTTGATCATTTATGATGATTTCTCATGATTGTTATTACACGGATGAAATTACATGATCTATCTCTCAAGAAACTAATTTTTTTTCTAAAATGATTAATTTTTGTAATAATATTATTCCATTAATTTTCCTCTATTAATATACTCAGGTGTTCAAAATAACAATTTTCAATAAAAATCATCATTTTTTCTCCCTTCAGTCGGAAACATTTTTTTTCAAATCCATTTTTTCTACAAATGTTTATAATAATTTTTTTTTAAAATTATCAAATTGATTTATTAATAAATTTTTTACCAATGCTGAAATTTTTATGAAATGTTTCCATTGGAATTTTTTCCCTCTTTTATACAAGGACCATTAGGATTTTACTAAAATTTTGAAATGATTCTTTGTTTTAATTTGTATGAAATAAATATAAATTTTTCAACTTAATTACCATTATTTTCATTTAAGATATCATTATTAAATTTTCAAGGTTATATTAAAAAAATATTTCAAAAAATATTTAATGAATCTTTAATATTAAAAACAAGCTTTTCAATGGAAGGATATTTTACTCAAGAAACATTCCAAGTGATATTTATTTCAAAATAATTTTACATGTAATATAAAAACATTTGATGTTACCTATATTTTAATGAGTATATTATCCCAAGATACAATTCTTATTCATTATCTAAATAGTTTATGTATATAATAATAAGATGGTTTTGAAACCAATTTGTCTTTTAGAGGATACACCCTGATTAAATAATTATGAATCCCACATATTATTTAATGAAATATGATTTGATTAAAATATGAATTGATTGTAAATTTTATTTTATTTTTTATAGGTTTTGTTTTTATTAAATGTTTATGAAAGCCATTTATTTCATGGGTTCTAATATGATTAATTTTTAATGATCTTTTGGAACACATGTTTGTGAATTTCATTAAGTGAGGGGTGAGACATATATCTCCCTCCAATGCAATCATAATGATTGATATCTAATGAGATAAACCATAATGGATTGGGGAGTGAACCTGGTTCAACAAGGGACTCTTTACAGTATTATCTTATTGTGATAGATCCATAACTACTATGATTTTATGGGGAGTGAACTCAATCCACTGTGATATTTTTGGCAATGAGACTTGAACTACTATATAAATGACTTTATATGCTTATGTTTATTGGAAAAATCTATAACATTATTATGTTATCATAATTCATTTTTTTATGAATATAATATGATTTATTTCTTATTAACTTCAAATATTTATTCCATGAATTAGGTTTATGATCTATCATATGTAGGGTATGGTTTTTAAAATCTTTTATATGGTTTTATTACCCTTATTCTCATTATATGTTAATACCTCAATTGTTATCTATTATTGGAAATCTGAGATTAATCATTCATAAGTTTCCTATCTCTAGTGAATTATGAATAATATAATGTATGATATTTCTATGAAGGGTTATATTTATAAAGTATATACTAGGAGATGACATGACTCACTTATATAATAGAATTTATGTGTCCATGTTTCCAAAATAACAATACCTCTATGATCATCAGGAACATATCTTGGTAATCTGTTAAAATTTATTTTAAAAGAAATAATATATATAAATGAGATGTTTGGGTCTGTATAGTTAGTATCAAAAGATAGGTTTAGTTAACCATTGAAAAACATGACTAGAATTATTTAGTGACAACTCTAATTACATGTAAAAATTTATGTATGAGGATAAGTCTGAGGATGATTCAAAGTATATGAATATGTATTTGAATTTTGGAAAATTATTGACAAGTGGTTTCCAAGAACAGACACCACTATATGGATAATACATGTATATTTGGATGTGGTATATAGGTAATTAAGGGTAATAAATTCCAAAAGGGAAACTTTATCTTGGTTCAATTTTCTCCTAGCTCATGGAAAAAGGCCTTGTTACACACTTAGTTTGACACTCTCTGTGGATAGACATTCTAAATTCACACACTCATTATAAACAATAACGAAAGATTATATATATTATGACAACAAATGGCATCAGATAAACCTAAGGTGAAAACCGTTTAAAATAAAATTCCATTACTTATACATCCTATAAGTTTTTTTTCATGATAATGTGGTTCTCCATTATTTTTATTTCTTTTTAAAGAGTTATTTCTATTTTTTTGAATGGAAAAAACCCAAAGTAATGATGTTTATGAAGAGTGTGATAAAAATTAAATTATTTTCCTCATGACAATACAAATTTTATGGGATCTATAATGAATAATCTTATGCCACTCTCCCACAACATTCTCATGTTATAAATCACAGTGATCATACCAATAAGAAAAGAAGGGAACAAATTACTATTTATTTTTTTATGAGGTAATTTCCACCTTTATTCAATTTCTCCACCGATCCTATAGTTACATAAAAATTTACTAGTACAACTAGAAATATATTTTATATTTTTATGTGTTCAAAACCTGAAAAAGAATTTTTAGAATTCAATTATTTGGATGGTGAAGTGGATCAGTGGTCGAATCTCATTAAAAATACAAGGTAACATGATGATATTAAATCCATATATTGGGATGAATCTATGATATTATTTTCAGCAATTACATCCCTAGTATATTTTGTAAATATTTGAATAAATAATTTCAATGCTAAAGAATTAGGATAATGAATCTTTCGGTACCTATGAAGAAACATTTACAAGGCTTGTGAGGTATTATTATAGAATTATAATCAGACCTAAAATTATATTTTATCAGTTATACAAATTGATTAATCCATAAGAGACCTTAGTCTCTATGAAGAAACAATATAATGTGATCTCAATGTAGAAATAGACATTTGAGTTATAAATAAATCTGATCATTTTGACAATAAAGTAAAGATAGAGTTTGAAGGAAAGTATAGAAAACATGGATATTAGAATATGATATTTCCATCATGATCAAATTATAGAATGAAAAATGGATAAAATATCATTATGGGGACTATTAAATCTTTTATTTATGAGAATTAAGGTCATCATTTAAGTAATTTCTAATGCGATGAGAGAATGTTATCTAATGATGTTAATAAATGGAAAGCTACACCAAATGAACCACACATACTGTAGTGTCCATTATACATGGAGTGTGGGAACTATGCTATCCAGTTCCCAAATACAAAGGTTAACGAGGATGATCTATGTTAGTATCCTTTTAATATGACAGACAAGGGGAAATATCACGTGATCACTATTTCGGACGAGCGGTGAAATAATGATATAGTTAAAGGTACAATTACAATCAACTATAGAACTCCTAATGTATCATTTGAATATTCATATACCCATTCCATTATATTTGATGAATTTTATAAGGGTAATATGATTCCACCAAATCTATTAGGTAAAAATATTATTTAAAACTCATAATATTATGATGATTTCGTCTCAAGTATAGGATTTCTCTATGGTCAATGATTGCATGAATGTGCATCCTAAGTATCTTTTCATTCATCCTATGGTTAAATTTGGTATATTATTAATAATTTATTTTATTTATCTATATAAATCCCACATAAATTATAAAGTAAGGGATGCTATTTTTGATATTACAAACCATCGTATGATTGTCTTTCAATTTGATGATATGTATGAACATATGATATAGATCACATATGTTTTATGGGTATTGATTCCTATTTAGAAGGGGATTTTATCTTATAAGTTTTAGGATAAAATCAAAATTAATGATATGCCTATTGTGTTGGAATTTATCCATGTCTTTTCAAAAGAGTTTCCTAGCCTTCCACAAAATCCTAAAGTTGATTTCCAAAAATAACTCAAACATGGTCAAAATCTAATTTAAATGAAACCCTATACAATAGACTGTATTTAGTTATAAGAATATAAGTATAAGATCTCAGAGAATATGGAAAAGTGATTCAGTCATCAAATTAATTCACCATGGGGTGTAAAAGTTCTTTTTTTTAATAATAGTGATGGATCGAGGCAATAATAAATTTATTATTCATATCTGAACAAGATAATGACCAAGAAAATGTGTCACGTACCCCATAAAATTTATCTATTTGATAAACGACACAAAGGTCAATAATTTTTTAAAATTTATATTCATTTAAGATATCATCCATTGAGGGTCAATAATGAGGATTTATAGAAGTAATTATTCCTTACACTGTATCAGCACTATTATATATAGTGATGGCATTATATAGTACTAATTCCTCTATTATTTTCATTAATTTAATGGAAAATATATTTAGAGATTTCCTTTTTCATATTCTGGTAGACTTTATATATGATATTCTAATCCATTCCAAGAGAGTTTAAGTGCTTGAATATCACTTTAGAATTATACTAAAAACCATCAGGAAGGGGAAACAATATGAAAAAATTAAAAAATGAGAAATTTGGTTGTAGAAGGTTTTATTTTTGGGTTATATAATCTCAAGAGAAGGTATGTTAGTAGATCCATTAAGGATAGAGGCCATTAAATGTTGGATCATCCCAAACCTAGTGACTGAGAACCATAGTTTTCTTGGTTATGCTAAATATTATTAATGGGTTTTGGGGAATTTCTCATTAATATCTAATCCTATCCTTGTGTTAATTCATAATGGATCCAAGTTTCATTGAACAAATTAATGTGTTGAAAATTTCAAGGAACTTAAGAGAAAATTTGTCGACGCACCTATTCATACATTTCCATATAGTGTAAAAGGGTTTTTAATATTTATTGATTCCTCTAGGAAGTTATTTGGACGTGTTCCCATGCATAATTTCATGGTTATAACTTAGTCCCCCAAAAAAATTAAAGAACATGAGAAAATTATACAACTCATGTTTTGGAGATTGTTTGGCTATTTTTGTTTTAATGATATGGATGAATTATCTTTCCATAGAAAAGTATGATATATATGAAAATCAAAAAATATTAGATTATATATTTACATAGAAGGAGTTGAATATTATTAAGAGAATATTATTAGAGATGATAAAAGACGACGACTCCTTAATATATGACCACTATGGGAAATAAAACAAGGTGTCCTATGACTTGAGTCAAATGGATCATGAAAAATTAACCATGATATGGATCAAATAAGATCCATTATTTATTTATTTGAATAGGATGGATATGGAAATCATGAAGGGATGGAAATCATGAAGGGATGGGATATATTTTATCTTTACTAATTTAATATTTCGCAATCTATCATAGAAAAACATAATGTCGCATAGAATTAATTTGTAGAGATACAAATGAAAAATAAAAATATACATGATTATTAACTTGATCCTAATGGAATGATAAGGTTTAAGAACCATGTTTGTGTTCCATCCAGACCAAATTTTAAGGATTTATGATCACCTCTCAAGCATAGTTAATTCCCGAAGGACTAATGAATTTAGGAACATATAAAATGAATAAGAGAACAATAAAATACAAGTATGTATTGGATATGGATGTATGAGGTTATCCCACAGAGATAAGGTTAATGAAATTATTAATTATATAATTTAGACCTATTGTAATTGTTACTTTCAGAAATTTAATCTAACCTTCTAAGATAAAGATTAGTGAATAACATGGGAAAATAAAATATAAAATGGGTTAACGAGAGAAATTTATCCATGATCAAGGATAACAAGGTATGAAATAATTAATAAAAACAAATATTTAATAAGAATTATGTTTTATTGGGTCTAATGTTTAGTTTTAACACTCTACATCCTAAAATCTTCATTTCTCATGGTTACATACTTCAGGTTTCAAAGAATGGGTAACTTGAAAACATTTTTAATCATAGGGATAAAATTATCCCAATAGACAAGGAGGATGTTTAAAGCCAAGATATCACATTAAACAAAGACATTTAATCAACTAATACAATTTTCATTCTCAAAGAATGAATGAAATTTAAACCCCCTTAATAACCATTTTTACAATGGTAATGCAAAAATAATGTGGGAAGAGATAACAATGAAGAACAAATGTGAAATCCCCACATGTATTGAAAATAAAAAATAAATTACATATATATTGATTACCCATCCATCATACACAGAACAAAAAAATAAACCACCACCTCATTCTATCCATGAGATTATGATAAGAAAGAATTAATAAAACCTATAGACCAACCGCATTAGTTGGGTTCTGATGTTGCTTTGTTCTAACATCGTTGTTCCCCTATCTATAGTGAGATACCTTCAAGGTGAGTCAATGAATATATAAATAGCATTTTTCATTACAAACCCTCGTTATAGTGCATAAAACACCACAATCTCTAATGAGTTCATGTCAAGTAACAATTACATGTAATGTAATGTGTGGCGGTGAAGACAACTCAAAATTATTCCTATTTGAAATTCGGATGATGTGAATATTATTTACATGGTGTGTAATATCACAATTCATGTATCAAGATCACATATATTTCTATAATGATATCACTCTTAAGACTCTAACATTATGTAATTCTTACTCAATGTGAAAAATTCCATGTATAGATCATCCGACCCTCGTGAATATTTAATTTCTTGGTGTCACACCACATTTCTTCACATCACATATCAAAGTGTCTTTTTATCCTAAATCATTTCATTTCACTTGTTTTTTAAATATTGAAATTATCCTTCTATAAACACAAATAAATCAAATAGTTACAAAATTGGTATGTTTAATCAATTATGAAATTAAATTAATGTATTTAAACACCCAAAAATTCATGCATGAAATAAAAATATCAATTTGATAGAGGATGTTCATTGATCTTAATTATCATTCATCCTGGAAGTAAAATGATTTATAGATATTTTAAATATTACTTATGATGTGATGGAATGAAGAGAGATGTCACTATTTTTGTGTCGTGGTGCTTGGTATTTCAGCAGGATAAGGTAGAGAGAAAAATGTATGAGGTATTGATACATGCATTATCAGTACCTGAATTGAAAAGTAAATCATCGCCAGGACTTTTACCATTAGTCTCCAGAAAACATCAAAATAGAAAAAATTTATATATTTTGTAGTATATCAACATAAAAATTTATCATATTTAATAACTATTAATGAATATTTCTATATAGATAGTTTTTCATGATATACATTAGGAATGTATTAAAGTTTCATGGTGTACAAGATTGAATTTTTTCTGATCCAGATCTGAGGATTCCTCAATGATATGGGGAAGTCTTTTGGAAGATCATGATATAGATTTGAGTTTCACCATTATGTTTAATCCACCAACAAATACTTAGTATAATATTATAATTCTAATCCAAGTGGATATGATGATATATTTTTCTCTATATTTTAAAGGTACTTGTGATTAACACCATCCTCTAGTTGAGTTTTATTACAATAATGGCTCTCAATTGAGAATTCATATATATCCTTATGAAGAACCATATAAAAATATGTGTAGGTATCCAACATGCGGAAATGAAGTTGTATAGATAAATCTAATGGGAAATGATATATCTAATAAATGGAATATAAGGGCAGATATATTCATCAGTACATAATGGAGGATTTTTTTTTGAATAAATGATATGTTGTCAATCACCAGCTTGATCTCCAATTTGACGTCAGTGAAAAGAATAATCTAAAAAATTATACATGGATGAAGGAAATTATTTTTAGTAATAAGTGAAAACCAAACCCAAGGAATATCATTCTCTTTGAAATTCATGATTGTATATGGATGATAGCTTATCAGTCGACAATTACATAAAACCTCTCTCAAGTTCATTATGTGTGCCATGTATCTTTCCAGTGGAATTACATAACAAAACCATTACATATACTAAAATATGATATTATAGCACTGTATAAATATATTTCATACTAGGAACATGTAGTGGAGACTCAGGATAATACATTGATATTTCTATGAAACAATACCACTCACATAGTCAATGTTTTATGGAAAACCCACCAGTTTGGGGAAGGTATATTGGGACATGGGAATATGTTGAGGTAGATGTATACTCATATTTTTCTATTTGAGTGAAAAAATGTAAGGATAAAATCATATTAAGTTTGGAAGAATATAAAACCATGATTTTTTATGAATTAATATTTTCGAATAAATTATGTTCTTTTGATTTTTTTCATTATACAGAACATCGAGTTTCTACGTTCTCCAACAGAACATTAATATTATTATTTAAATAAAAATATTTTTACCCTTCCACTAAATATATCAGAACAAATAGGAATAACCAAATTTTCAGTATTAAGTATAATGATTCTATATAAAAGAATCATATAAATAAAAAATATTATTTTTTCACGATGTATTTATACGTTTTTTAAAAAAGTATTATCTAAAAACTTTTTTTTAATTTATTTTTTAAAAAATAATAAAATTATTTTTTTACACTTCTAGAAAATTAATTGTATAAAATAATCTTCCATTTTCAAATCATCATGAATAAATTATCATAATATTATTTTTTTGTTTATTTTTCAAAAAATATTAATTTTATCGATAAATTGTGAAAAATATATGTTATTATTGACAACAATATTTTCATTTAAATAATCTATAACACGAATTTCTGTCAAAAAATCAGTTTTAAATAAAATTTGTTCAATTATATTTCAATTAATCCAATTTTGTTCATTAGTATTATTTTCATATTGATTTTTTTTATAAAAACATTTTAATCTATGGAACATATTCTCTTTGGAAACCCACATTCTCATCGAGTTTGTGGGATAAATTTTAAATTAAATGTTTACAGTTAATTGAATGGAATTTTTGAAAAATGGAAAAAAATTATTTTTTATCTGAATAATTTATATTATCTAATAATTCAATCTAAATTTCAGACTGTATGAATAATAAATACAGAAACATTTATTTACCTTTGTTAATGTAAAAATGAGTTTATTTGTGGGTTAAACAAAACAAGTATGTATTGAAATTGACAAAAACATATCCAAAAACAATTTTCAGACTATATTTCGACCTTATCATGACTAATAATCTATAATTATTTATTTGGAGTCATTTTTCATGTGAAATACAAGGTTACACATTTTTCATTCAAGCATTTACAAGTTTGCCACTCACCTCACTTACTAAAGGAAATCAATTATCCTCTCCTTGACACACTAAAAATTCCATTTGGTTCATCTAATACCCAACCAAATATCCCCCTTAAGTCACTAATTCCATCATAGTTTCCTTATTTTTGTTCAAATCTATCCTAGGATATATTTCGTTGAAAATTAAAGGAGGTTACTTAAAGAAGATGTAAAGTTCTTCAATGAAGGTTTTAAAATAATTTATTCCTCCAAGTCATTTGATTTTTATTAAAATGTTATTTTATATTAAAATTATTATCATTCATATATTGATTTTTTTATTCATAATATCATGTACAAAAAAATAGATCCACTTGCATCAAATGTGACCGAAAATAAATATTCATGTGTATGGATGATTTCAACCTTACGAACCAATGTTATTTATTTTACATCAACACCTCTCAAAAATAAAAATAATTATTGATTAAATTGTTATAGATAATATTTATTATATTAATTTACATCTTTATTTATTATAACACATATAATTTCATAGTTTACATTCTGTGGCATTACAATAAAATCATTAGTGTGTACATCAGATTACTCTCTCGCAAAGAAATATGATTCATTCACAATTTACTTGGATGGTAGTTTGGAGGATTATAATTTAAATATGTGATGTATATGAAAAAATTGGTAATATATTTATTAACATTATTTCATTCAATATTTTGAGAAAATGGTAACATAATTATTGTGTATGTATGACCTACAGTCTCTATGGATGTTGTATTTCCTTTTCTATCTCAATATTTTATGAATTACTCCAAATACATATATAATTAATTTATATGAAATTTATACCATGTTTAAAATTATAGATATTATGGAACCATTATCATAGTTTGGGGACCAAAAATATAACAAACCAAAACATACAGAAAAAACAATGCAGTTATAGCCTGAAACATGGATTTAACATGGGACTGTTATAAACTGGTAACAAAAGACAATAATTAAATCATATATTATATGATATATATATATATATTCAATATATCTATTATAAATTGATATTTATTCTACAATATTTCTGAATGTGTATAATGGAATTAGAGACTAAAATTATGATATTTTTGTCTCAAACTTCCTTCTTAGATACATATGTTAGTTTATACACTTATATTATTAAATTATATGTATATACATACCCTTTTATGTATAATATAATGAATTTATATTTTTAATGATATTTTATGTTTAATTGATTTTTATTATTTCACGGGTCTTATAATACCAAAGTTGAATGTGTTTTTTCTTACAATCTCATCGTTTAATGGGATTTCTCATGATTATTCTACCAATGATTAAATAATTATATATCTCTTCCAATAAACTCATTTATTTTCTTATCCAATGGCTATTTCTAGATGATACATGTCGTAGATTAATGTTTTTCTCTTTTTATACACAAGAGTGAAAAAAAATGTTTTAATTAAATTCATTTTTGTTTGTCTATATAACCGAAAACCATTTTTTTCAAAAACAAGTCCTATAAATTTTTTTCATATAATGTTTCTAAATTTATACAAAGAAATTATTAAATACATTTTTATCAATATTTAGTTCTTATATTTTTTCGAATTGAATATTCATGTAAATTTCCAAAAAATTCTCGTTTGGCTTTCACTAAAAATGTGAAAGGAACCATTCTATTATTGTGTACAATATGAGAATAAATTACCCAAAATAATTTCCATAATTTGATTTGAATATTAATTTATTTATTTTTAAATTCTAATTTGATAAAAATTTTACCCAAAATTTTTTATGAATGTTTAAATTTTAAAAAATTATTTCCAATGAATGAATATTTTCCTCAAAAAACCTTATGAATGATTTTTCTTTCAAAATAATTTTATATTAAAGATGAAATAATTTGATATTAATTATGATTTACTATAGATATGATACATGGATACCTTCATATTATTTCTCAACATGTTTTATGTTTATGATGACAATACATTTAGGGAACCATTTCTCCTCTACGGGTTATACCTTTATTAAATTCTTAGGAATCCAATATCATTTTCTATGGGTTATGGTTTGAAGAAATGATGAAATCATTATGAATCCTATTTATTTCCCATATATTTTATTATGATTAAACTATTATAAAACCCATTTAATTTTTTGGGTTTTGATATGAATAATTTTATATGATTATATGTCACAACTATGTTTCGTTTTAATTATGTGATGTGTGGGGCCCGTGTCGTAACTACCCCAAGCCTGCCTTCCAAAGGCCAGGGGCTGGCGACTAGCACCAAAGGCGTATATCCGATAATTGGGAAGGCATTCCCTTTATAAAAGTAAACAAACACTAATCAGTGTACAAGCGGAAGAAAACACTAAGTAAAACTGAAAACAAAAGTAGTGCTTAAAGTAAAGGGGCCATAAATACAAGCCCAACTGTAAAGTACAAGGAAAAAGACAAAACAGTCGGAAGGTGTCAAACAGCTCCTGGATCGCCCACCAAGGATCCAACCTGAAGGGTAGGTACAGATAGCGCAGCTCCTGGATCGTCCACCACGGATCCTACCTAAAGGGTAGGTACAGATAGCCTCCACAACACTCTCGCCAGTCAATCTCCTCTGAGTGTCATCTCGTCGTGAAGTTCACCACCAGATGTTGTCTCGTCATGAGGTCCACCTACGGGTACCATCCAGTCCTCGAACACTCGGCCTCTGTCTGTGCTGCCCGTCGTCTGCAAGAAACACAATGAGGTGCGGGCTTAGCCCGTGCAGGGGTGAGTATAACGATACTCAGTAGGGACCCCGAGACCCTCAAGGTATCACTAAATCCAACAAGGATAACCACAAATAAGATTTCAACAGATAACCTCTACCTAGGTATATGCCCATACATATACCCAAGTTATCATGTAACCCATCTCAATAATGAGGAAACACAAAGATTATGAAATCAACGGATAACCACTATCCATGTATATGCCCATACATATACCTAAGTTATCAAGTGACCCATCTCAATCATTAGATAAACATAAAGGTCATAGACTCATCTCAAACCAAGATTTTCATTATCGAAACCATAACTGCTGAAGAGCGTCGTCTATGTTGAGTACAATGATCTTGTCACGACTCCGAGGTACTACTCACTAACCTAAGACTGCTGAGGTACGCCTCCTGTCGAGTACCGCGGGCAGCCACCCAAACACAGTAGTGCTTCCCGTCGGGGTATTCCACCCAAACACAGTAGTGCACACCCCATAATAGCCTGCAGAGGTACTCTCCGGATGAGTACCGTGGGTCTGCACCCAAAAAAAGTACTGCTCCGTCCGCCATGGGTCTGCACCAAAACAAAGAAGTGCTCTATCCACTGGGCTAGTCGACAGACTCCAAGTCGAGTTGGTCAAGCAGTCGTCAGGTCTCAGCCAGCTACACGGTCTGCGTACTCTGTACGCTCCTCTCCAGGAGGGTCCGCTCCAGGAGCTACTTGTCGATACTCCAAGTATCACAAATCCCCACTAAGAAGTATCTCAAAGGACCGCCTCTTCATAGGGGTCTCAACACAACAGACGACATGTCAATTGGATGCCCGATCTGTGAGTTATTAGTCTTTTTCTTCCCCAGGGCCTGGTTGGTTTTGTGTGCGAACCAACACGACTTTATCTCAATTGTACCCTGAACTCTAATAGGGTATACTCATTGGGACCATTTCTCAACGGGAACACCAACGCCGCTGACGGTTCGTCAAACGGACGTCCGGTCTGAATGATATCAGCTTTTCCGTTCCAGGGACCCAGTTGGATTTTGGGTGCAATCCAACCCAGCCACTTTAAACTGCATCCAAAACTCAAGAGAAGTATGAAAAAAGTTCCATCTCATCAAGAGGAAATCAACGAGACATAAGGCGTGTCAATCGGACGCCCGGTCTGTGAGTTATTGGCTTTTTCGTTCCATGGGCCCGGTTGGTTTCGTGAGCGAACCAACCCGACCGCACTCCGAAGGCATCCAAACCTCGAGCAGAGTAAGCCAAAAGTTCTATCTCATCAAGAGTAATCCAAAAAAGTCGACGGCACATCAATCAGATGTCCGGAGTTCAAGATATAAGCATTTCCGCTCTGAGGGCCGAGTTGGTTTCGTATCCGAACCAACACGGCCGAACTCAAAGTTCTCCGAAATCTTTAGTGTAATATACCGAAACGACCGACTCGATCCAAGGATCCCTACAAAACTAACGTTGAGTCGATTGGAGGTCCATACCCCATGTTATGGGAAAAAGACCAAAGAGGTCCGAAAATGGGGGGTCTGGGCCCGGACCGACCCGGCCCAGCCACCCCCCCGGGTCGGCCTGAACCGTGCCGACCTGACCCGGCTGGGTGTGGCGCGGCCCGGTCCACCCATGCCGGCCCGGCTCGGCCGGGTGGCTCGCTCGCTCGGCCAGCGAGCCGAGGATCCGCAGACGCGGCGCGCGCCGCGTCCCCCCCTGGATCACACGTGGCCGTGGGATCCATCAGCTCGCTGCCGCGGCGGTTTCTCCAGGCGGCACGCCCGGGCACCGCCGCCTCCGGCCGCCGGCGCCACCGCGCCGGTGACCCGCACCGCCGATGGTGTCTGCGGGCCACCGGAGTTGCTCCGGTGGTCCGTTTTCAATTCCGACTGCGCCGATGCTCATCTCAGGTCCCTTTCTTCACTGTGTAAACATCAAAACGTCTCGGCGGCCCGTTCCATCAATGCCTGTCGATCCTCATGTCAAAAGAACAAACTGCGAAGTCTTCCGTTCACCTTCGCGGTCCCAATTACGACAACACTTTCATTCGGCCTTGACGGCGCGGCACAATGGCGCCGCGCATCCATGCCGCATCCCTCTAGGTTCTCGCGCGGTGCCGTTGCACCATGCCGCCATCTTCTGAACCACAACAAAGAAACAAAAAAGGGGGAGGGGGGTAGGCTGGATTTCGTGTGGTCCGACCTCCTTCCTTTAAGATGAAAACAAGCGGCCCACAAAAATATAAGATGAGGAACGACAGGGATGTTTCACGAACAAGAAGCAATAATCCCCTACAACTTCCCGTAACAAATTATTCCCAAATTAATTCCCTACCTCGAGAATGATCCGCGGTAGCCGAGCATCGTGAACAACGGTGTCGTGAAAGGGTGGACGTCGGCTCGTTGACGTCGTCGTAAGGAAAGAGATAAAGTTGATGACAGCCATTGGCGTTCGACGCTTCCGTAAAGTTTGTTGATCCCGGCTCGAGCGTCGTTCGTTGGATCCGACGCAGGGAAGACGTCGAAGTCAACATATATTGTTGTGTTCGCACCACGCCACTGATCCCTCCTCATTCATAGGTGTCTCGTCGGAGAAGATGGAACCTCGGTGGTGGTGCAACAATGGAGGAAGGAGAGGAAGTTCTCCAATGGACCCCCTCTCATTAAAAGGCTCCTCCCTTAATAAAATATTAGACTTGACTAATATTTTCATTAACTCATCCATTTCAAATTCATACACCACCCTCATTAAATTGGAGGATTCAATTATTAATTAAGGTGGTGTCATGAATTAATGTAATAGAGGAATGTGAAGAGGTCCCATAAATGAAGTGAGTTATCAAAATTGAACAAGGGGTTTTGAAAAAGGGCTTTAAGAGAGTTAAGGGAAGATGAAGAGGTGGGGGCTTGTGTGGGCCCCAACTCATCTTAGATCCTCTCAAGGGAAGTTAGAACATCATTGGGTCCCACCCCAACTCCCTCACATGGGCTAAACCACTTAAAAGAGA
Organism: Viscum album; assembly: GCA_963277665.1. Lineage (NCBI taxonomy): Eukaryota > Viridiplantae > Streptophyta > Magnoliopsida > Santalales > Viscaceae > Viscum > Viscum album. The sequence goes on along the minus strand of OY728126.1, from coordinate 1,989,567,456 downwards.
GAAATTAAGTTGAGACACAACTTAATTTTCACTGAAACCTCTTAGTGAAGAAATAAAAATATAAAATAATTATATTTTTATTCCCCATCAACACTCGAGAAAACACAACTCCGGAATAGGTGTTCCTAATCAAATACCAGCACTGCAGTTTCATCGGTGCCCTCTGATTTCGATTCTGAGCACCGGTTCAAAAGTTAGAAAAACCCTCTCGTTTGTTCACTGAACGTACCCAAGCGAAACATCGGAAATTGATTCCGGGCACACCGGGCCTCGGAATCAGGCGCCGTCAGAAACTGCGTTCTCATAAAATTCAAAAGAAAATTAAGAAAAAATTTCCCTTGGACTATACGGGTCTTTACATTACTCCCACCACATGGCTTTACGTCCTCGTAAATATTTAACACAAACTAGGGGAAAAAAAGTGGTAATGAGCACGAACCTGAGTCTTCCGCCCCCATGTGTTCACCTCGAGGTTCCCGTACTACCAGTGAAAGTGCACCCAAGGAATCGACTGTCCTCGTAGGACCTGCTCCTGTTGATCCTCAACCACTACTAGAACCCCGCAAAGTCACCCCATCACCAAAGTCCAGCTCCCCATGGCCGATGATATGCATCGGGCCAAGAAAGTATCTCCCCAGTTAAGATACGTGGAAGTCGTTGTGCACTCAGTGCAACTGAGGTGGATGGGTCAAACGGTATGCCACTTCGCTTACTCTACTGAGGACCTGAAAAGGTCCATTGAACCTCGGAGATATCTCGCCAACTCGGTTACATCTCTGTAAGCCTCATCGAGGTGAGACCCGTATAAGAACGTGGTCGCCATTATCAAACTATAGGGGTCTCCCTTTCCTGATTAGAACTGAAACTCAAAACTCCTGATGCCACGAGGGTAAGGTTGGCCAACCAAAGAATGATCAGGTACACCATCCCATGCACGAGTTTATCCTGTGATGCCTGGGGTTTCCTTTTTTCCTACCAAGGAAAACCCATCCTGACGTTTTATATAAACCACAACTTCTTTTCCATATACAGTCAATCCATGTATGAACTATTGATCCAATCCATACTCAGACCAACATCATAAGGCCTCGACGCTGCCACCATGATAATCTAACCGAAACTCTCGCCTCGTGGGTCAGACCACGCTATCGGCGTATATGTAATTATCGAGTTTCCTCCCAAAGGTATCTCCAGATGTGAGGGTCAAGTCCACGGCTTACAAGAAACTCTAGGTCTGGGACAAGATTCGTGGAAGGAAGGAATGATTCATATCTACGTCTATTACTACGGCAGCTAGTAGTGGACACATACTGTTTGTTGAATCATTTTTAGAGCCATTGGGTCACACACCATGACTGCAAGCAGCTACTCTATTCCCCTTCCCTCCATCTCCCTGAGCCTGGAGGGGACAACAAAGGAGGGTGGTTGTAACATGTTGAAATATACACCACATCATGTTGTTCTCCTAGCTCTGCCTCCACGTCTGCTGCTATGCAGATTTATCTGTCCTTAACATTTCTTCTTTTGGAAACATTTTTCACGCCCAAGTCTCTGAGACTAGCGCCAGTTTCCAACTTTCCCATTACTAACCTTCACTGACTGCATCCATTCAGTAAGAGAATTATCAACCCCAAAGGTTCTTTCTATCACCCTAGTATAAGTAGGAATGCGTAGAGAAAAGGTGATGGCTTGGATTTCCTTAAACACACCACGCTCAGAGTTCCGACCTCTACAGCACTGATCGAAATGTATTCATCGAGTACCCTGAATGTTCGGTACGCCTCGATGAATTCTCAGCTACCGACACGTCGTGCTGCCGAAGCTGTATATGCTCTAGAAAACTCTCAGCCACCTCCTCAAGCCAGTCCTTAGATGCCTGTGAGTCGGGATCACCTCAGATCTTGACGGTATCTGATGTTGGAACATGTATAAGGCAGTAAGCCTACATGTGTCACCTACCGGTACCGCCGGTTGTAATTGCTGACCAACAGGTAGTGATGTATTGCTGACACACTACTCGAAGGCACTATCTCAGGAATCGGTCCACGTACCAAAGCCTCTTCACTATGCAGACCATCCTCATTGTCATTAATTGGAAAACATGAGTGGCCAAGTCCACCATCCACCCTACTGATGTCTCAGCTAGGTGGAAAACTCTAGCAATATCATCCAGCCAGTACTCTGCTGTCTGGGAATCTGTCTAGCCTCGTAACCTCGTAGGCCACTACTGGTGGAACTCGTTCAACACGCTCTGCCAGCGTGCACAGTTTGCTAGTATAGCTATTGGAATCTGCTTCCCAACAGCTGGTGGTGCTGCTGGTACACCACCCGAGGGTGCCAACATAGTAAAAAGGTCCATGCACCAGAGCCTCGTCGCTCGGTGAGCCATCATCGAGTACTCTCTCAGAACTCCAACTGACTGTCTACGTGGAGACATTCTGAAGAGATGCGACACGGTCAACGATTTATACCTGGTGAGCTGACCTGGTTTGAGCTAACTTTAAAAATTTTGGAAACAGACACACAATCAGTGTTTTCGTGCACAAATTCGGAAATCAGTAGTCAGGTTCCTAGTGTATAGATACGCCGACCGCCGCACCAACACTGGACTCCCTAAACTAAAGACCACACTCGGTACCCTTAACACTATTGCTTCACATAGAAAAAGATCAGAGTCCTGAGTTCTGCGGTAGAACCGAACTCCTCTGATACCAATTTGTCAATACCCGTCCTCCGGGGCCCGTGTCGTAACTACCCCAAACCCGCCTTCCAAAGGCCAGGGGCTGGCGACTAGCACCAAAGGTGTATATCCAATAACTGGGAAGGTATTTCCTTTATAAAAGTAAACAAACACTAATCAGTTTACAAGCGGAAGAAAAAACTAGGTATAACTGAAAACAAAAGTAGTGATGAAAGTAAAGGGGCCGGAAATACAATCCCAACTGTAAAGTACAAGGAAAATAGACAAAACAGACGGAAGGTGATAAGCAGCTCCTGGATCGCCCACCAAGGATCCTACCTGAAGGGTAGGTACAGATAGCGCAGCTCCTGGATCGTCCACCACAGATCCTACCTGAAGGGTAGGTACAGATAGCCTCCACAACGCTCTCTCCCGTCAACCTCCTCCGAGTGTCGTCTCGTCGTGAAGTTCACCACCAGATGCTGTCTCGTCATGAGGTCCGCCTCCAGGTACCGTCCAGTCCTCAAACACTCGGCATCTGTCTACGCTTCCCGTCGTCTGCAACCAACACAACGAGGTGCGGGAATAGCCCGTGCAGGGGTGAGTATAACGATACTCAGTAGGGACCCCGAGACCCTCAAGGTCTCACTAAATCCAACAAGGATAACCACACAGAAGATTTAAACAGATAACCTCTACCTAGGTATATTCCCACACATATACCCAAGTTATCAAGTAACCCGTCTCAATCATCAAGAAACGCAAAGATTATGAAATGAACAGATAACCACTATCCAGGTATATGCCCATACATATACCTAAGTTATCAAGTGACCCATTTCAATCATGAGGTAAACATAAAGGTCATTGACTCATATCAAACCAAGATTTTCATTATCAAAACCATTACTACTGAAGAGCCCTGTCTCTGTCGAGTATAGTGATCCTGTCACGACTCCGAGGTACTGCTCACTAACCTAAGACTGCTGAGGTAATCCTTCTGTCGAGTACCACGGGTCGGCCACCCAGACACAGTAGTGCTTCCCACCGGGGTATGCAACCCAAACACAGTAGTGCGCACCCCTTAATAGCCTGTAGAGGTACTCTCCGGACGAGTACCGCGGGTCTGCACCCAAACAAAGTACTGCTCTGTCTGCCATGGGTCTGCACCCAAACAAAGTAGTGCTCCGTCCACTGGGCTAGTCGACTGACTCCAAGTCGATTTGGTCAAGCAATCGTCAGGTCTCAGCTGGATACACGGTCTGCGTACTCTGTACGGTCCTCTCCGGGAGGGCCCGCTCCACAAGCTACTGGTCAATACTCCAAGTATCACAAATTCCCACGAAGAAATATATCAAAGGGCCACCTCGTCATAGGGGTCTCAACACAACATACGGCAGGTCAATCGGACGCCCGATCTGTGAGTTATTAGCCTTTTCGTCCCCGGGGCCCGGTTGGTTTTGTGTGCGAACCAACACGGCTGTATCTCAACTGTACCCCGAACTCTCATAGGTTATACTCATAGGGACCGTTTCTCAACTTAAACACCAACGCCGCAGACGGTTCGTCTAACGGACATCCAGTCTGAAAGATATCAGCTTTTCTGTTCCAGGGGCCCGGCTGGATTTTGGGTGTAATCCAACCTGGAAACTTTCCAACTGCATCCAAAACTCAAGCGAAGTATGCCAAAATTTCCGTCTCATCAAGAGGAAATCAACAAGACAAACGAAACGTCAATAGGACGCCCGGTCTGTGAGTTATTGGATTTTTCGTTCCAGGGGCCCGGTTGGTTTCGTGAGCATAGCAACCCGACCACACTCCGAAGGCATCCAAATCTCGAGCGGAGTATGCCAAAAGTTTCTTCTAATCATGAGGAATCCATCAAATTTGACGGTACATCAATCGGATGTCCGGAGTTCATGATATAAGAATTTCCGCTCTGAGGGCCCAGTTGGTTTCGTATCCGAACCAACCCGGCTAAACTCAAAGTTCTCCGAAACCTTGAGTGTAATATACCGAAATGACCGTCTCGATCGAAGGATCGCTACGCAACTGACGGTGAGTCGATGGGAGGTCTGTACCACATGTTATGGGAAAAATACCGAAGAGGTCCGAAAACGGAGGGTCTGGGCCAGAACCGACCCGGCCCAACCCCCCCGGGTCGGCCCGAATAGGGTCAACCCGACCCGCGTCCAGGTCCGACCCGCCTGGGCGCGGCCTGGCCCGGTCCACCCCAGCCTTCCCGGCCTGATCCTCCCCAGCCGTCCCGGCTCGGCCGGGTGGCTCGCTGGCTCGGCCAGCGAGACGAGGCTCCGCGGACGCGGCGCGCGCTGCGTCCGCCCTGGATTCCGCGCGGCCCCGGGATCCATCAGCTCGCCGTCGCGACTTCATCCATGACGATTTCTCTAGGAGGCGTGCCGGGTCATCGCTGCGCCGGCGACCCGCGCCGCCGGAGGAGTCCGTGGGCCACCGGATTTGCTCCGGTGGTCCGTTTTCAATTTCGACTGCGCCGATGCTCATCCCAGGTCCCGTTCTTCACTGTGGAAACATTAAAACGTCTCTACGACCCGTTCTGTTAATGCCCGTCGATATGCACGTCAAAATAACAAACTGCAGAGTCTTTTGTTCGCCTTCGCGGTCTCAATTACAACCATACTTTCATTCGGCCTTGACGGCGCGACGCGAAGGCGACGCGCATCCTTGCTGCATCCCTCTAGGTTCTCACGCGGTGTCGTTACACCATGCCGCCATCTTCCGAACTGCAACAACTCAACAAAAAAGGGGGAGGAGGGTTGGCCGGAGTTCATGCGGTCCGACCTCCTTCCGTTAAGATCATAACAAGCGGCCCAAAAAAATAAAAGATGAGGAACGACAAGGATGTTTCACGAACAAGAAGCAATAAATCCCTACAACTTCTCGCAACAAATTATTCTCAAATTAATTCCCTACCTTGAGAAAGATACGCAGTAGCAGAGCCTCGTGGACGATGGTGTCGCGAAAGGGCAGATGTCGGCTTGTTGACATCGTCGTAAGGAAAGATATGAATGTGACGATGGTCGTTGGCATTCGTCGCTTCCGTCAACTGGCTTGATCCCATCTCGAGCGTCGTTCGTTGGATCCGACGCAGTGATGATGTCGAAGTCAACATAGATCATTGTGTCCGCACCACACCACTGATCCCTCCACATTCATTGGTGTCTCGTCGGAGAAGATGGAACCTCGGTGGTGGTGCAATAATGGAGGAATGAGAGGAAGTTCTCCAATGGACCCCCTCTCATTGAAAGGCTCCTCCCTTAATAAAATATTAGACTTGACTATTATTTTCATTATCTCATCCATTTCAAATTCATACACCACCCTCATTAAATTGGAGGATTCAATTATTAATTAAGGTGGTGTCATGAATTAATGGAAGAGAAGAATGTGAATAGGTCCCATAAATGAGGTGAGTTATCAAATTTTAACAAGGGGTATTGAAAAGGGGGTTTAATAGAGTTAAGGGAAGATGAAGAGGTGGGGGCTCGTGTGGGCCCCAACTCATCTTAAAGCCTCTCAAGGGAAGTTAGAACATCATTGGGTCCCACCCCAACTACCTCACATGGGCTAAACCACTTAGAAGAGAGAAATTAAGTTGAGACACAACTTAATTTTCACTTAAACCGCTTAGTGAAGAAATAAAAATATAAAACAGTTGTATTTTTATTCCCCATCAACACCCGAGCAAACACACCTCCGAAATAGGTGTTCCTAAGAAAATACTGGCACTTCGGTTTCATCGGTTCCCTCAAATTTCGATCCCGAGCACCGGTTCAAAAGTTAGAAAAACCCGCTCGTTTGTTCACTGAACGTACACGAGCGAAACATCAGAAATTGATTCCGGGCACAACGGGCCTCGAAATCAGGCGCCGTCAGAAACTATGTTCTCATAAAATTCCAAAACAAATTAAGAAAAAATTTCCCTTGGATTTACAGGTCTTTACATTACTCCAACCCCATGGATTTACGTCCTCGTAAATCTTTAACACAAACTAGGGAAACAAAAGTGGTACTGAGCATGCACCTGAGCCTTCCGCCCCCATGTGGTCACCTCAAGGTTCCCGTACTGCCAGTGAAAGCGCACCCAAGGAGTCATCCGTCCTCATAGGACCCACTCCTATCGATCCTCAACCACTACTAGAACCCTGCAATGTCACCCCATCACCAAAGTCCAGCTCCCCATGGCCGATGATATGCGTCGGGCCAAGAACGTATCTCCCCAGTTGAGATACGTGGAAGTCGTCGTGCACTCGGTGCAACTGAGGTGGATGGGTCAAATGGTAAGCCACTTCTCTTACTCTACTGAGGACCTGAAAAGGTCCATTGAACCTCATAGATATCTCACCGACTCAGCTACATCTCCGTAAACCTCGTCGAGGTGAGACCCGTATAAGAACGTGGTCGCCATTCTCGAACTCTAAAGGTCTCCATTTCCTGATTAGAACTGAAACTCAAAACTCCTGATGCCACAAGGGTAAGGTTGGCCTAGCAAAGAATGATTTGGTACACCCTCCCATGCACGAGTTTAACCTGTGATGCCTAGGGTTTCCTTTTCGCCGACCAAGGAAAACCCATCCTAACGTTTTAGAAAAACCACAACTTCTTTGCCTTATACAGTCAATCAGTGTATGAACTGTGGATCCAATCCATACTCAGACCAACATCGTAAGGCCTCGACGCTGCCACCAAGAGAATACAACCGAACCTCTCGCCTCGTGGGTCAGACCACACTGTCGGCGTATGTGTGATTATCGAGTCTCCTCCCAAAGGTATCTCCAGACGTGAGGGTCAAGTCCACGGATTACCAGATACTCTAGGTCTGGGACAAGATTCGTGGAAGGAAGGAATGATTCGTATCAACGTCTATTACTACGGCAGCTAGTAGTGGACACATACTATCCCTTGAATCATTTTTAGAGCCATTGGGTCACACACCATGACCGCATGCAGCTACTCTCTTAGCCTTCCCTCCAGCTCCCTGAGCCTGGAGGGGACAACAAAGGCGGGTGGTTGTAACATGTTGAAATGTACACCACCTCATGTTGTTCTCCAAGCTCTGCCTCCACGTCTGCTGCTCTGCAGATTTATATGTCCTTAACATTTCTTCTTTTTAAAAAATTTTTCACACCCAAGTCTCCGAGACTAGCGCCAGTTTCCTACTTTCCCATTGCTAACCTTCACAGACTACATCCATTCAGCAAGAGAATTCTCAACCACAAAGGTTCTTTCTAGCACCCTAGTATAAGTAGGAATTCATAGAGAAAAGGTGATGGCTTGGATTTCCTTAAACACACCACGCTAAGAGTTCCGACCTCTATAGAACTTATCGAAACGTATTCATCGAGTACCCGGAATTTTCGGTACGCCTCGATGAATTCTCAGCTACCGACACGTCGTGCTGACGAAGCTGTATAGGCTCTAGAAAACTCTCATCCACCTCCTTAAGCCAGTCCTTAGCTGCCTGTGAGTCGGGATCGCATCGGATCATGAGGGTATCTGATGTTGGAACACGTATAAGGCAGTAAGACTACATGTGTCAGCTACCGGTACCGCCGGTTGTAACTGCTGACCAACGAGTAGTGATGTATTACTGACACACTACCCGAAGGAAATATCTCAGGCATCAGTCCACGTACCGAAGCCTCTTCACTATGCGGACCATCCTCATCATCATTCACTAGAAAACACGAGTGGCCAAGTCCACCATCCACCCTACTGATGTCTCAGCTAGGCAGAAAACTCTAGCAATCTCCTCCAGCGAGTGCTCTGCTGTCTGGGATTCTGTCTAGCCTCGGAACCTCAGAGGCCTCTACTGGTGGAACTCGTTCAACGCGCTCTGCCATTGTGCACAGTTTGCTAGTATAGCTATTGGCATCTACTTCCCAACAGGTGGTGGTGGTGCTGGTACAGCACCCGAGGGTGCCAACATAGTAAAAAGGGCCCTACACTAGAGCCTCGTCGCTCGGTGAGCCGTCATCGAGTACTCTCTCGGAACTCCAACTGACTGTCTGCGTGGAGACATCCTGAACAGATGAGACACGGTCAACGATTTATACCTCATGAGCTGACCTGGTTTGAGCTATCTTTAAAACTTTTGGAAACAGATATGCAATCACTGTTTTTGTGCACAAAGTCAGAAATCAGTAGTCAGGGTCCTGGTGTACAGATACGTCGGCCGCCGCACCAACACTGGACTCCCTGAACTGAAGACCACACTCGGTACCCTTAACACTATCGCTTCACATAGAAAAAGATCAGAGTCCTGAGTTCTGCGGTGGAACCGAACTCCTCTGATACCAATTTGTCACTACCCGTCCTCCGGGGCCCGTGTCGTAACTACCCCAAACACGCCTTCCAAAGGCCAGGGGATGGCGACTAGAACCAAAGGGGTATATCCGATAACTGGGAAGGAATTGTATTTATAAAAGTAAACCAACCCTAATCAGTGTACAAGAGGAAGAAAAAACTATGTAAAACTGAAAACAAAAGTAGTGCTGAAAGTAAAGGGTCCGGAAATACAAGCCCAACTGTAATGTACAAGGAAAAAGACAAAACAGCCGGAAGGTGACAAGCAGCTCCTAGATCGCCCACCAAGTATCCTACCTGAAGGGTAGGTACAGATAGCGCATCTCCTAGATCGTCCACCATGGATCCTACCTGAAGGGTAGGTACAGATAGCCTCCACAACGCTCTCGCCCGTCAACCTCCTCCGAGTGTCATCTCGTCGTGAAGTTCACCACCAGATGTTGTCTCGTTGTGAGGTCCACCTATGGGTACCGTCCAGTCCTCGAACACTCGGCCTCTGTCTGCGCTGCCCGTCATCTGCAACCAACACAATGAGGTGCGGGCATAGCCCGTGCAGGGGTGAGTATAACGATATTGAGTAGGGACCCCAAGACCCTCAAGGTATCATTAAATCCAACAAGGATAACCACAAAGAATATTTCAACAGATAACCTCTACCTAGGTATATGCCCAAACATATTCCCATGTTATCAAGTAACCCATCTCAATCATGAGGAAACACAATGATTATGAAATGAATGGATAACCACTATCAAGGTATATTCCCATACATATACCTTAGTTATCAAGTGACCCATTTCAATCATGAGGTAAACATTAAGGTCATAGACTCAGCTCAAACCAAGATTTTCATTATCGAAACCGTAACTGCTAAAGAGCCCCATCTCTATCGAGTACAGTGATACTATCACGACTCCGAGGTACTGCTCACCAACCTAAGACTGCTGAGGTACTCCTACTGTCGAGTACCACGGGTCAGCCACCCAAACACAGCAGTGCTTCCCACCAGGGTATGCCACCCAAACACAGTAGTACACACCCCTTAATAGCCTGCAGAGGTACTCTCCGGACGAGTACCGCGAGTCTGCACCCAAACAAAGTACTTCTCCGTCCGACATGGGTCTGCACCCAAACAAAGTAGTGCTCCGTCCACTGGGCTAGTCTACTGACTCCAAGTCGAGTTGGTCAAGTAGTCATCAGGTCTCAGCTGACTACACGGTCTACGTACTTCGTACCGTCCTCTCCGGGAGGGTCCGCTTCATGAGCTACTGGTCAATACTCCAAGTATCACAAAGTCCAACGAATAAGTATCTCAAATGGACGCCTCTTCATTGGGGTCTCAACATAACAGACGGCGCGTCAATCGGACGCCCGATCTGTGAGTTATTAGCCTTTTCGTCCCCAGGGCCCGGTTGGTTTCGTGTGCGAACCAACACAGCTGTATCTCAACTGTACCCCGAACTCTCATAGGGTATACTCATAGGGACTGTTTCTCAACGTGAACACCAACGCCGCTGACGGTTTGTCAAACGGACGTCCGGTCTGAAAGATATCAACTTTTCCGTTCCAGGGGCCCGGTTGGATTTCGGGTGCAATCCAACCCGGCCAATTTCCAACTGCATCCAAAACTCAAGCGATGTATGCCAAAATTTCCGTCTCATCAAGAGGAAATCAATGAGACAAATGGCACGTCAATCGGACGCCCGGTCTGTGAGTTATTGGCTTTTTCATTCCGGGGGCCCAGTTGGTTTCATGAGCGAACCAACCCGACCACACTCCGACGTCATCCAAATCTCGAGCGGAGTATGCCAAATGTTCCGTCTAATCAAGAGGAATCTAAAAAAGTCGACGGTACATCAATTGGATGTCTGGAGTTCAAGATGTAAGTGTTTCCGCTCTGAGGTCCCGGTTGGTTTCGTATCCGAACCAACCCGGACGAACCCAAAGTTCTCCAAAACATTGAGTGTAATATACCGAAACGACCCTCTCGATCGAAGAATCGCTACGCAACTGACGGTGAGTCGATCAGAGGTCTATACCCCATGTTATGGGAAGAATACCGAAGAGGTCCGAAAACGGGGGGTCTGGGCCCGAACCGACCCGGCCCAACCCCCCCCCCCCCCCCCCCGGGTCGGCCCGAACCGGGTCGACCCGACCCGGGTCTGGGTCCGACCCGCCGTGGCATGGCCCGGACCGGCTCGGCCTGGTGGCTCGCTGGCTCGGCCAGCGAGCCGAGGCTCCACGGACGCGACGTGCGCTGCGTCCCCCCTGGATTCCGCGCGGCCGTAGGATCCATCAGCTCGCAGCCGCAGCTTCATCCACGATGGTTTGTCCAGGCGGCGCGCCGGGGCATCACTGCGTCGGCGACCCGCGCCGCCAGTGGTATCCGCGGGCCACCGGAGTTGCTCCGGTGGTCCGTTTTCAATTCTGACTGCGCCGATGCTCATCCCGGGTCCCGTTCTTCACTGCGGAAACATCAAAATGTCTCTACGGCCCGTTCCGTCAATGCTCGTCAATCTGCACGTCAAAAGAACAAACTGCAGAGTCTTCCGTTCACCTTCGCGGTCCCAATTACGAACACACTTTTATTCGGCCTTGACGGCACGACGCGATGGCGCCGCACATCCTTATTGCATCCCTCTAGGTTGTCGCTCGGTGTCGTTACACCATGCCGCCATCTTCTGAACCGCAACAACGCAACAAAAAAGGGGGAGGAGGGTCGGCCGGAGTTAATGCGGTCCAACCTTCTTCCGTTAAGATCATAACAAGCGGCCCAAAAAAAATATAAGATGAGGAACGACAAGGATATTTTGCGAACAAGAAGCAATAAACCCCTACAACTTCCCACAACAAATTATTCCCAAATTAATTCCCTACCTCGAGAAAGATCTGCGGTAGACGAGCATCTTGGATGATGGTGTCACGAAAGGGAGGACGTCGGCTCGTTGACGTCGTCGTAAGTAAAGAGATGAATGTGACGATGGCCGTTGGCGTTCATCGCTTCCGTAAAGTGCCTTGATCCCGGCTCGAGCGTCGTTCGTTGGATCCGACGCAGGGAAGACGTCGAAGTCAACATAGATCGTTATGTCTGCACCACGCCACCGATCCCTCCTCATTTATCGGTGTCTCGTCAGAGAAGATGCAACCTTGGTGGTGGTGCAACAATGGAGGAAGGAGAGGAAGTTCTCCAATGGACCCCCCTCTCATGGAAAGGCTCCTCCCTTAATAAAATATTAGACTTGACTATTATTTTCATTAACTCATCCATTTCAAATTCATACACCACCCTCATTAAATTTGAGGATTCAATTATTAATTAAGGTGGTGTCATGAATTAATGGAAGGGAAGAATGTGAAGAGGTCCCATAAATGAGGTGAGTTATCAAAATTTAACAAGGGGTTTTGAAAAAGGGGTTTAAGAGAGTTAAGGGAAGATGAAGAGGTGGGGGCTCGTGTGGGCCCCAACTCATCTTAAATCCTCTCAAGGGAAGTTATAACATCATTGGGTCCCACCCCAACTCCCTCACATGGGCTGAACCACTTAGAAGAGAGAAATTAAGTTGAGACACAACTTAATTTTCACTTAAACTGCTTAGTGAAGAAATAAAAATATAAAACAATTATATTTTTATTTCCCATCAACACCCGAGCAATCACAACTCTAGAATAGGTGTTCCTAAGCAAATACTGGCACTGTGGTTTCATCGGTGCCCTCAGAATTCGATTCCGAGCACCGGTTCAAAAGTTAGAAAAATCCGCTCGTTCTTTCACTGAACGTACCCAATCGAAACTTCGGAAATTGATTCCGGGCACACCAGGCCTCGGAATCAGGCGCCGTCAGAAACTTCATTCTCGTAAAATTCCAAAGAAAATTAAGAAAAAATTTCCCTTGGATTTTACAGGTCTTTATAGATATCTCATGAGATAAATAGGACAAGAATGGTGATTGAACCCAATCTTATAAGGTAATATGTCCACTATGATAGTCATTGGAGTGAACCCCTCACTACTATCATGGATTGGGGAGTGAACCCAATCTATTATGATAGTCTTAGCAATGATCCTTGAACTAATATGGGAGTAATTAACTATTCTTATATTTACGCCGCAAATATATTCTAATTTTATTCATTAATGGTTTATTTTCATTATTTTTGTATAATTCATGTATTTTAAAATATAGATATTTATTTCATGACTCATGTTTATGATATATGATATGAAGAGTGTGGTTTTAAAATTCTAATTTCATGTTCTCATACCCTTATGCCATGAAATGTTTTTATATCCCTTGTTTACCATTAATGAGCATCTTATCTCACTAATTATTATATTTCATTTTCCTAGATTATGGTGAAAGGTATTATTTATGATCTTTATATGAAGGGTTAGATTTATGAAGAACATAGTGAGGGATGGAGTTCCTCACTTATGTAGAAGTTGTTTTTTTTTCCACGTTTCAAAAGGACCTACAAATTTATAATCCTCATGCGCAAATGTAATGAATATTCATCTGAAAAGATGTAATATCTATATATGGGAAGTTTAATTCCTTATAGGTAGAGTGAGTGTTTTCATGTCCCCATGTGTAAGGGGAGCCTTATGTGAAATAGTAGGGGAAACATTGTCATAATCACCAACTTTTTCGTATGTACAATATTAGAATGGTATAGATATGGGTCATTTTTTGATTTTTATGGTTTTTAAGAAAATTATATTAGTGATGTGTTGATGGGTTTGATATACAAACACCTGGGGGGTGAGATAGATGTTGAGGTCAGGGAGAAACCATTGGACTAGGTGGATAAGTGATATAATAAGTGAATTTGGGTTTTCCATCTACAGTATGATGATACTCTTGTAAGGGTTATGGAATGTAACAGAAAAAGACAATGTATACTATGGTTGAAAAACTAAGGCTTCGAGTGGTTATTAAATCCTTTGGTTTAGAGATCATATGTTATGCATTAAATAATATGATATATACAATCGATATGATCCCACACTGATGGGTCAAAAATGTATAGGTTGTAAGACTAAGAGTGAGTATGATGAGGATTATCTTGAATTGAATGTGAATATATCTATAAGATATACTCACATATGAGGTAGTAACCTATCATATCATATTATATAGACACGATATTATGAGGAAAGACATATGGCGGTGAGATATTCATTCACTTATGGGGGTGTAGCCATCATTTTTAGAGTTACAGTGAGATTCAATGGCGATGTTCCTTGTAGGACTGAAATTGGTAATGGATGGAATTTTAGGTTGGCACTCGGGTATGGGTGGGTTTTTTATATCTATAAATTACATTTCGTATTTAAAAATACGTGGTTTTTGGTTATAAACTTGATTTCTTATATTAAATGAAGATAATAAAACTTCATATCATGTAGAATATTATTATTTATTGATGCATGTCCCTTGTGGATGAAGTTTAATGGTGATGGTGGAACCAGTTGGTGGGTGGTTAAGATATCTCTAAGGTATTTGTGTGAAGTAAAGGAAATTACCACCTAATCCCAAAGTAAATATTAAAATTAAGATTTACCTTTGGTATTTGGTTAGGTTCATTTATTTTGGAGGATAACTGGAGTATAATTCAATATTTATACTAATAAGGACATAGGATAAGAACTTGTTGACGCTCATTAAGTGGGTATGAAAATGTATTTGGCCAAATTGGTAATTTTTCTTTTTAATTCTCACAATTTATTGGTCAAGATTTATTTTTTTGAAAATGGGTCTTTTTGTTATTGGATCCTTGAAAGAAAGAATTGCAATCCATTTAATTTGATATTGTGTCAACATGGATAGTTTTATGTTCCCATAATAGGTCGAGAAATAGAGTACTAACAAGTGTTTCTATATTTAAATGGCTGCAGGAGCATAGATTTGGTATTATCATGTATGATATATGCATTATGAGGATTTCACTATGGATTTATAGCGAATATATGGTGTATCCATATTGGATGCGTGGGAAGTCGAGCTATATCAAATTTTGATCAAAATTGGGAGTGAGGTGTAGTATTTTATTTTAATGGATGCATTAGAAGTCCGAAAAACATTTTATTGGCTCATTTGGGATAAAAGACAGTACAATGTTGTGTTTTTTATGACTTGAGTCATTATATGTTTTTCCAAATTAGGGTAAATATTAATTTGTTTGTCAAATCTGGCAGGTTATGAGAATATGGTATCAAATAATAATTACAAGAGTTGGACCATATCTTGGAAGATAATTTAAAATTTTATTGGATTGAGTGGTGGATCCAAAGATCATCCAAGGATAACAGAATGGGGGTCTTGTATCAATAATTTTGAGGCAACAACATGTACATATTTTTACTATTTAGGGAACTATGTATAAAATCACACATCCATACATGGTATGAATTTATATAAATATACACCAAACATTATTTACATTGGCTGGTTAAATGTGTTTGAATTTTGAGTGTTTATTGGGGGATTATTCAAGAAAACATGCCTTATATTGGACCATATGTCATTTGAATGCTACTATTGGTTACCTGATAGCTCATTATGGGGCACTAGGTGGGATAGTCTATTAGCCTACAAATCTAGGAGGGCCCTTGGTCACTCAATGACTCTAGAGTGGGTACATAACTAGATACCATGTAAAATGTGATGGGTGATCAAGTTCCCATTATCTTCCCATTTAATATTTTATTGTTTAAAAATTATGTTAGTTATAATATTAGTTAAAAATATAAGTTGAGTTTTTTCTTTTCCTTCTTATTGAAAAGCGTGATGAGCTTGGTCTACCTTTACTTCTATGTTTATCTTTCTAATCCTTAGTTCTCTAATTTATCTCAATAATTATGAGAATATTTCATCACAAAGGTTATTCTATAGTGAGGTTATAACTCGTATTTAATCTATTCTTAGTTTCATATATTGTGTTATAAAATTATATTACATATGTATAACATTATGGATTTTATATTCCACTATTTTTAATGATCAGATCTGATTATTCTAGAGTTGTTCAATGAGTAAGAATCACTTAGCTATTATGCATTCTAACTGTTTCCACTAATGGTTTTGGGTTTGATCTCTAGTGAAATGATTTTATACTCAATGTATAATTATGTGACCCTCGTTTTATATTATAAAGGTGTTTTGTATGGTTATGTTATCCTAGTTAATTTATAAATGTTTCAAATGTTTCTATTTAACATATTTCAATTCAAAATTAGTGTAAAAATACACTATTTAGATTATAAAAATGATTGGTCAAGAAACATCAGGGTTGATATTGATATAGATCAAGACTAAATTTATTTGGTTATACTTATTAATAATCTCTGTAATGATATACTTTGATTTTAGATTTATTTTGAGCTATGATGTGTTCCCATTGTTCACAAACATTATTTTTTGAATATTATTTCCATGGGGAGAGACTAGTCACATGGTTGAATTTCACACCCTGTGATACCATAGTGATATGGGACTCTTATCCCATAGTTGATATTGTGAATCCATGGTGGAGACACTCCTAGGGTGATATCTCAGTGATAGGGTCTAAACATCAATTTTTAAATGAACATATGCCACGATTGATATGGCCATGGGGAGAGATCATATATAAGGGGGATGATGTTACCATTTATTTGGTAGTGTAATGTGGTGACCGAGAAATTTTTTGGTTTAGATCCATATATACATGGTCTAGCATTATATTTGGAGTACACTAATTTTAGTTGGGATCAAGACTCTATAGTGATAAGACAGTAACATACTATCTTTTTTAAGGTGTATAGACACTGTTGTTTTTGTTTAAAATATTTTTCTATATGATAGTAATGCACTTAATGGGATAATGAGTTTCTTGGGAGTGAATGAGGCTTGTTCGAATCCTAAATCTCCAAAATTTTAATTACTTTTCGAGCCACATGAATAGTGCACATTTACTGTTAACATTGTGACTTAACCACTAGTGCATGTCCAGTAGTCTACTTAAGGTCACAATGTTAGTCCTATTATTTCATCATAATCTACACAATAGTGAATGTACTAAAGAATATATGGAGAGGGAACATTTAATGGGAAACACATGGAATGTCAAACTATGCATCGAGCCTGTGCGAGGGGCTATCACTAGACAATGTTTGTCGCACATTTAGTGAAAATTTATCCAACCACAGGGGAAAAAACATGGCCTATTTAAAAATAGGGAATGATTTATTTACCCTCCTAAATTTAAATTAATTTTTCCTTCTACCCCTCTCATTTATCTCACATAGAACATCATCCTCAGTTCAGAGCTCTATAGATGCTCAACATAGGCATTGATGAAACTCTCTCAACAACACTCATATTGAATTACTTTTTGTCACATTGGATAGCCACCTATAAGATATCAATTAATATTTATTTTTTATCAGTTTTCTCTTATTATATGGAATAATTTTGATGTGATAAAATATGACCTATTTTTATGGAATTGGAATATCTATACATTTTCTAGTGATTTATACCAATCCAAGCACCAATACTGGATGATTATTGTACTCCCACTATAAGGTAGGTGGTATAATTCCTTTTACCAAGGTCTACACCATTTTTTAACATGAACTGTCATTCCGTACAACAAATTCTAAGTGTATTTATTTAAATAATAATATTTTTCCTTATTCTAATTTTTTTCCATGTTAAAAGGTCCCTTATACACTTTTTATGGCCATAGGTACCAAAACTAGACTAGTGCGACCCCTTAGTGTGTTGTCATGTAATGTCTGATAATTATTAAATGTTCATATAACCACAGTGCATTCTATGTGGCGTGGATTGCCACCCAATTAAATATCCCCACGTAATTAGATGGAAATTTGTTATAAAACAAATTTATGTGACTTACTTATGATTAATGGTAACTCCCCATAAATAAATGGAATGATAATTGAATTGTAACTCAACAATTATATTATCTTAAATCATGACTGAGCTTATAAAAATATGATACTCAAGCATGTAATTCCTTATTTTTGTGATATATGGGAAAAGAAACTCACATAGTTTTGTTACATTGGTACAGACACCTAGATTCTTGTGCTACCTGGGAATTGAGACCCACATACTTTTGATTCATGGGAATGGTGACCCACACATATGTGATTAGAGGGAAATTTATCCCAAATGAAAATTGATAAATGGGAATGGAGTCCCATTGGAATATGATATGTGGGAATGGTTTCCCTTTATATTATATGAGATTCATACTTTGATCCATCGATGCTTGAGTTATCCATCAGGTCCCTTATAATATAAGTAACCTTCTATATAGATCTTAAAATAATTACATATATATACCCTAAATATGTATACATATGGCTACATGTTTAGAGATCATACAACTTGAGATGAAGTATATAGTGTTATCCTGGTTCCTTATAGGAAAAAGATATTACCTATTCACATTCCATGGTTATACACACATTATTATACATAAAAAATACCCATTTTATATAGAACATATTGATTATTGTAGATATTTTTTTTGGTGAATACTGATTATATCTCACACTCTTTTTGGGAAACTGACTGGTATTTGAACATAACTCATGGATACACGTAGGGATAGTGGGATAGATATAGCTATAGAAACATGTTTTTCTACATAGTATAGAGTACAAGAGCATATGACCTATATTATCCTTGTGATGATATAGGAGATAGTTTTTAGATTTTTTTTATTTATTTATTTCTTAATATATATTAAATATTCACTATTCTATTTCTTCTGTATATCACATGACATGTTCTTAATTTATTTATTTTTTCTAATTCATCTACCACTAAAGTATTACATATGGGTGATTTATTATTCAACTACTGGTTTTTTATTATTGTTTTCAATGATTACTATTATTTTATATGATTGTGCTATGCTTTAATCCTGATGGTATATTCTCCCCTCTCTATCACTAAAGACCACCAGTATTAGTTAGAAGCCTCTAGAATATAGGGAGTTACGGTTGAGGTCATGTGGAAAATAAAAACCATTTAATTATGAGTGAACCGGGTCTATAATGATATAGACTAATATCAGCAGAGTATTTCTCATTTTCTATAACTATTTGGTTAATAGAAAAGAGAAAAATAATGTGTCAAAATTTTTAAATGTTCATGTTCATGGGAGAAGATGAACCATGTAAATGGGAAAGACAAATTATTTAGGTTGTGATTTGGATTTTTGGTGTGTTTCTATCACAATTGAATAGTTCTCACTATTTGGTGGGACATATGATATGTGCAGTTTTTATTATTATTATCATGGTGGATTTTAATTTACCTTGGTCGATGAGGAAAGGCTGTATCATATCATGCTTCATTTTACGAATTTTAGGATTCAAATATCATTCATTATTCCATTCCTTATTTACATTTTTGCATGCATAGACTTTTGAATATTACTTATTCCTAGAATATTATGTATTCTAAATGTACTATTGTTTCATGCATGGATAAAAATAATTAGATTAACTAAAGTGTCTGTATAAATCTAATTGGGGTTTTCCCATATGTATTGATGAATAAAAATTAGTTAATCAATTTTTCCATTTTTGATCCATGAACCACTTGTTATATGAGATGAAATGTTAAAAGATTTTGATTACATGAATTGAAATTGAAATTTTGGAATAATGTACATCTATAAATATGGAATGGTAATCCATTGAATGAAATCATTTTACATGACATAATAAATATGGATAATGGATTTAATGGTGTGGTCACAGTTACATGATGTACCAGTTACTATTTATAAGAAGTAAGGGACTTTATAAATAGGGAATAGTGATGAATCTACATTGACTATGATATATATATGTATATAAATGAGTATAAAATTAAATAAATTAACTATTTTAAATTAAACCCTTTCTATTAAATGGGATTCTAACAGAAAAAATTTAATTATATCTATACATTGAAAATTAACTATATTTATTGAGACCAGTTTTGTATGATGTGATACCTTTCCTCTGGCACAACATTAGTAGTTGGCTATAGGTTGTCTCTCTTATGACTTCTTTAACCTATCATGTCACATAGACTGTTCTTCATAAGCATGAAGAGAGGTGTTTATCAATTATAGGAAGGATATGTACCAATACTTTAAAATTATCCTTATGGAAAATGTTTTACTGCATTTCAGGTGTGTGGTTTGAAAATTTTAGATTTATTTCTCCATTACATCCTCAATTCATGCACCAGGAAGTTAGAGACCATTATTCATTGGATGTGGTGGACCTTGATACATTGGAATTTCCTCCAATAGTGAAACATCAAGAACCACCCTTTTTTCACAATCTAGGAACCAATTATCTATTTTGAAAAAGTTTCTATTGTTTATCTAGTATATTTAAGGATCTCCGTGAGCTACTCCTGCAATGGGAATGTTCACATGACGATTCTTATAGCAGTAAAAACCTATTTTATTGGGTGATGGTGGTCACTATGATACTGAGTCATGAACATATGCCATTTTATCCATCTATGAGCATCTAGAGACACCTCTAGAGGGGAGGTTCATACTTGTGACTTATCAGCATCACATTTCCACCAAGTGATGGTGGGATGTGGTTACCCAAGATGGTTTTCATTAGAGAATGGTTTGGGGGCTTCCAGATATCCTTATATAATTTCTTATTTCCACATCCACATAGATCATACCAGTTTAGGGATTTTATGCATCAACATCAGGTTCATATTATTATGATGGAATATTCGTCTCATTTCACCGAGCTTTAGTTCTTTGAACTGACCCTTACTAGTGATGAGTAGATCACCAAAAAATGTGTTAAGGACGGTATTTTATACACAATTTTATTGAGGGTTGATGGATTTTGGTGGAACACTATTTAATAGATAGGTAATCAGGTCCTCATCACTGAGAGAACCTAAGGGAAGTAGATACTGTGAGTCAGGGTAGTTTTGTGCTGAGAGAGGAAATTTGTTCTTTGAGTGGAAGAAATCATCACATTGAGTTTTCACATGGGCGTAGTAGTAGCTAAATGAAACCAAATGATAGTTATGTGATGTAACAATAGTGCATAAAACGAGTGATTGAGGATCACTAATGTCTCAAACACACTATGAAATGCAGAGGTTGAGGCATGTTGGGGAATATTCAGTTTTCTACTGGACTATTTCATCTATGGATAGAGGGAGAGGATCAGTATCTGTCCAATAGTCCAAATCAGTAGAACCTCTCCAGGAATGTATATGGACTACTATTAGTTGATCTATTCGAGGAGGTGGCTATGGATGAGGTAGTCAGGATCCAAAAATTCAGTACAACCAGAGTGTAACTACTCACGGAATCAAAGTTATATCTCGAGGCCACAAATCTAGACATATCTATACAGTATATCCCACTTCCAAGGATTATAGTGTCATACCTTCTATATTTAGTCATAGAACTCTTGTAGCATCTTCATTACTAGCTTCCTTATTTTATATATGCACTTTTACATATTTTGTGTCTATGGAAAATAAAGAAAGTGTGGGCCTAGAGATGGAATACTTCTATGTTGTGATGACTCTCAACACACCATTTGGTGTTTCATTAGAGAGTGAGAAATAATGGAAAGGGTGATCTTTTTGATTGTTTAGTACCTATTCATCTAAAAACACTTTGTCCTCAAAATGAATTCTTTTTATGTCATTATAAAAGTATAATGGTTGTTACCTTATTATGCTCATGATGATTAGTATCAACGTAGGGTGACTATTACAGCACCCTACGGTGTTACATATATTCATAAGGGTGAATGGGATGTCTAGGAAAGTTGATCTACACTTGGGAATTATGGACTTGGAAGAGCGAAATCTCATATATCTTTTGTCATAATGAGCGATTTGGTAATTAAACATATAAAATTACCTCTTGTAGTGTATCATTATTGGTCATCATTCATGAAATATGTTTTTTGGGATACCTTAAATGAGAGATGTAGAGTTCGCTATTGAGAATGTTCTATGAGTGGTACCAGTATCCATTAATCCATACAGGATGATATTTAAGAAGCTTTAGGAACAGAAGATGTAGTTTGAATATATGGAATCAAAGGTTTTTATATTCATTAGTACTTCACCTGGGGTTCACCTATACTTTTCTACAAGAAGGAATATGGTAAAATCATATTATGTTTGGATTAATGTTTTTTTAACGTGCTTATGGTTTATAAATGATATCCACTACATTTTGTAGATGAAAATTTTGACCTACTCCATGGAGAATTTTTTAATATATGATTGATTTGAGGCTTTCCGACCATCATTTTAGTGTCAAGACTTTAGACATACCATGTATATAATTATAGATTAGATACAACTTATTCATGTATTTGTCTATACTGTTCAATCTTACGAACATTCTAGCTATTTTCATTACCCAGAAAAATTGGGGTTTCCACTTTTATCTAGACTCAATCATGGTAGTCTTTATGGATAATGTATTTGTTTCCTCACAAACTCAACATGAATATTTCGAAAATATTAAGATCTTGTTGAATACACAAATATAGCATCATCTATATTATATGTTAAAAAATTTATTCATTTGGATCAAAAAGGGTTACTTCACAGTCTCTTAATCTTATGGGATTGGATATTTATTGACAATAAAAGGTGGTAGTTATGGTTTCCTAGGAGTAACCCAAGAATTAATTTCATATTTGTAGTTTTTTGGGGTTAAATATCTATTAAGTGAAAATCATTAAAGATTTATCATGCATGTTAGAGCCTCTCATTAAAATGAATAAGAAGGTTTGATTTTCTTATGGTATAAAGGCTAAAAATATTCATTTTAGTAGTAGAAGGAGAGATTGAACTCTGCACTTATCCTGATTCTACAAGGAAAAAGCAGAGGCTAAAAAGTTTACTATAATTCATTGAGAATAAGTATTATAGTATTTATTGTGGGAGTAGATATTGTTTTAGCACAATTGCCTCTCTGGTAGAGATCTCAGGAGAATAATTACACTACACATGACCTGAAGATAAAATCTATGGTTCATTATTTGTGTTCCTAGATGAATTATCTATTGGGGGGAATGTTCATCAATTACAAAGACCAAAAAAGTCTCACATAAATTTACACATAGATTTTATTAAATATCAGGATGAATATATATAAACATAGTACATAAAATAATTCGAATTTGAGCTCGATTATACTAACAGAAATGGAAATTCAGTGGTTGATGTCATAAATTGGAAAATTCATACAAATTCCATATAGGGGGCCATTTGGTCGTCCTATTTTTATTTTGTACATGGGGGTCATAATTTTCCTGGAAAACCATTTTTAGTATGATTTAAAGTAATATAATACCTTTTAGAATTAGTAAGTTCGAAAAATATTTCATATCCCGGGTGATGTGTCCTAAGGGAGAGTGTTTAAGGAAAGGACCCACAACCTAGTTGGATTATCCTTGAGGATGATATATGACTCATTCATAGATAAGTTTGAGTGGAGTGAAAGCTGATACGCCCGTAAAGGGCTCCCTCTCTAGGGTTTTCCTCTCGCCGATGTAGGCTCCTTCGCTGTGGATGAAGCGACGCTCCTCTTCGAGCACGGTGGGTTGGTGGAGGAACTCTGCTGTAGTGGAGTTATGAGGTTTGTGGTATACTCTCAGTCTGTGGAGACGCACAATGGACTTTGGTGGTTACTGGTTCAGATCTACGGGTGTAAGTCCGGTCTTCGTCGATGTCATACTCTTCGGCGCCATCCTGGTTTTGTTATCTGTAGCTCGTGGTTGTCCTTCGGTGAGTTTATTAGTGTTTGAAGGCCGCGCTCATGCATCGGTGGATTTTGGGGTTCCAAAACTTCTCAGGTGAGTGCGTGGGGGTTCTGTTGTGACTGATGCGGTCAAATTGGTCGGTGGTGGCAAGATATTCTAAAACAGGGTGTTGCTTGTGGTGCTGTTCGTGCGCAGTTTGATTCAGTTCTTTGTGAAACCTCTTTTGATTTCTTTGATCAGATTTTGTTCAGTTAGAATTAGGGTTTTTTAATTTCCTCTCGTGTCATGGTGGGGAGGATTTTTATTTTGTTTTCCTTCTGATGGATTGGGATTTCATCTTTCTATGAGGCGGTGAAGTTGTATGGTTTGCGTGGTTCTTTTTGTGGTTTTGGGAATGGATGAATTTCTGATGGGTTGTGATGCTGATGTTGATGCCGAGTCTGGTGGGATCTTCCGTCATGGTGATGTTGGAATAGTGAAGGTCGGGAGATCAGCGGTTCGTTTTCCTATGGATGCGATGAAGATGGTGGTCTATTCGGTTGCGTCGGCGATGACCTCTGGGTTTCCATCGACCTCTCGGATGACCTGCAAGAATGGTGACACGTGATGATGGGCTCATGTATCAAGGTGGGGCACGTGGTGTATGGTGGAACGTGATTGGTTTTCTTTTGAAATTTGAATTTCACTGGATTCTGGTTGAAGGTTGGGTTTTTCTTGGACGGTTTCTGGTTTTCCTTAAACCAGTTTGGGGTACCGGAACCCATAAACCGGCTTCTGATAATGGAAAAAAATGATTTTCTCATAGATACATTTGAGTGCCTATAGACATGTGAGAAGAATTAATATGGGAATTTCATGCCTTTGTTTTGGTAGTACACCCTCATATTACAAATATGTATTGATATGTAGATCATCAGTATAGTTGAAATAGTATGAAGTGGAATATAGTAGGTTTTGTCACATGGTGTTCCACTTTTCTGTAGGTGATGGTTGAGCACTAACGTTATGTGAGGATTTTACACCCTATTTATATTCATGAGTAGTAATAGGATGACAAAAATATAGATTTTGTGATATTATTGACGATATCCACACATAGAAGTGATTCATTATGGGTGATACATGATAGGTTTTCTAACGTCACTTGCATTCTACCTATCATATAAGACATTTTAGTAGATGATCTTTATAGGATTTATATTGGGATGGTTTTATGGCTACATGGTTTTCCTTATTATATCGTACTATATGAATATGCCTAATTTGCATCATGGTTCTGGAAGGGGAGGTTGAAATAACCATGTTCAAATGTGCTTTTGAGTATAACATACCACCATCGAAATGATGTTTAATCTGAGAGTATGCTACTTGTTCAAGAGAACATGCTCAGAGCCTTAAATTTTGAATTTGGAGATTTTTTGAAAAAAAAATACCACTAATTGAGTTTTCCTATAGTAATAGTTATAAAAAACTATTTATATGGCTCCTTAGGAGGTCCTATATGGTAGGTCATGCCATTCACCCCTGTATTGGTTAGTGGTAGGTTTGGAAACACTACTGAGATGTTATATAGTTTAAGATACATTGGATGATGTATAATTTATTTAGAAATAATGGATATATTTAAGTCAAGGAATATGTCATAGGAAAATAATTTGGAGAATCTTTTAGAGTTTGATGTAGGATATCAGGTAATTCTAGGAGTTTCACCTAGATTGGGTGACAAACAGATTCTGAGACAAGGAAATCTGTCATCTCATTACGCTAGTCCTTTCAAGATCCTAGAAAGATTTATGTCGGTAGCCTATCGTTATGCCTTACCTCAAAGGTATTAAGACATTCACAAGTTCTTCCATGTATTATAGCTTCGTCATTATTACTATTACCCATCACAATAATTTGATCCTGAGGATATTGATCATGATGTTGAGGCATCCTTTGAGGTTTATCCTCTATGTATCATTAATAAGGGAATGAAGGATCTCAAATGTAGGATATTTCCCTTAATATGGGTACTATATAAGTATAGAGTGTACAATTTTAGACCTGTGAGATAGATGCCGATGTATATGCTCAATAAATGGAACATTTCTAGTAAAATGTTTTACCACCCCCAAATTGAAAACTATGTGATGAGTTGTTTTATGGAGGTGAGGTTATAACGTCCTAGATTTTCAAAGTGGTATGAACACTTAGGTTACTATTAAAAACCTCTCATTTTATTATAGTAATTTTATTATGTGGATAATGAGCTATTCAAGGGAGCCTCCGACCCATTTAGATCCTAGAGATCTAGAACATGTAAAGGAAGACTAAGCCATGTTGTCATTGCACTGTTAGTTATAATTGTTAGAATCAACCATACATCCTAGTCTAGCAATTTTCCTAGCGCAGTGAGGATTTTTTCGAACCACAAATCCTAGGCTATATGGCTGTGAATGTGATGAAGACCCTACAATAGAAGAATTCTCTATGTGTTGTTGATGATTTTTGAAACCATATGATAATCCCATGTAAGGGGTGTCCATAGACAGTGGGTGTCTCACAGTGGGTTCATTGTTTGGGAAACCATGCGGAAAACCCCATGTGACATAATAAAGGATGTGGAATTGAATATTTTTCTTTTCCTTCAATTATGTTAATTTTATTACTTCTTCCCCTATCATTTCATACACATAACACCTCCTCCGCCTTTGATATTTCAAGGCCCTTAAAACCTAGTAATTAAATCAACTCTTATGTATAGAATCTGATCATATGTCCTCTTTTCTTGTTCGATATCAACCAATATGATCAAAAATAAACTTTATAAATTAATCATTTGTATCAATATTAAGGGAGTTATTTTTGGTGTGGGATAATATGCATTATTTTCAAGGCATCACTCTATTTTTCTATTTACTTCCTGTTTAAACCAAGCCAATGGCCAATAAAGAGTTAGTGTTACACTACAACCATAAGGTAGGTGGTTTAGTTTTATTTCCTAAATTAAATTCATTTTATAACAAAAAGTGTATTTTTTCATGCCATATGTTTTATGAATTTATATAGAAATTTATTTCTCCTTATTATAAATTGTTTTCCAGTTTATAAGTGACATTGTACTCTAATTGTGGTTAAAGATTTCTCCATCAACTAGTGACTCTCCTTAGGATGTTCTCATTTGATGTCCATAAATTATTAAATGTTCATACATCCACAATAATTTATATGTTTTGTGGATTACAACACATGTTAATAAATCATGGATAATAGATGGAAATAAGTGGTGCAACCTCTTCAATAGACCTCTATATGATTAAAGGGTATGCCCATTAACTAAATGTTGTCATAACTGAATAGTAATTCAACCCTTGGATTATCATTGAGAATGAATTACCTTATATTGTTATGATACACAGTCATGGTATCACATCTATTTATGATACATGACAATGTAGACCCATATAATCTGGATACCTAGGAATGGATACCCATATACTTGTGATACATGGGAATGTAAACCCACATATATTTGATACATGGGAAAGGTAGGTGACCCACTTACATGTGATTATGGGTAAAGTCATTCCAAATGAAATATGATAACTATGAAAGGTGTCCTAATTGGAATATGTTATGCGAGCATGGAATCCAATGACATTATATGAAATTTATACCACTACATATAGATTATGAAGTTTCACCACAAGTCCCTGGTAGTATTAGTGTCTATATATACAGCTATAAACATCACCACATTTATTGAACACATATAAGTATATATATGGAAACTTTTTTGGATATCATTTGTCATGGGAAAAAGCCAGCATTGTTATCCTAGTGTCCTTTAGGAACCATAGATGACTCATTAACATTATATAAATTTTTCTCACATTATTATACATGCACAATTCCCATTTTATATACACCACCATGATTTTTCCAGTCACCGTTGGTGGTGGACTTCTGAGAATATCTGACACCCTATTCAAGAGGATCATTGGTACCTAAACAGTACTGATGGATATAGTTCGGGACAAAGGGAATAATCTTTTTGTTGATGATTGACTTCCTTTTTTGGATAGATCACATGATAATGGGACTGATCTTAAAATTGTGATGCTAGTGTAGATAGTTTTTGGCCTTTTTTATTTTTTTATCGCCTTATGTGTATACATGTTCCCTTGTTACTTTTCATCTATATACCACATGATATGAATTTCATTTTTTATATGTTCTGGTTTAGCTTCCATGTAATTCCCCGACCCTAGTTTCCCAGAGTCGGTGCATTATTACATAACTTTGGCATGATCAGAAGAGATAAAATTTTGAAAGACCGAACAATTGAGTAACCTTGGATGTACTAGATATAAAAATGCGTTCTACATTACATTATGAAATTAAAAACAACAACATTGTGACTCCATTTAACGCAGTAATATCCCTTAGAATATCCAAATTGTTTAGTAATAATATACTTCTTCGCATGCTAGAAAAAATAAATCATAGAATGGGGTGACCTCAGGTGCCCAGTAAAGATAACAATATAGTTGAAACTTTCATAAATAAGAATAAACATTTAAGACAATATATAAGACTAAAATACAATCCTTTTAAATGTAAACTTCAGTATAATATGCAAAGATAAATCAAATAATTCCATTTATTGATTCACATTGATATTATACTAGTTGAATAGTCACATTTAATATCAATAGCCAATTTCCTAATGATGGAATGAATTACGTTGGACATCATAACCACATAGTCAAGGACTTGTTCCAAGACAACAAATATGATTTTTTCAAGGGCTTGTACCAATGCACTATTTTTTCTCTGGAGTCCTACAGATGCATCGAGGAGCTATAGCAGGCTCCACCCATCACTTACTATGTCCAATACATTCCTCATATGAAAAGGTTGAAACATAACATAAACATTATTTTTGAAAATAGTATACGAAATGTCAATAATTTAACCATAAACCATGACTGGTATAAAAATATCACATCCATAGTCAAACATATAACAAAATCTTCAATATAATTTGTAATATTGTATCATAATAATTCAACTTCAAACAATCATCAAATCCAACAAATGATGTTGACATAGATAAAGTAAAATCTATTTGACAGATATATCTCTATCTATTTTTAAATCATTTAAAAGTAATTTAATTTTAAAATAAAAATTTTATATTAAAAATATTACTATAATCATATAAGAAAAACTTTTAAGGTGTTATAATGGATGAAAATAGCCGCACCCGCTGTATAAGTTAAAAAAACATTCTTTCCTTAATTTTGTCGAAAAGGTTGTAAATGACCTTATTTGGAAAATGATGGAATGATTCCTTTATAAAATTCTTATAAAAAAATAAACAAGGGTAGAAATGAAATTAAACCATAGTCTTGGAAATAGTAAATTTTTTTTGAAATTCATTTTTATGAAACACAGATGTGGACGATAAAGAGGTCATAGCAGATACTCATGTATAAACAACCTCAGATAATAAAGAGATTGTAGTATTAACCATTACCTTGTACTTTTCTTTTATCGAGGGTACATTAACCTCCTATATAACAGTTAAATCATTTTTTTAATTATACTATATCCACATACATAAATATGATATCATATATGATATGCTAATATTTATTTGTTAATAATATTTATGTAGTATCATCGTTTCGGGTGTTAACTGATTCATTTTCCTTTATATGATTGTTTACATGAGACATGTTTGTTATGGATATGATGTATATTATTCATATCCGGAATGATATTATGTTATTAAAAATTATTTTTAATCATAAAATTAAATTATTCTTGAATGGTTATGATGGGGACAGAATTTCATCGCATTCGTGGAGACAGTAATTCGTATGTACGCATGAGCCACAATATCATTGTATTGATGGTGAAATAATATTTAAGGGATGGAATATCAAATATTAATAATAATTAACTTGTTATAATAATTATATATATCATTTATACACATTATTATACTCATCCAAATAATGAAGTGTTTGAATAACAACCTGCACCACGACGTGGAGACGATAAGTCATCCTTACGCATGTTTGGTGACTTCTCATTCATTAGATTGATAGAATAATGAATATGGTTGTACCATATTTATAATAAAATCACAATATGTATAAGTTACTCATGTTACTATTTTGGTTTGGAAACAACAATTAAAGAGGAAGTGGAAGAAGAGAAGAACATTGAATGAGGTGGTGAAATTATTACCTCTTCTTCCGGTGTTTCTTTTGGAGTTGATCAAGAGGGCTCTATATGTAGGATTTATGATCAATATAAGGCCTCTAGGTAAAAGTGATGATAGTTGGGAAGATATTTTAGTAGAGTTTTTCTGAGCCGAATGGCTTTGGATGTGTGACATTGAGAGAAGGGGAAGTACCGTTTTATAAGAGAGGTTAGGGTCACTTTAGGAAAAGTTTGAAATATTTTTTTCATATACAATTTTACTCGGTTTATAATGGATAAAAAATGATTTATTTCAAGTATATGGTGGGGATGGGTCGAAAAAATCTCAACCAATAGGTTTTAGACTGGTTTCGGCCACCATATTATTCTTATCTTTTAGATTTAACTCTTAAATAGTTTAACTTTTACCATGTATTCCTGTATTATTATAATAAATGGTTAATAATCTTACTCTAAAAAGCCTAGAGTACCCTAAGTATTTCATTATTGATATATATATACCCATATCTATGTAATTTTTCCAAAACATAGATTTTTTTGAATATTATAACTATTAATAATATAGTATTTGTTTTAAAATCTCATTTATAACAATTTTGACACTATTTGGTATTTTTTTTGAAAGTCATAAAAACATTGTCACATTAAACAAAATTTATTTAATAAACACTAACATGTCATGTTAACCTAGAAAATTAGTGGAAATCATCATAAGTCTAAATTTCAATTTTTTGGATATTTATAATATCAATTATTTTAATCATTCATTAATAAGGTAATTATTGCATCATCATTGTGTCATAAAGAAATTTAATTATTTAATGTAAAAAAATTATAAATAAAATAAAATTATGAATGAAATATATATATATTTATAAAAAATATTTATATTCTAATTTATCTTCAGTTTATCCCTATAAAAATGGTTTATTTATTAAACATTGAATTTAACACTTTTAACACTTCTTTAAATAAAATAATAAAATAATATTCTAATCTAATACAGGTGGACCAAAAGGTTCATATTTTATCCCCAATGTTGATTTTGGTAGAAATACACCTATCTAATATAATTAGGACATGTGTTAGGGTAATTATAATATCACTTTTTACCTTTAATTACCCTATTTACTTTTAACGGTGGGAAATAAAAGAAAAAATTTACTATTCACCAAAAATTATTTTCATCTTGTTAAACCAAATTTTACGTACCGATGTCAGCTATTTCTCTCATATTTTTAAATTTAAATTCATATATGTAGTATAATTATGTTTTATAAAAATTTTCAAATGTGCCTAGAAGGTTGGTAAAAGACGGTAAAAAGTTCAATAAAATTTTATATATCTAATATTATTATAAAATGATTCCAATGAATTACATTGAACATACATAGGTATTGGGTATCTATTTTTACTTAATATAAATGTAAATAAAATAACTAATTATTAAAATAAAATGTTGGTTTTAAACAATAACACAGTGTTTTTCACTATTCATTGACAAGTTTATGTTTTCAGAAAAATTCCAAAACATTACCGTAATCTAATTTTGTTATTCTGAATCCAAAAATGATGTCCATTTTGAATGATAAAATTTAATAAATTTCGAAAAGTGTGTATTACTATTCATAATAGCTAGTTTGATTTGTCATGTTGTGTTAGAAATCGAAGTTGCCTTCAACGCAAGCTATTGTATTATTCAAAAATAACCGTACTGTGGAAACTTAGGGTGTTAAATTCTTCTCTCCTTCAAATATTTTTGCCATCAAAATTTCTAGAATATTTGAGAATAAAAGGGTTCGAGATTTTCTTCATCATGTATTCCTCGAGTTCCTACGTTGCCTCTTCCATCTTATAGTTTCTCCATAGAACATTCACTAGATGAGTCGTCTAGTTTCTTCGCACTTGTTCTCGGGTATCTAGATTCATAACAGGCTCTTCACACTAAGACTGATCTGGTTCCACTTCTATTTCATCATATGTGAGTACATGTGTTGGGACAAAAATGTATTTTCTTAATAGGGATACATGGAACACATCATGAACATTAGAGAGAGTTGGAGACATTAACAAACAATAATCTACAACTCCAATTCATTCTAGAATTCGAAAGTTCTGATGTAAATTTGACATAATTTACCCTTCTTATCGAAACATATAACACCCTTCCATAGAGAAACCTTTATGAAAACATGATCTCCTACTTGAAATTAAAAATCCTTTCTTCGGTTATCATCATCGATATTTTTTGTACATTGAGCTTCTTTGATATGTGTTTCGATAATCTTCACCTTTTCCATTGTTTTCTCTACAAGTTATGGGCCTATGAGTTTTCTTTAACCAAAATCATCCCTACCTGTTTGTGTGCGATATCTCTTTCCATGGAATGATTTATATGGTTCCATCTGAATACTTGAATGGAGGCGATTATTTTAAGAAAATACAACCGAGGTAAATATTGATCCCACATATCGTGAATGTCTAGTGAGCAAGATCTCAACATGTGTTCAAAGGTTTGAATAGTCAGTTTGGCTTGACCATCATTTTGAGGGTGGTAGGAAGTGCTCAAAAGAAGTTTAGTATCCAAGGCCTTCTGAAGACTTTTCCATAATGTTGAAGTAAAATGGGGATCATGATTCGGAATTATTGACAGGGGTTCTCTAGGAACTCTTACAACTTCATTAATATATATTCTTGCTAGAAGTTCAAGTAATAAACTTCTCTTATAGCAAGATATTGTGCTGACCTGGTAATACAATCAACAATGACTTATATTGCATCATTCCTCCTAGGATTATTTGGTATCCCCATGAAAATTAATATTGTAATATCATCCCATTTCCACTTAGGTATGGGAAGAGGTTTCAAGACTCCTCTAGGATGTTTTCTTCTATCCTTAACCGGTTGACATACCATATATTTTGACACATAATCATCGATATCCATCTTTCTGTTGTCCCACCAAAAATGTTCCTTAAAATCTTTATATATATTAGTGTTACCAGGATGTATAGATAAATTGGATCTATGAGAATCAGCCAGAAATCCCCTTTTTTGATAAGGTATGTGAGGAACACAAATTCTCTTCCCAATTTTCCAAATTCAATCTTCATATATGATGTCAATGAATATCCCATCATTAAAATATTTAATTTTTATTTTTGAACTCATCATCAGTCTGAGAGTATTTTTTCTTTTATAGTAAATATGGTTTGGAAAACATTTGAAAAAGTATTTATGCTTCACCTTCCATTATTATTCCCATATCCATATTTACTAGATCCATGAACATAAGATTACTTTCAACTCTCATATTGTTGAAAAATCAATGATCCTCTCTGCTCAAAGCACCAACAAGCTTATTTTCCTTCCCTAGGTGGTAGTGAATTGTGCAATCATAATTCTTTAGTAGTTCAAGCCAAAGTCATTGCTTCATGTTGAGTTCTTTCTGTGAGAAAATCTACTTCAATCTCTTACGATCGGTATATATCTCACATGTTTCACCATAGAGATAGTGTCTCTATATCTTCAAATAAAATATTACAACTGATAACTCATGATCATGTGTGGGATAGTTTTTTTCATGAATTTTCAGCTATCATGATACATGGGAAATAACTCTATCATTCTACATAAGGACACAACCATGTCCTTTCTTTGAATCATCACAATAAATAATATACCTATCATTCCACAATGGTAGAGTTATGATATGAGCATTGACTAATCATCTTTTTAGTTCTTAAAAACATTATTCCTGATATTTTTTCCAATAAAATTTAACTCCTTTACATGTGATCTTGTTTAATGGGTTTTCCAATCAGGAAAAATTCTAGACAAGACGATGATAATAATCAGCTACACCAATAAAATAGCATTGCTTAGTTCTACTCAACAGTGTTTTCCATTCTTGGGTTACCTTGATATTTTAAGTATCGATAGAGATTCCATCCTTAGAGACAATAGGCCAAGAAAAGAAATTTCTTGATGCCAGAATTCACACTTGCTAAACATCCCATATATTTAATTTCTAAAGAGGGTTTTAGAATAATACGCAATTGATTTTCATAATCATTTTTTATTTTTGAGTATACCAAGATATCATCAATAAATACCACTACAAAGTCACCATGATATTCCTTGAAAAATATATTCATTATATGCCTGAAAATAGAGGGTGAATTAATCAGTCCAAAAGGAATTACTTTAAACTCGTAAGGCTCGTACCTAGTTCAAAATTATGTTTTCGGAATGTCTTCCTTATTCACACACAACTGATGATATCTTTTGATTGTCAATCTTTGAAAAATGTTGAGCTCCTTGAAGCTGGTCGAATAAATCATCAGTGCGGGGTAAGAGATGCATGTTCATTATTGTTATAACATTGATTTTCTTGTAGTCAATGCACAACATCATAGATCTATCTTTCTTCTTAACAAAAAGAATAGGGCTCCCCATTAAGAAACACTAGGGAGAATAAATCTTTTATTACTCAATTTCTCTTGTTATTTCTTTAGTTCGACTAATTCCATAGTGGCCATTCTATATTGGGTATAAGATATGGCCTTTGAACCGTGAATTAAATCATTGGAAAACTCAATTTCGCGTTCTGGTTGATGTTCAAGTAATTCCTCTAGAAACACATCAACATATTATGGAACAATACGTATATCTTATATTTGAAAATTATTTCCCCACCCATAGTTATTTCATTATCTTCCTCCCCAATAATTGAATTTAGTAGAGATTCAGGTGGTTGATCTAGATAAGAATTATGTGGTGGTGTTTCTACTCTAAAGATAAGGTACTCTTTATCATCATAGAAAATTGTAACCTCTTTCTTCTTACAATAAAATTTCACATCAGGGTCTGAAAGGAAATCCATTCCATGAATTATATAAAATTTTATCATGGGTATGACAATGAGATCAGAAGATAAAGAACATTTATATGCCCTAATGGGGACTAATTTACAAAACATTTTTTTAATGATACCTCCCTTTGGAGTTTTGAATAATAACATACATGTAAAATCAAATTGGAAATATCTAATTTTGTTAAGGAAACATGGAAGATATGAAACAATGAAATGATCCAGAATAAAATAAAGAGTTGGATAAATTTGAGGAAGCCATTAAATTACCTTCCACCACATCATTCAGAGTATCAACCTCAGTAGTAGTGATCGTATAAGCTCGCCCTTGCTCCCATGGCCCTTTTTAAGATAAGTTTCCTTGGAAATTGAGTAATTCATTTGAATAATTGCCCATTTCTCTACAATTGTAGCATTAAAAATTGATTGAATCTTTCATTCCCTTGAAATAACAATATTGGTGGCCTTTTTCACCACAATTGTAACAGACTACCATTCCCTTTAGGCAAGTACTGAGGTGTTTCTTTCCAAATTTACCACAAGATGGAAATTAAACTTTTCCCTTCTTACCCTTATTTCAATTTCCAGAGTGTTCATGATATCTATTCTTCCCATTCATTTCTATAAATTCGTAATACGTAGGGATTTTCTTTTTCTATCATGATAGTACATGATATAATATCTTCGTATAATGAGAAGTATTGGGAGACTAATGTTTGATAGAGATATTGTTTTAACCCATAATAGAATCAATCAATATTACTCCTTAGGTTACATATATAATCAATTACATGCCTTACTATCCTTGTAAAGTTATCCTCATACTTCGAGACATTCTCATCCTCTTTTTTCCTCGGACTTAGAAATTGTCTTTCCATATCCGCTCAATGGTCCTGAGGAAAGTATTTTTCAATGAAAATCACTTTAAACTCCCTATTTTTCAATATTTGATACTTCTTCATCCTGCATTGTGTTTTGAATTAATGAACACCATTGATCTGCATCTCTCCTGAGATGATAAAATTTTATAACTACCTTTTCCTTTTAGCTACTCCCCAAAGTATGAATTATTTTTTCTAAGGTACTTATCCATTGACCAGATACAAATTTATTTTTAGTCCCATTAAATGTTGCAGGTTGTTTCCTGATAAAGTTGTCTAACATTGATCCTCTGTGTTGTGGATTTGGGAGATCCATACGGTTATGGTTATTATTCATGACCTGAGTGAGTTGTCCCAGTATGTTGATAAGCTAATCAGCACCATTTGCATCACCAGTTCCAATATAATTATCTTGAGTAGGAGGTAAATCCTAACATGGACTACGTGCATTTATATAGTTTCCATTCCTTCCACTATACACCATTTCTATATAATGGAATACACTAGATTAGTTTATGAACCACAATACATAATTCCAAACTTGTAAAACACTTAACATAAATTGAACAGTTTATGGATATAATCCATAATCATAAAAATGTGTTCATTGAAGAGTTATATACTCATAAATCATTCATTATGGTTTGTAACGAAAATTTGAATAATCATAAGCATGTATATCAGGAGTTTAATAATCAAGAGTGCATCATGTACCATTGTTGTGAAACAGGATACCCTGAGTTTAGCCCAAAACTCATTGTCAAAGTTTTCACTCATATGTACATATGTTCCAGAGCCACCTCTATCTTCTCGTATCAAGAGAGGGATGTATTTCATGGAAAACTGAAAAAATATCTAAATTACCAAAATTCTAGGATGTTCTTTTATACTAATCCAGAAAGTCTATATTAGGGTAATGTTATCTAATTAGAGTTTATCTAAATATAGAATACATGGTTTGTACTACACATAATGTTACATCCCAGGTAAATAAAGAATAAAGAATTTTCATATTTATTAATATTTATGAATTAAATATTAATTTTATTTTAAAGGGGTTGCTATGTTCGATAGCGTACCCGATACGCAACGATGAGTTTTTTTTGAAACTTACGTAGCACACTAGAAATAAAATAATATTATTTTAAATGTTAGTTAACAAGTAGCCGTTGTACTGGCGGGAATGGATAGAAATAACTAAAATATGATTATATATATTTTTAAATGTTTATACATTTACCCAATAAAAGATAAAGGCTTAAAATACGGAAAGAGTTCAATTTTAGGGCATATATACTCTAATTTTCACTAAAGGTTCACTTATCACCTTTTAATGGTGAACCGTCATTAAATATAGTTTTGATCACTCGTATAAATTCATTTGGACCAAATATAACTCTTCTTTAGAATCGGGACATCAAAATTTACTTTGTGTAAATTTTTGGTACCTTTCTGATAAAGTTCATTTTTTTTATGAATAGTGTAAAATGTTGTATTTTAATTCAAAACCTCTTTTTAATCTAAATTATTTATATGATTAGATTATTATTTTAATTGGTTTTAAAGTGAAATTAGAAAATATTTTTACCAGTTAATCCAATGGT
Source organism: Viscum album (assembly GCA_963277665.1). NCBI lineage: Eukaryota > Viridiplantae > Streptophyta > Magnoliopsida > Santalales > Viscaceae > Viscum > Viscum album. The sequence continues at coordinate 1,989,530,064 of OY728126.1, read as the reverse complement.
GGTCATTGGAATCAATTTCACTTTGAAATTGAACTTAAACTGGTGTCAATCTTTTGATACTTATTGTTTCACAAAAACACGCTATTTGTCATGACAGTGGGAATTAATTATTAAATTAATTAATTTGACTTATATGTTTTGAATTTTGTAAAATGGACTTCATTTTTGAATTCGGAATATCAAATATAGCTTAGGGTGAATTTTTGGTAATTTTCTGAAAAACTTCAATTTTTGATGAATAGTGAAACCACTAAGTGGTAATCAAGCAAACTGATTTTTCAGTTAAATGAATGTTTACCACTAATGTGTATTGAATTTTGAAAATCCTACATACATAGTTGTCATTAAGAAGTAAAATGTGGTTCAATGAGATTAAAATAATTTTTTGGTGAATAGTAACTTTTTTTCATTAATCGCGATTAGAGGTAATTAGTGTAGTTTAAGGTAAAAATGGTATTATAAGAATGTGAAAACACCATGACACTTGTCCTACACCTATTGGGTGAGTCATGGCCGACCAAGACAAGCCATGGGCCAACTTGGGGACCCCATGGAGCCACTTTAGTTGGAAAATGACATTAATATATTTTTATTTAATGTTAAAGTGAAAATGACACTGACATAAATTGGTTTACTAAAATAATTTTTGAGTGGGGTTATACAAGTACAAATTTTGATTATAAATAGTCATTGGAAAGATATAAAGATTTCCTACATCATAATATTTGTTTTATAATTTTTATATATTAAATATATTAAATTATATATGACATAATAATGATGCAGTGATGACATCATTATTTGACGATTTAAATAAAATGGAAAGATAATGTAAAATCTATGAACTAAACATGTCCAAAACCAATTGGATGAGTGGATTTCGAACCCTTATAACCTTATACACGAATTATATCAATGTGGGACCTTTTAAAACCGAAACACATTTTCAAATAAAGTAATATTTCTTTACTTTCCAAAAGTGCCCCTCCTCTCCTCTTATAAAAGGCCCCCACCACTACCCCATTTCACACACTTCTCAAGCCTTTGGCTCGGCCAAACTCTGCCCATTTACTCTCTCCAAATCCCTCTCCTAATCCTAGAGGATTCCTTTTAGGCATAATCCTTTCAAAGGAAGCCTTTAGGCTCAAATCAAAAGGAGTTACACTTTTAAAGGTAATTAATTCTCTCTTGTTCATTTGTTTTATTTTGCTTCTCCAACCCTCTAAACTCTTTTTATATACTTCTTTTGTAACAACACCAGTATCTTAAATATACTATGATGTTGTTATAAAATTTATTTGAGCTACACTCTCACACAACTACATCAAATGGTTAAAGAACATACGGTTTCCGTGGATGGTGAAATTCTGCCTCCCGAAACGATGATTGTTCAATACTCATTTAACACCTTCAAGGGTGGCCATTATGATGTCACTATTTTTATATATGATATATAATATGTTTATGTTTTCATTAAGCTTATGTATTTTTCATTTTTGGCATTCCTTTATGGTTTCCATTATGGGTAAACATGATATCTTCATTTAAGGAAGTGCGGACTACCGCCCCCTCAAAGTGATGTGATTCGTTAATACCATATGTGGGACGTGTAAAGGATGGATTTAAAGTTATTATATATGATTTTATACTGTAATTATAATATACCTCTATTTCATTATTATTTCATTCCATTAAAGTATGAGATAGAAATGAAAGTAGCGTTCATGCGTACGTACGGCTTACCGTCTCCATGAACGGTGCATTTCATTTCTTATCCCCAAATGTAATGTACTATTAAAATTACATGTATATAATGTATATATATAATTAATGATATATCTAAATGATGAATATAATTCTGGAATTAAAATATACATACCTCTCATTTAGTTTTAATTCCATTAATATGACAAAGAAATGAAAGTAGCGTTCATGCATACGTACGGCTTACCATCTCCATGAACGGTGCATTTCATTTCTTACCTCTAAATGATTATGTAATATTATAAATACATGTATATGCTGGATATATATGATAAATATTATATCCAAATCGGGAAATTCATTCTGGATATAATGAACTTTTGACCACATGAACAACATGTAATTGTAAGAAGTCAACTTTCGACTTAAGAACCAAATATTGACAAAACAAACATTATTAACTTAAATGGTTACATAATGTTTATAACATGGAAATCAGTGATATAAAAAGAATAATGAACTTTATAAAGGTTCTTAATAAAGTATAAATTAACTCAAGTTTATTATTCAGGACGTTAAAGAACGATCGAGTCAAGTCGGACCCAAGGTAAGGGACTTCGTCTCAATCTCCTTTCATTGGGGGCATATTTCGTTTTATACACAACATTATTTTATACGGTGTATAAACCCTTTGAATTTACTTTTATACAAAAGGAATCTTTTTCTATGAAGCGTTTTACAAAACGACAAAAAGGAATGTTTCTTTTAATGTACGCGGTGAAAACGACCTTTTCCGCCACCGTGAGTATTATTTGGTCTTTGGCTTCCTCAACATGCCGTAATGTTTTTAAAATAAAATAAATACCATATACTCTTTTATATATTTTGGTATTGAAAATGGTTTTGAAAAAGGATTCTATTATGTCAATATATTTATGATATATTGTGATTGAAATGTGGAAATGTTATCTTTCCTTTATATTTGTTTTATGTTTTATGATTTTATTTTGGTACTTGGACATTTTAACGGGTGGTTACGTTATAAACCGTATGACGGGTGGTTCCATGAATACCAGGACGGGTGGTTACGTTATAACCTCCCATGCATTGGGTATGGAAGTCGGCCGTATGGCTATTCCATTAAGTATGTATGGAAATTGGCCGTATGGCTATTCCATTAAGTGATATGTGTGGAAGTCAACCATATGGTTATTCCACTTAAGTATGTTTATGTCCCAAGTTACCTTTATATATTCTATGTGTTCTTTATATGGGTTTTATGGTAATGCTTTGGTTACAAAATGGTAAGTAATGATACTTTATTCAGTGAAGATTTTTTTTACTACTTCATGAAGGTGAAGGTATTACTTTGATATAGTATACATGGTTTACTTGATGTTTGAAAAATTAAAAGTTTTCATTCATTTTGTATCCCTTATTGAGCTTTTTATGCTCACCCCAAGTTTTTCGAAATGTTTTTCACAGGACTTAAAGTGGAATAAGGTCAAGGATGGGATCAAGGGAATGTCATGCTATCTAAAACATGGAATCTAGACATCTTTCTTTTTAAGAGTTTTTATTTTATGGAGACTTAGTAGAAGTGTCTACTTTGTAATCTTTTAAGATGTAATAGTTATGTTCTAATTCTCTAAAACTCTAAACCTGAAAAGATCCCCAATGTGAATTATTCATTTAATTCAATATTAAGTAAGGTTTAAGGCTGGGGCCTTATAGTTGGTATCAAAGGTCGGTTTAGACAACTTTAGGAGTTAGAAAAGTGTTAAAATTATAATATGATTGAAATGATATAGCATTTACGGATTACCATGTTGCTTCGCCTAAGATATTTCTGTGTTCAGAATGGTTTTCCACAGAGGAAACAAAGCAGCTATGTTGGGAAGACATCAGGAGGAAGATAACCTTCCAAATCAGCAACCTGCGATGGTCGGAATCGGAACTGAACAGTTTGTTGTAGTGATGGCACATTTGACTCAGGCTATAAATGGTGGTGGTATCCATGCACGAGATCAGCCAGATCAACCGCAGAGGAACATGTCAGTGGTGGAACATTTCATGAGGCAACATCCCCCATCATTTAGAGGATCATCTGACCCTGTTCAAGCTGAAGGGTGGATTAAAGCACTGGAGAAGATTTTTGATGTCATGGGGTGTTCAGAACATCAAAAGGTTAGTCTTGTTGTTTACCGTTTTGAAGGTGAAGCTGATCAGTGGTGGTCGATGGTGAAAAATATAAGGGATAGTGATGAGATTGAGGATCTTCACTGGGACGAATTCAAAGGTATGTTTCTTGAGAAATATTTTCCTAAGGTGGTTCGTCTTAGGATGGAAAAACAGTTCCTAGAATTGAGGCAGGAGGATGATTCAGTGGCTACTTATGAAGAAAAGTTCACTCGATTGGCAAGATATGCTCCAAACTTCATACGAGATCTTGATAGTAAAATAAACTGTTTTTACTCAGTGTTAAAGACAAAGTATCGAAGGGATTTAGCTTCTCGTGAGTTCAAAAGTTATGAAAAACTTGTTCGATGTACAGAGAAGGTGGAAATGGAGTTTGCCGATGATCAGGTGTTCTATGAAAAACAACAGAATAAGAGATCTAGTTGGCAGGAAAAGGGGAAGAATTCATAAAAGAAGCAAGGAGGTAAGAAAACCAAATATCCATCCTGTGAGAAGTGTGGTAAAATGCATCCTGGAGAATGTTTATCCACGTCTGGTAAGTGATTTCGGTGTGGTAAGTCTGGTCATATTGCTCGTAACTGTAAGGAAGATGATCAAGCAGGAAATGAAAAGCCAACGGTAAGATGTTTTAAGTGTAATGAAATGGGTCATTATGGAGACGAGTGTCTGACAAGGAGCTTGAGTGATGGGAAGCAGTAAGACTACAAGCAGAAATGGGTGGTAATATCATTTGCAACAACTTCAGCAGATGTTGGGCCATCGAATGAAGTGGTATCAGCTCCAGGGAGCTCAGTTTGTTTCGAAGATTGACTTGAGGTCGGGGTACCATCAGTTGAAAGTAAAAGAAGCAGACGTTCTGAAGACTGTGTTCCATACTAGATATGGCCATTATGAATTTTTAGTTTTGCCTTTTGGGTTAACCAATGCACCTGCTATATTCATGGACCTCATGAATAAAATTTTCCATGAGTTCGTGGATAAGTTTGTGTTTGTGTTTTGAGGTTTGTGAAGAGGTTATGTGTGCCTTGTGATTCACAGTTGAAGAATGAGTTGTTTTTTCATCCTGGCAGTACTAAGATGTACAGAGGTCTGCGGGAGTATTACTGGTGGGATGGAATGAAAAGAGACATTGCTGATTTTACTGTGAAGTGTTTGACATGTCAACAGGTTAAAGCAGAGTGGCAGGGATGCTTCAGCCTTTACCAGTGCCAGAGTGGAAATGGGAAAACATATCCATGGACTTTGTTGTGGGATTACCGAGGACATCTCGAGGTAATAATGCAATCTGGGTTATTGTTGATCGCTTGACCAAATCTGCTAATTTCCTTGCTATATGAGATACTTTCTCTCTTGATCAACTTTCCCATTTGTATCTTAATGAAATAGTCAGGTTACATGGGGTTCCTCTCTCCATTGTATCGGACCGTGATCCCAGGTTCACATCTAACTTTTGGAATGGCCTTCAGAAGTCGCTGGGTACTGAATTAAATTTTAGTACATCTTTTCATCCTCAATCAGATGGGCAGTCAGAACGAACAATTCAGACATTGGACGATATTCTACGATCTTGTTCGATGGATTATTAGGGAAGTTGGGACCAACATCTTTCTTTGGATGAGTTTTTTTATAATAACAGCTTTCATTCCAGTATACAGATGGCACTATTTGAGGCATTATATGGGAAGCGGTGTCGAACTCAAGCATTTTGGGATGAAGTGGGTGAAAGGAAGCTGATGGGACCAGAATTGGTAGAAGAGATGGTAGAAAAAATTTCAGTTGCTTCAGAAAACACATGGGAACAGCTCAGAGTAGGCAGAAGAGTTATGCGGATAACCGGAGGAAGGATCTATCTTTCGAGGTAGGTGATCATGTTTTTCTCAAGGTTTCTCCTTGGAAAAGTGTGATGAGATTTGGTAAGAAAGGAAAGTTGAGTCCATGGTTGGTTGGACCATACAAAATTCTGGAAAGAGTTGGATCAGTTGCATACCGAGTGGCTTTACCTCCGAGTTTATCTCAGGTACACAATGTTTTTCACATTTCGATGTTGAGAAAGTATATGCCAGATCCATCTCATGTTTTGAGTCCAGAGGTAGTTTAGCTGGAAGAGAACCTATCATATGAGGAACAACCTGTCCAGATTCTTGACCACAGGGAGCAAGTGTTACGGAATAAGGTGATTCATCAGGTAAAGGTTTTGTGGAAAAACCATGTGATTGAAGAGGCAACGTGGGAATCTGAAAATGCTATGAGGGATAAATACCCCCACTTATTTTGATAAGTGAATAAAATTGCGAGGACACAATTCCCAAAAGGGGGGAAGGATGTAACATCCCAGGTAAATAAAGAATAAATAATTTTCATATTTATTAATATTTACGAATTAAATATTAATTTTATTTTAAAGGGGTTTCTATGTTCGATAGCGTACCCGATATGCAACGATGAGTTTCTTTGAAACTTACGTAGCACACTAGAAATAAAATAATATTATTTTAAATGTTAGTTAACTAGTAGCCGTTGTACTGGCGGGAATGGATAGAAATAACTAATATATGATTAGATATGTTTTTAAATGTTTATACATTTACCCAATAAAAGATAAAGGCTTAAAATACGGAAAGAGTTCAATTTTAGGGCATATATACTCTAATTTTCACTAAAGGTTCACTTATCACCTTTTAATGGTGAACCGTCATTAAATATAGTTTTGATCACTCTTATAAATTCTTTTGGACCAAATATAACTCTTCTTTAGAATCGGGACATCAAAATTTACTTTGTGTAAATTTTTGGTACCCTTCTGATAAAGTTCATTTTTTTATGAATAGTGTAAAATGTTGTATTTTAATTCAAAACCTCTTTTTAATCTAAATTATTTATATGATTAGATTATTATTTTAATTGGTTTTAAAGTGAAATTAGAAAATATTTTTACCAGTTAATCCAATGGTGGTCATTGGAATCAATTTCACTTTGAAATTGGACTTAAACTGGTGTCAATCTTTTGATACTTATTGTTTCACAAAAACACGCTCTTTGTCATGACAGCGAGAATTAATTATTAAATTAATAAATTTGACTTATATGTTTTGAATTTTGTAAAATGGACTTAATTTTTGAATTCGGAATATCAAATATAGCTTAGGGTGAATTTTTGGTAATTTTCTGAAAAACTTCAATTTTTGATGAATAGTGAAACCACTAAGTGGTAATCAAGCAAACTGATTTTTCAGTCAAATGAAAGTTTACCACTAATGTGTATTGAATTTTGAAAATCCGACATACATGGTTGTCATTAAGAAGTAAAATGTGGTTCAATGAGATTAAAATATTTTTTTGGTGAATAGTAACTTTTTTTCATTAATCGCGATTAGAGGTAATTAGTGTAGTTTAAGGTAAAAATGGTATTATAAGAATGTGAAAACACCATGACACTTGTCCTACACCTATTGGGTGAGTCATGGAAGACCAAGAAAAGCCATGGACCAACTTGGGGACTCCATGGAGCCACTTTAGTTGGAAAATGTCATTAATATATTTTTATTTAATGTTAAAGTGAAAATGACACTAACATAAATCGTTTTACTAAAATAATTTTTCAGTGGGGTTATACAAGTCAAAATTTTAATTATAAATAGTCCTTGGAAAGCTAAAACGATTTCTCACATCATAGTATTTTTTTTATAATTTTTAGACATTAAATAATTTAAATTATATATAGCATAATAATGATGCAGTGATGACATCATTATTTGACGATTTAAATAAAATTGAAAGATAATGTAAAATCTATGAACTACACATGTCCAAAACCAATTGGATGAGTGGATTTCGAACCCTTATCACCTTATCCACGGATTATATCAATGTGGGACCTTTTAAAACCGAAATACATTTTCAAATAAAGTAATATTTCTTTACTTTCCAAAAGTGCCCCTCCTCTCCTCTTATAAAAGGCCCTCACCTCTACCCCATTTCACACACTTCTCAAGCCTTTGGCTCGGCCAACCTATGCCCATTTACTCTCTCCACATCCCTCTCCTCATCCAAGAGGATTCCCTTTGGGCATAATCCTTTCAAAGGAAGCCTTTAGGCTCAAATCAAAAGGAGTTACACTTTTAAAGGTAATTCATTCTCTCTTGTTCATTTGTTTTATTTTTCTTCTCCAACCCTCTAAACTATTTTTATATACTTCTTTTGTAACAAAAACAGTATCTTCAATATACTAGGATGTTGTTATAAAATTTATTTGAGCTAAACTCTCACACAACTACATCAAATGGTTAAAGAACATACGGTTTCCGTGGATGGCGAAATTCTGCCTCCCGAAACGATGATTGTTCAATACTCATTTAACACCTTCAAGGGTGGCCATTATGATGTCACTATTTTTATATATGATATATAATATGTTTATGTTTTCTTTAAGATTCTGTATTTTTCATTTTTGGCATACCTTTATGGTTTCCATTATGGGTAAACACGATATCTTCATTTAAGGAAGTGCAGACTACCGCCCCCTCAAAGTGATGTGATTCGTTAATACCATATGTGGGATGTGTAAAGGATGGATTTAAAGTTATTATATATGATGTTATACAGTAATTATAATATACCTCTATATCATTATTATTTCTTTCCATTAAAGTATGAGATAGAAATGAAAGTAGCGTTCATGCGTACGTACGGCTTACCGTCTCCATGAACGGTGCATTTCATTTCTTATCCCCAAATGTAATGTACTATTAAAATTACATGTATATAATATATATATATAATTAATGATATATCTAAATGATGAATATAATTCTGGAATTAAAATATGCATACCTCTCATTTAGTTTTAATTCCATTAATATGACAATGAAATGAAAGTAGCGTTCATGCGTACGTACGGCTTACCGTCTCCATGAACGGTGCATTTCATTTCTTACCTCTAAATGATTATGTAATATTATAAATACATGTATATGCTGGATATATATGATACATATTATATCCAAATCGGGAATTTCATTCTGGATATAAAGAACTTTTGACCACATGAACAACATGTAATTGTAAGAAGTCAACTTTCGACTTAAGAACCAAATATTGACAAAACAAACATTATTAACTTAAATGGTTACATAATGTTTATAACCTGGCAATAAGTGATATAAAAACAATAATGAACTTTAAAAAGGTTCTTAATAAAGTATAAATTAACTCAAGTTTATTATTCAGGACGTTAAAGAACGATCGAGTCAAGTGGGACCCAAGGTAAGGGACTTCGTCTCAATCTCCTTTCATTGGGGCATATTTCGTTTTATACACAACTTTCTTTTATACGGTGTATAAACCCTTTGAATTTACTTTTATACAAAAGTAATCTTTTTCTATGATGCGTTTTACAAAACGACAAAAAGGAATGTTTCTTTTAATGTACGCGGCGAAAACGACCTTTTCCGCCACCGCGAGTATTATTTGGTCTTTGGCTTCCTCAACAAGCCGTAATGTTTTTAAAATAAAATAAATACCATATACTCTTTTATGTATTTTGGTATTGAAAATGGTTTTGAAAAAGGATTCTATTATGTCAATATATTTATGATATATTGTGATTGAAATGTGGAAATGTTATCTTTCCTTTATATTGGTTTTATGTTTTATGATTTTATTTTGGTACTTGGATATTTTAACGGGTGGTTACGTTATAAACCGTATGACGGGTGGTGCCGTGAATACCAGGACGGGTGGTTACGTTATAACCTCCAATGCATTGGGTATGGAAGTCGGCCGTATGGCTATTCCATTAAGTATGTATGGAAATTGGCCGTATGGCTATTCCATTAAGTGATATGTGTGGAAGTCAACCTTATGGTTATTCCACTTAAGTATGTTTATGTCCCAAGTTACCTTTATATATTCTATGTGTTATTTATATGGGTTTTATGGTAATCCTTTGGTTACAAAAAGGTAAGTAATGATACTTTATTCAGTGAAGATTTTTTTTACTACTTCATGAAGGTGAAGGTATTACTTTGATATAGTATACATAGTTTACTTGATGTTTGAAAAACTAACAGTTTTCATTCTTTTTGTATCCCTTACTGAGCTTTTTATGCTCACCCCAAGTTTTTCGAAATGTTTTTCACAGGACTTAAAGTGGAATAAGGTCAACGATGGGATCAAGGGAATGTCATGCTATCTAAAACATGGAATCTAGACATCTTTCTTTTTAAGAGTTTTTATTTTATGGAGACTTAGTAGAAGTGTCTACTTTGTAATCTTTTAAGATGTAATAGTTATGTTCTAATTCACTAAAACTCTAAACCTGAAAAGATCCTCAATGTGAATTATTCATTTAATTCAATATTAAGTAAGGTTTAAGGCTGGGGCCTTATACATAATCTTATTCCAACTGTAATGTCCTGAACATAGTTACCCAGTTCCGGTGATTTATTACTTAACATTGGCAAGATCACAAAGGATCAAATCCCGAAAGACTGATCAGTTTAGTAGCATTAGAAGTACTAGATACAAACAGAAGTTATACATTACATTATGAACTAAAAAACGACAACAGTGTGTCTCTTTTTAACACATTCATCTCCCTTAGACTATCTATGTAGGTCAGTCATAATATACTTCTTCACATCCTGGAAAAAATAAAGAAACGGGTGGGATCAGGTGATCATTATGGATAACAATATAGAGGAAACATTTATAAATTAGCATACATATTTAATAAAATATTTAATACTAACACAAAAGCCTTTTAAACAGAAACTTTTTCATAATATGGCAAGGATAAATCAAATAATTCCATTTACTTATTACCATGGATATTCTACTAGTCGAATAAATACCTGTAATATCAATAGCCAATTTCATAATGGTGGAATGCATAATGTCGTACATCATAACCACGTAGTCTAGGCCTTAGTCCAAGACTAAATATATGATTTTTTTCAAGGCCTTGTGACAAGAAACTAGTTTGTCTCATGAGACCCATCGATGCATTGAGGATCTATAGTGGGATCTACCCATCACTTACTATGTGCAATGCATTTCTCATATGAAATGGTTAAAACATAACATAAACATTCATATTAAAACAAGCATAGAAAATGTCAATACTTTAACCATATACCCTGACTGGTTTAAAAATATCACATCCAAAGTCAAACATATCACAAAACCTTCTATAAGATATGAAATATTGTATCATAAAAAATCAAATTCAAACAAGCATAAAACCTAATAAAGGTTGTGGACATAGATGAAATCAAAACTATTTGAGAGGTATATCTCTTTGTATTTTGAAATTATATAAAATTCATAAAATTTTAAAAGAAGTCATTTATTTTTAAATTATTCCTATAATCTTTTAATGGAAGCTTCAATGGTTTTATAATGGTGGAAAAAATCTACCCCACCATATAAGTTAAGAAACATTCGTTCATTAATATTTTCGAAATGTCATAAAGGACTCTGTTTGGAAAATGACGGAAATATTACTGCATAAATATCATATAAAAATTAAAACAATGGTATAAATGTCATTAACCTATATTCTTGGAATTTTTAAACATGTTTTCATTTTCATTTTTAAGAAACAAGGATGTGGACGATAAAGAAGTCCTAGTATATACTCACGTATAAACATCCTAGGATAATGAAGAGATTGTACAATTAACCCTTACCTTGTACTTTTCATTGATAGAGGGTAAATTAAGAAACTATATAATAGTTAAATCATTTTTTTAAATTATAAAAGATCCACATACATAAATATGATATCATATATGATATTCTAATATTGGTTTGTTAATAATATTTCTATAGTATCATCGTTTGAGGTGTTAACTGACTCATTTTCTTTTATATGCTTGGTTAAGTAAGCCATGTTTGTTATGGAGAGGATGTATTTGATTCATATACATAATGATATTATGTTATTAAATATTATTTTTAATCATAAAATAAAAATTATTCTTGAATGGTTATGATGATGAATGAATTTCATCGCATTCAGGGAGACGATAATTCGTATGTACGAATGAGCAACAATATCATTCTATTGATGGTGAAATCATAAGTAATTGAATGGAATATCATATATTAAGAATAATTAACATGTTATAATAATTATTTTTTTCATTTGTATTCATTATTATACTCATCCAAATAATGAAGTGTTTGAATAACAAACTACACCACGGTGTGGAGACGGTAAGCCGTCCTTACGCACGTATGGTGACTTGTCATTCATAGGATTGATAGAATAATGAATATGGTTGTACAATATTTATATGAAAATCACGATATGTATAAGGTACTATAGTTATTATTTTGGTATGGAAACATCAAGGAAAGAGGAAGTGGATGAAGAAAAGAACATTGAAAGAGGTGGTGAAATTATTATCTCTTCTTCGGCTGTTTCCTTTTGATTAGATCAAAAGGGCTCTATAGTTAGGCTTTATGAATAACATAAGGCCTCTAGGTCAATGTGAGGATAGTTGCGAAGATATTTGAGCAGATTTTGGCTGACCCAAATGGCTTTAGAGGTGTGACATTTAGTGAAGCGGAAGCAACTTTTTATAAGAGAGGTTAGGGTCACTTTAGGAAAAATTACAAATATTATTTTCATATACAATTATATTCGGTTTATAATGGATCCAAAATAATTTATTTCGAAGATATAGTGGGTATGGGTCTAAAACATCTCAACCAATAGGTTTTAGACATGTTTAGGTCACCATATTAAAATTATCTTTTAGATTTAACTCTGTTAAATTGTTTAACTTTTTTCATGTATTCTTGTAATATTATAAACAAATAGTTATTAATCTTACTATAAAAATACTAGAGTACCCAAGTGTTTAATTATTTATATATATAACATTATCTACGTCCTTTTCCCAAACCATATATTTTTAGGAATACTATATCTATTAATAATATTTTATTTGTTTTAAAATCTCATTTATGTCAATTTTGACACTATTTGGTATTTTGTTTTTGTAAAAGTCCTAGAAACTTTTTCACTTTGAAACAAATTATTAAATAAACAGTAACATGTCATGTTAAACTAGAAAATTAGTTGAAATCTTCATAACTCTAAATTTCATTTTTTTTTGGATATTGATAATATCCATTATTTTAATCATTCATTAATAAAGTAATTACTACATCGTCATTGTATCATACAAAAAATTTAATTATTTAACGTAAAAAAATTATAAATAAAATAACAGTATGTTGGAAATATTTTTTTAATTCGAATGAATATTTATAGTCTAATTTATCTTATGTATATCCCTATATTAAAAATTTGTTATTTATTAAACATTGAATTTTACACTTTTAACTCTTCTTTAAATAAAATAATAAAAAATTTCCTAGTCTAATCCAATTGGACTAAAAGGATCATATTGTATTACCAAGGTTTATTTTGGTAGAAATGCACCAATATAATAGAATTAGGACATGTTTTAGGGTAATTATAATATCAATTTTTACCTTTAATTACCCTATTTACTTTTAATTATGGTAAATAAAAGTCAATAGTTACTATTCACCAAAAAATTATTTTCATGCTGTTAAACCAAATTTTACATAATGATGTCATCTGTTTTACATGGATTTTTAAATTTCAATTCACAGATGCGGTATAATTATGTTTTATGAAAATTTTCAAATTCCCCTAGAAGGTGGGTAAAATTGGGTTAGAAGTTTAATAACATTTTATATATTTAATATTTCTATAAAATTATTCCAATGAATTACATTGAAAATATACAAGAATTATGTTTCTATTTTTCACTAATGTAAATTTAAATAAAATAACTAATTATTTAAATAAAAAGTTGGTTTTAAACAATTACATATTTTTTTCACTATTCATGAAAAATTTAATGTTTTCAGAAAAATTCAAAACATCACCCTATGAAACTTTTGGTATTTCGAATCCAAAAATTAAGTCCATTTTGAATGATAAAATTTAAAAAATTTCTAAAAGTGGATATTACTATTCATTACAGCTAGGCTGATTGGTCTTGGTATGTTAGAACTCGAAGTTGGGTACAATTCAAGCGATTGTATTATTCAAAAAGAAGCGTACTGTGGAATCTTGGGGTGTTAAATTCATCCCTCCTTCAAATAATTTTTTGCTGAAAATTTCTCGAATATTACAACATAAAAAGTTAGGAGAGGTTCTTTATCATATGTTCCTTGGGTTCCTACATTGCCTTGTCCATCTTATGGTTTCTCTAAATTACTTTCACCGGACGAGTCGTCTGTTTTTTCTGCACTTGCTGTCTAGTATCAATAATCATAAAAGGCTCTTCACAATAAGACAGATCTGGATCCAATTCTATTTCTTCATATGTGAGTACATGTGTTGGGTCAGGCATGTATTTTCTTAAAGTGATATGTGGAACACATCATTAACATTGGAGAGACTTGGCGACATAACCAAAAAATAATCTACAACTCCAATTCATTCTAGAATTTCGACAGGTCCGATGTACATGAGACTTAATTTACCCTTCTTATCAAAAAATATAACACCCTTCCATGGAGATTCCTTCACAAAAACGTGATCTCCAACATGAAATTCCAAATCCTTCCTTTGGTTATCATCATAAATATTTTTCCCACATTGAGCTACTTTGATGTGGGTTTGGATAATCTTCACCTTTTCCATTATTTTCTCAACAAGTTATGGTCTTACTAGTTTTCTTTCACCAACATCATCCCTAAATGTTGGTGTGCGATATCTCTTTCTATCTAACACTTTATATGGTTCCATCAGAATACTTGAATGGATGTTATTGTTATTGGAAAATCCAACAAAGGTAAATATTGATCCCACATACCTTGAAAGTCTAGTGAATAAGATCTCAACATGTCTTCAAAGGGTTGAATGGTCAGTTTGGATTGACCATCATTTTGAGGGTGGTATGCAGTGCTCAAAAGAAGTTCAATATCCAGGTCCTTCTGAAGAATTATCTAGAATCTTGTTATAAAATGGGGATCACGATTAGAAAAAATTGATATGGGTACTTCATGAACTCTTACAACTTCATTAATATATTTTCTCTCTAGATGTTCATGTAGTAAACTTCACTTAAAGTAAGAAAATGTGCTGACTTGGTAAGACTATCAACAATGACCTATATTGCATCATTACCCCTAGGAGTCTTTGGTGTCCCCATGAAAATTCACGTCGTAATATCATCACATTTCCACTCAGGTATGGGAAAAGGTTTCATGACTCCTCCAGGATGTTTTCTTCCATCCTTAACTGGTTGAAAAACCATATATTTATTCACATAATCATCGATATCCCTCTTCATGTTGTCCCACAAAAAAGGTTCCATAAAATTTCTATACATATTAGTGTTAACATGATTTATATAGAAATAGAAGTTATGAGAATCATCCAGAAATTCCCTATTTGGAAAAGGTTTGTCTGGAACACAAAGTCTCTTCCCAAATTTAAAAATTCCATCTTCATATATGAAGTCAATAAATCAACCATCATTCACAGCTTTAATTTTTCTTTTCAAACTCTTCTACATCAGTTTGAGAACTTTTTATCTTTTCTAGTAAAAATGTTTTTGCAACCATTTGAAAAATTATAGATGTTTGACATTTCATGATTATTACCAAATCTATCTTAACTTGATCCATGAACATAATATCCCTATAAACTCTCATCTTGTTCAAAAATCCATGATCATTTATACTCAAAGCACCGACTACCTTATTTACCTTCCCCGGGTGGTAGTTCATAGTGAAATCATTATTCTTTAGTAGTTCAAGCCAAATTCATTGCTCCATGTTGAGTTCTTTCTGTTAGAAAATCTACTTCAAACTCTTATGATCGGTATATATCTCACATTTTTCACCATAGAGATAGTTTCCCGATATCTTTAAATAAAATATTTCCACTGATAACTCTAGATCATGTGTGTGATAGTTTTGTTCATGAATTTTTAGCTATTGTGATACATGGTCAATAACTCTATCATTATGTATAAGGAAACAACCAAGTACTTTCCTTGAAACATCACTATAAATAATAATCCTATAATTCCCCAATGGTGGAGTCATGATAAGAGTGTTGAATAATTGTATCTTTAGTTTTTAAAAACATTCTTCACACTCTTTTGTCCAAACAAATTTAACCCACTAATATGTGATCTTTGTTAATGGGTTTTCCATTTGGGAAACATTCTTGACAAAATGTTGATAAAAACCTCTTAATCCAATAAAACAATAATGCTTAGTTATACTCTTCGGTGATGGCCATTCTTAGATTTCCTTGGACATTGAAGGATCGATAGAGATTCTATCCTTAGAGACAATATGGCTATGAAAAAAATATCCTGAAGCCAGAATTCAAAATTTCTAAACATCCCATATAATTCATTTCTAAAGATGGTTTTTAGAATAGTGTGCAAGTGATTTTCAGGATCAATTTTTCTTTTTGAGTATACCAAGATATAAGCAATAAATTCCAATATTATTTCACCAAGATATTCTTTGAAAACAGTATTCATTAGATCCATGAAAACAAGGGGTGAATTAATTAGTCAAAAAGGCATTACTGTAAGCTTTTAATTCTTATACCTGGTTCAAAATACTATTTTCAGAATGTCTTCCTTCTTCACACACAACTGATGATTTCCAAATCGAAGGCCGATCTTTGAAAAATATGGATATCTTTGAAGTTGGTCGAACAAATCATCAATGCAAGTTGTGGGATACATGTTCATTATCCATATAGAATTGATCTCCCTGTAGTCAATGCACAACATCAGAGATCCATATTTCTTCTTAACAAAAAGAACAGGGGATCCCCATAGAGAAAAACTAGGGAGAAAAAATAATTTATTACACAATTCCTCATGTTTTTTCTTTAGTTCCTCTAGTTCTATAGTGTCCATTCTATAAGGGGTCTTATATATGGCCTTTGAACCGAGAATTAAATCAATTGAAAAATCAATTTCTCATTCTGGGGGATGTCCATGTAAATCCTCTAAAAACACATCGTCATATTTTTGCACAATTTGTATATCGTATATTTGAAAATTCTTTCCTTACCCACACTTATTTCATTATCTTCCTCCCAAATAGTTGAATTTACTAGAGCTTATGGTGGTTTACCTAGATATGAATCATGTGATTGTGTTTTTTTTCTAAATATATGGTACTCCTTATCATCATAAAAATTTACAACCTCTTTCTTATTATAATAAAATTTCGCATCATGGTCTGAAAGGAAATCCATTCCAATAATTATATCAAATTCAATCATGGTTATGATGATTAGATCAGTAGATAAAGAAAATTTCTATTCCCTAATGGGGACTGATTTACAAAATATTATTTCAATGATACTTCTCTTAGAAGTTTTGACTGACAACTTCCCTGTTAAATGAAATTGGAAATATCTATTTTTTTTAGAAAACATGGAAGATATGAAACAATGAAATGATCCAGGATAAAATATAGAATTTTCTAAATTCAAGATACCATTAAATTACCTTCCACTACATCATTTAGAGCATCAATCTCAGTAGTAATGATCGTATAATCTTGGCATTGCTCCCATGGCCTTTTTTGAGACATGTTTCCTAGGCCATTAACAAATTAATTTTCATAATGCCCCATTTCTCTACAATTATAGCATTCAACATTGACAGACTCTTTGTTCTCCATGAAATCACAAGCTTGGTGGCCTTTTTCACCACAATTGTAACAGACTATCATTCCCTTCAGGCAAGTACCTGGGTGTTTCATACCAAATTTACCACAGGATGGTAATTAAGCTTTTCCATTCTTCCCCTTATTTCCATTTCCAGTGTGTTCATCAGATCTATTCTTCCCTTTCATTTTATTAAATTCGTATGACTTAGAAATTTTCTTTTTCTACCATGATAGAACATGAGACAATATCTTCGTATGATGAGAATGATTGGGAGAATAATGTTCGATAGAGAAATTGTTTTAACCCATCATAGAATCGATCAATATTACACGTTAGGTTATGTAAATAATTTTTTTTATGACTTACTAACCTGGATAGATAGACTCATACTTCGCAAAATTCTCATCCTCTTTTTTCCTAAGACTTAGAAATTGCCTTTCCATATCCGCTTGATTGTCATGAGGAAATTATTTTTCTATGAAAACCTCTTTAAACTCCCTCTATTTCAATATTTGATACTTCTTCATCCTCTATTGTTTTTTTAATTAACGATCACCATTGATCTGCATTTCCCATGATATGATAAAATGTTATAACAAATTTTTCCTTTTACCTACTCCCCAAAGTTTGAATTATTTTCTCTAAGGAACTTATCCATTGCTAAGCTAAAAATGGATTTGTAGTCCCATTGAATGTTTGTGGTTGTTTCCTCATGAATCTATCTAAAATTGAACCTCTGTGTTGTAGATCTGGGTGAACCATATGGGTATGGTTATTATTCATGACCTGAGTGAGTTGTCCCAGTATGGGGATAAGATGATTAACACCATTTTCATCACCAGCTCCACTATAATTATCTTGAGTATAAGGTAAATCATAAAATGGATTACATGTGTTTATATAGTATCCATTCCTTGCAGTAGGCACCATTTCTATACAATGGAATACAGTAGATTATTTTATGAATCACAATACATAATTACAACTTGTAAAACACTTAACATATATTGAACAGTTTATGGATATAATCCATAATAATAAAAATGTATCCTTTGAAAAGGTATATACTCATTTATCATTTATAATGTTTTGTAATGAAAATTTGAAAAATTATAAGCATGTCCCTCAGGAGTTTCATAATCAAGAATGCATCACGACCCGTTGTTTTGAAACATGATACCCCGAGTCAAGACCAAAACACCTTGTAAGAGTTTTCAGTCATATGTACATCTGTGCTAGAGCATCCTCTATCTGCTCATATCTAGACAGGGATTTATTCCATGGAAAACTACCAAAATCACTACATTACCCAAATTCTAGGAAGTTCTTCTATACTTATCCTCAAAGTCTATCTTAGAGTAATTTTTTTAATCAGAGTTCTTCTAAATCTATTCACCATGGTTTATAATACACTTCCTATGAATCTAATTATAATATCCCGACCCGAGTTACCGAGTGTCGTCTCATTATTACATAACATTGGCATGATCACAAGGGAACAAATCCTGAATGACCGATCGGTTTAGTTGCCTTAGAAGTACTAGATACAAATAAGAGTTATACATTACATTATGAACTAAAAAACAACAACATTGTGTCTTTTTCTAACACATTAATCTCCCTTATACTATCTATGTAGTTCAATCATAACATACTTCTTCACATTCTGGAAAAAATAAAAAAAGGGGTGGGCTCAGGTGATCATTATAGATAACAATATAGAGGAAACATTTATAAATTAGCATAAATTTTTAAGGAAATATATAATTCTAAAAACCAATCCTTTTAAACATAATCTTTAGTATAATATGGCAAGGATAAATCAACTAATTCCATTTACATAGTCACATTGATATTCTACTAGTCAAGTAATCACATGTAATATCAATAGCCAATTTTATAATGGTGGAATCCATAATGTCGGACATCATAACAATATAGTCAAGGCCACATGCCAAGACTACAAATAAGATTCTGTAAAGGCCTTGTTTCAATACATTATTTTGTCTCATGAGACCTACCGATGTATCGAGGATTTATAATGGGCTCTACCCGTCACTTACTAAGTCTAATGGATTTGTCATATGAAATGGTTGAAACATAACATAAACATTCGTATTTAAACTAGCATACAAAATGTAAATACATTAACCATAAACCATGAATGGTATAAAAAATTACATCCATAGTCAATCATATCACAAAACCTTCAATAATATATGGAATATTTTATCATAAAAAATAATATTCAAACAATCATAAAATCCAATAAAGGTTGTGGAAATAGATGAAATAAAAACTATTTGAGAGAAATATATCTTTCTATTTTGATATCTTTTAAAAGTCATGTAATTTTAAAAGAAAACATTTATTTTTAAAATATTCATATAATCTTGTAATGTATTCTTTGAAGGTGTTATAATGGCGGAAAATAGTCTCCCTGCCATATAAGTTAAAAAACATTCATTCATTAATTTTGTTGAAAATGTCATAAAGGACCCTATTTGGAAAACGAAGGAATGATTCCTTTATAAACATCTTATAAAAATTCAAACAATGGAATAAATGACATTAAATCATAGTCTTGTAAATTTTAAACATGTTTTGAAATTAATTTTTAAGAAACAAGGATATGGATGATAAAGAGGTCCTAGTAGATACTCACGTATAAACAACCTTAGATAATGAAGAGACTATAGAATTAACCCTTACCTTGATCTTTTCATTGATAGAGGGTACATTAACCAACTATATAATAGTTAAATCATTTTTTTAAATTATTCATGATACACATACATAAATATGATATCATATATGATATTCTAATATTTCTTTGTTAATAATATTTCTGTAGTATCATCATTTCGAGTGTTAACTGATTCGTTTTCCTTTATATGATTGGTTACGTAATACATGATTAATATGGAGAAAATTTATTTTATTCATGTTAATAATGATATTATGTTATTAAAAATTATTTTTAATCATAAAAGGAATGTTATTCTTGAATGGTTATGATGGGGAATGAATTTCATCGCATTCGTGGAGACGGTAATTCGTACGTACGCATGAGAAAAAATATCATTCTATTGATGGTGAAATCATATATAATTGTATGGAATATCATATATTAGGAATCATTAACTTGTTATAATAATTATATATATCATTTATACAAATTATTATACTCATCCAAATAATGAAGTGTTTGAATTACAAACTACACCACGACGTGGAGACGGTAAGCTGTCTTTACGCACGTATAATGACTTATCATTCATAGGATTGATAGAATAATTAATATGGTTGTACCATTTTTATAATAACATCACAATATGTATAAGTTAATTGATCTATTATTTTGGTATGGAAACAACAATGAAAGAGGAAGTGGAAGAAGAAAAGAACATTGAAAGAGGTGGTGAAATTATTACCTCTTCTTCGGGTGTTTCCTTTTGAGTTGATCAGGAGGGCTATATATGTTGGATTTATGATCAACATAAGCCCTCTAGGTAAAATTGTGGATTGTTATGAAGATAATTTAGTAGAGGTTGGCTGATAAAAATGGATTTGGATATGTGACATTGAGATAAGGGGAAGTACCGTTTTTTAAGAGAGGTTAGGTTCACTTTAAGGAAAATTTGAAATATTATTTTCTTATACAATTATACTCGGTTTATAATGGATATAAAATGATTTATTTCAAGGATAAGGTGGGTATGGGTCGAAAAATCTCAACCAATAGGATTTAGACTGGTTTAGGCCAACATAATAACCTTATATTTTAGATTTAACTCTTAGTTAAATAGTTTATCTTTTACCATGTATTCTTATATTATTATAATAAATGGTAAATAAAATTACTCTATAAAGAATAGAGTACCCCAAGTGTTTAATTATTGATATATATAACCTTATATATGTTCTTTGGCCGAACCATCAATTTTTAGGAATACTATATTTGGTAATAATATTGTATTTGTTTTAAAATCTCATTTTTGTCAATTTAGAAACTATTTGGTATTTTGTTTTCGTGAAAGTCATAGAAACTTTTTCACTTCGAAAAAAAATTACTAAATAAACAATAACATTTCATGTTAACCTATAAAATTAGTGGAAATCATCATAAGTCTCAATTTCATTTTTTGGATATTAATAATATTAATTATTTTAATCATTCATTAATAAGGTAATTACTGCATCATCATTGTGTCAAAAAAAATTTATTTATTTAATGTAAAAAAATTATAAATAAAATAAAATTATGATGGAAATATATTTATATTTCTTATAAATATTTATAGACCAATTTATCTTATGTATATCTATATTTTAAAAATGCTTTATTTATTAAACATTGAATTTTACACTTTTAACTCTTCTTTAAATAAAATAAAAAAATATCCAAATCTAAACCAAGTAGACCAAAAGAATCATATTTTATTCCCAAGGTTGATTTTGGTATAAATACACCAAAATAATAGGATTATTACATGTTTTAGGGTAATTATAAAATCACTTTTTACCTTTAATTACCCTATTTTCTTTTAAATGTTGTAAATAAAAGTCAAAAGTTACTATTCACAAAAAATTATTTTCAAATTGTTAAACCAAATTTTACATACCAATTTCAACCTTTTCTCTTGTATTTTTATATTTAAATTCATAGATGCGGTATAATTATGTTTTATGAAAATTTGAAAATTCTCCTAGAAGGTTGGTAAAAGACGGTAAAAAGTTCAATAAAATTTTGTACATCTAATATTATTATAAAATGATTGCAATGAATTACATTGAACATTTATAGGTATTATGTATCTAATTTTCACCAATATAAAATTAAATAAAATATCTAATTATTTAAATAAAAAGTTGGTTCTAATCAATAAAAAAAAGTTTTTCACTATTCATAAAAAATATAATGTTTTTAGAAAAATACCAAAATTTCACCCTAAGACAATTCTGCTATACCGAATCTAAAAATTAAGTCCATTTTGAATGATAGAATTTAATAAACTTCCAAAATTTGGTATTACTATTCATAACAGCTAGTTTGATTGGCCATTGTGTGTTATAACTCGAAGTTGCATACAACGCAAGTTATAGTATTATTCAAAAAGAAGCATACCATGGAATCTTGGGGTGTAAAATTCTTCCCTAACTCAAATAATGGTTTCCTCAAAATTTATAGAATATTATAGAATAAAACTATTTGATAGGTTCTTTATCATATGCTCCTCAGGTTCCTATGTTGCCTCATCCATCTTATGGTTTCTCCGTAGAACTTTCACCAGATGAGTCGTCTGGTTTTTCAGAACTTGTTCTCTAGTAAAAAAAATCATAACATGCTCTTCACAATAAGAGAGATCTGGATCCAGTTCTATTTCTTCATATGTGAGTATATGTGTTGGTTTAAGCATGTATTTTCTTAATAGTGATATATGGAACACATCATTAACCTTGGAGAGACATGGTGACATTACCAAACGATAAGCTATAACTCCAATTCATTCTAGAATTTTGAAATGTCTGATGTACATGAGATTTAATTTACTCTTCTTATTGAAACATATAACACCCTTCTATGGAGATACTTTCAAGAAAATAGTATCTCCAACATGAAATTCAAAATCATTCATTCTATTATCGTTATCGATCTTTTTACTACATTGAGCTGCTTTTATTTCGGTTTGGATAATCTTCACCTTTTATATTTTTTTTCTCAACAAGTTATGGGATTATGAGTTTTATTTCACCAACATCATCCCTACATGTTGGTGTGCGATATCTCATTCCATGTAGAGATTTATATGGTACCATCTGAATACTTGAATGAAAGCTATTGTTATAGGAAAGTCTCACAGAGGTAAATATTGATCCCACATACCAAGAAAGTCTAGTGAGAAATATCTCAACATGTCTTCCAAGGTTTTAATAGTCATTTTTGATTGACCATCATTTTGAGGGTGGTATGCAGTGCTCAGAAGATGCTCAGTATCCAAGGTGTTCTATAGACTATTCCTGAATCTTGATTTAAAATGGGAATCACGATTAGAAAAAATTGATAGGGGTACTCCATGAACTCTTACAACTTCATTAATATATATTCTTGATAGATGTTAATGTATTAAACTTCTCTTATAGAATGAAAATGTGATGACTTTGTAAAATGATCAATAATGAACCATATTACATTATTCCTCCTAGGAGTCTTTGGTATCCCAATGAAAATTACCATAGTAATATAATACCATTTCCACTCAGGTATGGGAAGATGTTTCATGACTCATATAGGATGTTTTATTCCATCCTTAACTGGTTAAAAAACCATATATTTTGACACATAATCATCGATATCCCTCTTCATGTTGTCCCACAAAAAATGTTCCTCAAAATATCTAGGCATATTAGTGTTACCTGGATTTATAGATAAATTGGAGCTATGAGAATCATCCATAAATTTCCTTTTTTGAAAATGTATGTCCGGAACACAAAGTCTCTTCCAAAATTTCCAAATTCCATCTTCATATATGAATTCAATCAATCTCCCATCATTAATAACCTTAATTTCATTTTTTAAAACTGCTCATCATTAGTCTGAGAACTTTTTATCTTCTCTAGTAAAGATGGGTTGACGACTATTTGAAAAAGTATTGATGTTTCACCTTCCATGATTATTCCCATATAAATCTCTACTAGATCCATGAACAGAAGATCCCTTTCAACTCTTATCTTGTTAAAAACTCCATGATCCTTTTTACTCAAATCACTGATAGCTTATTTACCTTCCCCGGGTGGTAGTGCATAGTGCAATCATAATTCTTTAGTAGTTCAAGAAAATGGCATTACTTCATGTAGAGTTATTTCTATTAGAAAATCTTCTTCAAACTCTTGTGATCGGTATATATCTCAAAATTTTCACTATAGAGATATTGTCTCCATATCTTCAAAGAAAATGTTAAAAATTATAACTCAATATCATGCGTGGGATATTTTTGTTCATGAATTTTTAGTTATCGTTATACATGGTAAATACCTCCATCATTCTATATAAGGACACAACCAAGTCCTTTTTTTTAAATCATCACAATAAATAATAATCTTATCATTCCACAATGGAAGAGTCATGATTGGATTGTTGAATAATTGTCTCTTTAGTTTTTAAGAACATTCTTCACACTATTTTGTCCAAAAAAATTTAACCCACATACGTGTGATCTTGGTTGATGGGTTTCCCAATCGGAAAACATTCTGGACAAAACACTGATAATAACCTGCTAAACCAATAAAACAACATTGCTTAGTTATACTCATCGGTGCTGGACATTCTTAGATTGCCTTGGTCTTTGAAGGATCGACATAGATTCCATCCTTGGAGGGAATATAGACTAGAAATGAAATTTCCTGAAGCCGGAATTCACACTTTCTAAACTTCTTATATAATTCATTTCAAAAGAGGGTTTTCAGAATAGCGCACAAGTGGTTTTCATGATCATTTTTTCATTTTGAGTATACCATGATATAATCAATAAATACCACTAAATTTTCACCAAGATATTCCTTGTAAACTATATTCATTAGATCCATGAAAAAAGAGGGTAAATTAATACGTCCAAATGGCATTACTGTAAACTCATAATGCCCTTACTTGGTTTAAAAATCTATTTTCGTAATGTCTTACTTCTTCACACTCAACTGATGATATCCAGATCGAAGGTCAATCTTTGAAAAATATTTAGCTCCATCAATTTTGTCAAATAAATCATCAATGAGAGATAGGGGATACATGTTCATTATTGTTATAGCATTGATCTCCCTGTAGTCAATCCACAACATCATAGATCCATCATTCTTCTTAACAAAAAGAACAGGGGCTTCCCATAGAGAAACACTAGGGAGAATAAATCTTTTATTACTCAATTCCTCTTTTATTTCTTTAGTTCCACTAAATCCATATTGTCCATTCTATATGGGGTCTTCGATATGACCTTTTAACTGAGAATTAAATCAATGGAAAACTCAATTTCTCGTTCAGGAGGATGTCTAAGTAAATCCTTTGGAAACACATCAACAAATTATTTCACAATAGGTATATCCTATATTTAAAAATTCCTTCCTCACCCATAGTTATGTCATTATTTTCATGCCTAATAATTGAATTTTGTATATATTTTGGTGGTTGATCTAGATAAGAACCATGTGGTGGGTTTTTTTTTCTCTAAAGATAAGGTACTCCTTATCATCATCGAAAATTATAACCTCTTTCTTCATACAATATAATTTCACATCATGGTCTGAAAGTAAATCCATTCCAACAATTATATCAAATTCAATCATGGGTATGATGATGAGATCAGTAGATAAAGAACATTTAAATTCCTTAATGGGTACTGATTTACAAAAAATTATTTCAGTGATACTTCCCTTTTGAGTTTTGACTGAAAAATTCCTTGTTAAATTAAATTTGAAATATCTAATTTTTTTTAAAAAAACATAGAAGATGTGAAACAATGTAATCATCCAGAATCAAATTATGAATTGGCTAAATTTGAGGAAACAATTAAATTACCTTCCACCACATCATTCAGAGCATCAACCTCAGCAGTAGTGATCATATAATCTTGGACATGATCCCATGGCCTTTTCTGATATAAGTTTCCATAGCACTAAAGAAATTAATTTTCATAATTCCCCATTTATCTACAATTGTAGAATTCAATATTTACAGACTCTTTATTTCCATTGAAATCACAAGCTTGGTGGAATTTTTCACCACAATTGTAACAAACTACCATTCCTCTCAGGAAAGAACTGTGGTGTTTCTTCCCAAATTTACCACAAGATGGAAATTAATGTTTCCCATTCGTACCGTTATTTCCTTTTCTATAGTGTTCATCAGATCTGTCACGACCCATCCTCAGGGCCCGTGTCGTGACTACCCCAAGCCCGCCTTCCATAGGCCAGGGGCTGGCAACTAGCACCAAAGGCGTAAAATCCCGATAACTGGGAAGGCATTGCCTTTATAAAAGAAAACAAGCACCACAGAGTACAAGCGGAAGAACTAAACACTAAGTAAAAACTGAGTACAACAGTAATTGCGGAAAGTAAAAAGGGGCCGGAAATACAAGCCCAACTGTAAAGTACAACTCGAAAGGGAAAACACCAACTGAAAAGTAAAGTTGCTACGCCAAGCTGTCCACTGGAAATCCCACCTGAAGGGTGGGTACAGATAGCTCCTATTCTCCTCAGGTCCCACCGTCTGCTCCGAGTAAGTCTCGCCCAGTGGTCCACCTCCGGGTACCGCCTCGTCGTCACGTCCACCTCTGGGTACCGCCTCGTCGTGAGGTCCTCCTCCGGGTACCATCTCTTCATATAGTCCTCCTCCAGGTACTGTCCAGTCCTCGAACACTCGGCTTCTGTCAGCACTGCCCGTCGTCTGCAACCAACACAACGAGGTGCGGGCATAGCCCGTGCAGGGGTGAGTATAACGATACTCAGTAGGGACCCCGAGACCCTCAAGGTCTCACTAAACCAACAAGGATAACCACAAAGAAGATCTCAACAGATAACCTCTACTTAGATATATGCCCATACATATACCTATGTTATCAAGTAACCCATCTCAATCATGAGGAAACACAAGGATTGTGAAATCAACGGATAACCACTACCCGGGTATATGCCCATACATATACCTAAGTTAGCAAGTGACCCATCTCAATCATGAGGTAAACACAAGGTCAAAAGTCTCAGCTCAAACCAGGATTTTCATTATCGAAATCGTAACTACTGAAAAGCTCCGTCTCTGGAGTGTACAGTGGTCCAGTCACGACTCCGAGGTACTGCTCACTAACCTAAGACTGCTGAAGAACTCCACCCATCGAGTACTGCGGGCCAGCTGCTACAACCAAGCGCTCCCATGTGCCGCTACAACCAAGCGCACCTCTGTCGTGGGTCTGCCGCTACAACCAAGCGCTCCCATGTGCCGCTACAACCAAGCGCACCTCTGTCGTGGGTATGCCGCTACAACCAAGTGCTCCCACGTGCCGCTACAACCAAGCGCAACTCTGTCGTGGGTCTGCCGCTACAACCAAGCGCTCCCATGTGCCGCTACAACCAAGCGCACCTCTGTCGTGGGTATGCCGCTACAACCAAGCGCTCCCATGTGCCGCTACAACCAATCGCACCTCTGTCGTGGGTATGCCGCTACAACCAAGCGCTCCCATGTGCCTCTAGAACCAAGCGCAGCTCTGTCGTGGGTATGCCGCTACAACCAAGCGCTCCCATGTGCCGCTACAACCAAGCGCAACTCTATCCTGGGTCTGCTGCTACAACCAAGCGCTCCCATGAAGAAGTATCTCAAAGGACCGCCACGTCATAGGGGTCTCAACGCAACAGACGGCGCGTCAATCGGACGCCCGGTCTGTGTGTTATTAGCCTTTTCGTCCCAGGGGCCCGGTTGGTTTCGTGAGCAAACTAAACCCGACCGTATCTCAAATGTACCCCGAACCCTCATAGGGTAAACTCATAGGGACCGTTTCTCAACGCGATCACCAACGCCGCTGACGGTTCGTCAAACGGACGTTCTTTCAGAAAGATATCAGTTTTTCCGTTCCAGGGGCCTGGTTGGAATTCGGTGCGATCCAACCCGGACACTATCCATCTGCATAGAAAACTCGGGCGGAGGATGCCAAAAGTTCCGTATCGTCAACATGAACTCAACGCAACAGACGGCGCGTCAATCAGACGCCCGGTCTGAGAGTTATTGGATTTTTCGTCTCACACTCATCTTGGGAAACTTTCCAGGAGGTCACCCATCCTGATCACTACTCCAGGCCAAGCACGCTTAACTACGGAGTTTTAACCACGTAGGCTCCCGAAAAGGAAGGTGCACCTTGAGTATAGTATACCGAAACGACCGTCTCGATCCAAGGATCGCGTTGCCGCTAACGAAGAGTCGTTTGGAGGCCCGTAGCCCAAGATACGGACATTTGACCAAACCGCTCGGTAACGGGGGTTTCGGGCCCGGGCCGTCCCGGCCCGAGACCCCCCGGATGGCCCGAACCGGGTCGACCCGCACCGGACAAGGTCGACCCGGCCCGACATAGCCCGGCCCGGCCCGACGCGGCCCGGCCCGGCCCGGCGTGGCGAACCGGCCTGGCGCGCCGGTTCGGCGCAAGGCAGCGTGCTGGGCGCGCTGCCAGCTTGGCCGAAGGCCGAGCTTGCTGGAAACGGGGGGTCGCCTGCCCCCCCTTTGTGAAACCGTCCCCCATCATAATGGGGGGCCAAATAACTGCCCGGGGGAATTTAATTCCCCCGGTTTCCACCAACCCGGCCGGCCCGACCTGGTCGACCGGCTTCTTGTCAACAGGACCGGCAAGGGCCGGTCCTCTTCCGTCTTCCGGCACCGGCGGCCCGGCTGGCCTCCGGTCATCACGATCCACCGCGGCCCGGAACCGGCTGCGGCCTTCGTCATCCAGCGCGGTGCGACGGCACCGCGCCCCTCCGCCGCGGCCCCGCTCCGGCCGCGGCGTCTTCGGTTTCCTTCGACGCGGCGCGATGGTGTCGTGTTCATGATAATTCTTTCCACGGCGCGGCGCGACGGTGCCGCGCAATAATTTCCGTGTGATTCCCGCGTGGTGCGACGGCACCACGTTATCTCGTTTCATCCGCAAGAAACATTCATGAACAAAGGAGGGGGTTTCGTCCGTGTTTGTGCGGTCCGGTCCCCCTCTCGTTAGACGATAACACTTAAACGTTCATCCTCATGTTTGTCATGCTAGAACCAAGAACGGGAAATAATTAAATAAAGCAACAACAAACCGCTACCTTGCTTTTCATTATGTGTTGACGAAGTCGCGGAAAGGCGGCGGCGATTCGTCGACATCGGAAAAGAGAAGCTGTTGACGACGTCGGCGTTCTTTGTGAAAGGCGTTCACTTCATTATTCCGGAAGGAGTGGGAAGGAGGCATCCAAGAAGGGATCGATGTTGGAAACTTCACGTTCTTCTTTGGAAAAGGCATTCTTTGTCGAGAAGACGTTGTTCCATGTTTGGAGATGTCCTTCGTGTTCTTCGTCGAGGGTGGAATTCTCTTCAATCCTTCCATGACTCTATCACAAAGATTTAGCCAACCCCAAACAATAAAACAACACACCTTATTATAGTGTTAGCTTAATGAATTCAAAATAATTCAAATTCATTAAGTTACATCCTTCATTAATGGGTGGAGAGGCTCCAAAATTAATGAAGGTGGAAGTGAAGAGTCACATTTAATTGGGGGGGGGGGGGTTCAAGGGAGTTAAGGAGTTTAAGGAGTTAGGAATTTGAGGGGTTTTGGCACATTATGAGCAAGGGAGTTTAAGGGGGTAGAAGAGAGTTAAGGGGAAGGTGAAGGGTTGGGGCTCGTGTGGGCCCCACCTCACCTTAATCCTCACTTGGTTAGTTAGGAACTTGTGATTCCACCCCAACTTCCACACTTAGGATATAACCACATAAGAAGATAAATAAAATTTGTAACACAAATTTTATTTTTCTTTAAACTTAAACCACAACCTTATTAAACAACTGCTCCCAAGCAAACGCAACTCCAGGAAAGGCATTCCTAAACAAAAACCGGCGCTACGGTTCCATCGGTGCCCTCAGAATTTGATTCCGGGCACCGGTTCAAAAGTTAGAAATTCCCGCTCGTTCGTTCACTGAACGTACCCGAGCCAAACATCGGAAATTAATTCTGGGCACACCAGGCCTCGGAATCAGGCGCTGTCAGAAACTGTGTTCTTGTAAAATTCCAAATAAAATTAAGAAAAAAATTTCCTTTAAATTTCCGGGTCTTTACATTACTCCCACCTCAGGGCTTTACGTCCCCGTAAAGCTTCATCACAAACTAGGGTCACAAAAGCGGTACAGAGCACGCATCTGAGCCTTCCGCTCCCATGTGCTCACATGGAGGTTCCCGTACTATCAAAGGAAGTGCACCCAAGGAATCGATCATCCTTGTAGGATCTTCTCCTGTCTATCCTTGATCCCCACTGGAACCTCCGTGCATGTCGCTCTATCATCGACGTCTAACTCCCTGAGGTCGATGATGTGTGAAGGATCAAGCACGTATCTCCACAATTGAGTTACGTGGAAGTTATCGTGCACATGGTGCAACTGAGGTGGATGGGTCAAGCGATAAACCACCTCGCCTACCCTACTGGGGACCTAGAAAGGTCTATTGAACCTCGGAGATCTCTTGCCGCCTCGGCTACATCTCCGTAAACCTCGTCGAGGTGAGACCTGTATAAGAACGTGGTCGACATCCTCGAACTCTAAAGGTCTCCCTTTTTAGGTTAGAACTGAAACTCAAAACTCCTGCTGCCATGAGTTTAATGTTGGCCGACCCAAGAATGATCGGCTACACCCTCCCATGCACGAGTTTATCTTGGGCTGCCCAGGGTTTCCTTTTCGCCTACCAAGGAAAACCCATCCCAACGTTTGCCTAATACCGTCAATTTGAGTATGAACAGTGATTGCCAAATACATACTCAAACTAACGTCGTAAGGCCTCGACGCTGCCACCAAGAGGTCCTAACCGAGACTCTCGCCTCAAGGGTCGGATCACACCGTCGGCGTAAGTGTGACTATCGAGTCTCCTCCCAAAGGTATCTCCAGACGTGAGGGTCAAGTCAACGGCTTAACCGGAATCTCTAGGTCTGGGATGAGATTCATGGAAGGAAGGGATGATTCGTTTCGATGCCTGTGGCTACGGCCGCTAGTAGAAGATAAATTCCGCACTTTGAATCATCCTTAGAGCCCCTTTTTGGTCGCACTCCATGACCGCAAGCAGCTACCCTCTTTCCCTGCTCTCCAACTCCCTGAGTCTAGCGGGGACTACAAAGGCGGGTGATGGTAACATGTTGAAATGTACACCACCACGAGCTGCTCTCCAAGATCTGCCTCCATGTCTGCTGATCTGTAGATTCATCTGTCCTTAACATTTTCTCTTCTTGAAACATTTGACATGCCCAAGTCTCCGAGACTGGTGTCAGTTTCCTGCTTTCCAAACTTCTAACATTCTCTGGCTGTATTCGATCAGCAAAGAATTCTCAACCACAAAGGTTCCTTCTAGCACTCTAGCCTAAGTAGAAATGCATAGAGAAAAGGTGCTGGCTCGGAAGCCCTTAAACATACCATGCTCAGAGGTCCGACCTCTATTGCACTGATTGAAACGCTTCCATCGAGTACCCGATATGTTCGGTATCCCTCGATGAATTCTCAGCTATCAACACGTCGTCCCGCCGAAACTGTAAAAGTTCTAGAAAATTCTCGGCCACCTCCTCAAGCCAGTCCTCAGCCGCCTATGAGTCAGGTTCACCTCGGAACATGAGGGTATCTGAAGTTAGAACACATGTAAGGCAGTAAGCTTACATGTTTCACCTACCGGTACCGCCGGTTGTAACTGCTGACCAACAGGTAGTGATGTATAGCTGACACACTACCCAAAGGCACTATCTCTGGCATCGGTTCACGTACCGAAGCCTCATCACTATAAGGACCTTCCTCATGGTCATTCACTGGAAAACACTAGTGGCCAAGTCCACCATCCACTCTACTGATGTCTCAGCTAGGCGGAAAACTCTAGAAATCGCCTCCAGCCACTGCTCTGCTGTCTGGAAATCTGCCTCGCCTCGTAACTTCTGAGGCCTCTACTGCTGGAACTCGTGCAACGCGCTCCGCCAGCGTGCACAGTTTTCTAGTATAGTCGTTGGCATCTGCTTCCCAATAGATGGTGATGTACTGGTACACCACCCGAGGGTGCCAACATAGTAAAAAGGGCCCTTCACCAGAGCCTCGTCGCTCGGTGAGCCGTCATCGAGTACTCTATCTGAACTCCAACTGACTGTCTGCGTGGAGACATCCTGAACAGATGTGACACGGTCAATGTCTTATACCTGGTGAGCTGACCTGGTTTGAGCTGACTTTAAAACTTTGGAAACACACATGAAATCAGTGTTTTTTTTGTACAAAGTCGGAAATCAGTAGTCAGGGTCCTGGTATACGGATACGTCGGCCGCCGCACCAACACTGGACTCCCTGAACTGAAAACCACACTCGGTACCCTTAACACTATTGCTTCACAAAAAGATACATCAGAGTTATAAGTTCTGCGGTAGAACCTAACTCCTTTGATACCAATTTGTCACGACCCGTCCTCGGGGCCCGTGCCGTGACTACCCCAAGCCCGCCTTCCATAGGCCAGGGGCTGGAGACTAGCACCAAAGGCGTAAAATCCCGATAACTGGGAAGGCATTGCCTTTATAAAAGAAAACAAGCACCACAGAGTACAAGCGGAAGAAGTAAACACTAAGTAAAAACTGAGTACAACAGTAAGTGCGGAAAGTAAAAAGGGGCCGGAAATACAAGCCCAACTGTAAAGTACAACTCGAAAGGGAAAAAAGAAACTGAAAAGTAAAGCTGCTACGCCGAGCTGTCCACTGGAAATCCCACCTGAAGGGTGGGTACAGATAGCTCCTCTGCTCCTCAGGTCCCACCGTCCGCTCCGAGTATGTCTCGCCCAGTGGTCCACCTCTGGGTACCACCTCGTCGTCACGTCCACCTCTGGGTACCGCCTCGTCGTGAGGTCCTCCTCCGGATACCATCTCTTCCTATAGTCCACCTCCAGGTACTGTCCAGTCCTCGAACACTCGGCTTCTGTCAGCACTGCCCGTCGTCTGCAACCAACACAACGAGGTGTGGGCATAGCCCGGGCAGGGGTGAGTATAACGATACTCAGTAGGGACCCCGAGACCCTCATGGTCTCACTAAACCAACAAGGATAACCACAAAGAAGATCTCAACAGATAACCTCTAATTAGATATATCCCCATACATATACCTAAGTTATCAAGTAACCGATCTCAATCATGAGGAAACACAAGGATTGTGAAATCAACGGATAACCACTACCCGGGTATATGCCCATACATATACCTAAGTTAGCAAGTGACCCATCTCAATCATGAGGTAAACACAAGGTCAAAAGTCTCAACTCAAACCAGGATTTTCATTATCGAAACCGTAACTACTGAAGAGCTCCGTCTCTGGAGTGTACAGTGGTCCTGTCATGACTCCGAGGTACTGCTCACTAACCTAAGACTGCTGAAGAACTCCACCCATCGAGTACTACGGGCCAGCTGCTACAACCAAGCGCTCCCATGTGCCGCTACAACCAAGCGCACCTCTGTCGTGGGTCTGCCGCTACAACCAAGTGCTCCCATGTGCCGCTACAACCAAGCGCACCTCTGTCGTGGGTATGCCGCTACAACCAAGCGCTCCCATGTGCCGCTACAACCAAGCGCAACCCTATCGTGGGTCTGCCGCTACAACCAAGCACTCCCATGTGCCGCTACAACCATGCGCACCTCTGTCGTGGGTTTGCCGCTACAACCAAGCGCTCCCATGTGCGGCTACAACCAAGCGCACCTCTGTCGTGGGTATGCCGCTACAACCAAGCGCTCCCATGTGCCGCTACAACCCAGCG
Source organism: Viscum album (assembly GCA_963277665.1). NCBI lineage: Eukaryota > Viridiplantae > Streptophyta > Magnoliopsida > Santalales > Viscaceae > Viscum > Viscum album. The sequence goes on along the minus strand of OY728126.1, from coordinate 1,989,495,933 downwards.
CAGCTCTGTCGTGGGTATGCCGCTACAACCAAGCACTCCCACGTGCCGCTACAACCAAGTGCACCTCTATCGTGGGTCTGCTGCTACAACCAAGCGCTCCCATGAAGAAGTATCTCAAAGGACCGCCACGTCATAGGGGTCTCAACGCAACAGACGGCACGTCAATCGGACGCCCGGTCTGTGAGTTATTAGCCTTTTCGTCCCAGGGGCCCGGTTGGTTTCGTGAGCAAACCAAACCCGGCCGTATCTCAAATGTACCCCGAACTCTCATAGGGTAAACTCATAGGGACCGTTTCTCAACGCGATCACCAATGCTGCTGACGGTTCCTCAAACGGACGTTCTGTCAGAAAGATATCAGCTTTTCCGTTCCAGGGGCCCGGTTGGATTTCGGTGCGATCCAACCCGGCCACTATCCATCTACATCCAAAACTCGGGCGGAGGATGCCAAAAGTTCCGTATCGTCAACAGGAACTCAACGCAACAGACGGCGCGTCAATCGAACGCCCGGTCTGAGAGTTATTGGCTTTTTTGTCTCACACTAATCTTGGGAAACTTCCCAGGAGGTCACCCATCCTGATCACTACTGTAGGCCAAACACGCTTAACTACGGAGTTTTAACCACGTAAGCTCCCGAAAAGGAAGGTGCACCTTGAGTATAGTATACTGAAACGACCGTCTCGATCCAAGGATCGCGTTGCCGCTAACGACAAGTCGTTTGGAGGCTCGTAGGCCAAGATACGGACATTTGACCAAATCGCTCGGTAACGGGGGTTTCGGGCCCGGGCCGTCCCGGCCCGAGACCCCCCGGATGGCCCGAACCGGCTCGACCCGCCCCGGACGGGGTCGACCCGGCCCGGCATAGCCCGGCCCGGCTCGGCGTGGCGAACTGGCCTGGCGCGCCGGTTCGGCGCAAGGCAGCGTGCTGGGCGCGCTGCCAGCTTGGCCAAAGGCCGAGCTTGCTGGAAACGGGGGGTCGCCTGCCCCCCCTTTGTGAAACCGGCCCCCCTCATAATGGGGGGCCAAATAACTGCCAGGGGGAATTTAATTCCACCGGTTTCCACCAACCCGGCCGGCCCGACCTGGTCGACCGACTTCTTGTCAACAGAACCGGCAAGGGCCGGTCCTCTTCCGTCTTCTGGCACCGGCGGCCCGGCTGGCCGCCGGTCATCACGATCTGCCGCGGCCCGGAACCGGCTGCGGCCTTCATCATCCGGCGCGGTGCGATGGCACCGCGCCCCTCCGCCGCGGCCCCGCTCCGGCCGCAGCGTCTTCGGTTTCCTTCGACGCGGCACGACGGCGTCGTGTTCATGATAATTCTTTCCATGGCGCGGCGCGACGGTGCCGCGCAATAATTTCCGTGTGATTCCCGCGTGGTGCGACGACACCACGTTATCTCGTTTCATCCGCAAGAAACATTCAAGAACAAAGGAGGGGGTTTCGGCCGTGTTTGTGCGGTCCGGTCCCCCTCTCGTTAGACGATAACACTTAAACGTTAATCCTCAAGTTTGTCATGCTAGAACCAAGAACGGGAAATAATTTAATAAAGCAACAACAAACCCCTACCTCGCTTTCCGTTATGTGTTGACGAAGTCGCGGAAAGGCGGCGGCGATTCGTCGACATCGGAAAAGAGAAGTCGTTGACGACGTCGACGTTTTTCGTGAAAGGCGTTCACTTCTTTATTCCGGAAGGAGTGGGATGGAGGCATCCAAGAAGGGATCCACGTTGGAAACTTCACGTTCTTCTTTGGAAAAGGCATTCTTCGTCGAGAAGACGTTGTTCCATGTTTGGAGATGTCCTTCGTGTTCTTCGTCGAGGGTGGAATTCTCTTCAATCCTTCCATGACTCTATCACAAAGATTTAGCCAACCCCAAACAATAAAACAACACACCTTATTATAGTGTTAGCTTAATGAATTCAAAATAATTCAAATTCATTAAGTTAAATCCTTCATTAATGGGTAGAGAGGCTCCAAAATTAATGAAGGTGGAAGTGAAGAGTCACATTTAGTTGGGGGGGTTCAAGGGAGTTAACGAGTTTAAGGAGTTAGGAATTTGAGGGGTTTTGGCACATTAAGAGCAAGGGAGTTTAAGGGGGTAGAAGAGAGTTAAGGGGAAGGTGAAGGGTTGGGGCTCGTGTGGGCCCCACCTCACCTTAATCCCCACTTGGTTAGTTAGGAACTTGTGATTCCACCCCAACTTCCACACTTAGGATATAACCACATAAGAAGATAAATAAAATTTGTAACACAAATTTTATTTTTCTTTACACTTAAACCACAACCTTATTAAACAACTGCTCCCAAGCAAACGCAACTCCAGGAAAGGCATTCCTAAGCAAAAACCGGCGCTACGGTTCAATCAGTGCCCTCGGAATTTGATTCCGGGCACCGATTCAAAAGTTAGAAATTCCCGCTCGTTCGTTCACTGAACGTACCCGAGCCAAACATCGGAAATTAATTCTGGGCACACCGGGCCTCAGAATCAGGCGCTGTCAGAAACTGTGTTCTTGTAAAATTCCAAAGAAAATTAAAAAAAAAATTTCCTTGAAATTTCCGGGTCTTTACAAGATCTATTCGTCCCTTGTACTTCTTTAAATTCATATGTTATAGAGATTTTATTTTTCTATCATGATAGCACATGAGACAATATCTTCGTATGATGAGAATGATTGGGAGACTAATGTTCGACATAGAAATTGATTTAACCCAAAATATAATTTAGAAATTTTACTCCTTAGGTTACATATATAATTTTTTCATGCCTTACCAACCTTGTAAATATAGCCTCATACTTGGCGACATTTTGATCCTCTTTTTTCCTCATAATTAGAAATTTCTTTTCCATATCCGCTCGATGGACATGAGGAAAGTATTCTTATATGAAAATATCTTTAAACTCTCTCTATTTCCATATTTGATACTTCTTCATCCTCCATTGTGTTTTGAATTAATGATCACCAATGATCTGCATCTCCCGTGAGACGATAAAAAGTTGTAACATCTTTTTCCTTTTAGCTACTCCCTAAACTATGAATTATTTTCTCTAAGGAACTTATGCATTTCTCTGTTATAAATTGACTTTTAGTCCCATTGAATTTTTGAGGTTGTTTCCTCATGAATCTGTCTAACAATGATACTCTTCATTGTGGATCTGGCTGATCCATATGTTTTTGGTTATTATTCATCACCTAGGTGAGTTTTCCCAGTATGGTGATAAGCTGATCAGCACCTGTTGCATCACCTTCTCCCTTTTAATTATCTAGAGTATGATGGAAATCTTAACATGGATTACGTGAGTTTATATGGTTTCCATTCCATCCACTAGGCACCATTTCTAAACAATGGCGTACACTTGATTAGTTTATGAATCACAATACATAATTTCAAACTTGTAAAACACATAACATAAATTGAACAGTTTATGGATATAATCCATATTCATAAAAAAAATTCTTGTAGAAGGTATATACTCACACATCATTCATAATGGTTTGTAAAGAAAACATCAAGAATGATAAGCATGTCTCCCGAGAGTTTCAAAATCAAGAATACATCATGGCTCGTTGTTGTGAAACAGGATACCCCGAGTCAAGCCCAAAACTCCTCATCAGATTTTTCACTCATATCTACATTTGTTCCAGATCTGCCTCTATCTGTCAATATCCAGACATGGATGTATTTCATGGAAATCTCACAAAATCTCTACACTACCAAAATTCTAGGATGTTCTTCTATACAAATCCTCAATGTCTAACTTAGGGTAATGTTCTTTAATCCGAGGTTTTCTAAATCTAGAATCCATGGTTTGTTCTACACTTCCTCTGATACTAATTGTAATGTCCTCACCCTAGTTACCAAGTGTCGGTTAATTATTACTTAACATTGGCATGATCTCAAGGGATCAAATCTTAAAAGACTGATCAGTTTAGTAGCCTGAAAAGTACTAGACACAAATATAAGTTACACATTACATTATAAACTGAAAAACAACAACATTTTGTCTCCTTTTAATACATTCATCTCCCTTAAAATATCTCTGTAGGTCAGTCAGAATATACATCTTCACATCGTAGAAAAAACTAAAGAAAGGGGTGAGGTCGGGTGATCATTATGTATAACAATATAGAGGAAACACTTAGAAATTATCAAAAACATTTAAGGAAATATATAATGCTAAAAAAAATCCCATTAAACATAAAAACCAGTATAATATGGCAAAGATAAATCAAATAATTCCAATTACTTATTCACATGGATATTTTTCAAGTCAAATAATCACCTGTAATATTAATAGCCAATTTTATAATGGTGGGATACAAAATATCAGACATCATAACCACATAGTCAAGGCCTCATGCGAAGACTACAAATAAGATTTTTTAAGGCCTTCTTACAAGACACTAGTTTGTCTCATGAGACCTACCGATGCATTGATGAGCTATAGCAGGCTCTGCCAGCCACTAACTAAGTCCAATGCCTTTCTCATATTAAAAGGTTGAAACTTAACATAAACATTTGTATTAAAACTAGCATACAAAATGTCAATATTTTAACCATAACCCATGAATGGTATAAAAATATCACATGCACAGTCAAACATACCAGAAAAACTTAAATAAGATACAGAATATTGTATCATAAAAAATCAAATTCAAACAAGTATAAAATCCACTAAATATTTTTAACATAGATGAAATCAAAACTATTTGATCGAGGGTTCATTAGCCTCCTATATAACCCATGAATGGTATAAAAATATCACATAACCCTTGATCGAGGGTTCATTAACCTCCTATATAATAGTTAAATCATTTTTTTTAAATTATTCAACATCCAAATACGTAAATATGATATCATATATGATATTCTAATCTTGCATTGTTAATAATATTTCTGTAGTATCATAATATCGGGTGTTAACTGATTCGTTTTCCTTTATATGCTTGGTTACGTAAGTCATGTTTTTTATGGAGAGTATGTATTTGATTCATATCCAGAATGAGAGTATGTTATTAAACATTTTTTTAATCATAAAATGAAAATTACTCTTGAATGGTTATGATGGGGAATGAATTTCACCGCATTCAAGGCGAGAGTAAGTCATACGTACACATGAGAAAAAATAACCATACATAAATATGATATCATATATGGCCTTTTAACGTTTCTTTGTTAATAATATTTCAGTAGTAACATAGTTTCTGGTGTTAACTGATTCATTTTCCTTTATATGCTTGGTTACGTAAGCAATATTTGTTATGGATAGGATTTATCTGATTAATATATAGAATAATATTAATTTATTAATAATTCTTTTTAATCATAAAATGGAAATTATTATTGAATGGTTATGATTGGGAATGAATTTCAATGCGTTCGTGGATATGGTAATCCGTATGTGCGCACGAGCGACAATATGAATCTATTGATGGTGAAATTGTATGTAATTGGATGGTATATCATATATAAAGAATCCTTAAAAAGTTATATTTATTATTTAAACCATTTATAATCATTATTATACCCATCCAAATATGTATGTGTTTTAATAACAAACTATACCACGACGTGGAGACGATAAGCTATATATATGCACGTATGGTAACATTTCATTCATAGGATGGATAAAATAATGAATATGGTTGTACCATTTTTATAATAACATCAAATTATGTATAAGGTAATGGATTTATTATTTTATAATGGAAACAATAAATAATGAGTATGTAGAAGAAGAAAAGAACTATGAAAGAGGTGGGGAAATTATTACCTCTTATTCAAGTGTTTCCTTTTTAGTTGATCCAGTGGGATCCTTAGGCTGGATTTCTGATCAAAGTAAGGACTATAAGTGGATGTGAGTTTATTTTTGAGGAAAATTTACTAGGGGTTGGCCGAGCCAAATGGCTTTGGAGGTGTGATTTTGAGAGATGGTGAAGTCCCTTTTTATTAGGGAGGTGATTGTCACTTTAGGATAAGCTTGAAATATTATTTTATTGTACAATCATATACGATTTATAATGCCTCCAAAATGCTTTATTTTGAGGCTACGGTGGGGATGGGTCCAAAAACACTCAACCAATAGGTTTTAGACCTGTTTAGGTCACCATATTAACCTTATCTTTTAGATTTAACTCTTAGTTAAATAGTTTACCTTTTCCCCCTATATTCATGTATTATTATAATAAATGGTTAACAATCTTACTATAAAAGTGAATAGAACCCCATGTAGTTCATTAATTATTTATATATATCATTATCTAAGACATTTGTTAGATCTTTAGATTTTTATTAATATTATATCAATTAATAATTTAGTATTTGTTTTAAAAACACATTTATGTCGATTTTGGAACTATTTGGTGTGTTGTTTTTTTCCAAAGTCATAACAACTTTATCAATTCAGAAAAAATATTTATTAAGCCATAAAATGACATGTTAACCTATAAAATTAGTGTAAATATTCATAAGTCTCAATTTAAATTTATTTATATATTTATAATATAAATTATTTTAATCATTCATTAATAAGTTAATTACTGCATCATCAGTGTGTCAAAAATAAATTTAATAATTTAATGTATTAAAATTATAAATAAAATAACATTATTTATGAAATCTTTTTATCTTTATAATTAATATTAATAGTATAATTTATCTTATGTATATCCCTATATTAAGAAAGTATTAGTTATTAAACATTGAATTTAACATTTTTAAATTTTCTTTAAAAAATATAATAATAAATGTCCTAATCTAATAAAAGTGGACCAAAATGATCATATTTTATTCATAAGGTATATTTTGGTCGAAATATACTTATCCAATATAATTAGGACATGCGTCAGGGTAATTATAATATCATTTTTACATTTAAGTAACCTATTTAATTTTAACGAGGGTAAAGAAAAGGCCAATGTTACTATTTACCAAAAATATTTTCATCTTATTGAAAAAAATTTAACTTACTGATGTCAACCGTGTCCCTAGGATGTTTTAAATTAAATTCACATCTGTGGAAAAATTATGTTTCAATAAAATTTGAAAATTCACCAACAAGGTAGGTAAAAGATGTTAAAAAGTTTAATAAAATTTTATATATCTAATATTACTATAAAACAACATCAATAAATTACATTGATAATATATAGGTATTATGTATCTATTTTTACATATTATAAATTTAAATAAAATAACTAACTATATAAATAAAAATTCAGTTTGAAACAAGAAAGTGGTTTTTTTACTATTCATAAAAAATTTAATGTTTTCAGAAAAATAACAAAAATTCACTGTAAGCTAGTTTTAATAATCTAAATCAAAAAATGAAGTCCAATTTGAAAAATAAACCTTATAAAATTTCAAAAAGTTTGTATTACTATTCATTACTTCTAGTTTGATTGGTCGTGGTGTATTAGAACTCGAAGTTGCATACAACGTATGCTATTGTATTATTCAAAATGAATAATATCGTGGAAGCTTGGGGTATTACATTCCATGTTTTTGTTTTCATTAGGTGATCTATTATTCTAATACTGGTTATTTTTTATTTTTTCCACTACTCTCTATTTTTGTACATAACACTTCTACACTCTTATCTCATGGGTGTAGTCTATGCACCATTCCACCATATACCCTAGTACAATTTGGCATCCTATTATATATATGGTGGAACACTTGGGATCTTATGTCTCCCGAAGTTTGGATACATGTTAGTGAACTGGGTTTGAGATTATATCAAAATCTTAAATGTAATTTCCATTGTCACATTACTATTTTATTATTCCATGATGGAAAAGATACCTTGAGTTGAGGACTTACAGTGATGGGAACATAATATCCCAACGACTACATGTTTTATTGTGATATATTAATAGAACCAAGAAACTATACAAAGAAGGAATGTTTCACCACATGTGGTTATTTAAGAACTAGATATATCAATTTTAAAAAATTTATTATTATTTTATTATTATGTTTGCATTCACTATGGGCACGAACCATATTTTCTCATTTTCCCATAGAAACCATTTGTTATCACTTATTGTGTTATTCACAAACCCTGCATGGGAAACTAAGTACAGAAGGATACTTATATTTCATGATCCGGGTATAGGTAAGGTCCATGTTGTCTATGGGTGAGTTATATATTTTAGTAGGTGTTGGGAGCTGGTTATCGAGGAAACACTCATGACCAGTTCTACTGCCTTTTCTGGATATTTTTTTTCTTTTTTTTTTTGTTTTTATTTAAATGATCTATCAAATATTTATATTTTTTATAATTTTTTGGTTTCCTAAACATACAAATTTCCATTTTTACAGCATGTAAAATTTTTTAAATATATTTTCCTTTTAAGTATTATTTCCTTATTATTTTTAATTTATTTATGTGATGTTAGTTGTTTGTATTTATTACTGTATGATTTATTATCATCAATATATATTATTTCATGTCTTCCCATATACTAATTAGACCCTTGCTACTGGATGTCATCGTTTTTCACTTGAGGAAGTGAACATGAGGTATGTGGAACTTTGGTTTGATCATATTATAGGTGAACTAGACAGGCGATGATACAAAGTTGAATTTGAGCCTTTTTTACATTAATCCAAATATTTGGGATAAATTATACTGGAAATGAGATTTATTTGGGGTTTTTTATTGTCATAATGTTGGGGATTAGATGACCCATATATAAGAGAGTTATATGTCTCCCTGGATGAGTATATTATTCATGATTTTCTATTATAATATTAGTGTAGTTTCGAAAAATATGATGATTTTTTATGTCGATTTATGGTTTATTGTTTATAATTCCTGGATCTAATTGGAATGTGAGTGTGCATTCATATATCATTTTTTTATTTTTTTATTCAAATGACACTTATTTTCTTTCTACTATTTTATTGCACTAATTATGATATGAGGTTTATCTATCTAATGTGAAACTATTTACTTAAATAGAGGTTTTACTTATAACTTGATGGTTGAATTACCCATATCCAAACCATGATTTTTCTCTACTATAATTAAATTATTAAATAGAATCCTTTTTTATATGATTCAAACCTATAGAGACACTTGGTAACAATGTCAGGAGAGTGAATTCTGGTGGTTAATTGAGAACCCCAGATTACATGGATTTGTGTATCGACTAGAATAACATTTTCCTTATTAGTAATTATCCAATATGTCCTTTTTAGACCAATTACATACCCAATTAATATTTTTAAAATTAATGGTAGGCCACATAGGGAACCGCATGTCATGAAAAGGAATGGTATGGAAGAGAATTTCTAGGCAGTTAATGATTTGGTCTCCCTAGTTTCACTAGAACATCATATTAATTAGTATCTTGGAGATATTCAGCATATTTTATCAGTATATGGGACATGAATCTCTTGGTGAGAGTCTTATAGGTTTAATATAACAATGAGTTTTAGTTAAAAAATAATCATTTGTATATATTAGAGTGTATACCATAAGGTATAAAGATATGGATTGAGTCGATACAATCTATACTCGATAATAATGATACTCCCAAAGAGAGGAATGTTTATTTGGAATGTGTTTATTCTTCATGAATCACTTTAGTGATGTTATATGTCATTCTCTAGGTGGATCAATATGTCGGATTATACTGAAAAGGAAATAAGGATCAATTTTCAAATCATTTTTTTCGTAAGACACATATGGATAATAGGAATTAAGAGTTTTAAAATCTAGATTATTAAGGAATATTGGTTATGGTCAATGCTACTCATTTTATTATTCTAAATAAATTTCAACATTCTCATATGAGTGTTGATATCATAAAGGTTTTCTATATGGATAATTAAATGAGAAATAATATTTGGTATTAAGTGGATATTTTCTTGATTATGATATTTAATGGTTTCATGAATAAATAATATATTATTTTGCGAAACCTAATGTGTAATAAACAATCTAGGAATCCTTGTTTTTTGATAGATCCATTAGTGAATCCCCTTGTATCTTGATTTTTTTTAATGATTCTAGAAGGATTGATGATGAGTAGTTTAGAAAGGGAAATGTATCATCTTCATCCCTGTAATAATGTGTTTTGATAATGTGGAATTAGTGAAATATAGAGATGTATACACATCCACATTGTTAGTTATTTCATGTGGAGTGATTCTCTTGTAGGTGAATGAAGAATATTTAGTGTTTTTGTGAGAGTTTTTCTCATCCTAATAAATTTTATGTTGATGGAATTGATTGGGGGTAAGTAGTGGGATTTCATGTAGTCCTAGAAGTTGGTAAATATATTTATTTAGGTTAATTAGCGTTGAAAAGAGGCCATGATTTACAAGGTAAATAATGGTACAAGATTGGTTATCACTAGGGTAGACTGGGATCATGAAAACGGGGAAATGTTTGGGGTTTTTCTAGATCCATTTTATCAAGTCAATTATTACATATTATAATGAGGGGCCTTAGAATAATTGATTCATTATATTTATTGAATTTACCCTAAAATCTTATGTATTTATTATGCGTGCATCATATTATTTTTTATCTTCAATCAATATGTGTTTTGGGGTTGACCATCGTGTATATTTATGTAGTGATTTATATTCTTGTTCCCTTTGGGTGTGTTTGGGGGTATTCATTTACATTTAGAGTGTGCCTTTGTGATTAATGGATATTGGAATCTTTATTATTTCTTTCTTCCACTGATGTGCAAATTATATTGGATCCCAAGAGTGTATTGGTTGAATCTATATCAATCACACATCAATTTCTAAAGCCTATGGGAATCATTCACATCAATTTACTGTGATAGTAATAACCCTTATGGGTAGTAGAATTTAATGGTAGGTCATTTGGGATATAACCAACATTATTTTGGAATGACTTAAACTCCGTTTTCTAGTGTTTCTATAGATGATAATGATATGTACAAAGCAGCCTTTTCTCTCATCATCAATCAGGTTTAGGATTTTTTTGGATTTTATGGAATTTACCCCTTAACATGTGACTACGTTTATGATCCGGAAAATTTTAGGAATGGAGTTCATATACATTTATAGATACAAGATGGATCCTATAAATCTCTATGATTTAATGTCTCAATTTATGGATTTTTATGCAATGATATTCATTGACCCAATATTTTCCCCTTCAAGATCTATTATTTTTTTATCAAAAATAACAATGGATTACTGTCTTTATATCTAGATTATCGATGGTTGAACTCGGTGATGGTCAATAACTGGTATCCTTTCGATTATATTATAAAAATTTTATACAATATAATGGTATATAAGTTACTCTATGGGATCAAATTTATGTTGGGTTTTCAAAAATTGAGAGTGTTTCCTTTTAGTGTTCGTAAAACATTAATGAAGAGAAATTATGTTATATACAAGTATTTTTTTATAATGATATGCTTAACAAATAGGCTAACTATTTTTATGATATGATGAATAATGGGTTACAAATGTGTTTTTGACTTGTTTTTGGTGATGTTATGTAATGATAATTTGGTGTATTTTTTGTCCAATGAGGACGATGTATATGATCTTAAGATGGCTTGGTGAACATTGAGATAAAAATGGATTAATTCAAGTCTCACTGAGTGTCAATTATAGATCAATGATGTACAATTCATGGAACATGTGATATCTATATAATGTATATTAGTGATCCATGAGAAATTTGATGTTGCATTTCTATGGGAGTAGCGACATATTAACATTAAAATACATAGTTTTATAATATTTATATGTCACTAATTATGATTTATCATATAAAGATCATTATTAGAAGCACCCGTGAAAATCCAAACCCATAAGGGGGAAATGATATTACAGTTTTATTCCTATAAAGAAATATTTTAAAAGATGAATGCGTGTTTTAAGAATACCTTTATCTAAACTATAGCTATTCTAGGAAAATGTTATACAATAAATTAGTATATATTGGGATTTTTAGGAACCCTTCTAATATAGGATTGGAATATTATTATTTATGGATCTGGAAAGTTGAATCTACAAGATTGAAATTATCCATTTATTGATCTTGAATTGGTGATGGTAGTGTATAGTTTCACATGTTGGTGTTAATATCGTATTGGTGATAATATCATCATATATATGGAAACCCAAGATGAAAATATATAAATAATTGATTTATTCCCTATTTTAGACCATATATCTCGCAAACAGTCACACAATCTGAGGATCAAGAGGTCTAGTTTCCTGTAAACTAGCTACATAAACATCATATTTTACAACACTTATTAACATTTCACTATAACTGTGCAACTCTGGACCTTATTCTAGAAAACTCATATAATATAATCATCTTCATAACCCAGTTAATTAAATCATAAGAAAGGGGTGATCGTGAATTCTTAGTACGGGAAAATTATAAAACTAAACAAAATTATCAGATCATTAACATGAAGGAAAACATGACCAGGAGAGAAATATCTATTAAAGGATCATTTGATCATAATTGGGAATAATAAAACATTATTTATCATTAAGGATCATTACATTGAGACCTAATATTAAATAAATTTTATTAAAAATGTATTATAAATAAAAAAATAATCAAAATGTGGAAAATCCTAAACATTTAGAATAACATGGAAATATTTAACATTTAGATAATTGATAAAAACATAATATTAGGAAATCATTATGAAAAAATTAGAGTATATACAACCTTTAATTTTGAGAAAAAATATAACTATGTCCACCGTCTAGTTTGTAACTAAATACAAGTATGCTGACCCGTTAGTTTGCGAACTAATTAACATATTTCCATGATTCATTTTCTAATGAGAAATGAAACCATAACCACGGGAAGAGAGGGTGATATAGGACCGATCTATCATTATCCATATATATGGGTTCCAATTAAAATTAATTAATTCATCTTATTATAATTAACCCATGAGTAGAGAATTAGTTTCCTAACTTTCAAAATAGTATCACATAATATAATGATCTAGTCCCAAAATTGAAGTATTTATGAAAAGAACAAAAAGGTTAATTTATGTACCATTATTAAATTTTAGATGAAACATATAGAAAAGGAAGAGAAATCATAAAAATCAGTTCTTTCTTAAAAAGTGTTTCTTAATATCGTCATTAAAAAGATATGATTTTCAAGCCACCATACAATTTTTTTATAGATGATAAAAAATTATTAATGCATTTTTTTAATTCAAATTATAATAAATTTAAATTGTTAATAAATAAATAAAATATATTTAGAAAGATTGAATATAATATCAGGAAAAAGAAATCTTCAACATATTTTAAAAACATCTTACTGAAAACAATCATTGTTAAAAGGTTAATGAAACCATTCATTCAAAATGAATAAAATATAATATAATATCATTATATATTTATGTAGATTATTTTGTTACTAGGTGAAGGTGAACATTGAAATTATTAAAATACATGGATATAGAGAAGAAATCCATTAACATAAATGAGAATTATTCTTATGAATCTTTCATTTTTATAAAACAATTGATTCTTAAAGGAAGAATACATCAGTGTGAAAAATGATTCACTAGAAAAGGATGTATAGAAAGAATATATCATCAAAATTGGTAAGAATATATCCATATAGAAATATGATAATCTTAGTGGAGTGATTATGGCTCAAGAAATAAGCTGAGTCACGAAAACCCCTTACCTTGGTCAAGGTTTATTCTATGTTTTCACATAACATCAAGAATAATAGAATTGAGTTTATTATATACCTTCATATGAAAATTATTATTATATATTGAATTTAACATATACAATATATTATATTAATTTATTTATTATGTTTTCTTGTGTTAGCGTGATAATTGAATCTATGTTGCCTTGTTTTTATATTTTTAACGATCGAGGATGATATTTCATTAATAATTTAAATACATAATATCATCATTATAGAACAAAAAACAAAAAAAATCTATTTAACTTATATTAATAATTTTATTTTAGACACTATAATCGTCTATGATAGGGTTTTATATCTTTGCTCAATTTGGTGCTTAAACCAACACCAAACTTGAACATGATATATATAAATGAATGAGTACATTTAATGACGTGTAAAATATAATTATAAAAAATTAATAATGATATTATTTATATTTTTTAAAATATATGATCCATATTTTATACAGTTTGGACAATGAAATAAATCATAATGAGAAAAAATGATACTATATGGAGGTAGTATTCTGCAAAATGCACAATAAAAATTATTTTCTGTTACTATGTAAATATAAATAATTAAATAAATGTTGTTACATTAACAAAATTTCAATTCAGTATAATAATGATAATGATTACAACATATCACAGTGGTAATGATTGGTTTAGAATATAAATATTTAGAATAAAATGTTTAAGGATTTTTAATACTCATATAATCATTTTAATCATTCTCATGAAATTATTAACGGAAATATAGGGCTTTGGTGGACTAATTGAGACCAGTGGATTATAGTTTTGACAAAGAATTATATGAGGGTAAAAATTTTCATTGTTTTAGGATATAATTATATGTAATTTTTTCTGTATAATATGGTGATATTTGGTCTAAAATTCATCACCCATGTATTTTGATAAATTATTTAAACATGTGGGAAATCTTTTGTTCTTAGGATTTTAGTTTTACATTTATGTTTTTACAATGGAAGCTAGTTTTTAACAATGTAATCTTTGTTTCAATAAAAATATTAAATAAACCCTATTTCTAAATATTGATGTGATGAACCTAAATTTAAAATCACATTAATATAATTCAGTTCTGAAATTAAAAAATTATCCTATAAATTGAAACATATTATTTTTCAAAAAATAGTGGTTATCGAAAAATGGTGTTTTACTCATTAGGTGATCTTAGTCATATTTAGCATGATTTCGTTAGTATATTTTTATTAATATAATTTTATATTTTTATACACATCATACTATATTCATCATTTAAAATATGTTAATATAACCGATTTGATAAAAATTAAACAATATTAATAAAACCATTCATTGAAAATAACAAAGTTATAATTATCATGATAATTAATTTTAGTCATAATTATCATAATTTTATGCAAAAAATTAAAATTGGAATTAAAAAATAATATAATGATGTTGATCTAAATTATAAAATCCTTTTTTTGTTCAATTTAAAAAAGTTTAAAAAATTAATGATAATATAATAAATGTATAATTTTTTAAAAATGTACTTTTAAAAAAATTTCCCAAGTTATAAAACATAAAATAAATATTTGTAAACTGGTATAAAATTTATAAAAAACATAATTTTAAAATAAATCATTTTCAAGAAAAATCTTTCATATTTTTTTTAATACTTATATAATAATAATGGCATAAATGTCACAAAATTAATAAAAATAGTACTTTACACCATTAAAAATATTCTAGGAAAAATATGGTAAAATTTTGTTAAGTTAATATTTTTCATAATATATGTAAAAATGTTGGTAGTTTTTGGAAATTCACATACTAAAATTTATAAATTATTTTTTTAATTAAAAAACATATAACGACATCTATTTTTAAATGAGAAAATCATTGGGTATATGAACTATTTTTTTCTTATAAATTAGTAATTAATCTAGTGTTAACTTTTTTTTTCAGACAATCAATATATCTAGTAAATATTCATTCATAATATAATTATTTATTAGAAATAAAAATCCATTTTTGGAAATATATATTTTAATAATAATCTTAATTGAGTAAAAATGACCTTTCGAAAAGTATAAAAATTTATGATATATATATATATATTATTAAATGTTAATATAATAATAATTTTTAGTTTCATAACTACTTATGATCTTCAAATAACACCTACTCATAATATAAGATCCATTTGAAGTTTTGTATTGTGTTTCCGAGATCGTGAATATTGGTACAATCTCAATGAGCATGAAATTCATCCATATATAGTTTTTCTCAAACAATAATTTCTAGATTTTGGTCTGGGATTGTTCCAGATAAAATCATACTAAAATTAACATCCTTCTGATCATTGAAAAGTGGGAATTTCAATGAATACATGCACATTAAAATTACATTTCATCAAACATTCATTATTCATTTTTTAATATGTTCACATCAGTTTATACCATTAAATTTAATGATTAATTTTTAATAATATTGTTTAATATTTAATATATTTCATTGTTTTTTACATTATTATTGTTTAGTATTGAGTGTAAAACACACGATGTAATATATTATTCATCTAAGTAGAATATATAGTGAAATATATTTTTGTTATATCCCCCTCATGAAAATCATAATTTTCACTTACTGATAAAAATAAATACATTTATTAATAAGATAACTCGAGAATGATATTTATAATGAAGTTTCTAACACATGTATTCACTAATAATAAACACAATCAAAATATTTGGTTTTCTCTTTACAGTGTGAATTAAATAACTCTCATGGTTTTATGTCAAGATAGATTTAATTTTTACTCGATCTTATTATTCACCCCTATAATAATAGATTATGCTAATTTGGATCAGTGCTTAAAATATGATTCCCTATTTTTTATAATAGAAGCACCACCACTGACGAATCTTTTATCCCCTAGAAATTATCAACTTGGTGCTGATAGTAGAAAGATGAGGTTGAATGATATAGTTTTAAATGAATTCACCTCCTTAGAAGTCGTGATGAGATTCATATTTTGACCCCTCCTAACCATTTTTTTATTATCCACCTTGAGCTCACCAACATGAATTCTCACCATACATCCCTCACCTACATTTCCATCCTAAGTAGATAAAGATCATTATAATAGCCCACATTGTTCACCAGCCATTTTATTGACTGCTCCCTAAAAATCTCTTGGAAAAACATTACAATGCGATAGATTCCCTTCCATGACCACAAGTGATGGACCTTCAAATAACAAAACATGGAATTCATTGAACCATAATTATTAAAAAATACATTTTATGGGATAATATTTTTTGGGAAATCCAACTTGATTATTGAAATGTTCACATCTCTAATATCACAATGCTACCTTATCCCTTTTTTCTTAACCACAATGTAGCATTACATTAGAAATAGTGGATGGTGGTTGTATTCTATATAAAACATTGGAAACGTTCTTTCAACCTATCATGAAATAGTAGAGACTATATGCAGTATTGGTTAATTGATGGGTGATAAAAATGTTGACTCGTTACTTTCCTCTACTATTGATGTGAAATTATGATCTCTTAGAAATGAAAACTGTTTTATTTTTCACCGTTATCCATTTTCTAATAGTGAGTATGTTGTGGCCAATGTTACCAAGACCAGTGAATATAGAGTCTATGTTCTCTAAGGAAGACAAATCTTTTTGATGTGCCCATAAGAGGCTTCAAGAAGCTAGGTTTCCTCCACTACCTTCCTTCTCCTTTGTCGTCTCAGGTCGGCTACTGTACTTCTCTTGGTTCTTTAGCTCGATACGTTCATGGAGTTTGTTTTCTTCTAGTGGTGGTGCTGTGTGGGATCATCCCTCTCATAAATCCTCACTATTTTCTATCCCCTTCACACCCTAACCTTCAAGATGTCTAGGGTTTCCTTGGCGGAATGGTGCTGGTCCAGGGTTCAAGTTACTATTGCTACTTTCTAGGGTTCTCTTCTGCGATTGGTGTCGGTTGTGGGTGTGTTGGGAGGATCATGCCTTGGTGTGCAACTTTGAAGGCGATGATGGGATATATGGTGGATTCTGTAGGTCATCATTTCGATGATGTTTTTCTGTTTTCTTTTTGATCTTTTTTCAATGATTTTGGATGCACTTATTATCATGATATGGTTTTGGGGGTTATTCATTTATTGGATTTGGTTTTTCTACTTGTGATTGATTCTGGAATTAGGGTGTGGTTAGATTTTTTTTCATGAAGTCAGTGGTTCTGTGGTGGCTGTTTAATTCTCAGAGCTGAGTTTTGGTGCAAGGGCATGTTTGGTTTTCATTGATTTTTGTTGATATGCTGGTGTTCGGTGAAAAGGTGACGGTGGAGAAGGGAATGTTTTGGTGATTGTGGTTTTGTTACTTCTAGTGATTTGGTTTTGGGTGCGGATGAATCCTACTGCGTCTTGCTTGCGGATTGGGGTTGAACTTCGCCAGATATGGTTCCTGGGAGTGGCATGCTATGAAATGGTAGCAGAGGGATTTGTGTTTCTTTTCAGTTTGGTTTGATATGGTAGCTGTTGAATTGAAATCTGGACGATGATTTTATATTGCTGTTTGTTTTTGTGAATGTTTGGTGCTGTGTTCGAGAGCTGTAGGCGGTGGAGCTAAACTAAGTGCTGAAGGATTCTTGGTTCTCTGGTTTTTTTAGAGTATGACAGATCTAGGTTTTTGGTTTTAGGGTTGGAGACTTTTGGACAGTGTTGGAAAGATGGAAGTTTGAATCGAATTCTGTTGAAACCGTTGTTTTGGGATTTGTCATTTTTCCATTTGTTGGTTTGTATTTTGGATGACGGCTTGGTATATACTTTATACTAGGAAATGATTCAGATGTCAATTTAGAGCAGGTAGATTTCAATATTCATGACTACTCAAATTCGGTATTTGAGAGGGTATAGCTTAGCCATCAGTTCTAGGCCCATGATTTTTTTATATGGGACAGCTCACTGAGTATCCATGCTTTGGGGGATGCTTGCCATAACAATGTTGATGCTTGGGAGGGCACCTTTAGTAGTATTGTTTTTGGTCCGGGTTATGTTTATGTCTGTAGTTCATTGAAGTCATGTTTGTTTTTCCCCTTTCTCCTTAAAAGGGTTTATCAAAAAATAAATAAAAATTAAGGCCTCCAGGCCATTTAGTCAGTCTATGGTGAAAATAGTCAATTCATTAGTTAAAGAACCTAAAATCCATCCAGAGGTCCCGTAAAAATATTTATATCCTCACATGCCTAAAATTTTCAATACAACCATAATATAAGTATATATTTTATTTTATAATCAAAACAGAAGGGTTGTACACATAGAAAATAATATTGGGACCATAGTGTGGATAGAATAATAATATAATATTTTTAATTATAAATTGTTGGATTTAGTTATCAAAATTTATCTCATCAATTGTTATTTAACACGCGCCATTGCATTCCCTTGGTTGTGGTGGTTGTTCATTCCTATCATCCTTATCATACAAGGGATGATGGGGATGACTTGGTAAATTTTGAGGTTTTCCACACTAATTGAATTTGACCATTAGTTTTTCATTTTAATGCACATTTTCTCCCCAATTATGCTAACATACCATTAGGGTCCTGAAAATTCTTCCAATGGAAGAAAATACCCCCACAATCACTGCGCAAAAAAAATCATGTACTCCTACATGTCTCGCAAGGTGAATGGACTCAAATAGAGTTGAAAATTTCACAATAAACATGAAGGAAGTATTGTTTTTAAAGGATTTCAAGTGGAACGCATACAATCACCCGGAATGGTTCACATATCGCCTGGATTGCGACCAACCATGTACATGAAATTATTTGGTAACTGCTGGCCCACGGTGAGATGGCCAATGAACACGATCGACCGAGAACCACATTATCAATGGAATAGTGCATGTGTAGGAAATTTGTGGTATGTCCCGAATACTTATCAATTCATGGATGAAGAAAACCAATAGGGTTCTGTGAACCATTATCACAAACCTAAGCCTTTTTAAACCCTAGTTTACCGAGCCTTCTATGGGTCGGGATATCTCCTCATGTGCCTCTGCAAATGGTGATTCATACCCATAGATATTATTACCCCGATTCTCTATAATATGAGAATATAATTAATTGATAGGGGTACATATGAATAAATAAAAAAGGGGGACTCCTAGGGTGGAAGAAAGTGTTCGGAGAAGATTACGGCTTCAGTCTTGAATCATCAACGAAGCCAGAATTTCCAAACACGTTCTTCATTTGAATTTATAGCCAACAAATATATAATTGGGAATTGAGTAATAATCATGGAATCAAAAACCTAATTGGTGAAATAAATAACCACACAATTCCCTTGGATGAACTCCCTGTGAACGATAATCCCACAAACACTCTTTCAATATGGGGCTCCGCATGGTGTACTGCTATGCAGACTGATCCTGGCGCCACTTACTACATGAGTTCATGGATGGAAACCAAAGTGGCATGATGGACTATGTACCACTATGATACGCGATGTCATATACCCCTTACCATGTACTGAATTGGTACACAGATGAACCCTATCCTTTCACACCACTACGGTATGTAGAGCTTCCCCCATACCACATAAGAAACTAGTACACTAAATGGGGTATTTTTTGGTATTATTTCCTCTAATTCCAACCTCACCCCTAGAATTCCATATAGTCATCCATAATCCCTCCATGATGTAGTCATATGGAATTAGGCCAAAGCCTACTCAAATCCATTTGACCCATATGATCAAGCCTTCGGGCGCATCAGCATGCCCCTTTGAGTATACATACCCATGCTAAGTGATGTCACGAAGTCTCTCCCCACAACAGTTCGCGCTTCTGGAATATCCCTGGATCTATATTCCAATGGTAACTTGGAGTCCATCCATGGGATGCCGACGTTAACCTCCCTGTTCAAGGGATTAAGGTTGATCACTTTCATACCATTCAATGAGAAATATGGATTAGTCAAAGGACTTATGAACACTTCTCCTCTTGATGAGTACGAAACTCATCCCCTTCCCTATACATGTTATGGGGACCTCCCACTGAGGTATGTCATCAAAAATATAAGTCAAAGCCACATAAAATTTAAGTTCATTTCACATTGAGAGGTTCATTGATCCCTTCCCTAAACCATGGTAACCCCGACCTCATCTCATTCGATGTAGGATCTCCCTCTCCCACCAACAAAAGATAAAGCATGTGGTTGGTTGGATCTCTCGCATACTCTAGTTTCTCACACCATGGAAGACTCATGTGGTCCTAGAGGATTGGGATTATCACTACATTTAGTCAGTATGAACTAAAAAAATTGATTTTTGGTCAAACCAGGAATCGTAGGACACCTACCTAAAGGCCCAATCTCAAAAGGTTTCCCTCCCATAAATGGTCTACCCAATCTTGTCTCCATAAATGGGGAGCTCCCATGCATACATCCCAATAATATGAACTATGAGAACTTTGATTCTTGGTTAAAGTACGATACATAGGATGCCTTCTTGAAGGACCAAGCTCAAAAGGGTACCCTCCCATAAAGGGTCCACCAAATCATGTCTCCCTAAATGGGAAGCTCCCATGCGTAAGCCCTAACAACCTGAACTACAAGAACTCTGATTCTGAACAAAACCATGATATTTAGGAAGCCTACTCAAAGGCCTAAGCACAAACTGTTTCCCATCCAAAAGGGTTCACCCCACCATGTCCCCAAAATGTGCAGCTTCTATGCATAAAATCCATCCATTCTGAACAACATGGGTTATGTTTCCTCTCTCAAGGATATGTAGGATACCGATCTTATGGGTCCGATCCCAACATCAAGTATCCTTTTCCACCTTGGATGACAATAAACTCTCGAGCACCTTATTGTATGGCTCATGTCTGAAGTACCTCTGTAGCATCAAATATATGCATGCCTTGGTTGATCCTACAAACTAAGGGTAACCCATGGGCACACTCTTGGAGAATGAACCATGGATTCATGAACATATGAACATGACAAAAATATATAAGATAGTCCATCCAAAGGAAATAATCCTTGACCATAAGGGTGTGGTGAGCCTGACTTCCCATCCTCTCAAATAATGGAGTCCTCAAGTGTCTTTGGCCAAATCATCAATCAAAGAGCACCTACCATTGGAATGAAGGTAAATGAATCATGGATACCAAGAAAGTTGGGTGTTTTTCGCTCCACAAATAAACCTATTGGAGACCATCTGAGGATTTTATAAATAATGAGGTCTGATTGTACATGTACTTGAACCCATTAAATTGCTCGATGGGACTGACTGACTCTGGAATCTCCTTCACAATGTGAAAGGGATGAATTTCCCAGTCCCCACAGGGTTAATCCAACATTATTTTAAAGTATAATGATGCAGAATGTGTTGAAAAAAAAAGAAATGGTGAATTTGATAGGAAACCATCTCCAAAAAATGGACGGTTGATGATCCTCATCGGGCCATTTCACCAACACCTGAAATGTTCCCCCTCGGAGGCCGAAAAAAAAATGGCGAACCCAACATTAATCCTTACCCAAGGTGTTGGTTCTACATCAATGATAAAAGACAAAATTACATTTCATGTCGGTCCATTTTTTTCTCCCTGGTATGTGCAAAACACGCCACCTCAAATGCGAAAGAAAAATGGTAAACCCAATGTGAATCCTTAACAGAGTTGGATGTTCCTCCCAAATAATAAAAAACAAAAGAACATTGCACGCTAACCCATTTTTTTCACCCACATATGTTCAAAACTCTCAACTTCGGAGGTGGAGAAAAAATGGTGAGCTCTACGCGAATCCTTAATCAAGGAGGCAGTTTTACCCCCACTCAGGCCCCTTCACCCCAGAACGAAAATTAGAAAAGGGGAAGGGGCCCAAGAAGAATCATCAAACAAGAATATTTTTAAAAGAATACTGTTTTTGAGGAGGAGTTTTGGTCTGTATGTCATATATGTATGTCATAGGTGTCTGCAGAGCACCTTAGATACAAATGACATCTTGAGGACTATTGCAGAGACATACATCAACGATTCATAGGCAGCCAATGCCCCAATGAAGAGCAGCCCCCCTCGCCTACCCTGTATCTTCAACGCTGGGTATCCAACATGATAATGAAATAGTAACACTGAAATAGTGCTCTCCCCATGCTGGAGGATGCGAGACATGCCACCCAGTATGGAAAGGTCTGACATCCGCCAACTCAGTCACAAACATCACCCCATCACAAGGTGGCCCCAGTTGTCGTCTGAAACCATTTCGAGAGCATTCCCCCATAAATTTACAATGTGTACATCTCTAATCGGAGGGAAGAATATGATTTTGATGAAAAAATAATCATTACAACTACATAGGGGTCCTACTCACGGGTCTTCACCAGAGTGCATTGCCAACGACACCCAACGAACATACCTCCTCTTACCAAAGAATACCTTATGCCGATGAAACCTGATGAAGTCCAGGAGACCCAGGGGCCTTGGGAAGCCTTCCAAGGGTGGCGAATATATAGTCAAGAACATTTTATAACCCCAGTTCCTAAGGGGAATCTCTATCTTACTAACATAGTGGTATTCAATGGGTAGACATATGACTCTGCCTATCCAATCAATCCCACCATAGAAATAGGGTGGCACAATAGAAGTACATCCACATTCTTGCTAGTGCTCGATGTTCCCGCTATACAGATAGAGTGGCACATTACTGGTAGATGTAGATATCTTCTAATGTACAAAAATCTCTCCATCCAAATAGGACAGAAACTGGGTATACACATTCACATTGACCTGCTGATTCATTTCAATCCTTCCATCCAAATAGGCCGAGAAGCAAGTATGAGATGGTTCAAATTCATGTGGATTCATACAAGGCATGTGAGAAAAATACCACATCAGTCGAGTAGAATAAAATATCATCTCATGAATATAATGACAACCAGTCAAATACAGTGGCAACCAGAAAAGAGAACTTGTGGCAGACTCATTCCCATGTCCTGGCACATGTGAACTGCCAGTATCTAATAGAATCTCATGGAGGACTAGAGCAGACACAATCTCCTACTACGCATCAAAATGGGACTTAATACCCATTCCATCCAAAGATATATCTCAAAACATCCTGAAAATTTTGGATGATCAAACGTCTATCCCAGACCATATCTTCCAAACACGCCAAGACATTATTACAACAGTGAAAAATGCAAGAATCCAGGACCATGGCCATGTTTCCTCAAATGGAATTACTCACTCGCAAAATTAGTTAGTCACTCCATAGTAGTTATGAATCACTAGTCCAGTCCAGGAGGGTCGATAGTAATATCTTACAATATACAGATAAACGGATTGGTAACTAATAACTATTCCAACCGGGGGATGCTAGTCCAACGTGGTGGCCACTCCAGGGCAAGCACATATTCCACCCAAAACTCAATATGCTTGTCCGTGTATCCCAACGACATCACAAGACCCAACAAGATAGGTAAACATATATGAATTCCATCACCAAAAGTAGATGGCCTTAGTTTCCCAATAAAGAGAACTCAAAAATGAAATACAGAAAAGGCAACAAGATAATGAAAATCACGTACAATATCCCACTCTACTGGAAGCTGGGGTTCTTATAATCCTCAGACATATATCAATAATGGATCAAGAACCTATTAGATCATTAGAAAATTAGGTATTTTTCTACAGTAGTTGCGAAGTCCCTCCCCACAATGTCACTACCAGTAGCAGTGACGGCCCTCCACAGAGCACCCATGGGGGCTCACTGAAACGCAAGGCCGATTGTCGCCTATCAACCGGTCAATGTTCCGGTCCTCTGCTAATGTGTATAGTAGCACTTGGGTCGAATCCTTGGCAATGATACTTTGTAATAGTAGTTTGTTTTTAGTTGATTGTATTTTGATTATGGGGGTTTGTTTACAGAGATTAATTGAAATTATTGATTTACTATAACTGATTTAAGAAATTTATAAAGATTAGGTTGAGTTCATGATTAGGTAGTTAAGCTTCTGATATCCTTGAGCATTGCTTTATATTTCATTAAATTAACAACCATGTCACAAGATGACGATGATTTGAATTCCTAAGTGTTAAGGATTTAATCCAAGCCTTAACTTAACATAGGGTTATAATCATTACCATTACTTGTTTATGGTAGTGTATTTATGGTTCCACTAAATCATGGAATCTATATGTTAGACAAAACAAGTCATTGATCCCTGACATTTTAAGTCCAACATACACAATGTTAATTTAAAGAACATCTGTCAAGGAAAAGCTCTCAATCACTTAACATATGTAAATTATAACTCACCCCAATAAAATATTTACTCATCCATTAAAATTATTACTAATATGGTTATAATTATCATGATGACAAATTAAGAAAATAATATAATGAAAGGGATAAGAAAAGATTTGTGCACCGAACACACACACGAATGATGATGAGAATTAAAAACGAATGAATTTCGATTGAACGAGGAAGAAAAAGAAGGGAATGGGATTCAACAAAATTTAAACTATTTTAAGAAAATTAATATTAAACTACAGAAGGTGGAGGAGAATAAGATAAATTAAAGAAGAAACTTGCATTAAAACAGAATTACAAAAGGAAGGACTAAGAGAATTACAAAAATGTAGAACAGAAAAGTAAGTGAAAACAAAGAGAGGAAGAAAGGTCTCTTAAGTAAAAACATGAGTATGGAAGATCCTACCAAGCCTTTTTCAAGGATTTTTTCGTGCCTATATGTTCTCCTCTCTTCTGAAATTCCAAACCCTCTCAAGGAGAGAAGGGGAGAGTATTTATAGCCTAAGGAGTGGACTGTTTGCATTCCCAATATGTCCCTCCACTTGCATCACCATGTTGGCTAATCGGACAACCAAATCTCGAGAAATATCCTTCTTCAAAGTTGTAGATAATTATTTTTTCCTACTCCTATCAAAATTTGGACTCATTTGGACCTTTTTAGCAATGTTATGACCGGATGATTAAACAATTTTGATCTGTCCATTTCAATCGAGACATTTTCGAAGTCCATAATGTGAATGGGTTTTGGAAAAAGAAGATGCCTTCAAAGCCGAATTATTTGTTCAACAAATTCATCCACCTATATCTCCTATTTCACACTGAAAAATCTCGGATATATTGGATGCTTTCATCATGAGATATGTCATGAATACTATACTGATTTTATTTTTTCGGCCAGAATGATGCGCCAGACTTCAGAGCTTTATTTGGGACCCTTATTCTTAGCTTTGGGCTCTGAAATTTTCATCCAAGACACCTTCAGTTGTCCCCCAAACTATGGTGGAGGATAATGGAATTAATACTTCTTTATTTATCCCAATAAATCAATCTTCATGAATAGTCCAGTTTTTTCACAGATTCCTTGGTCTTGTTTTTGAGGAAAATATAGCCCTTAAAATGGTAGAATTGGCTAATGGTGCCTTCAAATGAAATTTTATATATTTAAATGATAATCCTAAAAAACCAAAAACCACAGAATTTGGATCCGTATAGTGATAGTTATTATTAAAACAGTAAACTGACTAAATTGGACTACTTCTAAAAATGCTCAAAAATTATACTAAATATTAAAAAATTAATATTTCACACAAATTATGAACATATTATATAAAATAAGTAAAGGGAGTATATAATAATACATGAAAATATAAACAACATAAACTCCCCCACACTTAGTCTTGTGCATGTCCTTATGTGCAACAAACATTAAAACATGACAACATCGTTTTCACTCACCAACAAATATTAAAATTTTGTTTTCTTCAATCAATGGAGGTTTAGACTATTTCAATCATCCATTTTGAATTCCACTACAAGTTTTTACAGAAGAAATGTTCCAAAACTAATTCATTTTATCATTCTCAAATTTAGAAATGGAAAATGTGGACACTCAAAACTCACACCTCTCAAGATGATAAAATTCATTTGTGGAGGTTCACTCTTCCACCAAAAAAAAGTCAAAATCTTAGAGTTTGAAAGATATCTCATCTTCCAATATCTATCCAAAGTGAACAATAATCAAGAGGTATTTTTAAGGGGTTTTTCTCTGGCTATGGGATGGTAGGATTATAATGTCCATGAGAGAAAATAAGAGGGTTAAAACACCAACATAGAAAAAGAAATGAACATTTTTTTGAAATAAAACATGGAAGGAAATGAAAACACATATTTATAATGGAATTATTGTGTGAAGAAAGACACAATATAGGAAGAAAATATAAAGGTAATGAGAATATGGAATATTTACAAAACACAAAACTTCTCCCAATAAAATATAATGCAAGTGTTCTTTTTTTCCTTTTCCTTTTTTTTTCTTCGTTTTTTCCAAAGTTGACCTTGAAACAGATCTCACACTCATATCCCAACACATGTTTGATCTCCTCACAACCGTAATTGTTATAGTTATAACAAGATAAAAGGTTGAGGAAGAGTGATTTTTGACCTACCCAAGGCACAACCCATTTTTTTCAATTTGTTTTTGATATTTTTTCTTCATTTTTGATTTTTTTTGAACACTTTTCAGTAACATTTACAAAATTACATAAATGGGAGTAAATTACATTCCCCAAAACACACTGAATGACAACCTCTCCCCCACACTGAAATGGATGCATTCCCTCAAGCAGATGACAACTCGTTATAAATCAATAATAGGTTACCCAAACAATGAAATCTATTTCCCCCACACTTAAATTTTAAAAAATTATGCAATGAAAATCCCTATTGATATTGGGTGAGAGAAGGTATTGGGCTTTTAATGTGGATATAAAATAAAGGATTTCATGGGCTTGAAGGGGATTTCAAATGGAGGATTAAGGTAAGGGAAATGGTTGGCTATTTGGCTATTGTGATTCTCATGTGGTTCAGAAAATGCCTCTATCATATTAATACACACTAAAGTTGGAAATTCAGATCGAAGGTCCACAAACTCAAGACTCACAATTGGGGGTGAAAACACACATTTTGAAAAGATGGCCATAGGTGGAATTGGCATGAAAGAAAATGTTGTTCCTCATGGTTTGGGAAAATCATTATCCAAATCAAAAATTGAGCATTCAAATTTAGTTAATTTTGACACAAAATTCTTTATCCAAAGTCATGATGAAAATAAAAAAAATTTGAGATGAAAAAATGTCTGTTAACTCCCCAAAATGGTTGGACAAAATATTAATACTCAATGGTGATTAAGCATGACTCTTGATTATTTATTTATTTTGTTATTATTTTTTTTTTAGTTTTTTATGTTTTTAATTTTTTTTATAAATATACACCCACACAAAAGAGAAAGTGAAAAAGAAAGGTTTTTATAAAGAAAGTGGTAAAAAATGAAAGAGATAGGAATAAGAAGAAAGAGGTAGATGGAGGAATAGAGAGAGAGAGAGAGTTAAAGGGAAAGAGGTTCCCCCTAGTTTGGATTTGGTGGGTTTCCATCTCCTTCCAGTGGTGGGTTAGTGGAAGTTGATGTTCCTCAAGTGGGATGTTACCTGAAAAGGAAAAATCATTATTCATATAATGAAAAACTAAAAAGAAATTAAAATTTCATAAAAGTAAAAGAAAACATGGGTTTCCTCCGAAGAATCACTGCATTTATTTGTCTACACCTAGACAGTTGCAATGGACTACCCATAGTCTGATGATGGCCACCTTATTTTCTCAACTCCAGATTGCTTCCAGAAAATCTTCTCCTTTGGGATGCCTGATTGTTCATTGGATAATTTATCCCCTTCCATGATTTTGTGCTTGAAATTCAACGAGGGTGGAAAGAGAATAGAACTATCCTCCCTTTGGTCTTCAATGTGAGGAATGATGTTATCCACAAAGTGATGGTTTTCTATACATGGAAATTCAGGAATATGTCTCAATTCTAATGGTTCATTTATGTAAGGGTCAGATAACACAAAACCACAGTATGAGATCCCAATTGTTTTTGACTTATTTATTTCATCACTTTCTGATGTAGAGTAATGAGGATCAGTGGAGTCATAAGACTGAATAAATTTTTTAATATCCTCTATTTTAATATTGTTCGCCGAAGAATGGTCAATTTCAACCTCACAAGTGATCACTTTATTAATTAGGGTAAAAATATCACAAACATCACTACCATCAGGACAATATAGACACATATTTTCAGGGTTCACTTCAAATATAACAGAATTTTCAGAATCAAGGATAGGAAAGGATTAATGTGGGATAATCTGATCTGAATAAAAAAATTATCATTCTAGTTCATTTTCATCATTACCATCCATTTTGGAAAATTGGATGTCAGAGGTGAGATGAGATTCCAAAGAGTTTTCATGATCCTTTAGATCAATAGAGTTTGCATTTGTAATGTCAACATTAATTTCTCCATTTATGACTTGGTTAATGAGGATTCCATATTCACAAACTCCTCTATTAGTAGAACATGAAAAACATGTTGGATTTGGATTCAACAAACTCTCAGAGAGACTTTCAGAAGCATGGATAGAGAATACAGATTGATTCTCTAATGGCTATCGCATGGATTGAAAAATATTGTTCTTGACCATTTGGTCGCCAAATTACATGAATAATATGCCATCATGGACATCAATTTTAGTTTTAGATGTCATAAGGAATGGTCTTCCAAGAATTAGAGGAGATTGGCAAGAAGTTGTCCCACCTTCCATGTCAAGGACATAGAAGTCAGCTGGAATGATAAGATCATTTACTTGAACAAGGACATCCTCAATTATTCCATCAGGACTGGTTGTGCTTTGATTGGCTAACTAAATGGCAACACATGTTGGGTGAAATGGACCTAGACCAAGGTTGGAGAAGATGGATTAAGGCATGACGTTAATTGAGGCTCATAGGTATATGATTTCATCATCAATGTTGGAACTTCAAATTTGGCATGGAACCGTAAAGGTCCCGGGATCTTTGTACTTAATGGGTATGGACTCTTGGGTTCAAACATTTTCAAAGGACCTATGTTGCCTCTTGTGGGTACACAAATCCTTGAGAAACGTGGCATACTTAGGAATTTGTTTTATGGAATCTAAGAGAGTAATGTAGACTTCAGCACATCTAAACATGTCGAGCATTTCAGGATCGGGTTCAAAGGACTTCTTTGTCATAGAAATAGCTTGAGGAAAATGAATTGGATTCCTAAGTGGAATTGAAGGAGGCGAGGGAATGGATTCAGGTTACTTTTCAATATTCTTTTTATTTTAATTTTCTAGGTCAACATTAAAATAAGGGTTGGAGGACTTATCATGGGGAATATCAATATGCATTCCCGATATAAGTGAAATCGCACTTACATTACCCTTGGGGTTGGGTAATGGTTGAGCTGGGAGTTGGTAAGAAATTGATGGTTGCTGCTGACTTAGGTGGGATGCATGTTGACCAATTTGGGTTTCAATATTTTTAAGGCTGGAATGGGTGAAATAGGCAAGATCTTCCACTACACTTTCCCATGGTTTCTTGGAAGAAGAGGCTTGTCCCGGATTAGGATTGCCTTGAGATTGGTTCTTGGGAAAGCGATTGTATTGGTTTGGGAATTGGGAAGGCTCACTAGGATAATGGAATCCATGAGGAGGATTGTTTCTTTGATGTTGAGGATTAAAAGGATATGGTTGTTGGAAGTTACCAACACCTTGACCATATTGGAATTGGTTTGGGTTTTGAGGAGGGAATTGAGGAGGATAAGATATGGGATTTCCATACCTAAGGCCTTGGTTATAGGAAGAAGAGAAGGGCTCAAAGTGAGGATGGTTGAAGTTTCTAACAAACTGACCTGATAGTTGAGGATTGGTGTTCCACTGAGCATATGTTGTATTGAGATCCATTGGTCCAGATGAATCTGATTGATCCAATTGAAGTTGTGGACATGTGTCCACTGGATGAGATGGAGAGTTGCAGATTCCACAGTTTTTGACAGGTCCATGAAATAGTGATTGTAGAGAAGATGAGGTTGGGGATTTGGTAGCCACAACTAGTTGTCGCACAAGACCTATAAGTTCACTCATCCACTCGGTCATCTTTTTTGGCTCAATTGATTTATTATCTTGGGATTTCTTGACTTGAGCATGTGCTCAAGTATGGAACTGTTGTGTTTTTGTAGCCATGTTACTTATGAGATCTCTTGCTGCTGTAGGAGTTTTATCAACCAGAGCACCGCCACTTGCGACATCAATGAGAGTTCTCTCCATAACCAATAACCCCTCATAGAAGTATTGGATCAAGAGTTGGTTAGGGATTTGGTGGTGTGGGTAGGTTGCAATGAGATTTTTGAACCTTTCCCAGTACACATGGAGTGATTCACTTGGGAACTGAAAGATACCACTTATTTCCTTCCGGATAGAAGCAGTAAGAGAAGCAGGAAAGAATTTTTGTAAGAAAAGTAGCTTCATGTCATTCCATGTGGTTATGGAATCATGGGGTAGGTAGTAAATCCATGACTTGGCAGTTTTAGCTAGGGAGAAAGGGAATTCTCAGAGTTTGATTTTTTCTTCAGAAACCCCTTGAGGTTTCATGGTAGAGAACACTACTTGGAACACTTTAAGGTGGAGATGTGGATCCTCACCGGCTAGCCCGTGGAAATGAGGGAGAAGATGGATCAAACCCGATTTGAGTTTAAAGTCGGACTCTATGTTTGTACATTGAATACCAAGAGGTTGGTAATTCATATTAGGGGCATCAAGTTTTTTAAGTGTTTGTTCCCTAGGATTGTCCATATCTAATTCAATTTGTTGGACAAGGACTGGTTCTTGAATTACTTGATTATCTCTTATGTTCCTCCTAATTTGGGGAGGAGTTCACTCAATTTTAGGGTCAAACAAATTCGAGGGATTGTTTGGGAGGCTATGGGGCATTTAGAACGTTTTTTTAAGAAATAGGAAGACGGGTTTTTCTTTTTATTTTTTTTTTGATTTTATGATTTTTATGAGAAGACGGGATTTTCTTTGTGTTTTTTTTCAATTTTTTTTTAAATTTTGTTTTTTTGGTTTTTTATTACAATAACCAGAAACTAATGACAACTTAAAAGAACCATACCCGAAAACAACACCATTTGAAATGCACGGCCGATTGTCACCTATCTACTGGTCAAAGTTCCGGTGCTCTGTTAATGTGTATAGCAGCACTCAGGTCGAATCCTTGGTGATGATACTTTGTAATAGTCGTTTGTTTTTAGTTGATTGTATTTTTATTAGGGGGTTTATTTTCAGAGCATAATTGAAATGATTGATTGAATATAATTTATTTAAAAAATTGATAATGATTGGGGTGAGTTCATGAATATTTAGTTAAATTTGTGATATCCTTGAGCATTGCTTTATATTGCATTAAATTAACACCCATGTCACAAGATGATGTGATTTGAATTCCTAAGTGTTAAGGCTTTAATCCAAGACTTAAATTAACTTACGGTTCTAATCATTACAATTACTTTTTGTGGTAGTGTATTTATGGTTCCAATAATCCATGGAATCCACATGTTAAACAAAACAAGTCATTAATACATGACATGTTAAGTCCAACATACCCAATGTTAATTTAAAGAACATTCATCGAGCAAAATCTCTCAATCACTTCACATACCTAAATTATAACTCACCCCAATAAAAGATTTACTCAGTCATTAAAAGTATTACTAATATGGTTATAATGATTATGATGATTAATTATGAAGATATGATAAACAAAGGGATAAGAAAATATTTGTGTGCTGAACACACACACACGAACGATGATGAGAATTAAAAACGAATGGCTTTCGATTGAAAGAGGAAGCAAAAGGAGGGAAGGGGAATCAACTGAATTTAAACTATTTTAGGAAAAATAATATTAAAATACATAAGGTGGAGGATAATAAGAGAAATTAAAGAAGAAACTTGCATTAAAACAGAATTACAAAATGAAGGAATTAAAAAATTACAAAAACGAAAAACACAAAAGTAAGTGAAAACAAAGAGAGGAGGAAAGGTCTCTCACTTCAAAACGTGAGAATGTCAGATCCTCCCAAGCCTTGGAAAAGGATTTGTTCGTGCCAATACGTTCTCCTCCCTTCTGAAATTCCAACCCCTCTCAATGAGAGAAGGGGATAATATTTATAGCCCAAGGAGTGGACTGTTTGCATTCCCAATCTGTCCCTCCCCTTGCATCACAAAGTTGGCTAATAAGACTACCTAATCTTGAATAATATCCTTCTTAAAAGTTTTATATAATATAGTTGGCCGACTCCTCTAAAAATTTGGAGTCATTTGGTCCTTTTTAGCCAATGTTATGGCCGGCTGATTAAACAATTTTGATCTGTCCATTTCAATACAGACTTTTTCGAAGTCCATAATGTGAATGGGTTTTGGTATAAGAAGATGCCTTAAAAGCCGAATTATTTTTTCGACAAAGTCAGCCACCTGTATCTCCTATTTCACACTTCAAAATCTCAGATATTTAGGATGCTTACATCATGAGATATGTCATGAATACTATACTGATTTTATTTTTCGGCAAGAATGGTGGGCTTGACTTCAAAGCTTCATTTAGGACACTTTTTCATAGATTTGGGATCTGAAATTTCTATCCTAGACTCCTTAAATTGTCCCCCAAACTATGGTGGAGAATAATGGAATTTGTACTTCTTTATATATCCTAGTAAATCAATCTTCATTAATAGTCCAGTTTTTTTTCACAGATTCTTTGGTCTTGATGGTGAAGACAATATGACCCCTCAAATTACAGAATTGGATCATGGGGCCTTCTAATGAAACGTTTTATATTTAATGTATAATCCTAAATAACAAAAGCCACACAATTTGGATCAGTATAGTGATAGATATTATTAAAATAATAAACTAACTCAATTGGACTACTTCAAAAAATGCTCAAAAATTATACTGAATATTAAAACATTAATATTTCACAAAAATTATGCACATATTATATAAAATAAGTAAAGGGAGTATATAATAAGACAAGAAAATATTAACAACATCACTCACTTCAAGGGATAGGAACGAACGATCATGAGATGCTATCTCCAGATACACATTGGCGTAGCCCTCACTTCATCCTGATGATCAGAAAAGAAGAAGGTCATCCCCATGCTTTCCTCCGACCTGATGGTCCTCTCTAGGGTATACACTGTAGATATTCATCCCCAAATAGTCAGACATCAAGTCATTATGGTAGTCCTCACCATAATGGAATTCATTACAAAGGAACTTCCCGCAATAGCTGTTGATGTGATGGACCTTCTCATAATAACTTCCTGTGATGGAAATGTCCTCCCATCATTGTAGTACATCCGGAAGGCCCTCCCTAAGGTGTGAACAATAGAAATTATCCCTCCATCCAGGAACCATGTGATGATAGTAGTCTTCAACATTATAGAATTCATCAAGAAGGTTCTCCGCCTAGGGCCATCAAGCAGCAGTAAGTTCCTCCTCTCACTGTAGCCAACTTTGAAGGACCTCCCCAAGGTATATGCCTTAAAGAAATTTCATGTGGTCATGCATCAAGTTGCAATGAACACCCTCCCAACAATAAAAATTTATGCTGGAAAGAAGGTCCTCCCCTTTCTGAAACAAATATGAGAAATCCCTCTTATGCTGAGGTGCTCGGAAAGATGGAGTCAGACACATAAATAACTCTGCCAATAACAAGTGATTTTTCTTCTCATCCAGAGGATGGCCCGGGGCAATTCCCAACTTCTGAGCCACCCCCGCACCATCAGATAATCAATAAGTCTCCCATCAGACTAGTTTCATGGAATAAAATTATTAATAAGTAGTCGAGTTAGGAATATCTAGTAGAGGAGCCCCAGGAAGAACAATAGAAGGATATTTTTCTTATAATATGACAATAGGATATGGATAATAGACAGATTATTTATTGTCTTATGACCAATTCTCACTTCGACATACCATGAGAGTTGTAAGGGGAATGATCACATGATATTCTCCTTAATATATGGATAACTCTTCGTCAGTTAAAAAAAATTCCTACCATACAAATGGTATGCAGACCATGAACACACGTTAGGGGAGCATTGAAATCTAATCAACCTGGAATCCCTCTCATCCACACGGAAGCCAAAATTAGGAAGATGAATGAAAAACGTTGAACTGACGTTCCTCCATGAACTGCATATGTTGAATCACATCATTAGAAAATCCCTGGCTAGTGTTCACATTCGGGGATAAAGAGAACAAGGAGGTCTACACTTCACCCCTAATATCATCTAGAAAATCCCATTAGAAATGAAATATTCTAACATCATCACCCAAAGGAAAAAATCAAATGAAATCCATGCTCAAGGAAGATGGGATAATCAACAATAACATGCCTTGAGTAAGTCTTAAAAGTGTCCAGACCGAAGAGATAAAACCAGAAAAAATCTTCTGATTAAGGAAACCAAGAACATCCAATAAGCTTCCTACCTAATGGAATCAAACCATCAGGAAGTGATGTAGTCTTTAAAAGACCATTAACTTTGTACAGGCCCTATTCCATACTCTTCTCACACCTTCACATGAGTATGTGAAATTTAAAAGGTGAAAATAGAGGCAGTTGTCACCGTAATGTGGGAACCACCCCACCCCATAGGGCCGCAGCATTTATAAATCAAAATTCCCCTATAAGAAAAAAATTCCATGCCGTAGTGCATCAACAGAAGAATGGGAACAACCCTAACCTGCAGGGTTGGTTCAATTTTTACCACATTTCTCTGAACAATAGACATATTTCTTCCACTATATATGAAGAATTATGGATAGGGGAGTCACCTGTTCCGCCCCGTCTCATGGTTCGCACCCACTGAGATAATGACGCATTATGTGGTTAGACTAGGGATCCCTTTGTGTTGATCATCACCATGAAACCCAAATAATACCATAGAATGGAAGGATAAAGTTCAAAAAATGATGTAAAAATCATTCATACAATTCGGAAAATGGTATACCACCCCTAATGCGACATGCCACATTGAACATGGTAAATGTCAACCCCACGGATCTCATAGGAAATGATGCCAAGGGAGAGGACATGAAGGAAGATGATTCCCCCCTAGACACATCCAACACCGAGCCTGATGGTGTGAATACCTGAAACCAGAGAGTGGTCCTAGATTTTGGTGCCCCCTCAATTAATTTGACATTACCTCCAGCTAAAATGATAAAAATATAATAATAAATCCAAATTCATCTATGACCCACCTTATCATCCCCCTAGAAATGCGCCCCACACTCTCAAGGAAATGTTTTCCAAGGAGGAAAAAATGAAAGTGTTTAGATGAATTAATGTTGAGCTACATTGTGGGAGCTATATAACCCGATGTGTTCCCCTACGGAACATCCGCATGTGCTCCCAAAAGACTTTCCTTTGCAACATGCACTCATCTTGGGTAATGAAGCCACACTCAGATGCCCATTCAATCCATCATCAAGACTGGAAACCTTCTTAAACCCAGCACCAGAAGAACATGAAGTCTTTCCCCTACTGGGAAGGCAGGCAGAATATATACAGGTAAACCCACAAATGATACATCTGGCAGGGTATCAACCCCAAAATCCAGCAGCACCAGCACATAGAGATTTGGCCATGGTCGCACCATCCCAAGATCAATCCATAGATGTTTTGAATCAAGGTATCTTGAATACCGTCGAGAAATTAACAACTCAACTAGAAGACCTATATTAGCGGTGTGCTCTGATAGATACTGAGCTCACACCCTACCCTGATATGATATGCAATGATACCCCATAGCCAAACTTTGGGAAAACTGTATTCCTAGTATTTAGTGGCTCATGGGACATGGAAAACATTTAATTCAATACGCCACTTGTTATGACCCCGTGATGGGTACTCCAGAGAAACAAGAAGCATTAAAAAATAGGTGTTTCGTACGATCCCTGCAAGGATCAACTTTCATATGGTATACTAGCCTGTCATCCAATTTAGTCATAGGTTGGGAGGACCACCAGCGACAATTTCTCCTCCAGTTTAGTTCAGTGTTTCCTAAGAGGACAGTCATTGATATCATGTACTACAGACAAAGAGGGAGTGGAAGATTCTCAATACTCAACAAAAAATGGAATGTCCTTACATATTCCCTTTACCCCCTCCCCCCAATGATTATATACTCTCCATGTGCATCGATATCCTTCTGGATGATTTTTGAACACCTCTCTTCCCATGTAATTATACAAGTGCATTTAGAAATTTCTCTTTAATTTCCCAAAGAATAGAATAATACTTGAAACATTGCTATCATAAGTCCAGAGTTTCCCCATCAGCCCCTGGGAAAAGAACTGGAAATGATGAAGCAGATTATGTCATGCTTAAGCCACCCCAATCACCAGCTCCAGTTGTGAGCCCCCACTGAACTGTGAAGGAACCCCTGAATGCTAACAACCAACCCCACCTCAGAAAGATGAGTGACATGGTGCTAAGAAAAATTTGTTCTCATAAAGAAAAAATAATGTTTACACATTTATAGACAACCAGGTCCACAACTATTTAATAAACACTATTAATTGCAAAATTCTACAGCCACCAGAGCCAATGTGAGCTAATGGAGTGGGTCTCGATTAGGGTCCCAATCATTTTCCATATTAAAAAATACTGGGACATACCACCTAGGAATGCATAATTTTCAAGGACCGCCTATAGAAGATGGTGGATTATAGGAAACTCAATATGGACATTTCGTTAACACAAGTGGAATATTTTTCACCTCAGACCCAATAGAGGAAAAATAATGGAAAACAGTCACTAGGAAGAAGGAGAAATTTTTTTAAAATTGGATTACTTTGAATAATTTCAACTGAGTCCATGGAATCCTCAAGGAATTTTTGAAACCACAAAAATGCGCCCTCAAAAGCTCCCAAAACAATGAAACCAACCTCTTCAACCCCGCAGTCCACTAAAGGCATGAAGGGAAGAAAGCAGGAGGAAGAAAATAGGTTAACACCAAAGACGATGTCAATGTTTACTCTTTCAGACATCATGCTAATAAACCCAGTAATACTGGCATCGACCTGCCAAATTGTAAAATGGGAACCACCCTACCAAAAGAAAAAAATTGGAATTAGACATTCAGACAGAAACATTATCAGATCAAGAACTGATCTCTGACTCTATTAATAGAATTCACATGGTGGACCCCTTTTCAGATGGTTAATATGAACACCAACCAAAATTTCTCACACCCAACTATAGATCCAGAAGAATAGGCTGTAGATTTTGGAGGTTTCCAGGAAGGTATGATCATGGAAGGAGTCAAATTCTCAGCCATGCCATAATGCAAACCATTAACATTGTGGAAACTCGCAGAAGGACCATTTGGATGAAACAAAAAGAAACTGACTTATCCTCCATCCCCGTCAGAATAAATCTTGGCCCAGTTATCAGAGATTATCCATTGGAGGAAGAACAAATATCAAATCATCCATGCCATGCAGGCAGACCAGTTCGACAAAACCTGAAATGGAAGGCAGCACGGCCAGCCTGGCTATAGAGGCCAAACCATCTGCGTCCAAAGACCAAACCCCTAAATTGTCTGTGATAGTGCACCTATGAGCCAAGAAGATCCGAAATTTAGAGTAGAACTATGATATTCTAAATCATCTAGCTTCAATACTATCAATTCTGTCAATCCTGGATGCATTAATCTTGTCCTGAGATCTTAGGGAGGCACTCATCGAAGCCTTACTATGTACCTAGGAGTTCGAGGTTGATGTAGTAGAAACTGAAGTGTGTCGGATAGAGACCAATTCTGTAGAATTTGACACCATCGTCTCTTTGAGGTACATGGATGAAGATGCCATCATACAAGGTAACATCAAACCATTATATTGTTTAAATATGAATCCCCTAAACTGTTATGTACATAGGTCTGGTTTTTAAATCATGATAGTGTTCAAACAACCTGTCTGATCAGGAATCTATCTTCAACAAGTTGTGATAGTATAGTTTAAATATAAATCCCCTAAAGTGAGCCTTTGGTGTTACCTTCTAGGAATTTTCTCAGCTTTGTCGTATTCCATCACGAAATCAATGTCAACCCTGAGAAGAAAAAAGGAATCCTTGTCATGTCCCCACCTCATAACGTCATCTTGTTGAGAGGACTCTAGGGGAATCTCACCAACATTTAGTGCTTCCTAGCCAACTTGGCGGGTAAATTTTTGCCTTTCCCAGGATCATGGAGAAATGAGTTATGCATGAGTGGGATAATGAAAACCAACAGGCGTTCCACATTCTCAAATGTTATATCCTAATCCTACCGGTGTTGACGCCACCTATTGAGGGAAGAACATTCATTTTGTATGCAACCTCCCTAGAATGGTCATTAGGTTCCATCCTCATGCAGAATAATGATGCCGACAGTGAGAAAAAACTCTATTACCTCAGCAAAAAAATGGCTGTTGCTGAAACTTATTATTCAAAAATTGAAAAGAACTACCTAGGCTTAATATTGGCAGTTCAGAAACTCAAGAATTTCTAGAAGCACCAAGAGGTCCATCTAGTCTCACGCTTCAACCCATTAAAATATATCCTCAACCATCCCAACCTAAATTTATGCATATCGCATTGGGTGGTCATCCTACAACAGTTTGACATCTGGTATGTACCCCATAAGTCCATCAAAATCCATGTGTTAGTAGAATTCCTGGAAGAGCAGCCTATAGAGAAAACAATATCATTGGATGCCAAATTTCCAAATGAAGATGTAGTTTCATTCCAGCATGACCCCCAAACTTGGGAAATATACTTTAATAGAGCTTCCTAATGCCCAACTAGGAATATGATAGAGGATCTGAGGATAAATAAAGTGGGGCTGAGATTTATACTCGTATCCGCAGAAAAATCCATCATTCCTTAATCTTTTCTTCTTTCAGAAGGGTTTACAAATAATGAAGCCGAATATTAGGCCCACATTGCAGGCCTGAAACTAGGACATCATGTGTAAGCCAAAAACCTAAAAATAAAGGGTTGTTTATATCCAGTCATCAAACATGTCAGTGGTGACTATGCCATTAAAAAATAAGTATTGGTCCCTTTGATGAACGATGTCTGAGAACTAATGGCAGAATTCCCATCAGAACCAATGTTGTCTTATGTCCCCTGGTCATAAAATGTCCAAGCAGAATCTTTGAAAAATACATACACATCCTTGGTCAATGCAAATCAGGATGAAATAGTCACTAGAATTTCCCATTTTTGGATGGTCTTTCCATTCATCTAGAGAAATAAGGAAGAGATTGATGATAGTATCCCCATTTCCAACCATTATGGACACACCCCCAGCTGGATGATAGCAATTGAAAATTACCTTCATTAGGGGGAACTCCCACTATATAGGTTTGGAAGGGAGTAGGTCCGAGGACGAGTAGTCAATTTTTTGTTGTACATTGGGGTAAACCAAGAAAATTTTCTCTACAAACAATGCCTTGATG
The DNA here is from genome assembly GCA_963277665.1 of Viscum album. Classification (NCBI taxonomy): domain Eukaryota; kingdom Viridiplantae; phylum Streptophyta; class Magnoliopsida; order Santalales; family Viscaceae; genus Viscum; species Viscum album. Next base: position 1,989,455,774 of record OY728126.1, on the reverse strand, counting down.
GAGCCCTTCACAGGTGAATTGATGGACAAGAGACTGATGCCATCATGAATGAACTGCATGACGAGATTGGGGGCACACTAATAAAAAACTATGCTCTCTCCCCAAATCTGAAGGCTTGAGTATTACTGCCCCACTATGATACAATATAATTTTATATTAACCCAGAAGTGTCATTACATCCATGTTCATGCCAATTTGACACATTGACCCCTGGTTTTACTCCATATAGCTAAGTATTCATGTAAATTCACTAACTGGGGGATGGATGATATGGGACCATATCCTCCCACCCAAGTCAAACAATTCAATTTCACACCCACAATGATAGACTTATTTTCAAAATTGACCAAAGCCATACCTCTTAAGGGAGATATGGTGAAAAAACATCATTATCATTGTGAAAGAAATCATCATTACCATATTTGGTGCCCCTCATACAATAGTAATGGAAAAAGGAACCAAATTTTTCTTTGCTGATTTGGAAAAGAAATACTAGTAGTATGAAATCAAAGCCTACCATTCATCCCATTACCATGTGGCTATCAATGGACTGATAGATGCTTTCAAAAAAATCCTATCCATCATACCCCAAAATATGGCCGATAAGGATAATAAATTGTAGCCAGACAAGCTCTTTCATGATTTTTTGGTATAGTAGACCACGAACTACACCTCCACCCAAGAATCCCCATACTCACTTGTATATGGGAAATAAGTGGTTTTGCCTATCAAAATAAAAATTCCATCACTTCATTTGGCCATTTTCTATCAATTATCCATAGAAAGTCAATCCAAGAGACAATTTCATGAGTTTTATCAGTTAGATGAAATAAGGTTTCCAACTTTACACCATTCGGAAATCTACCACAACTAGATTGCACAAGATATAACAAAAAGGTTCACCTGTGATCTTTCCTCAAAAGAGACATGGTGTTAGTCCATAGAAAAATGATGATACTCGGGATGAAGCCCCAAAAACCTGAACCAATGGGGGAAGGACCATATGACACACATATGGATTATTCCAATGGATCATACACCCTGATATCGATGGATGGAAAACTCATCACAGCTCCCACAAATGCGATGTTCCTGAAGAAGTAAATCATGTAATGGCAACGCCCATGCCCTGGTCCAAACTCTAAGACCATAAGCTATGTGTAGTAATACCATAATTTCATGGTCAAAACTCTTAGACCATAAAATATGAGTAGTAATATCGTGATGTTGTGGTCCAAAATATATAATCGTAAAACAATGAGTAGTAATACCATAATGTCATGGTCCAAACTCTATGATCTTAATCTATGAGTAGTAATACCATAAAGTCATAGTCCAAACCCTATGACCATAATCTATTAGTAGTAATACCATGAAGTTGTGGTCCAAACTCTAAGACCATAGTCTATGAGTTGTAATACCATGATGTTGTGGCCCAAACTCTAAAACCATAAACAATGTGTAGTAATACCATGAAGTTGTGGTCCAAACTCTAAGACATTAATCTACGAGAAGTAATACCATGAAGTCATGGTCCAAACTCTAAGACCATAAACTACGAGTAGTTATACCATAAATTTATGGTCCAAACTATTTGACCTTAAACTATGAGTAGAAATACCATGAAGTCGTGGTCCAAACTCTAAGACCCTAAACTATGACTAGTAATACCATGAATTCATGATCTAAACTCTATGATCTTAAAATAAGATTTGTAGTACCATGATGTCATGGTCCAAACTCTATGACCATAAATTATGTGGTTTTTTCCAGGCCATCATGATGATAAAATGTATGTTATTAGCTAAGGTCCAAGTTCTATGACCCTAAACAATGAGTTATAAGGCCTCCATGCCATGGTAAAAACTATAAGACCCTAAAAAGTGAGTCATTTTTATTTCCACATGACGTTAAACTGTAAAGAACATGTCCTTGAAACAAGAAATTAAACTGTGAATCATGTCCTTGTTTTATGACATTAAACTAAATGGAACAAAGAATCCTAATAATTAGAAAATAATATGCATGATCTGTCAGATTACTACATACGGCTTGATTCTTACTCTCATAGGATACGCAGCGATGCCTCAATCATTGATCTTGGAAAAGCCCCCACCAAAAGAAAATAATGCCTCCATAAAATCATCTAGCACCCAAAACATGTGAAGGAAACCATGTTTCCACTTCTTTATTATTTCATTGTGAATAAATCAAGTTATATTAGGATCAATGGTAATGATTTTATTATGAAAAGATGCTATAGAGAAGTATGGTAGATCAGGCACCCATAACGAATGAAAAAAATGATCTCACCCCCATGTACGAGTCCGATCGGTATAGGGAAAGTTTAGAAATATGTATTCCTGATTCCTAACCTTGTAGGATAAGTAGTAATGCCCAGATTTAGTGTCATGGCCTAGAAATAATAAAAAATGCCCTCACATGTCCTTAAACATGGACCGAGCCCGATTGGTACAAGGAATGATCAGTACTACATATGGATTAATTCCTGGCTGTGAAGGATACATAGTAATACCTAGATTTGTCATCCTACCCTAGCCACAATAAAAATTTCCCATTTTCGCTACATAGGTCATACTTGTACGAGGATTATGTGAAAGGTCACAATCTCGTGATAATAAACAATGAATCTCTTAAAGAGTTTTGTTTGGCCTAGTATGCGGTGTTATGAGATCCCGCACATGCTTCCCACTTATGGGAACCCAAAAGATCCTACTTTACCCTATACATATGAGACATACATATGTGTATTCTCAAATATTTACCAACTTATCATGGTCTGGGTATTTTTTAGGTTCCTAGGCATATCCTTCCCATTTTTCTAACTCCATACCTTGGGAAAACATTGATCCACATAATCCTACATGGCCATCTTAGAGGGAAGGCCAGTATCCTGTGAATACCTTTGTTTTGGCTATGAAAATCATGGCCCGATGGCTCTACATATGTTTTGAAAGAAAATGGTCATCAATCAAAGGAAAATTCATCCCCAGGAGAGTCCTCTCCCATTTAGTATGCCCAATGGCTTCCAATCCCCATGTAATTACTCTTGATTCAGGTTTCACTTGGGAATATGGTTTACACCTTCTATCACCACTTACGTCTAAGGAATGTCAGAACATCCTGACTACAATTAACACAAAATAATTAAATATCTTTATGATAGCATAATTTTCCTCACTGCATGACTCTAAATTACAGAGCATCATGTCTTTATCCCACGACATTAAACTGTGAGGCCAAAATAATCTTTGTTGCATGACGTTAAACTGCATAACAATGTTTTAAGCATAATGTTCCCTATTATGTTGATTTCACTATTTTTAGATAATGACCGAGAATCCTTTCAATACCTTGTCTATAACACTGAGCATAGCTCATGTGATATTAGGGATCTTGACAAGAGATCCACCATGAGATTATATAAAAACTACTATGGAATTAGGTCATAGGAGTAAAACCCTAAAAGGCATGGCATGGTTCCCTCTCCCATAAGGAACATTATGTCCTTTCTATACGACAATAAATGCTAAGATTACACAATGAAGGAATGAATGATTCTCCCTGTGTGTGAGTCGTATCCATGTAAGTAATACCCAATAACATAAGTAAATTACATCTCAAATGTTCCCAATATGCTATGATACACTCCTATAATACCTAAAACTCTATGCTTTGATGGATCTTGAATCCCCACAACCATTCAAGGTCATCTAAGACATAAGTCTAGTGTCTTGTGGACACCTTTTCTGGACTGTGCACATCATACCCCTATGGGTCTGTATATGTTTCAAAAAAAAATGGCCGTCAATCACAGGAAAATTTATCCCGAAGAGAGTAAACTCCAATCTCAGAATGCCCAATGGATTCCAAGCCTTGATCCATCCCTCCAGATTCATGGTCCCTCAATGTCATGGTTTATATTTTCCTCCCAACACACATCCTGGATATATCCAAACATGTAGGCCGATTCATCTCTAGTCCCTTTTGAGGTTTCTATGGACACCCCATCCATATAAGTGAAGAGGATTAGTATACAAAATAAGAGTTACCACACTTTTTTCAAAGATTCCCCCAAATAAGTTCAGTTAAAATTCCCATTTTCATGTTTAGGTGAACCCTTTTTCTATGGTCACATACTGTATTCATAAATTTCCTAATCTCTATAACCTTCTATTGCCATTAGTGATGGAAGGCCAGTGTCCTGTAGACACAATTTTTTGAATATACACATCCTGCGATGGGGGCTCTACATATGTTTCCCACAAAAATGGTGAACAATCAATGGAAAATTTGTTCTCAAGTGAGTCCTTTACATTTTCCATAGGCTTGGATGATTTTCATGACCTGTTACACCCCCATTTTGGAAAACATTTGGATAACGACATACAGAACTTCCTCTTTCTAAATTCCCCTAACATAAAAAATATTTCTAACTAAACTAACCATTCGCTAGCTATCCCTCACTTATGTAAAAATATTTCAGGAATAGTTAACCACTCAACGATGATAAGAATGTCCCTAATATTTTTAGACACCATTACTCCGACCAACCACCCACTGTGGCTCCCAACATCAAAATGAATTTAATGTTTTAAAAATCCTTCCAAGGACATTGGAGAAAAAAGGAAAGCGTCTTGATGAAACCTTTGTTTTACTATGCACATAATTCCCCATAGGCTCTATATATGTTTCCCACAAAAATATCCATCAAATAATGGAATATTCACCCATAGAAAAGTACTTTCTATCCTCTATACGCCAAAAACAGCTCCGGAGCATCATGCATGTCATGAATTTTCAAATTAAGGTTCAAGAAAAATCCATAATCCATGTCTGAGAGACATTAGAACATTCTCGGAGGAAGATCTCGAATTATGTTACTGCCCCATTATGATTGGTCAATGATGTTTCACTAAAAACATCAATAATGAGTTTTATTGGAAGGACATTGAATTTCCAGCAAAAAATATGCCATACTTACTAGATGGAAAATATACAGAAGGAACCTCTGGTTAAATGTTGAGTATAAGTTTATTGAAAAAATGTTGATCCATAGAAAGAGACGTAAATCCTGTAAGGTTGAAAACCCAAAAGGGATATCCTATGTAAAAGCAATTTTATGCCCACTAATCTTATTTTAATCTGGTTTAATAAAAAATTAGGTTAATAAGGAAAATGGAAAGAATATTTGTGAGGATGTTCCATAAAATCTCATCAATATTCTAACTATACTCGTTGGGTTCCTTATCTCAGGATAATTTTGAGCATTATATAACCATTTCAGTTCAAAACCACATGTACATCGAAATAGCCCCCTTTTCGTTCCAAAAGGACCACATTGTGAGGGGGTATTTTTTGGGTTCTGAAACATCTTCAAAAGGAAGTAAATGCCCCCAGAATAACTTTTTAGAAAGAATAACGTACCATTACATGTGTTTCAAGGTGAATGGACTCAAATTTAGTTGTAAATTTCAAAATAAAGTTGACAGAATTAATATTTTCAAAGTATTTTCATGTTGCCCACATAACATCATCGGGAATGGTTTGTGGACCATCTGGATTGTGAACCACCAGGTATGTAGAATGCTTCATAAACCACTGGCCCGCAGAGAAATTTCTAGCAAACACGATGTACCACAAACTAGGTCACTGAAGGAATTATGCGCATGAAGGCCATATATGTACAATTATGTGAACTTATTTGTTCATGGAAAAAGCAAACCAATAGGGTTCCACACACCATTAATGTGAACTGATGCCACTGTAAACCTCGGTTGACCGAGTCTTCAGCGAGTCAAGATATCTCATCATGGGCATCTGCAAATTGTGTCGCATGCCCATATATACGATTTCCCCCACGCACTATAAATAATTCTTAGAATGAATTGAGAGGGGGAAGGATAACAAGAGCATAAAGGGGTCTCATAGGTTGGAAGAAAGTGTTTTGAGAATATTTATTCTACAGTCTTGAATAATCGATGAAGCCAGAATCACCAACCACATTCTCTGTCAGTACAGCCAATCGCAGACCATAAAAATGGGGAATTGAATAATAATAACAATATAATTGTGAACCTAATTGCTGAACCCAAAAGCCCATAATTCTCATGGACAAACTCCTCGTAAACTATAATCCCCACAAACCCTCCTTAAATATTGTTCTCTATGTTGTGTACCAATATGCAGACTTAACTCGGTGCCATGTACTGCATCACTATGCAGATGGAACCCAAATTGGGGTGATGGATTTCATACCACTATGGTTTGTACTGGCCTATACCCATTCCCACATACCACATTGGTACATGGACAACCCCTCATCCACATACCACCACGATATGCAGTGCTTCCCCAACCCGCATAAGAAACATGTATGTTGAATAGGGTATTATTAGGTATTATTTCCTCAAGTTCCAACCTCACCCCTCCACCACCATCCATTCCTCCATAATCCCTATGTAAACTAGTCCTTCAGAAATAGGCCAAAGCCTCCTATAATTCCACAAGACCTGTATGATCAGGCCATCAGGTGCATCAACTTTCCCCTTTGAGTCTATAAACCCATGGTAAGAAGAGTCAAGAAGTCTCTCCCAATAATGGTTCAGGCTTTGGGATGTCTGTGGGTTTTTATTCCCATGGTAACCCAGAGTCCAACCATGGGATAGCGATGTGAGCCTCCCCTTTCTAGGGATTAAGGGTGATAACTTTATTTTCCATTCAGTATGGAATATAGATTAGTCGAAGGGCTTATGTTCACTTCTCCTTCTAATGAGGAAAAATCTCCTACCCTTCCCAGAAGGTGTTCTGCTGTCCTCCCACTAAGTTACATCCCCAATATTCCAATGCCGAGCCACACGACCTTTAATGACATTTCACATTGAAATGTTCATCACTCTGCACACTCACCCATAGTATCCCTAACCTCATCCTCTATAGGCTCTCCCTATCCTATCAATAAGAGAGGAAGCATGTGGTTGGTTGGATCTCTCGCATCCTCTTATTTCTCACACCAAGCATGAATCATGTGGGATTAAGGGTATGTGATGATCAAAACATCCACAAAATCATAACTATGAGAACTTTGATTCCTGGTGAAACCAAGATACGTAGGATTCCAGTATGAAGGCTCGAGATCAAAATGGTGACCTCCCATAATGGGTCTACCCAATCATGTCTCCTTAAATGGGTAACTCCCATACATATGTCCCAATAATCTGAACTACATGAACTCTGTTCCTATTTAAACCATGATATGTAGGATGCCTGCTTAAAGGCTTGATCTCCAATGGGTTCCCTCCCAAAAGGCTCCACCCAATCATGTCTCCTTATTTGGGTAGATCCCTTGCATAATACTCAACAACCGTAACTATGATAAATCTGATTCATGATAAAACCAGGATATTGTAGGTTACCTACTCGAAGGACTGAGATCAAAAGGGTTCCCATCAAAAAGGGGTCACCCAACGATGTCCCCCAAATGGGCCACATCCATGCGTAAGCCCCAACTATTCTGAACTACATTGGTTCGGATTCCTCACTCGAGGATACGTCGGAAACCCATATTATGGGACCTATCCCAACATCAAGTAACCTTCTATCCCCATGGATGATGATAAAATCTAAACAGCCATATTTTATGGCTCATGTCAGCAAAACCTTTGTAGCATCAAATATATGCACGCCTACGACGATCCTGTAAACCAACGGTTGCTCGTGGATACACTCTTTGAGAATGAATCGAGGATTAAAAAACATATGAACATGATTTAAATATATTAGAGAGTCCCAAAACATGAAATAATCCTCCAGAAGAAGGAAACAGTGAGGCTGAATTCCCATCCTCTCGACCAATGGAGTCCTCAAGTGTCACTGGCTGAATCATCCATAAATGAGCATCGTCCATTGGAATGAAATTCCATGAATGGTTGATACTAAGGATGTTTGGTGATTCTAGATGCCCAAATAATACTTTTTAAGACTACTGAGGAAGTTACATCCAAGGAGGACCAATTATACAAGTACCCGACCCCACGCAATTTTCAGCTGGAACCGACTGATTGTGGCATCTCCTTCACAATGAAAAGGGGTGAATTGCCTAGTCCTCATGGGGTTAATCCAACATTATTATAAATTATAATGATTTAGAATGTGTCGAATCAATATAAATGGTGAATTTGATAGGAAGATGTTTTCGAAAAAATGGACGAGTAATGATCCTCATCGGACCATTTCCCCATCACCCAAAATGCACCACCTCGGAGGCGGGACACTACATCAATATTTTTTTAATGACTATTTGATTCATAATAACCCCATATTTAGTATGAAATATAATTTTTAGTCCCTTTTATTCAATTCCATTAGATATTCATCACATATATTTCATATATTGAAAATTGGATGTTTTCTCCTTCATTAACTTCATCACATGATCGTTTTTGATACTACATCATTATCTTACATATTGTGTTTGTGGTGTTCACATTTTTCACATTTTTAATTATATTTCAACATCATTGGTTTCTAATAATCACAAGGATTCCCATGCCATCTTTCATTCAGATGGGTGGTTCATTGAGGTAATTACAACGTTGTCCATTGTACACAAGGTTCCTTCTAGTTCTATCAATTAATAAAACCAACAGAGATAAAATGAGTAAATAGGTTATTAATATAGGGGAATTATCATAATTATTAAATTAATTTAACATTAAAATTTATATTTCAATTACATTATTATGTTGTCATATTGTTCCTTTATTTCAATTTATATAATATTAGAATATCATGGTTTACATTAAGTTGGGTTGTCTTATACTTCTCAACAGAATCCTAAATAGTAAAAAAGAACTCTATCCTAAATAGTGGATTGAAATATAATATGATCAACCAATGTATCTCCCTCTCTAGAGTGTGTAGTCAGTTGTGTAGTCTTATCTCGCTAATTACGCATTAGGGTGATGATTGAGTCAATGCTCATCCAAAAAAATTTGGGATGATTTTACAAAGGTTAATATTTTAGACAGGTATATCTATATATCATTATCAAAATAGGTATTTCATTTTCATAAAACTACATAGCCAAAATGTTAAAAAAAATCAGATTTCATCCTACACATTGAAATATCTTTTAGACTTATCTTTATAGTTTTCACAGTATTTCTCTAAACTAATCTAAAAAATTAATATACCCTCATTTGATACTAACTATGGTGACCCTTAAAAAATATACATAAAAAATACGTTGATTTCATGTTTTAAATAATACACCTCATAAACAGTTTCATAAATCGAGGATAGAAAATTTTAGTATCATGGAGAGTAGATGCATAAACAGATTAAATTACAACTTCATAACATTTATCCATAACCAAAATAATCCATATCCTCTTCTAGATATCTCCTACGATATAATCATATTCACAAAATAGGTAATATAAATATAAGAAAGTATTGGCCTTGAATGCACTGGAAGGTAAAATTATAAACTATTCAAAACCGTTAGATAAAAAACAAGAGGGATATTATGGGAAAGGGAAAAATATCATATAAAATATAATGATTTCATAAGTGAAAATCATAAAACATGATAGATCATTAAAGATCAGGGGATAGAAAAATAATACCAAATAAAGGTAATAAAGAAAGTCTTAGATTCACATAATTGAAATAAAAAAACATGAAATGATAACCTCAGAAAGTGAAAAATATTTAGAACATGAAATATCACAAACATTTATCATATATTGAAAATGAGTTACACTTTAAGGAATATTTACAAAAATAATAATATCAAGACAATATGAATCAATCCAATAATTCCCACCATTTTATTTTCTTGAACAGATCAATCTATATCCATCCTTTAGTTTATAAAAAATCCAAGTATGTCTACTGTTTTATTTTTAAAACAAAGTCCATGTATATACATGATTAATTATCTCAAGTGATATAAATCCATTAATAATTCATTTAAGGGGACTATAGGACTACACTATACATTGTTTATATAAATGAGTTCAAATTAAAATCAACTCGTCTATCTTGTCATAAATAAACCATCATAATATAATGTGTTTCATAACTTTTCCAAATTGTGTCACATTGTAAAAAAATATTGTTTGAAATAAAAAATATCCCAAAAAAGGATTATATAATAATATAAAACATAGGTTTATGCTTAAACAATTAATTTATTAGATAAAAATCTTCTTGAAATGGAAGATAAATAGAAATGTATTTTTATTAAAACTTCTTTTTTGTTATCATCTTTGAAATGATTAGATTTTCATGTGACATTCAAATTTTTACAAAGTAGAAGAATTATATTCTAAAAAAAACAACTTTTAATTAATAGGCCTTAAAAATAAACAAAACATATACAAAAAATTATATACATATGAGAAGGATATTAGATTAGGGAAAAGAAGATCCATTAAAAATATTTTAAAAAACAATAAAAAAATATTTTAAAAAAGATAAATAAACCATTTTTTGAAATGAATAATGAAGAATATTTGACCACTTAATGTATAAATATTTCATTTTTCACTTGCGGAAAAAAAAATTGTGTGAGGTAAAAACAAGAATATTGAAAAAAAATCTATTAAAATAAATGGGAATTATTCTTAACCAAAAAGATTTTGTGATAATTAATTGAATAAATATGGATGAATAATTAATTATGAAACATGATTTTAATATAAATTATGTATAAAATAAAACTTATCACCATCATTGTGTATAATAGAAAATTATAAAAATTTTATAATTTAAGTGGATTGATTATGACAAAAGAATATATTTGACTTAAGAAAACCCCTTAGCTTGTTCAAAATGTATTCTGAGCATGTTCCTAACTTCTAGAATAATAAAATTATGTTTTTTTATTACTAATTATGAACCTTATTCATATATATTTAATTTAATATATAAAATTCAGTATCATATTCTATTTATTTATATGAATATTTTCTTTTCTGTATTCATTAAAATTCAATCAGTGTCAACTTATATTGTTAATTTTAGCAATCAAATATGAAATTTTAATAATAACTTAAATAATTAATATATCCATTATAAAAAAATTATATGAAAATTATATAATTTACATATATAATAATATTATTATTTAAGTTCATATAGTCATCTATGATATTTTTATAGCTTAGTTCAAGTAAGTGGATAAACTGACCCCAAACATGAACAAGCTAAAAAAGACCATTATTTACATATATATATTACATAAAAATTTTAGAATATTTATTAAATAACATAACTAAACTGTGCTTGGACTTTATAGGTTTAGTGTCTTTCAAAACTGGGAAACATAAACAACTGGTTCCTAAAACATCCACATTATCTCCCGCTTATTTCCTTATAAAAAGACTCATTTTGGCATATGTTAATTAATAACCTTCTTCATTAACTAAGTAATAAAAAAGTTTTAAAGGGTGAGATCTAATTCTTAAAAAGGGTAAACAAGATAAATATCATTCATATAATTATCATAAGAATATTACATTTGAATATCTTATCCTGCATATAAGAGATCACAAAATCATGTCTTAGGATATATCATAACAATGAAATGTAATCCCAATATTCATAAAATAAGACATGAAATTTTATGGCATACAAACATAGTAATATAAAACAATTTCTTATTAGTCAAGGCTCATTTTCAAGACTATCATAGTTGAAAAAGTCTATTACTAAACTCAGTTCCCCCTTTGTTAAATCCATGTATTACTGAACCCGATTTACTTTACATTGAATTCATTTCTATCTCATCAGATATAAATATTTACCCAATTAATTAGATGGAAATATAGGGCCCACACATCTTATAATAAAACCAATCTTATGTGTGCTGAAAAAACATGAAAACATTTACCATAACATAACCCATGATATAAAATGGGTTTCTTAAACATCGTTCCATTATAATTGATATAAAACATATGTATTTACTAAATAAAATTCCATAATTAAAAAAATAAAATCATAGTAATAACAAGTATAGAAATATAACCATTTTTAAATAGAGTCATCTTAGATGGAAAATAACTATTATAAAACACTTGAAAAAAATTCTTGAAGAAAATATCATTTCTTTTTAAAAACATTTCCTTCCTCAAAATTCCAAAAACATTAGAATAAATCATTTCATGTGAAAATATAATTATAATATTGTGGGGTAATATTCAAGGAAATAATATTTTAGGAAAGAGTACAAATACTTTCTTGTTGTACATGTTAAAAAAACATTCTTCTTGAAATTTTGATGAAAAAATCAAAAAGATCCCCGTACCAAAAACGACATCATAGTCCCTTCATACCAATTAGTAAAAATTTACCAATGGATATAATTTAATATTAATAATTATAAAAGGAAATAAATAATATTTTCAAATAATTATTTTGGGAGCATGGACGTGGATGAAAAATATACCCCAGTAAATACTTACGAATAAACAATCTCAGATAAAAATGAAATTTCAAAGGATATCCTTACCTTAGGTATGATTTTCATTTTATGTATGTGAATATCCTATATAATAATTTAAATAATTTTAATTATCTATTAAATAATCATAATAATTTTTATGACAACATTTATGATCATATTTTCATCCGTTTGTTAGTAGCATTTCATTGTTACTCATTATTCATGTATTAAATGCTTTATATTCTTATGCATGTTTTATCGGATATGTTCATATTAATATTTTTCAGTTATAGTTATTTTTAGTATAATATATATCATATTTATTCATTCAATTCATGTATATAATAATTCTTTAATGAATATCCTATAGAATGAATCGCATCGCATCATGTAAACTGTAGGTCGTAAATATGCACGAGTGATGATATAATTCCAAAATAGTTGAATCATTTTGAATTGAGTGGTTTATAATATTTTAAAATGAGTATCATGTTATAATTAACATATATAGTAATTATTTCTATTCATTATATCCATCCATGTATGTTGATGGTGAAAAATAGATTACACTACAGTATGGACATGGTAAGCTATACATATGCACTCGTAGTGGTTTAATATTTCATAGGGTGGATAGTGGGTGACATATGGTTGTTTAATATTTATAATATCATATCAGTATATGATTGATATATGTTTTATGACGTTATAATTAAACAAATAATTAAGAGGATGTATAATAAGAAATGTTTTTTGAATGAATCGGTAGCATAGATTACCACTTCCTTGACATGATTCCTCTTAATCTCTTCATGGAGCACTACAGTTGGACTTTGACGATGACCAGAACCTCTATAATGAAAATGGGAAATTTTATAAGGAAACATTCCATCTGCTGGATATGCTAGAAGGCTCAAAATGAATTGGGCAGGTGAGGGAGGAGGTTCCCTTTTAAAATTATGGTGAGGGGCACTTTGGGAAACTCCATAAATAATAATTTATAATTAATGAAAACCCTACCCAAAAACCACAAATGTGTCCCAATTTCGATGATTATATAATATAGGGTTTCAATTTCATTAACCGATAAATTTTTGAGAACTTATGTGGTCAATTTAAACCATATTTTTTTTACAATTAGTTATTCAGTTAAATTTTAATTTTCTTTATAACATTCAAAATATATAATGGTTATAAATATTTATATATATTTTTTTAATTGACAATATATGAATATTTTATAACATTTTAGACCTTATAATTATAACTTTGTAATTTGTAAATATTTTTATTATTTTTATATAATTTATTAAAATTTTATTTATATAAAATATCAATAGTGTCAGTTTTGAGACTATTCGTTTATTTGGCGGTAATTACAATCCACAAATAATATAAATTAGAAAGAAATATTTAATACACACCTAACATGTAATACTCAGACATGAAAATTCATGGAGCACAAAAATTTGTTTATATGATCTTTATTTTAATATTTTTAAAACCATTTATTTGATATTTCTAATAATAAAATAATTTTTAAATCACTATTGTGTTATCATTAATGGTGTTTATTTAATATCTAAATATTTTACATAAATTTCAATGATATATTTAATTATTTTATATTTCCATTACTATATCTAATCGATATTATGTCCTTGTTATCCATATATTAGAATTAATATACTTACATAATGAGATCATGACATTTTATCACATTTGTTAGTTTTTATTACATTCATGTCATATTCATAGGTAAGTGTTAATTATGTGATTCAATTTCTAACAATAGATTACAATGGAATAATTCATCCATCCAAAAGGATTTCTAGAAGTGTTAAGGTAATATTTTAATTTTATTTTTACCACTAACTACACGATATACCAATAACCATGGTAATAAAAATAATTACCAATGTTAATATTCATAATTCCCAAAAATAATGTTTCCATTTAACAATTTAATGGCCCAAACATTTATTAATAAAAATTACTCATGATTAAATTAAATGTATTATTATGGTTATATAAAATGTGAACATTATTGGATTTATGTTTCTATATTTTAAAATACTGTTATGAATTGTGACCGTTGTTAATATAGTCGTTGAATAGTGATCACAGAATTAATATAAATATAGGGATTCAATAAATCCAATTTACTCGAAAAAAGGAAGCGAAGTCCTCATTCAGTAGACTTTCCCAATATAAATCCCATTTTTCAGAGCTCATAAAGTATTTGGTGTCATTGGGCTTCACTCTTGACTAAGCCCAAGCTGATCTTGAACATGTTAAGCTTGAGCGGAACCGACTACGGGAGAGGTGGAAGTTAATAGAGATTACCACCCGAGCGATGTTATCTGAGCCATCCCATGTGTCTGTTACCATCGCACACCTTACCCTTCAGTATTATACTGGTGCTATATGGGGTTATGTAACAATAACTTATCACTATGACTATGTTCATTATTTTTTTGTATAAAGAAAGTGCATTCATTTTATTATTGTTACTTTGTAAATAGTTTTTAAAGCACAAATAGAATTTTTAGTTAATATTCAACTAAGAAATATATTTTGATGAATTAATGTATTTTTTAATTAAATAATATTTTAACTAAATATTATTATAATTAAACTTTTGTTACAAAATATAAATGATCATATAATTTTATGAATGAAATTGTAATTTTTATTAAGGATTGAATGACGTTTTTGTCAAAACTCTTGAATTTTTGATAAATTTCAGATTTTATTTTAAAAGTAAAAATTCACATAGTTAGATAATTATTTTGATAAAATGAATATTATTTTTTTGAATACTCATATTGATATTATCCAACGGTGAATTTTTCATTATTTTATGTGACAATCAATTTTTTTGTAAAAATTAAATATCGTTTAAATATGTAATGTGTTTTATGACATCATATTGACCAAATAGTGATGTAATAAAATAATGTAAATATTATATTCAGGAAATATATTTTTTACCATTAAAATAATGTGATTTTGGTTATGTTTGATTTACTTTACAATGCTTTAGTGGACCCTTCAATGCTTATAAAACATTTTGTCTCTTTAAATTTTTTACCTTGAGAGTGTGACTCACTCCCACCTAAGATACCCTATTATTTTAATTATCTTGGCTATTAGTTTTGTAAATTATTTTTTTCCACACCTCTTTGTCAAAAAACATCGGAAAAAATAATGGGCTGGTTTGTGGTTTTGATTAGTTTAATGTGAGGAGTCCCAAACCTAAATAATAATGAATTCCCTCTCCTTTCCTATATAATCCCACCCATGCTCCCACTTCCACATCAATCAAAGCCTTTTGAATTCGACCAAACCAGGCCCTACTCTATCTAGAATCCTCCAAAAGTTCCTTAAGATCCTAATAAGCCTCTCTCGGGCCTCTCACGAACCATTGGGATCACACTTCCAATTAAGGGATTTCATCCATTCTAATTTTTTTTCCAATTTTCATTAAGTTGTTATTCCCCTTTTTTCAAATAAAAATTTTGAGGTATGATTTCTCACCATTCCCATACTGCCACCTTTATGTTTTGATAATTTTATTCCCCTTTATATCACATTAATTCCTCCCACGCACACCCGTTACCATGCCGAATTTCCCCGAGGGACTTCTCTCTCCTCTTTTACATCAGAGTAATTATTTTGTATTATGCATCTAAATTTCATTACCTTTGTTGGGAAATGTATCTATATGACCCCCATACTATTAATTTCATGTATATATGTTATAAAATACTTTTCTCTCTCATCAAATCATTTTTATGAATCCTTATGTCACACCGTTATGCTAATGAAATTGCACCACATTTTTCCTAGTCAAGATCATTGTGTAGTGAGTACCATACCTATGTCTCTATCAATGGTATTAAAATTTATAAACATAAACATTTTTAATGGTACTTTAATGTATTTATTCTACATTACTTAATCATGGAATAACATATGACGTTGATTGATTCCATGATCCATATGGCACACTTATGCGTGAAATGAAATGTTTAAGAAGGGTGTGCCCTGATAGCGCTCCAATGCATTGGGAAAAGTATATTATCATGATACGTCATGATCATTGGGTTTTGACTCATTCTTATTCATGTTAAATGAGGTTTGACTCGTGATTCTTGTGTAATGAGGGTTAAATCATGCTCCACGTGCAATGATCCTTGGCTCATGCTAATTCCATGTTAAGTGTTGTTGCCACATTTCCATGTTATGATTATCATTATTTATCATGTGTTTATGTCCATGTTTCTATTGTTCTCCATTGATATTACTATTATATAATATGCATTTTATTCCTCATGTTATTCCTTGTTTATTCCCTTACTGCTGTTTATTTCTCACCATTTTTTATGCATGCCCTTAGGTTATCCTATGCAGTGCTAAGTATGAGGGCATATAGTGGTTATGTAAAGGAAGTTTTCAATAATGATGTTGTGTGTTTTAGGTTCTAATATATTATGTAATGTTCCTAAGCCACAATGACACAAGACCTCTCGATATTCTAGGTTGTATCAAGAGAATATTTTATGTAATAAATTAGATTGAGGTGAGTAATAAGGAGGAGGGAATTCATAGTTTTTGACAGAGGATAGGTTTAGTTATTTACGGGATTAGAATTAGAAAACCATAGTGAAGACATAGAGACAAGAATAAGTATAATAAACTACTCCCTAATTATTTTTGAGTGTTGAGTAAGTGGTTTATCAAGAAAATACATCCATGTCTTGTTACGAGCAGGTGGAGGCGGTTCTGGCACAGATGTATCCTAGGCGTAAAACCCGGAAACACTTCTTTGAGCAAGAATCGATTGGGAACTAGTCCCCGATAATGGTCCTTGATGAACTCTATGTTATGACACTTTCGAGGGATATGATGTGGTAAATTTACAAGCTTATTATGAACCCTTATTTATGGAATGAAAAAAATTCCCCAAAAGAATATATGTCAGAATGTAGACCATGAATAGCAGACATTGAAGCCTATGGATTATTATGTTAAGGAAATAAATGTTATTTATAAGTCATTTATTTTAAACATGAATTACCCTTTATGTGTTACCCTTAACATTCATTTTATTCCATCCAATGGCATGTAATAGGAGGACTCGGGCTAAAAACCGATGTGAAGATCAATGTGATGACTGTGCAAATGAGATGTCCAATATGATGGGAGCAGGAATCGAGGACTTTGTCACACTTACCTTTTAGTTAACTCCAGATTTGAATAGAAACATGGGTCAAGAGGAACATTCAACCCCCCTAAGAAAGAACAAGTCACTATCGAGAGCTTCTGAGACAAAGTCCTCCTACATTTAATGGATCATCTGATCCCTTAATAGACAAACAATGGATCAACTTCATTGAAAAGATATTACCCATCCTTAAATTTTTTGAATAGTAGAAGCGTTTTCTATCTTCTTATTATATAGAGGGTGAATCTGATCAATGGAGGACGTTGATCAAAAATATGAAGCCAGAGGGGGATATCGAGGCGTTGGAATGGATGGATTTCTATAAGATGTTTTTCGATAAATATTTTCCGCACTCCCTCTAACTTAAGATTGAATGGGACTTACATGCCCTAAAACAGAATGTCAATGAGAATATGAAGAAAACATCAAAAGGCTTTCATGATACACTATTGGCTTTGTCGTTACCCTAGAATGCAAGGTTGACCGCTTCTTTGGTGAGATTAAACCTATCCTACAGAAAGAGATGGTGTTCTGTGAATTTAAAAGCTATGAGGAAATTGGCCAATGTATCCTCAAGGTCAAAATGGAGACCAGAGAATTTCAGGGGTTTCATGGGGATAAGAAGCGTATGGTGGACACCAATGTTGGTGGTTTTATAAGAAAATTCAATGGAGATAAGAAGATCTAGCACCCCACTTGGCAATGGTGCTGAAAGAAGCACCCTGGAAATTTCCTGAAGGGGATGAGGAAATTATTTAGGTGTGGAAGAGAAGGTAACATAGCTATTAATTACCAATAATAAAAACCCACAGATGCAACGGAGGAAAGTAACATTTCATTCGAACTTCAACACGTTGTTTATTTCTACAACTGCAATGATCTAGGGCATCTTGAAAATTAGTGTCCTAAGACAAGGTTGTTCGGAGGCAACCAACTACCTCCAAGGCAGGAAGGCAGGGGTTTTTCCTTCACTACTGTTGAATTGAACCCCAACAACGTTGTGGTGATAGGTATTCTAGTTATTAATTAAAGAATAGAGAATGTTATTTTTTATTCAGGTTCTACGCATTCTTTTACATCACAAAAGATTAGTAGAACTATCCCAGCACCACAACAAATCATGAATGTAAAGATGTCGGTGAGTACGGAAAATGAGGCAATAATGGATTGGATTTCCTTATATAGATCCAACATAAATTTCCCTGAGAGTGAAATCACTCTCCATGTGGAGAATCGATCCCTGATTCTATACAAGTGCAAGGAGGAAGATGAATCTTATAAAGCTCCATCATCTCAAGTGTGGATATTACATTCTTATGTGCATGCAAATGTGTCTCAGATGATTGAGTCTATGGAGGCAACCATCCATGGAGACATGCCAACTATGAGGTAATTTGCTGAAGGGTTTCCCAAGGAATTTTCTGGTATTCCCCCGAGGAGAGATGTTTAATTCTCAATTGATCTTATACCTGGGGAATTTCCAATATCAATGAATCCATATAAAATGGCTGTTGTGGAGATTGAGGAGATGTTTAAAAAACTTCAAGAGAATATGTCCAAAGGGTTTATATGCCCATGTTCTTCACCATGGTTAGAACCAGTCATCTTTGTGAAGAAGAAGGATGGGTCAATGCGCCTTTTCTGTGATTAATGTGAGCTTAACAAAATCACAATAAAGAACAAGTATCCCATCCCCTGAATCCAGGAATTGTTTGATTAGCTGTGTGGAGCACAACACATCTCCAGGTGGATTTGTGGTTGGGATATTATCTAGTAAGGGTGAAGAAGGAAGATGTCCCCAAGACTGATTTTTGTACAAGATACAGGAACTATGAATTCATAGTAATGCCTTTCAGACTCACTAATTCTCCATCAATCTTCATTGAATATATGAATTGAGTATTTAGGGATTACCTCAACAAATATGTGGTAGTCTTTATAAGTGATATTATTATATACTCCAAAACCAAGGAGGATCATGAGGAGTATCTAAGAACTATACTAGAGACCTTGCAGAAGGATAATCTCTAGGGAAAGTACAACAAGTGTGAGTTCTGGTTGAAGGAGGTCTCATTCTAGGGCCATATCATCCCACGTAATGGGATATTTGAGGATCCCTCCAAAACAGATGCAGTTGAGGGATAGTTGAGGCCAACATTTTTAATATATATCGTTAGCGTCTTTCGAATAACTGGTTATTATGGATGATTTGTGAGAAATTACTCACAATTATCAAACCCTCTTTCCAAGATAACTTGAAAGGGTGTAAAAGTTTCTTGGAGTGATGAATGCGAATAACGCTTCAAAGAGTTAAAAAAGAGGCTTATCACTACGCCCGTGCAATCTTTACCCACAAGTGGAGAAATTTTTGTGATATTCAGTGATTCTTTGAAGAAGGTCATGAGCTATGTTTTGATGAAAAATGAAATCATCCTTGACTATGAATCAAATATTTGAATGTTCATGAGTAGAATTATCCAACAAATGATTTGGAGTTAGCTTTTGTGATATTTGATTTAAAAATTTGGTGGACTTATCTCTTTGGGGAGAAGTGTGAAATATATACGGACCACAAAAGCCACATGTATATATTCACATAGAAAGAGATGAACATGCGCCAATGAAGACGATTAGAGCTGATCAAAGACTATGACTGCTCAATCCATTAACATCCTAGGAAAGCGAACAAGGTGGATGATTATCTAAGTAGAAAGGACCCTGCAATTCTATCAATGATGAGAATTGAGAAGGATCCAATATGATTATATTTGATGAATATGGACATGAGAATCATAAAGAAAGGAACATTATAATTCCATTCACAAATGATTGTTCAACCGTCTTTTTTGGAAAGGTTAAAGGATGCTCAAAAGGATGATGTGGGAATTCAGATGTCTGTGGAAGCTATATAAAAAGGGAAATTCTTGGAGTTCAATGATAATGAAAAAGGAATTGTGAGATTTGGGAAATGACTAGGTGTTACATCAAGTCCATAGTTAAACAATAAACTTTTGGATGATGTGCATAGTTCAAATTTCTCTATTCACCAAGGAAACAAAAAGATGTATCGAGATCCCTGAGAGAATTATTGGTGGGATAATATAAAGAATGAGAACTCTGAGTATACATCAAAGTGCCTGGTGTATCAACAAGTGATTCCAGAGAGGCAGAAGTCTAAGGGGATGATGCAACCATTTCCCATACCAGTGTGGAAATCGGAGAACTTCACCATGGACGTTGTCACCAGACTTCTGAAGAAATCCAAAGGAAATAATGCAATCTGTTTTTTTTGGATCAACATACAAATTCATCAAACTTCATTGCAATTTGGGAGTATTTCTCATTGGATTAGTTGGCACTGATATATATTAGGGAAGTGATAAGGCTGCATTGATTACCACTATCTATTGTATCCGACTGAGATCCAAGATTCCCCTCTATGTTTTGGAAGAGTCTTCAACATGCCCTGGATACTGAACTGAACTTCATTAAGGCCTATCATCCTCAATCGGATGGCCAATCTTAGCTAAATATTTAGACATAGGAGGATATGTTACGATCATGTTTTATGGACTTCAATGGAGGGTGGGACCAACATCTTCCACTAGTTGAATTCTCCTACAACAACATTTTCCACTCTAGCACTTGAAATGAACCTTATGAATCACTATATGGTAAGAGGTGAAGAACACCTGCATGTTTGGATGATGTCGGTGAACCTATGCTACTAGAACCAGAAATGGTCAAACAAATGGCGGAGAAGGTGAAAACCATTAAGTAGCATATCACGGCAGCACGTAGTCTACAAAAGAGTTATGCTGATAACTCTCGATGAGACCTGGAGTTTAAAGTTGGAGAAATGGTATTTCTAGGCATATATTTATGGAATAAGGTCATGTTGTTTGGAAATAATGGGATTTTAAGTCCTAAGTACATCACCCCCTTTGATATTCTTGATTGTGTCGGGGTTGTGGTCTATCGAATAGAACTTCCACCAACCATGGACAATGTAAATGTTGTCTTTCATGTATCCCACCAAAGGATGTACATACCAAACCCATCACATGTATTCATTACAGAGGTAGTACAACTAAAGGATGACCTTTAGTTACGAGGAGAAACCAGTGAAGATCATAGATTGTAGAGAAAAAGTTCAACAAAATAAGACAATGCCCCTCGTTAAGGTGTTGTGGAGAAACCACAAGTTTGAATAAGCGGCATGGGAATTAGAGGATGGGATGAAGCACAGTTACCCAAATTTGTTTTAGAGTGGGGAAAGGAAATGTCGAGGGTGAAATTATTTAAGTGGGGAAGATTGTAACGACCCACATTTTTATTAATGAAAATTCCTCTTGATCTAATTAAATTTCTTATTATAGTTATATAAAATGTGAACATCATTGGTTTTATGTTTCTAGATTTTAAAATACCATTATGAATTAAGATTGTTTCAAATATAGTCGTTAAACAGTTATCACATGATTAGTATAATTATAGGGCTTGAAAAAATCCAATTTACTCAGACAATGGAATCGATAGCCTCATCCAGCAGACTTGGTCCGTACGAAGCCAATTTGTTGGAGCGCAGAAATGAGAAGAAATCATTGGTCTTCGTTCTTGACCAAGACCATGATGTGATTGAATGTGTTATGCTTGTGTGGAACTGACTACAGGAGAAGTGGAAGTTAATAGAGATTACCACCCGAGTGATGTAATCCAAGCCACACCAAGAGTCTTTCACCATCACACACCTTACCATTCGGTCTTATGCGGGTGTAATAAGGGGTTATGTATCAAGACCATAGCACTATGACTATGTACATTTTTTTTATAAATAATGTGCATTCATTTTATTATTGTTACATTTTAAATATTTTATAAAGCACAAATTGTATTTTTAGTTAGTATTCAAATAAGATATCAATTCTGACGAATTAATGGATTTTTGAATTAAATAAAATTTTATTAAAATTTTATTATAATTATATTATCTTTTATCAAATATGAATTATCAAATAGTTTTATTAATCAAATTTTAGTTTTTATTATTTTATGAAAGCCATTTTTGTCAAAAACCATGATTTTTTTATAAATATATGTTTTTATTTTAAAAGTAAAAATTAAAATATTTATAAAATTATTTAGATAAAATGAATATTATTTTTGGAATCTGGATGTCGAAATTATCCAACGGTGAATTTTTAAAAATGTTATCAGACAATCGAAGTTTGTGTAAAAATTAAATACTGTTTAAATATGTAATGTGTTTTATGAATTCATAATGACCCATTAATGATGTAATAAAATAATATAAACATCATTTTCGTCTAATATATGTTTTACCATTAAAATAATGTGATTTTGGGTTTGTTTGAGTTATTTTAAAAAGATTTAATTCCACCTTCAAGGCTTATAAAACATTTTGTCATTTTAAATTATTTTCCTTGACAGTGTAAATCACCCCAACATAAGCAACCCTATTATTTTAATAAGTACGACCATTGGACATAAAAAATATTTTTTACACTCCCTTTGGAAAAATACATGGGCAAAAACCATGGGATGGTTTGTGGTTTACATTAGTTTATGATGAGGACTCCAAAACCTAAATAATAAAGAATTCCCTATGCTTTCCTATATAAACCCACCCGAGCTCCCACTTCCTATTCACTAAAATCATTTGGAGTTAGACCAAACCCTACCCTCCTCTCTCTAAAATCCTTAAAAGGTTCCTCAAGCTCTCAAGAAGCCTCTCTCAAGCCTCTCCCAAGCCTTTGTGATCACACTTCCAAGTATGGGATTTCTTCATTTCTCATTTTTATCCAATTTTATTTAAGTTGTTATGACCATTTGTTTTCAATTACTAATGTTGGGGTATGATTTAGCACCTTCCCCATACTTCCCACTTTATGTTTGGATAATGAGATATTCCTTTCCCTCTCATTAATTCCTCCCATGTACACCTGTTACCATGCCAAAATTCTTCGAGTGATTTCTCTCTCCTCGTTTACATCCATGTAATTATTTTCTATTATGCATCTAAGTCCCATTACGTTTGTTGGGTAATGTATCTATATGACCCAAATACTGTCCATTTCATTTATATATGATTAGAAAACCTTATCTATCCCATAAACCATTTTCATAATTCCTTATGTAATGCCGTTATGCTGCCAAAATTGCACCACGTTTTTCCATGCGAAGATCATTGTGTAGTGAATACCATACCCATGTCTCTGTCAAGGGTATTAAAATTTATACAAATATAAATATTGAATGGTAATTTCATGTATTTATTCCACATTACTTACTCATGGAATAACATAGAATGTTGATTGATTCCATGATCCATGTGGCACACTTATGCATGAAATGAAATGTTTAAGAAGGGTGTGCCCTTGTAGTGCTCCAATACATTAGGTAAAGTATAGTATCATGATACATCCAATGAAATGGGTGTTGACTAATTCTAATTCATGTGATATGAGTTTTTACTATTAATTCATGTGTAATGAGGGTTTAGTCATGCTCCACGTGCAATGAGCCTCGGATCATGCTAATTCCATGTTACGTGTTATTGCAACATTTCCATGTTAAGATTGTCATGCCTTTATGTTCATGTTTCTCTTGTGCTATTTTTATATGCCTATTGTCTAACATGTATTGTATTCCTCATGTTATTCCATTTTTATTCCCTTACTGGGCTTTATAGTTCACTCTTTTCTTATGAATGGTCTCAGGTTATCCTATGTAATTCTAAGTAGGAGGGAATGTAGTGGTCATGTAAAGGAAGTTTTCAATAAATATGTTTTGTGTTTTATGTTCTAAGATATTATGTAATGTTCTTAAGCCCCAAAAGACACTAGACCTCTCAATCTTCTATATTCGATCAGGTGAATATTTTATATAATAAATCAGGTTTAAGTGTTTAATAAGAAGCAGGGTTGTTATAAACATAATATGGACCTACTGATTCTAAATATTAAATCCGTTTTCCGAAATTCAAAACCCAGACGTTGTAGTAATTAATTAAAAATGAATCCTGTTTTTGAAATGAGAAAACTAGTTTTAAAAGATAAAACATTGCAAAAGATTTAAATTTTTTACCTATGAGTTGAATGTAAAATTAATGTTAGTGACATAAATTATTTTTAATGATAAAATTATATTATATTTATACTTTAAAACCAATAAATATTATAATTTAACCATATAATAAATCAAGATGAAAAAGTTGTTTTTAATTGAAATGTTTCGTATTTTTACTATACATAGAATTGAGAAAGTTATCTGAAAATTATTATAAATTCATCCATAGTAAATTTTTATATCCAAATTCAAAATTACATGTTTATGTTTTCATATAAAATGTATTAATGTGTCAAATACTTAATTTAGAATGGGTTCACAATTCAATGGTGTAAAATTAATCTTTCTTATAAAAAATAAGTTTTTATAAATAAAATAAGGTTTTATTCATACCCTATCACAAGAATATCCATTTGATGAATATCAAAAATATTTTATTTCACTACCAAAATCAATTCACTCAATTATAATATTATCTAATTGATTTATATTTTTCATAAACAATGATAACCAAATAATTCACATTGTTTTTTCATATGTTATTTAGAATTATTCCCACTAACCTAACAAATAGTCTATAAAGGTAATTTTATAACAAGGGTGTATCAAAATTCATTTAAACTCACAATTTTGTGAAAATAAAGCTACAGATGAATAAAAATTATTTAAAATATTTATTTCATAAAAACATCTGGGAGATACATTCTACCCCCTTGAAACTGAATTTCACCCTTGAAATTCGTCACATGGAAACAAACAGATGAGGATACCTGTTCCTCATCATATGCTCAAGTTATCATGTAGCTTCTTCAAATTTTTGGTTCTTCCATAAAACATTATCCAAGTGAGTGGTCTTGTTTCATAGAAATTTTTCGCTAAGATCCAAAAGCTCTATCAGTTGTTATTCATAAGAAAGATATTTCTCCGGCAGTACCACTTCTGGGCTTAGTACATGTGAAGGATCGTGTATTTACTTTCTCAGGATAGACACATTGAACACATCATAAACTTGAGGTAGATTTGGTGGAATTACTAATTGGTAAGATACCTTCCCAACATGATAAAAAAACTTAAAAAGGGCCAATATACCTTGGGCTTAGTTTGAACTTCATTTCCAATCTCATTACTCTCTTCTAGGGAGATCTCCATAAGAATATATTATCACCCACTTCAAACTATAGGTCTTTATTCAGTTGTCAGTATAACTTTTTGTCGATTCCGAGCTTCACTTATGTGTTGTAGAATTGTTCTAACCTTTTCTACCATTTGATCAATAAGATAATGTCCTAACAGATATATTTACACTAAATCATCCCAAAAAGCTATAGTTCTACACTTCTTTCCATGGATGGCTTCATAAGGAGCCATCTGAATACTAGAGTGAGAGATATTGTTGTAAAAAAATTCAACCAAAGGTAGGTTTTGATCCCAACAACCTTTGAAATACAAAGGGAAAGCTCTCAACATTTCTTCCAGCATTTGAATTGTCCTCTCACACTGACCTTTTTCTGAGAATGATAAGAAGTGCTAAAAAACTCTATATCCAAAGTAGGCTGAAGACTTTTCCAAAACATTCTGGTAAGCCTTGAATATTTATTTGATATAATAGAGTGTGGTACTCCAAAGAATCTTACCACTTAAATTACATATACTCTAGAAAGTGGATCATAGGAGAAATCCTCTCTAATAGTAATGAAGTGTGCCAACTTCGTAAGGCGATCAACTATAGCCCAGATATCATTATTTCCTTTGGATCTTTTGGAATTCTAATGAAAAATTCCATAGTGATTCTTTCCCATTTATATTACAGTATAGGTAATGGTTGTAACATCCCATTAGACTTCGCCCTATCATCCTTAACATGCTGAAAAAAAAATCAATCAGGAGATATATTCAGTGACATCTCATTTCATCCCATCCCACAAGAAGTACTCTTTTAGGTCCCTATACATATTTTTTCATCCAGGGTGAGTACAGAATGAATAACCATGAGTCTCATACAATATATCCTTCATTAATTCATGTAATGTAGGAATAAAAAACCCTTTCCTGAAACTTATTATTTCATCAAAATCAATGTTGAATTCGGGAACATTTTTCACATTCTTTTTGAGCCACCCATCTTCCTTCTATGCCTATTTAATCTTCACTTGTATATATGGTTAAAACTTCAATGGATAAAGATAATGTTTCTCCCCTTCCATTAAAATTTCATGATCTATCCTTTTAAAATAAAAAAAAATTGATCTTTCATGAACCTCATCATGGATAAGCTAGCATGAACTTTTTGAATCAAAGCATATTCCACCATGTTCTCTTTTCCAAGGTGATAATGTATTGAGAAATAATAATCATTAATCATCTCAAACCATCCTTTTTGGCGCATATTCAGCTCAGTTTGTGTGAAAATATACTTCAATCCTTTATGATCAACATAAATATCAGACCTTTCCCCACAATGATAATGCATCAATATCATTAAATCAAAGATTACAACAACTAAATTCAAATCATTAGTTAGGTAATTTTACTCATTTTTTTCCAACTACCTTCAAGAGTATGCTATAACCATATCATTTCTCAAGAGAACACATCCCAACCCCTTCTTGGAGGCATCACTATAGATCATAGACCTTTATCTACTACATGGTAGTGTGATCACAGGTTCACTGGCTAACCTTTATTTTATCCATTTAAAATTCTCCTCATATTCCTCCATCCAAATTAACTTAACTCTTTTCCAAGTCAATATGTTGAGTGGATTAGATAATCATGAAAAATATTTCACAAAACATCTACAATAACCAGAAAAATAGAGAAAACATTGTATCTTAGTTACCATTGTTGGTCTCGACCATCATTCAATAATATCTATTTTTGCTAGATCCAAAAATATAAACACTCATTAAATTATGTGGCCCAAAAATAAAACATTCTGAAGACAAAATTCAAACATGGTAAATTTTTTATAAAGGTTCTCTTTTTTAGGGTCTTCTAATAAATTCTCAAGTTATCTTTATGTTCTTCCTTACTCTTTGAGTATACATGAATATCATCTATAAAGACTACCACAAATTGATCAATATAGTCTCTAAAGACTCTATTCATTATATCCATTAAGATAGTAGTGGAATTAGTAAGACCCAAGGGAATCACTATAAATTTATATTGTCCATACCATGTATAAAATACATCATTGGTAAATCCTTCCTTTTAACCCTTAATTGATGATATCATGAATGATGATCAATCTTAGAAAAGTATTGAGCTATGAACGGTTAGTCAAGTGAATCATAAATACATGGAGGATGATATTTGTTATTGATAGTGATCTTGTTGTGTTCTCAGAAATCAATCCAGAGTATCATTAATCAGTCCTTCTTCTTAACAAACAGAATAGATGCTCCCCAAGGTGACACACTAGGGTGTATGAATCCCTTATCAATATTTTGTTGGAGTTTCTTCTTTAAATCATGTAACTCAAATGGGGATATACTTTAAGATGTATTTGTAATAGTCATAGAACCCAGTATGTGTTATACTGAAAACACAACATCCCAATTTGGTGGAAGACTTCAAAATTACACTAGAAAGACATCCTAAAACTCCCATACGATGGGGGTATTCTTATTCTTGAGTTTCTCGCTGACCATTTCATATAACGAACCATCATTTATTATAATCATTATCCATAATATAGAAGAAATTTGAACTCTATGTTTATATTCATCCATGAATCAATAGATGATAATATATTGATCTTAAATAAGAAATGTGACTTTTCATCTTTGGAAATTGATATGATCTCCATATAAATAAAGCCAATCTATGCCATGAATCACATCAAATTACACAATTTGAAGGATCCCAATATTTGCAGGAATCAAATTCCCACAAACATTAATCAGAGAAGAATTATAAACTTTTGATTCGACTATTGTTACATTTGTAGTTGTCACAGCTAACCCATCATCTAATTGTTCAGGTAACAAGGATATACACTTATAAAAATTTTAGAAATAAAGTAGTGGGTGGATCCAGAATCCAATAACACATTTAAAACTTTTGAGTGGATGGTAAGTGTAACATTAACCACATTATTATTGTACTCCATGTCACTGATCTTGATTGCAAGTGACTTTCCTTTTTCATAAGCCTTAAGAGTTTTTTGATGTCAATAATCATCAATAACTTTTAGATTAGGGAGTTGATTGGAATAATTGACCATTTCCTTGCATTTGTAACATTTATGTGTAGGAGTTACAATCTATGTAGCCTTATCTTTTTTCACATAATTAGAAAATTATTCTCATAACTTTGGAATTCAACTACCTGATGACCTTCATTACAAAACATAAAATATTTATTGACCCATTTAAGATAATTCCCTACATTTTCGTTCCACTCATTGAGAATAAGGAAAAAATCATCTTCATTTCATTGTGGTCTTTATATATTCCTTTGAATTCCAAATTTCTCTTCTTATCAAACCCAAATGACTGATGTCTTACTCTATTCTACATATCGACCTTGAGTGCACATTGAAAAATTTAATCATATCTATTGAAGCCCGTAATGGATAATTCCCATTAAATACATGGGTTTATGAAACTAAATAATCGATCAATTTTTTGCTCAGTTTGGAAAACAATTCAAGAAGTATACTTTTCATGTCTTGTAAAATCTTCTTCATATGTACCAACAGATTAATCATCTATTTTCTTAAGTTCAGTGAACACCTTCTCCAACTTTGATCAAGAATAAGAGGAAAGTACAAATTGAAAAATAGTTTCTTGAACTTGTCCCATTCCATATACTCAATATCATCTATATTACCTTTATTCTTGATATGATTACACCATTGATCAACTTCTCATTCCAAACAATATAAATATATGATGAATTTACCATTTTAAGATCATTGTTGAAATGAAAATATCTTTTTAGTTGTACTGATCTATTGTTCATCCACTAATTGATTAGAAGACAAGATGAATGAAGGTGCTCTCTATCTCATGAAGGAATCAACAGAATTTTGCTCACACCTTTTCTCATTTGGATGTAATTCATGATTCATAGATTGAGAATGATGTGTGAGTATGGATACAAGATTGTGCATTCCATCTATAATAACATTTGGCTACTCATGGGACAATTAGTTCATTATCCATCATATAAAGCATTAATGTGGGTCCTTCGGGTCCCATCCATTAACTAAATCCAAGTATCATAGCACGAGAAAAACTAATAATATCATGAATACCACATAATCATGAAAAAAATTTCAATTTAGGAAATATTATGTTTTATCCAAGGTTATTAGGGATCATATCTAAAACCTAAGGACATGACTGTAAAAAATGCATAGACCCATCCTTAGGGTTCTTACTAAGGTTTTCTCATATTATTTTACAAAGTATAACTAAACTATTATATGATAACGATTTTAACGGCCTATTATTTACATATAGATATTAATTGTCCAATGACTAATTTATTATTTCATAACATAACAAGACCAAAATATGACTGTATAGGTTGGGTTTTTATAGAAACTGGGAAACCTAAACAATGGGTTCATAAAATATCCACATTGTCTCCTGCATATGTTTTAATAACTAGAATCCTTTTGAACATATCTTACATAATAACATTATTCTTGACCCGGGGAAAAGAAATATATGAAACGATGAGATCAAATTATTAGTAAGGTTAAACAAGGAAAATATCATTCATATCATTATCATAAGAAGATATCATTTGAAAATATTATGCTTCATATAAATGATAACAATATCATTTCCTAGGATAAATCATAATAATGAAATTTCATCATAATATTCATAACAGAAAACATGAATTCCCTTGTAATACACTCATAACCATAGAAAATAATTTCATATTAGTCGTGGCTCATTGCCGAGACAATCATATCAGAAATTTTCCATTACTGAACTGAGTTCACTCCTCGTTCTAGCCCTGTATTATTGAACCAAATTAACTTTCAATTCCATTCATGTCTATATAATGAGCGAAAAATCCTTACCCAATGAATTATTGGGAGATATTGGTCCCACCGATCTCATATTAAAACCATTCTAACATGTTCCAGAAACAAAAAAAACATTTACCATATCATAACCCATGAAATAAAATGGGTTTCTTAAACATCATTCAATCATAATTTATATAAAACAAATAGATTTTATAAATTAAATTACACAATAAACCCAATAAAATCATAGTAATAAAAAGGATATAAATATAAACCTATTTAAAGAGTGTCATCTTGGATGGAAACTTTTTTGAGAAAACACTTGAAATTAATTCCTAATGAAAATATCCTTTCTTCTTCAAAAACATTTTCCTTCCTCTAAATGCCACAAAATTTTAAAAGAAATAATTTTATGTAAAAATAAACATTTAATATTTTAGGTTAATATTAAACGAATAAATTCCTTATTTAATCTTAAACATCCATTCATGTCTTATAAGTTAAAAAACATTCTTCTCATACTTTTTTAAAAAAACTCAAAAAGTATCACGCACAAAAACGAAAAAATATTTCATTCATTCCATTTAGTAAAAATTTACCAATGTAAAAATTTGAATTCTAAAAATTATGTAAGGATATAAATAATATTTTGAAACACATATTTAGAAAAATTTATGTGGTAGATAAATATAACCCAAAAAATATTTATGAATAAATAATATTTGATAAAAACGAAATTTGCAAAGTTATCCCTTACCTTAGGTCTGATATGTTTCGTATGTATCCCAAACATCTGTATAATGATTGAAATAATGTTAATGATTTATTAAATAGTCGTAATCATTTATTGGAAAATATTTTTGATCATTTTTTCATCCTTTTGTTAGAAGAATTTAATTATTACTCATTATTTGAGTATTAATTGCTTTACGTTCTTATGCATGTTTTTTCAGATAAGTTCATATTCATATTTTTTGGTTTTAGTAATATCTTTTAAATAATGATATTAATATGATATATTACATATTTATTCATTAAATTAATCTATATAATCATTTTTTAAAAAAGATCATGTAGAATGACTCGAAAACCATCATGGAGATGGTACGTCGTACACACACACGAGCGATGATATAATTCCAGAATTGTTGAATGGTATTGAAGTGGATGATGTATAATATTTTAGAATAAGTATCATGTTAAAATAATCATATATATTTATTATTTACATCATTATACCCATCCATGAAAGGTGGTGGTGAAAATAAGATTACACCATAGCACGAAGACTGTAAGCTGTGCATACACACGCACGATGATTTTATTTTTCATAGTGTGGAAATAAGGTGAAATATGGTTTTTTAATATTTATAATAAAATACCTGTATATTAGTGATAATTAATTTAATAGTTTACAATGAAACAACTAATTAAGAAGATGTATAATAAGAAATATTTTTGAAATAATTAGCAAAATAGATTACATCTTCCTCGACGTGCTTCCTCTAAATCTCTTTTTAGAGCACTAGAGTTGGTCTTTGAAGATGACCAGAACGTATAGAATGAAAATTGGGAAGTTTATAAGGAAACTATGGAGGGGTTTTCTAAGTTTAAATTCTCAAAATGAATTTAAGAGGAGAGGGATGAGGTTCCCTTATATAATCGAGGTGAGGAGAACTTTTGGAAACTCCATGAATAATAATTTATAATAAAATTAAAACCTATCAAAAAAACCTAAAATGTGTCCGTATTTTGAAGATGAGATGATATATGGTTGTAATTTCGTCATCCAATAAATTTTTTACAACATAATTTGTCAATTTAAACCATATCCTTTTAATTGACACATAGTTATTCTATTAAATTTTAAATATTGTAATAACTTTCTAAATATTTAATAGTTATAAATATTTAATTATAATATGTTCAATGACCATTAAAGGTTATTTAATTAAATTTCGTACTTTACAATTATCACTTAGTAATTTTTAAATTTTTTATGATTTTTATATAATTTAATAATAATTAATTTTTAGAAAATATTAATAGTGTCAATTTTGACACTATTCATTTATTTGACATTAAATAAAATTCACAATGAAGATATATTGGAGCCAAAATATTTAATAAAATTATAACATGTCATATGAAGCTTCAAATTCGTGAACCACATTAATTATTTAATATGATATTTACTTTTAATATTTTTAAAACCATTTATTTGATATTTCAATTAATAAAATAATTTTTACATCAATAATGTTTCATCATTAAGGGTGTAAATTTTATCAATTAATATTATTAATAAATTTTTATGATGTATTTAATTAAATTATATTTCAATAGAATATATATATTCAATATAATATTCTATTTATACATATATTAAAATTAATAAACTTATATAAAATGAGATTGTGACATTTTTTCACATTTAGTAGTTTTTATTTCCTCCAAGTAATATTCTTAGGTAAGTGGCCATTAAGTGAATACATATCAAAAAAATAGATTATAAGTGTCGAATTTAGTCATCCAATAAGATTTTTATAGGTGACAAGGTAATTTTACATTATTAATTTTTCCCTTAATTACTCGATATACCATTTACCGTGGTAATAAAAATAATTACCAAAGTTATTATTCATAATGCCCAAAAATAAAAGTAGCCTGTAAACGTAATTTGTACTTACTGATTCAAAATATGGAATCCATTTTTCAAAATTCAAAACATAGATGTTGTGTTAAATAATTTAATATTAATCCAGTTGTTGAAATGAGAAAATATGTTTTCAATATTAAAACAATGCAAAATATTGAAATGTTTTTTTCTTTTAATTCAATGTAAATTAATACTAAGGACATAAATTATATTTAATGATAAAAATATATCCTATTTATAATTTTAAACCAATAAATTTCATAATTTATCCTTATAATTTATCTCGAGGATAAATGATGTTTTAATAAAAATTAATCGTATTTTTTCTATTCGTCAAAACATGAAAGTTATTATAAAAATTTCATAAAATCATCAAAAGTAAATTTTTATTTCCCCCGTCAAATTAAAATGTTTATATTTTTATATAATTATTATTAATATGTCAAATTCATAATTTAAAAGTGGAACACCATTCCAAGGTGTAAAATTCAACATTTTTTTAAAAAATAGGATTTCATACATCAAATATAGTTTCATTCATACATTTTGACTAAAATATACATTGGGTTGTTATCAAAAATATTTTATTTCACTAAAAAATTTAATTCAATCAAACATAAAATATCTAATTTATTTATATTTTTTCATAAATAATTAATAGCCAATGAATTTACAATGCATTTTTATAAGTTATTTATAATTATTCCCCCTAACCAACAACTAGGATATAAAAGTAATTTAATAAAAATTTTAACTCATGGTTCATTTAAAATCATGATTTAGTGTAAAGAAAGATACATAATGATATTTATTATTTATAGAAAATATTTCATAAAAACATATGGGTATTACAAACTCTATATATCGATGGGTGAGTATGGTTTGTGATGTTTATAATATCACTATAATATAAGAATAATAATAATAATAATATTTTTTATGTTTGGTTATTTTTTTTAATTTTGATATATAAATGAAAATAATATGAAAAAATAACAATGTTACTTCGTGGATGTTGTCATATGAAAAATACACAATTAATGTTCTTTTATATTCTAAGTGAACTAAAATGAATAAATGAAGGTGATAACATTAATACAGTAAAAATATAGTATCAAAATTATAATAATATTATCATATTAATATGGTAATGATATATTTGAATGATAAATAGTAAGAAGAAATATTTTAAGTATTAAGTAATACCCACCTTGATATGTTAATTTTTATCTTGAATTTTTTCATAGAAAATAAGTGACTAGGATAAATAATTGAAACAATAGAATTATGAATATGGGGGATGTTTATATTAGGATAAAAATTTAATTTTTTTAATCTAATTATATGTAATTTTAATGTCATGAAGGAGTTGATTCTTCCCCGGGTATATGTGATAAAATTAATATTTTATGAATAATCTTTTAATTTTTAATGATATCATTACAGTATTATATGGTTAAGGACTAAAAATATATAAATAATGGATTTTTTAGTTAGAATATATCAAAAAATCCCCATCCATGTATTTGCGCACAATTTTTTAAACATACTTGAAATATTTTATTATTATTTTTTTACTTTTACCATATTGTTTTCAACTTGGTAAATATTTTTTTACGACAAAATTTTGTTTTTAAAAAAATTATAAAATAAACCATATTATAAAATTTGGATGTGATAATGATAAATTTTATCTCCTTTTAATTTAATACAATTTATAAATTTTATAATCACAACTTTTTAATTAAAACATATGATATATTGGATGAAAAATCTTTTTTGAAAGATGACATTTTAACAATTATGTGCTTTTAAAAGTATTTTTTTTGGTCACCAATTAAAAGTGTGTTAATAAAATTATATATGTATGTAAAAATAAAATTATATAAATCATTTTAAATATAGTAACTTAATTTATTAGATATAAATTAAACAGTACTAAAAAACAATTTATCAAAATTAACAGTTTTACTATTATATGGTCATTAATTTTAGTCATAGTAAAAGGAAACTTATACCAATAATTTAAATTAAACATATTACATAATATGATCATGTTTTGATAAATTATAAACTCTATTTTGTTTCATTAAATTTATAAAAGTGTAAATAAATCAGTTTTTATATAGTAAATATATAATGTATTAAAATAGTTATTGAGATAAATATTACATATCTTCTAAAAACAATAATAAGTTTATAAAATATAAAAAATATTTCAAAACTTATAATTTCAATTATAAAATTCATGTCTTTTGAATAATTTTACTTCATAAATTTATAAGTCATGGTTATATACTAATAATGGTATAAAATTCATAGTATTAATAAAAACCATTATCACCATTTAAATAAAAGATAATTTTTCTAAAAGAGTATAAAAATTCTATAAAAATTTAATAATTCCATATTAATTCCAAAATATAATTTAATTTTTTCAAATTCCCATCCTATAATTTGTAGTTTTTATAATTGTAAATATAAAATATAGTGAAAACATTATTTTAAATTACTACTGGAATATTTTATAGTCACTTTCATTAAAATAGTATTTAATCTAATATTGATGATTCATTTTAAAAAATATATATATATTGTTATTATTCAGTATTAATAAAAAAAATTCCAAGAAATAATATGTCAATTACTAGAAATTACATTTTTATGCACAAAGTGAATTTAAAATAAATAATATTTAGAAAATATAAAAAATAATAATAATATATATATAAGAATAAAAATATTTTATTAAATGTTTATATAATCAATTTATTATTAAAAAATCCTATGATATATGTATAATACATAATCATCAAATAATCATTGATTCTAGTTTTTGATGAAAATTTATCTAACATGGATCATCCAGAAATCTCAACAACCTAGAAAATCTCCTGTATGCATTTTTATAAAATCAAAATTTATTGAATATTTTGTCAGATTAGTTTGTAGAATTTACTAGTAAATATAACATCCTTCATAGAACAAAAATGTTTCTTCATCAAGAATATTTCTATGTCTGAATTCCATTTCTTCCCACATTCATTACTGATTTTTCAATAAGGAAACACAATTTAATAGATGTAAATTTATTGACTACGTTTTAAGAGTAAAATTTTATATTAAAATTATATCAAGGATTTTTTTGTTGTTTTAGTTTTTTATAAAGACTGAAAAAAATTAATATAATATTTATTAATGGAAAATGTATACTTAAATATAAATTATTTATTATATAAATGTACAATAAGAGACATAGTTATATAATTTTTTTATTATCACCTAAAATTTTGGCTGAGGAGGTGTGTCAAGTATCATTAGTCCATCTATTTTGAGAGGTAATACACCCTATGATTGGGTAATGTTGTTGTAAAAGGGATTAGTGGGAATAATTTTGATCAACTGGGCATATGGATAGTAGATAGTGGAATATGATGACCCTTTTCCTAAATAAGTTCCATGATGTTCATGAGTATCATGACTGAAAAACTACAACATCTATGAGAGTTACATATTTAAACCATGAGAGGGTGAAGATGAGTTAGTTTTATTACATATATTCCATCATGATATGAGATAGTATATATATTTAGGATCATCCAAATAATAGGTCCTTGGATTCTAATTATTTTTCTTAAATTTTTTCTCATGTTGGTGGATGTGCGAGAGTTTATGAGAAGATAAGGATGGATTAACATTAATTTATATTATTTGTTTACCCAGGTCTTACCATGATGTACCATGATACATTAATTTAGTACCGGTTTCACATGATGATGAATGGAATAACGAGGTTAATTTTACAATGAATTACCTATTAGTGAGTAAGGGTTGAGCATCAGTAACTTGCAGGTCTTATTTGGTCACAAATCATTCATGAGTGGAAGTGGGGTTATGTTACTATAGATTTTTTGATATGATTATGATGGAAAACGTAAGGCCATAATTTAGTATGGTTTATCATTGGCTGGTTGACAAAATACACATATTTTATACCAATCTGGGGGACCATCTCCATCAATGAGTTATGCTGGTTGTATCCTCATGAGGTTCTTTGTATTTACTAAATGATGTGGAGTATTATTATAGATTTTAATGCTCATTTTACATGATATGTTGTGTAGAAATAACTAAATATATTTGTTCTATTTAAAAAATTATTATCATCCTTAGAAAATATACCATCGGATTATAATATCCAGATATTTTAGGATATATTTTGGGTATGTGTCTTTTACTATTGTGAATCATGGAAGACTCATAAATATTTAACTAAGACCCCTATAAAAATAATATTTAGTAATCAATTAATATAACTCATTATGAGCCTTCAAATAAAATACCCTGACGATCACTTTTTTGTTGGATAAAGTCCAAGGAGTCTGTAGTTTTCTGGTTGAGACACATACATGATATATAAAAGAATATTAGACTATTTATAAATATGTTGTTGTATTAAAAAAACATATAGTCATTATTATATATATTAGATAATACATACTCTGGAATTAAAGGGAGGTGACCATGTTTTCTTATACGTGTGACCACATTTTTGACAATGGTATATTTGGAGGTCGGGGAAGTTGACACATTGGTTCATTGGTCCAATAATGGTTCTCAGGATGATCAGTAATGTGGTGCATGGGATACATATTTCTAAGATATACAATGATATAATTGATGTATTCCATGTATCTCAACTCAAGAGATACCACCCAAATCCTTCTCATCTGGTTTGCATCAACATTGTCATTTTAGATCCAAACATGTTATTTAGGAGTGACTAGTTCACATAATGGTTTAGAAAAAAACACTCATTGTAGAATGTTTGTTCCTCTAATACATTTATTTTTAAATAATTGGTGTATCTATGAGGGGATATGGGAGTGGGAGTCAGATATGTGGGTGCAGCGGCCCATGTTTTTCATCAACATGTCTTGGTGATTTTTAGTGGAACAACACATGGATGAGATTCCCTATACTAGGGAGTCTATAACTCACTAAATCCATATGTGTATTATATGAATCAATTATATTCATAGATGTAAATATATTCTAGTTTCTATTATTTTTTAATCCACACTCGGTTGATTAGGGTGTTTACAATGAAATTGATCTTATTGTGTTGATGGATTCAATGTTGAAGGTTGTGTCATTTCACAGTGTTTGCCAATTTTTTTGTTGATCAAAATTAATAGGAAGGAGAAAACAGATAATGTTTGGAGAATTTGGAAGAAGCTTCATTAAAGTATATTTCTAGGATTTATTATTCAAAAATATGGTAAAGGCATGAGTTTCATGAATATTGTGTTTTGTAAATGGTGGGCTTCATGAAGATGTATAGAATCACAAACAAGAATCTCAAATGATCATTTGAAATAATTTTTTTTAAAACTAAATTAATGCTCATGAACGTGTCATGCAATTATTGTAAATCTTCATGAATATTAGATGCTTCACGAATGAGTAAAACATCACTAGTGGTTCATGAAAGTAAGTATTCTCATGAACATGAATATGGATGATAATGAAAATTCCACTAATAGCTTGGATCTTCATGAAGGGATGATTATATAAATAGGTTGTGACACTCACATCATTTCTCCAAAGGCGATATGGGGAAAAGGATGAATTTCCTTGATTTTGAGAAGGATTGTATCTTTAGGAATCTAGAAATCATTACGATCTTCAGCTAAAAAAGATTTGTTTAGTGTTGATTAATGCTATGTATTTTCAAAAAATGGAGTATAGAGATGAATATTAGTTTTGGGATAAATTAGATTCCCATGAAGTCTATGATATTCATAAAGGTAGTTAGAATTATGAAGTTTTTGGGCTTTGAAGGGGTTGGGAGCTTCAAAAAAGTGCGTCTGTTCATGAACACTGGAATTTTTTAATCATAAATGGGTTTCACGAAGGATGGGAACATTGTGAATTGTTTTGATGGTTATATGGTTTTAGTGAATTTTTATTTCATGTAAATGAAATCAAGTATATGGGGAAATATATTTATCATGCTAATCAGAGATAAATTTGTAAATTGCCAATATAGTGATTTATCATTCAGGATGTTAAAAAAATAAATACATCACCCACGACATTGAGTTTGGGGGATTCAACAGAAGTGTTTTGATAGAGGTAGTGTGAGATCATTATAATTATTTTGATGCATGTTTTCTTGATATAGTGTGACTTATTCTGATCTTGTGTACTTTGAAAGAAC
Source organism: Viscum album (assembly GCA_963277665.1). Taxonomy (NCBI): domain Eukaryota; kingdom Viridiplantae; phylum Streptophyta; class Magnoliopsida; order Santalales; family Viscaceae; genus Viscum; species Viscum album. Next base: position 1,989,416,103 of record OY728126.1, on the reverse strand, counting down.
TGGTGAATATTAGTGGATTTAGGTATTACTGATAGACTATAATCATATTCTAACTATAATATACCTTAGTGGTGAACCAAGTATATATTTTTTGTTGTCTCTCTTCTGGTGAATATTTAATAACTTCAAAATTACATATGACAATTTTTACAAGTTTCTACCAATGTGGGACCAAGATTTCACCCATCACCTCTCAAGGTGTTATAGGGGTTTTCATGATATTGATTCCTTTTATTTTTCATATAAACTATTTTATTTCCATATGGACTTGTAAGGATATTGAGTGACATATTCAAAAAAAATATCGTAGATCCATGAATGATTTCTTTCTATAGATTCCATCATTAACCACGTGGCTCAAAATTGGGTTCCCATTGGTGTTAGTAGTGATCTAGTAGCTCAAGGTGTGTTAGACACCTGGTGACCATATTGTGGGTACCTAGTGTGGTATGATGTACCCAATGATGATTGATTTGGTGAAAATTTTCCTCCAGTTTTGTTTTTAAATTTTATGTAAATGTAAATAATTACATAAAATGTGTGTGTTTATCTCATTTTGTAAAGTTAGGTGGTGTCAGCTTCGTATCCCATTCCATCTATATTCTTCCTTAAATTCCTTAACTCTCCTCTGTTTCTCACAGGATCTAAGAAACATTCATTATTGGATATATCTTATGGTATGGTTGAAACTCATAAATGATATATCTTCAAATTCTTATCATATTTTTAGTATTTCAATTGAATATGACTAATTTCAGGACATATATGAGATGCATAAAATTATATTGATTATAATTGATAACTTTTTATGTTTTCTGATGTGTGGGATTACACTAGACTAAGGTAGGTGGTCAGTAATCATAATTAATGTCGTATGTGTGTTATCATGCACTCTGTGATATGTGGTCTTACATTTAGATATTTTTATATTAATTATTTTTGTTTTTTCCTTCAACATATATGAGTCGGGTAAAGTCATATTGATCTATATGGGTCCCTTAAATTATTATAGATTTATGACAAGACAACTAATAGTTTTATGTATGTTCTAAATAGATTTTAGTTTTACACTCAAAGTATAATAATGGACCCCATGAGTTCTATTTGCGTGAGGTGGACCTTGTTAGGTGTTCATTAGCATAGCATGAGTGGGTTATTTATACCTACCATAGTTGGTAGTTTATTATTGAAAATTATTGGGAATTTAACTATTCTGTATGGATTTTTTTCATTCGGTTGACTTGAGTAATGAAGAAATGATATAAGATTTTTAATTAATTTCACCCAATGGGTTAGAACTCATGGTTTTTTATTGATGGGATTGATGTGGGTTGATAGATCTAGGTAATTTATAGTGTTTTTGGATTTTTATTACTTGAATTAATTGAATTGAAAATGTCTATTGGGTCATATTCTTAAGATGGTTTACATGAGCACGTAATGCCTAATTTTTTTTCCATATACTAATTTTAAATATATTTATTAGTATTTTCACAGAAAGGCATTTAGAATGTGAATGATTCTATGGCCTGATGATCTATGAATTGAAATTTAAAATAATTTAGTATATCAATATAAAATTAATATAGTTTTTTCAAAAGTGGAATAACTCATGAAATTTATCTTGGATCAAAAATATAAGGCTTCCATTGAGTCCAGAGAATAATTGTTATCCCATTTGTGATATAACCTTGGGGAATGTTTGAATCTTAGGTTGGCCCCCATCATGGGTGACTTCTAAAATAAATAAATTAACTATAATAATTTAAGTAATTATTTTTTCATGATAAGAGTTGGAATATAAATATATGTATATTAGGAAATATCAAGGTTATCTTTTTAACCCAAGCGATCTAGAGGTGCAATTGATGGGGATCTTAGTGAACCTAACTTCTCATGATCAATAACTGAAGATAAACATCACCAAAGAAGCTTGTGTATATCACCAATGATTATGATATATGATCATTCAAAAATAGGAATTGATCCAAATCTTGGTAGAATATTTTATTTATATATATTTATACTTTTTAAGTATCCCAGCTTTAATGTGGATTAATTATTATTAAAATAATTGACTAACACATTGAAGGTTGATTTATTTTAAGCATGATTTATTTATTCATCGTTTATTATTTCTTCTCAATTCAACAATTATATGTAAACAGATCAAGCATAAATGAATAAAATTCCATTTTCACTACTAATTTTTATTTTTTATGGTTTTCTCACATATTTATTCTTGAATTAATCATCGGTATTTTTTTGGACCACTGTTTAATGATTAAAAATTATTTGACCATTGCTTGAATATTTTTTTTTTCAAAATGGACTAGTAGGGTGTGTATGGATCATGGTGAATGGTGTGGTAGAGGTATGAAGATAATGGTAGAATAATTTTAGATCAAGATAGGCCCCAAAAATCCATTTTTCTATTGGATACATGGATCCATCTAGTTGTGGTGATGTTTAAGCTGATAGACTGATATCTTAGCTGATGGAACCCTGATTTTTAAAAAGTGGTGATAGAGAGGGGTTTTTATCATAAAACAACAATTTCTGAATATTTCCATAGAGGATTAAATGGTAATAGTTGATTGGGAATACATGGATATGGAATTATGGGTTTATGTAAATCTCACAATATAAAATGTGTAATCTTGTGATATATGATGTGCAGAATTCCATGGGCATAACGCTAAGGTTTCCATGAAAATTAAATATCTCATACCACGTGAAACATGTCAAATTACATGTAAACTGTGGATGGTGGATTGCATATACATTATTTGTAAATAACCATGTACACAACCATAAACATTTCCATGAGTAGATTACAGGGGAACAACCCAATACAGACACACAATGTGGTACATAAGAACTAATAGGTATATGGTCATGTCAACAGTACACAACCACAATATTTGGGCATGGGTACAAACATGGGCAGGTATGAATATTTTGGTACACAATGTTTGAACTATATATATGAAATTGACATTATAGGAGATGGATTATATATTTCAAATAAAATGTATAGACTAGTTTTTGTTATGTGTCATAAGATGATTCTTTCTTATGGGGCTACAATGTGGCATTATATCATCAAAAAAAGATTTCTATCCCCTATATAGGTGTAGTATTATATAGAGTTTTTTCCACTCCCCCCTGTGGTACCAGAGTAGGGTAATCTATCATTTCAATGTGGAGTTTTTGGTAATAGTGTGAACAACCTTAATAGGTAGTTGATCCCTTATCTATAAGGTAGACATAGTAGTGTTTTCAGTGTCCCCTAATGCCCTTGGGTGCAATCCCCTGTCTACATGATGGGATATTTTTAGATCTATTGAGTAATATTTGGGAAGGGCTAAATGGTCTTGACCTTTTGCATAAGAATCACCAATGTAAGCATGCCTTGTGGATTTAGTACTCTAATACTGTGTTTTACCATGAATCAATGAGAATCTCTGTATGGATGATAGTATTGGTTGATACCGCTTCAGACCAGTTTTTTGTTTAGATTATATTTGGGGTTTTAAATACTATATTATTTTTATGAGATGACTAAACTTGTTGCTTTATGATTAGTGATTTTGGGGTATCCTAATGGATATTGTCATACTGACCCCTGCATGGGCTATATAGTCACATTTTATGTCTTATGAAAATTATGACCCTACTGATGGTGTCCCGGGAGGTTTGGGAGTAGGAAGAAGATAGTTAGGCTAGATAGACTAAGGTGTTTTCTGGGTGATTTTATTTGATAATAGTCCCATATTATAAGTAGGTTGGACTCTCTATAATGTCTATTTGAGCTAGTACATTTACCCTTTATCACACTCAATACCTTTTAATTATAATATGATTTATATTTTTGGTACATTCATTTTTTGTGTCAGTTAATTTTACTATATCTTCTTTTATGGGCATGGAGACGTGTGTGCGTGTGTGTGAACACTTACATTAAGATAATTCCTCCCATGTATGGGTTATGTGCACTCAATTCTAGTCAAGATCCCCTAGAATATTAGGGGTCCTCATGGGATAGTGACACATAGATTTTCAAAGACTACGAGGGCCCTGGTGTGTTAGGTTATGATAACGTGGCATCAAAAAAGGTTGGTTATAACATAGGTCAAGAGTGTATATTTATTTCTTATTTTGAGAATTGATTCTATTTTACAAAATTAGTGTTACATTTTTACAAATTGAATTTTAGGATAGGGAGTCTAGTGTTGGTGTGGTAGTTGACTTATTAATTAACTTGGAAACTAATAACATTTTTACTGACTTAGTACATATTGATCGTGGATGTAGGGAAACAATTTTCCACATGCATAATACAAGAATTGGTTTGGGTTTCCATGTCCTTCATGAGTCATCTCCCTAGATATACTCATTGACTCGGTTACATCTTGTTTATTTATAGAGCCCTAAATTAATATTTATAGCCATGATTCCACTACTTGTTCCTAAGGATGATACCTTGATTAATGAGGCTTCAGAATACAGACTGGTAGTAATGGTTATACCTCCAGGTGGGTTCCCATTCTTGCCACAACCCATGGAACAACATTTAGCACTAATAACATGGCATTGGGATGCATTAATGATGAGTTAGTTTTAGGATTTCAAGACGAAGTGAACTCGTAGGTTTTGGGGTGAGCCATTCCCCCATGTAGACGTGGACTAACTAGAGGTAGTCAACCATGTTTTCCACCTAATGATGATGCTTATAGATTAGATAGTAGTCCCTATACCGAATCTTCTTCAGGGATATTTTGGGTAGTGGTGGAGTGTGTTGACTCAGTCACATTATGAGAAAACTATCTGCTGGCTAGAATTCAAGCATCTCTTCAGGGATGATTTCTATTTGGTAATGATATGATCAATATTCATCTTTGAGCTTCTGCATCTATAATACAGAAGTATGAAAATGCTAGAGTATTCAACAATATTTATTGTTCTCCCATGTTACTCTCAAGACATGGATTGAGATCTATTCTTCATTCAAATATATCATCATGTTGGAATTATTTTGTGATATTAGTGCTTTACTTATGTGAGGATATGACCTAATTGGGCTTGATCCTCAACTACCCCAAACCTACCTCTATAGGGTAGGGGCTACCAAAATGTTCAGAAAGACATAAATATTATAACATGAATTTGCCTATGTACCAATATGATCAATCACCCAACCATATCTATTCATATATATAGATGAATAAATGGATGGAATGTAACATATAGAGTAAATACAATTAATTTAACAACCTCCAGGAAAACACGAATATGATATCACAATATGAAAATTTATTGGGTAAAATACATATCCAAACCGATATATAGCATCCCTGATAACAACTATAAAATTAAATATTTAGATACCTTGACTCTTTATCTCTAATTCCATTCCACCATACATGGTCAAATGTTCTAGGGTATCCCTATGGTGACCTCTGTTGATCTGGTACTCTCTCAAGTAGCCATAAAGGTTTGGTTTCGAGACGTCATCTCTGCCTACCCATAAACATGAATCTGTCAGCTATCATAGGGGCTATGATAATTATTGATTGGGGACTATACATCATATTTAAGAAGCAAAAACAAATAGGAAATTAAAATATAACTATTGTTAATAAATACCATTGTTCAAGAATAGTGGATACTATACAATACAACCAAAAACCCATAATATAGGCCATCTAAACAATACAATAAACAATAAATGAATAATGTGATATCATGATGGATGGTAAAAAAATGTCAGGATATATGTAATAACAAATAAAAAAAATAAGACTCTAAAGACTCAGAATTTCCTCGTCCTGAACTGCATATCAGTCCCATATTTAAACTCCATCCCATATAGCATGCAATACTCAACATCATGGTCAATTCCCATTTTCAAATAATGCATCCATGTAATCTACATGGGTACCAAATGGTGTCCCAAATGAGGTGTGTTTATAACTATGTAGGTCGACACCACATTCACTAATCATAACCTATTTGATAACAAGTTCATGAAATTATGAAATAAACAACTTTATTAATTAACTATGAAATAAAATTAACACCACATAAAACTCCTTCAGATCCATGATGGAATATTTCCGAACATGTCTCACAAAAAGGCCAATGATAACAATATAAACATGGTAAAAAATTACAAGCCTCAACTCCATGCAAGAATGACTCTATGAATATCTAACATCCATAATAACCATAACCTTATATGCAAGGTGTTACTCACCCAAATATAGGTGAGAACATACAATAGAATAATTTTAGAAATAAATTCGGGTTGATCATGGGTTATAATAATTCCACCATGTAATATAAGGAAACTATCTATATAATAATTTCAACATGCCTTAGGTACACAACCAATATATATGCATTTCATCATTTATAACTAGGCATAGCCCACCAGATAAAAATTCCATCATGTCTAATGGCCATCCCTAGATTATATGCATTTACAAATATCACTATACATAGATCAGTAATAATTTATTTTAGCATGTAAACTATGACAACGCATCCTATACTAATTATAAGAATCAAACCGATCCAATGCACCATACATGCATTACAACATAGAAATCACAACACCAGTCATAACAACAAGGATATCATTCTATCCCATCCTAGAAATCAATTCATAACTATAAAAATTACCATTTATCGTTAAATTAGACATTTAATTTATCAATTTTTTATAACTAATAATGTTCCAGTTATCACAATAAAAAATCCAATCTATAGTGAATCTATATCATGAAAACATCCAAATTTCACTTCATTTTTTACAAACATTGAGCCATTAAACAAATCCTTTATAATCAAGGCTTCACTCACCTTAATTGTATCAACAAGTTAGGTTGATAACCAATTTTAACTATAGGGGATCTAATGATTAATCCAATTCATTATTTTTAATTTATTCAGGGCATGATATTTTGGTGCAATTGTAATATTTCACATAATTTCAAATTATCAAACCATATGTTTATGGTTTAGATCCTACCATTTGCTGACCATCAATCAACATTTCTCGTTGGATTCTCCAACATGAATAATTTAGAAGATATTCTCAGGATGATTCATATATGATAACTAACCATTATCAAAACAAAAAATGCACATAATAAATAAATTACACCACAAAGGAAGGTGATGAAAGGGACAGAAGGGAAAACCTAATCATAACCACATACCACGGATCAGATGTATGATTAATACATCTGAAATCAAGAGAGGAACTCCGAAATTTACTAGATTCAACTCAAGGGTAGTGAAGTTCAAGATGCACATTAGTGAAGATGATCAACCTCATTGATGAAACATTTTAAAATTCTACTCATTAAATTACCTAGTGTGTAACTCCTTTACATGTATAAATTTATTTAAAGGGATATGAAAAAAAACCAATTTCCTTAGATTATTATTTACTTATTTGAGGCAATACATGATGTGTATTTATTACATGAAATGTAACTATTTCAAAACTTATATTTTCTTAATGACATATGTATGGATGAGTTTTCATCATTAGTAATACCCTTACAAGGGTTGTAATTCTCTAATAGATAAACCTTATTTACCTTTACATTTCATAAGGATTGAAAAAACTCTAAATAATCCAAACCCTAAAAACCCCTCCAAAAATAATTTACCCTATTTATAACTGGACTCGCTTAATTCAAACTGTAACATCCCAGGTAAATAAAGAATATTTATTTTTCATATTTATTAATACTTGTGAATAAAATATTAATATTACATTAAAGGGAACGCTATGATTGATGGCATACCCAATGCGCAATAAAACGTTTCATTGAAATCTTACGTTGCACTCTAATAATAAAATAATATTATTTTAAATAGTAGTTAACGCCTAACCGTTGAAATGGCGGGAATGAACAAAACCAACTAAAAAATGATTATATATGTTTTTCAAATATTTTTACATTTATCAAATAAATTTTGAAGGCTTAAAATGCAAATGGACCCAATTTTAAGAATAAATACTCTTATAATTTTAAAACATTGTTTTAACCACCTCTTGATGGCGAACCCTATTATTAAATCTAATTTTTTTCACTTTTATATTTTATATTTGACAAAATAAAATCCTTCCTTAGAATTGGGACATTGAAATTTATTTCGGATAAATTTTTGGAATTTTTTTGACAATGTTCATTTTTTAATGAATAGTGGAAAATACTGCATTTTACATCAAAACTGCATTTTCATCTAATTTATTTATATGGTCTGATTATATTTTAAATTGTTTTTAAAGTGTAATCATAATATATTTTTACCATTTAATCCAATTTTGGTCATTTTAATTAATGTTACTTTGAAATTGGACATAAACAAGTGTCAATCGTTTAATATATATTGTTTCTTAAAAACACGCTATTTGTTGTGACAATGGAACTTGAATATAAAATTAATTAATGCAAATTTTATTTTTTTAATTTGGAAAAAATGATATCATTTTTGAATTTGTAATATCAAATATATCTTCGGGTTAATTTTTTGTATATTTCTGACAAATGTTCAATTTCAATGAATAGTGAAAAATAATGCATTTTAATTCAAAACTGATTTTTCATCCAAATTATTTATACAGTTATATTGTCATTTTAATTGATTTTAAGGTTTAATTTAATTATATTTTTTTCATTTAATACAATTTTGGTCATTGGATGTAATTTTACTTTTAAATTGAATGTAAAAACAAATAAATCTTTTGATAGATTTTACTTCTTAAAAACCCGTCTTTGGTTTTGACAACGAGAATTGTTTTAAATTAATTACTACAATTTTTTTGTTTGGAATATGATAAAATGGATTCCATATTTGGAATCAGAAGGTCCATATTATGTAATTAAGACATTTTTGTTTTTGGACATTATGAATATTAATGACGGTAATTATCTTTAATTATCGTGATTAATTAATAATCCGGAGGTTAAGGATAATAAAATAATATCCCAATAGTATAAAATGACCCCAACATGTGTCATAATGATAATTATTTTGTCATGATCTACCATGGGATGCCTTGTGCCAAATTTTGGGAACCCTGAAATCACTTTTGGGTGATAGTGATACTTTATCTTTTTATGTTTTTTAAAAGGAAAGTATAACCAATGTATGTATCACCCAAGTAAAACAATTTTAGTTTTTTCTATTTAAATGATCCCTTAGACTATAAATATTAATTATAAATCTATGAAAATTTCCTACATCATAGTATTTTTTTTATAATTTTTAGACATTAAAAAAATTAATTACACGATGATGATGCAGCGATTACATCATTAATAGACGATTTAAATAAAATTAAAAGATAATGTAAAATATAAGGACATACACTAGTCAAAAACCAATTGGATGGGTGGATTTAGAAACCTTATCACCTTATCCTCTAAATATTTCATTGCAGGGCCTTTAAAATCCGAAACTCATTTTATAATAAAGTAACATTTTATAACATTCCAAGAGTGCCCCTCCTCCCTCTTATAAAAGGCCCCCACCTCTACCACCATACCCACACCACTCAAGCCATTTTCTCGGCCCAACTCTGCTCATTTCATCTCTCCACATCCATCTCTTCATCATATAAGTCTTAACTTTGGAAAAAATCTCTTCAAGAAACCCTTTTTTTTTCAAACCAATAGGAGTTACCCGATTTAAAGGTAATGTATTCTCTTGTGTTCATTTGTTTTATTTTGATTCTCCAACCCACTAAACCATTTTTATTAAGTTATATTCTAAAAAAACCAGTATATTAATTATACTAGGATTTTTTTATGAGAAATATTCTTGCTACACTTACACACACCTCTGTCTAATGGTTAAAGAACATACTGTTTCTGTGGATGGCGAATTACTGCCTCACGAAACAATGATTGTTAAATCTTCTCTTAAATCCTTTCATGGTGGCCATTATGATGGAACTATATTTATTTATGATATATATTTTATGTATTTATTCTCTATGATTCTGTATTTTACATTTAAAACATACCTTTATGTTTTTTATGTTGTGAAAATGCCTTAATTTCATTTGAGGATGTGTGGACTATCTTCCCCTCAAGTGATGTGACTCATTCATGAAATACATGGAATGTATAAATAATTAAATTAATAAAATAATATGGCATATATAACATATATATTATTCTGGAATTATAATATATATATATATATCTCTCATTTAGTTTTAATTCCATTAATGTGACAATGAAATGAATGTAGCGTTCATGCGTACGTACGGCCTACCGTCTCCATGAACGGTGCATTCCATTTTTTATCTCCAAATGTTTTTGGAATAGTATAAAATGAATATATAATGGATATATATATGATATTTAAATCATTAATACTATTCTGGAGATGGTGTAATTATAACTATAAGGACAAATCTTTTCCAACAAGTTTATTTTTGACTAATGTACCGAACATCGACAAAAATGTCTGATATGAACTCACATAATTAACTAATTATTATAACATTATAATATGTGATATGAATTGAATAATAAAAATTAAATTTTTTCCTTAAGTAATTAGTAATTGACCAAAGTTTATTATTCAGGAATAAAAAGAAACGAACAAGACAAGTCGGACTTGAGGTAAGGGATCCGACCTCTCTCTTTCTTTTCGAGTACTCTCTTTTATGTCATTTCTTTTATGATCCATGTTCTTATGTTGGATGATGTTCTATAATATTCAACATACTTTAATTTGTATTTTCATATGATGATAGACCCCCTATTACTCTTATCAATTCGTTTTAATAATTTTTAAGCGGCGCCGTTATGCTGTCGAGTTTTTGTAAGGGATTTTTCATCTCACTTTAATTCCCGAGAGATTTATGATACATTTGCCACCATTTCCTTTGACTGTTGTATGTAATGACCATTATTCTACTCTTTGTGTAATATAATTTCGTTTATGATTATTTAAATCAATGTTTTATAGTATTTCTTTCATGGGGTGTATGTTTCAAAAGTTACCCAAGTCAGTAAAGGAACCTTTCACCCTCCTATTTTTAAAAGACTTCTTTTTGTTTTGTCTTTTAAATTACATATTATTATGTTGGGATAGGTTCTTATACATCCTTATTGGTGTAAATTTTATATCCAAGTGATGATATACCCTTTATATCTCTCATCAAATCATTTTCTAAAATTTGACGTGACGCTGTTAGGCTATCAAACTTTTGCAAGGAAACTTCTCAACCCAATTTCAATTCATTGGGTCAAACCTCTACTTCTTGATTTTGGCATCCTATGAATATGTGTGGATGAAATATTATTGTTTTACACTGATTATCCACTTATATTTAGTGTATTTATATTTTTCACACATAATTATGTCATTTCTTTATCCTTGCTTTAATGGCATGATCCTTGGTTGGGATTACATCTCAATTTCTTCTCATTGAGACATTTCTTAATGATATGCACTTTTATTTTTTTATAAAGTGTATATACACCCCCTTTGACATTACATATCCATATTATGTCTATAATATTGTCATTTAAATGTTTTTAAAATGGTCTACTTTATTGTGGATTATAATTTAAATGTTCAAAATGGAAAATGACTCTTTTATTAAAACACTGTTTTAAATGGTTTTAAAGATTTATTCTTATAAAAATTTACCATCCATGTCCATGTTTTAAAAAATTTTAATGGATTAATTTATAGGGATATGAATGTTTTACAACCCTTTCAAAAGTTTCGAAGTGGTATGGGACATTTTGACTCTAAAATCTCTTTAAAATGTCTTCTATTAATATTTTCTAAGTATAAAGCGATTTTTCTCTCATAGAGTTTTAATGATTTTATTATATGTTTTTATTTATGATAATATCATGATGTGATCCCTTGAGATTGAAATGTGGAAATTTTATGTTTCATTTATACATGTTTTATGTGTTAGATTATGTTATTGTTCTCAGACAATGTTTATGAAATCGGATGGTTCCGTGATAAACTAAGGGCAGGTGAGTCAGATATAGCTCTCCAATGCATTGGGTAACACGAAGGAGTTAAACGCTATGTTTTCTCCGAAGAGATTTAGGGAATATACTGTGATGGATATTCCAAACGTAACCATGATGGTTACTCCCTACGTAAGATTGTTATGAATGCCTCAAGTTACCTTTACCTCTTAGGATTTCTATGAGTTGTTCATAAATCTTATTATTTCATGAGGTTTGTTAAAGTGATTATGTTTCAAGAGTAAAGTATGATTCCATTGATTCTTAAGTATACATGGACTAAAGTTTTCTTTCCATATTTTTTATATCCCTAACTGAGCATTTTATGCTCATCCCACATTTTAGAAATGTTTTCCAAAGGACTTAAAGATGAATAGGGTCAAGGGTGGGATCAAGGAAAGACAAGCTATCTAAAACATGGAACCAGAAATGTTTCTTTTTAGGTGTTTTTGTTTTATGATGGAAACTGAGAAGAAGTGTCTACATTGTTATCTTTTGAGATGTAACAGTTATGTCCTAATTATCTAAAACTCTAAACCTGAAAAGATCCTCAATGTGAATTATTCATTTAATTCAAGATCAAGTAATGTTCTAAGGCTGGGTCCTTATAGTTGGTATCAGAAGGAGGTTTAGATAACTTTATAGGTTAGGGTATTCTCTTATCATACGTGACATTACCATAATGGTTAAGATTTCAGAAAGAGTCATAGTTTTAGATAAAGTGAATGAGTAAGTATATCTTAGTGTTTATCTTCCTCATTAGTAAATGATAATTTTGTTGATATATTCACAATGACATTTTTGGTTTTAGTAAATGGATGGATCTACAGGCACCAAAGTGACAATGGGTTTGAAGGAAATTGTGGTGGTTCTCTTATTAAGAGACTAGATGAAATGGGGGATTCAATGAGGAATATCGTGGTTATTATAAACCTACTATCAAGGAGTCATGATTAACCACTTCAACCTTGGTGAGTTCTCTGATGCATCATGTACGAGAGAACCAACTCGATGTGGAAGTTCAGGTAATAATTATAATGGTAAACATTAGGGTTCATATGATCCTTACTTTTTAGGTAATTATGGGTTACTATATGATGGAAGATGAAAGGAATGAGGTAAAATTGAGGTTAAATTATGTTATGGTTATTTTAGAAGATTTTATATTTTTTTGGGGAATGTTTTAAGAATTATATAGTTTTGGAAAAAGGACAACACGCAGATAGTGTGACAACCCGTCGTGTTAGACAAAGCTGTGGGAATTGAACCCACAACAAAAGTGCGTCTAGTATTTATCGCCTACCACTAGACTATGTGAAATCACTGGTTAGTATAACTAATTTTTTTATTTAGTTATATTGTCTTATGAATCAGGAATAAGTTGATTTTGGGTTATCTATGTAAATGATTAGCCTATCATGGAGGATATGTGATTAGGTTAATTAATTTTCAATATGAGACTTTAAGAGCAACTGATGTTATTTGGAGATAAATCATAATTTTTACCTTGGAAGACTATGTGATTAAATCATTCAAATATTTGGGTTTCAATCATAGTTTGTTTTACATTAAAGAATTTTATGGATAAATTTTTTATCGAATGGTCTTTGTTGAACTTTGGGTTTCGTTGGAAAAATTTTGGAGATGAAGAATAGATTTTATTTTGATAAAGGATTACCCTTTTATGGATTATCTGATCTTGTTCTAATAATTTTGGGTTTTCTTAAGGTCTAAAGACATGTGAAATATATAGTTAATCTTTTTTGGATTATTTGATTCTCTCAAAGTTGATTTTTAGCGCTCTTAATGTGAACAAGTCATCCTAAATACTCGTCTTTTGGAGAAAATATGAGTTTGTGTAAGAAATCTAGTAAGAGATGAAAGTCTACATGACAAGAAAGTATGTTTCCTTAGGATTTAGTTAAGCTCATAAATAAACTCCCCAATGAAAAGTAACGTAAAAAAAATGTTTTCCGTTAACTTTTCCTATTGGGGAATCAAATACCGTTTAACCTATCACATGTTTGTGATTTTCTTGTGGTTAAATTTCTCCTAATCATGTTTTCTATTACTCTCTATCAGAACATGAACCTTTGTTTTCTCTTCCGTGTCCATGTTTTCCTACATGGAATCCTAGTATGGGTTAACTCAGGTGACCTTTGTACTTCCCTTTCTTTCTTTTAAAGTGACAATTTAATTTACTCCTTTTCCGATGTAGGGCTTTCAATGAAGTTTCCAAGCCCAATTTTAAAATTGTGAGTACGCAACTTCCAAAGGGGGGGAAGGATTTAACATCCCAGGTAAATAAAGAAAATTTATTTTTCATATTTATTAATACTTTTGAATAAAATATTAATATTATTTTAAAGGGAACTCTATGCCCGATGGCGTACCCAATACGCAACAACATGGTTCTTTGAAATCTTACGTTGCACTCTAATAATAAATAATATTATTTTAAATTGTAGTTAACGCCTAGCCTTTGTAATGGCGGGAATGAACAGAACTAACTACAAAATAATTATATATGTTTTTCAAATATTTTTACATTTATCCAATAAATTTTAGAAGCCTAAAATGCAAATGGATCCAATTTTAAGACTAAATACTCTTATAATTTTAAAAGATTGTTTTAACCGCCTCTTGATGGAGAACCCTTTTTTAATATAATTTTTGTCACTTTTATATTTTATATTTGACAAACTAAAAGAATTCCTTAGAATTGGGATATTTAAATTTACTTCGAATAAATTTTTGGTATTTTTCTGACAATGTTCATTTTTTAATGAATAGTGGAAAATACTGCATTTTACTTCAAAACTTCTTTTTAATCTATTTTATTTATATAGTCTGATTATATTTTTAATTGGTTTTAAAGTTTAATCAAAATATATTTTTACCATTTAATCCAATTTTTTTCATTATAATTAATTTCACATTGAAATTGGACATAAACAAGTGTCAATCTTTTAATAGATATTTTTTTATAAAGAAATGCTATTTGTTGTGACAGCGGTAATTGTTTATAAAATTAATTAATGAAACTTCTATGTTTTGAATTTGGTAAAATTGATATCATTTTTGAATTTGTAATATCAAATATATCTTAGGGTGAATTTTTGGTATATTTCTGACAAATGTTCATTTTCATTGAATAGTGAAAAATAATGCATTTTCATTCAATACTTCTTTTTCATCCAAATTATTTATATAGTTATATTTACATTTTAATTGATTTTAAGGTGTAATTTAATTATATTTTTATCATTTAATACAATTTTTTCCATTGTATGTAATTTCACTTTTAAATTGAAAGTAAAAAAAAATCAATCTTTAGATAGATTTTACTTCTTAAAAACCAGTCTTTGGTTTTGACAACGAGAATTATTTTAAATTAATTAATAAAATTTTATGTTTGGAATTTGATACAATGGATTCCATATTTGGAATTAGAAGGTCCAAATCATGTAATTAAGACGCTTTGGTTTTTGGACATTATGAATAGTAATGACGGCAATTATCTTTAATTATCACGATTAATTAGTAATCTGGTAGTTAAGGGTAACAAAATAATATCATAATAATATAAAATGACCCCAACATGTGTCCTAATGATACTGGTTGTGTCATGGCCGACCATGGGATCCCTTATGCCAAACTTTGGGACCCCATAGATTCACTTTTGGGTGATAGTGACACATTATCATTTTATGGTTTTTAAAATGAAAGTATAACCAATGTATGTATCACCCAAGTAAAACAATTTTAGTTTTTTCTGTCTAAATGATCTCTTAGGATATAAATATTCATTAAAAATCTAAGAATATTTCCTACATCATAGTATATTTTTTATAATTTTTAGACATTAAAAAAATTATTGACACCATGATGATGCAGCGAATACCTCATTAATGGACGATTTAAATAAAATTAAAAGATAATGTAACATCTAAGTGGATTTAGAAACCTTATCACCTTATCCTAGAAATATATCATTGTGCGACCTTTAAAATCCGAAACTCATTTTATAATAAAGTAACATTTTATGACATTCCAAGAGTGCCCCTCGTCCCTCTTATAAAAGGCCCCCACCTATACCACCTTACCCACTCCTCTCAAACCATTGGCTTGGACAAAATCTGCTCATTTCATCTCTCCACATTCCTCTCTTCATCATATAAGCGTTAACTTAGGCAGAAAGATCTTCAAGAAACCCTTTTTGTTCATACCTAGGGGAGATACCCGATTTAAAGGTAATGTCTTCTCTTATGTTCATTTGTTTTATTTTTCTTCTCCAACCCCCTAAAATATTTTTATTCCTTTATTTTGTAAAAAAAAAGTTTCTTAAATATACTAGGATGTTTTTATGAGAACTATTCAAGCTACGCTTACACACACCTCTTTCTAATGGTTAAATAACATACTGTTTCTGTGGATGGCGAATTACTGCCTCACGAAACTATGATTGTTCAATCTTCTCTTGACACCTTTAACGGTGGCCATTATGATGGAACTATATTTATTTATGATATATATTATATTTATTTCCTCTATATTCGTCTATATTTTAGATTTAAAACATACCTTTATGCTTTTCATGTTGTGCAAATGTGATGATTTCATTTGAGGAAGTGTGGACTACCGCCCCCTCAAGTGATGTGACTCGTTCATGCAATACATGGAATGTATAAATAATTAAATTAATGAACTAATGTGGCCTATATAAAATATATATTATAATATAATTATAATATATATATATATATATATCTATATATCTCATTTAGTTTTAATTCCATTAATATGACAAAGAAATGAAAGTAGCGTTCATGCATACGTAAGGCCTACCGTCTCCATGAACGGTGCATTCCATTTTTTATCTCCAAATGTTATGGAATAGTATAAAATGAATATATACTGGATATATATATGATATTTAAATCATTAATACTATTCTCGATATGTTGTAAGTATAACTATAAGGACAATTCTTTTCAAACAAGTTCATTTTTGACTCGTGTACCGAACATCGACAAAAACGTCTGATATGAGCTCACATAAATAACTAATTATTATAAAATTATGATATGTGATATGAATTGAAAAATATAATTTAAATTAGGTCCTTAAGAAATTATTAATTGACCAATGATTATTATTCAGGAATATAAAGAAACGAACAAGACAATCAGACTTGAGGTAAGGGATTCGACCTATCTCATTATTTTCAAGTACTCTCTTTTATGTCATTTCTTTTATGATCCATGTTCTTATGTTGGAGGATGTTCTATAATATTCACCATACTGTAATTTATATTTTCATATGATGATAGAACCCTCTTACTCTCATCAATTCGTTTTATGAATTTTTAAGTGGCGTTGTTTGGCTGTCGAGTTTTTGTAAGGGAACTTTCATCACTTTTATTCCCATGAGATTTATGATACATTTTCCACCATTTCATTTGAGTGGTGTATGTACTGACCATTATTATAATATTTGTGCAATATACTTTCATTTATGAGTATTTACATCATTGTTGTATAGTCTTTCTTTCAAGGGGTTTATGTTTCGAATGTTACCCAAGTCGGTAAGGGAACCTTTCACCCTCCTAATTTTAAAAGACTTCTTTTTGTTTTGTATATTAAATTACATATTATTATGTTGGGATATGTTCTTATATATCATTATTGATGTAAATTTTATGTCTAGGTGATGAGATACCCTTTATCTCTCTCATCAACTCTTTTTCTAAAATTTTATGTGACACTGTTAGGATATCAAACTTTTGCAAGGGAACTTATTAAGCCAATTTCAATTCTTTGGGTCAAACCTCTAATTCTTGATTTTGGCATGCTATGAATATATGTGGATGACATATGATTGTTTTACACTGAGTATCCACTTATATTTGGTGTATTTATATTTTTCACAAATAATTATTTCATTTCTTTATCCTTGCTCTAATGGCATGATACTTGATTGGGATTACATCTCAATTTATTCTCATTGAGACATTTCTTAATGATATGCAATTCTATTCTTTTATAAAGTGTATATAAAGCCCCTTTGACATTCCATATCCATATTATGTCTATACTAATGTCATTTAAATGTTTTTAAAATGGTCTACTTTCTTGTGGCTTATAATGTAAATGTTCAAAATGGAAAAGGACTCTTTTATTAAAACATTATTTTAAATGGTTTTAAAGATTTATTCTTCTAAACATTTATCATCCATGTACATGTTTTAAAAATGGTATTAAGGATTTATTTAAAGGTACATGAATGTTTTAATACCCATTAAAATGTTTCTAAGTGGTATGGGAAACATTGATTCTAAAATCTCTTTAAAATGTCTTCTATTAATATTTTCTAAGTATAAAGGGATTTTTCTCTCATAGAGTTTTAATGATTTTATTAGATGTTTTTATTTATGATAATATCATGATGTGATCTCCTGAGATTGAAATGTGGAAATTTTAAGTTTCTTTTATGCATGTTTTAAGTGTTAGGATTATGTTATGGTTCTGGGAAAATGTTTATGAATCCGGGTGGTTCCGTGATAAACTAAGGGCGGGTGAGCCTGATATAGCTCTCCAATTCATTGGGTAACACGAAGGAGTTAAACGCTAAAGTTTATCCGAAGATATTTAGGTAATATACTATGATGGGTATTCCAAATGTAACCATGAGGGTTACTTCATACTTAATAATGTTATGAATGCCTCAAGTTAACATTACGTCTTAGGATTTCTACGAGTTATTCATAAATATTATGATTTCATGAGGTTTGTTAAAGTGCTTTTATTTTAAGAGTAAAGTATGATTTCATTGATTCTTATGTATACATGGACTAATGTTTTCTTTCCCTATTTTTTATATCCCTTACTGAGCTTTTTATGCTCATCCCAATTTTTTGAAATGTTTTCCATAGGACTTAACGATGAATAGGGTCAAGGATGGGATCATGGAAAGACAAGATATTTAAAACATTGAACTAGACATGTTTCTTTTTAAGAGTTTTTGTTTTATGATGGAAACTGAGCTGAAGTTTCTAATTTGTTATCTTGTGAGATGTAATAGTTATGTCCTAATTCTCTAAAACTCTAAACCTGAAAAGATCCTTAATGTGAATTATTCATTTAATTCAAGATTAAGTAAGGTTTTAAGGCTGGGTCCTTATACAGACATGCATACATCTCTGAAATTTCAGTCATTTTCCCATAAAAATGATCTCAATTTCTAAACAAGACTCACCCACCAATGCTTAGATGAAAAACCCAAATCAAGACATACCTTGAAGAAGAAGGGATCATGAAAACACCCCACAGAATATATATCATTTCTATGATGCTCCAAGAATCATTATGGGGTCTCAGTGACCACGTCTATCTACTATGCTCACATATCAGAATCACTCACCTTGTTGTCCTCTGAAACCCCACCTTCATTCCACTGTAGTCGAACCAGAGAAATTTTCCTACCATGGAGATAATTATCACTACGTACCAAAATATGTACCTGATTACCATGAAAGGAAACATCACCACTAAGCTCGAAAACTACTAGTTTTATCCCAAGAACAGTTTAAAAATAATATATGGGAAGATTTGACACGTGAAACACACTATAAATGTCACTATATCATTGTGGAAGTGATAATAGGTTCACCCTAGACTAACCCTATTCACTATAACAAATATCATAACAAACAATGGAGCTAAATTCCCCTGTTTCCTGATAAAACATTTCCCCAAACTAGGTGACACTCAAAGGAAAACACTATGACCAACCTCAAACTCTAGAGTTCCTCTCCAATGGCCAACATAGGATTTATGACTACTTTGTGAGATCACCAACCACTTCCTAGCCAACTAAACCTACAAAAACATCTCCAGAATTATTTTAGACCCAAAATTCACTGACTCACCTTCATACAACCAATAAAGAGTAAAAAAAATATTACATTATAAGGACTCAAAAGGATCCATTTAAATGAGTTCATGGAAGATATTATTCTATTAAAACTCCATGATTGACAAATTATTCTCCCATGAAAAACCAAATTATAGATAATTGGCCTCTAAAGTATCCTTCAAAACCTGAATATCCCTCTCAAATTGATCATAAATCTATGGAGGATATTATAGAATTAAAAGAACATGTTATCAAATATCCTTTTGGAGAACCTTCCAAAACCACAATGTGAATTTATGACCTATTTCTAAAATGATAGTCCTTGGAACACTGTGAAAATGAACTTCCTCATGTATGTAATGATTTCCAAATTCATCAACTGTGATGGTATCCCTAGTAAGAATGAAGTGTACTACCATTTTTTAGTAAATTCACAACCACCCAAGAAACATCATTCTTATAGGTTATCCAACGTAATCCTATCACAAAATTAATAGTGACATCATCCCATTTCCTTTTAAGAAGGTTAACCTACTGAAAAATCCTATCTATCCCCTCATGTGTTTATTTCACTTACCATAAAGTGAAACCAATTTCCCCAAATCATAATACCAACACATTCATTCATGACTACTAGTACTATATATGGGGATCTGATACTACTTTTTCAAACCAGGATGTACCACCCATCTAGAAGAATGAAATTTTCTCATCATCTTCAGGTAAAATCCGAAGGAAACCCATACACAATCACAGAAAAGAAGATAATTTCAACATTAAAGTGACCATCCCAATGGTGTCTTCCCACCATATAATATAACATTCACTATGAATATTTATGGATTTGAAAACTAACCATTATTTTCTGATCCAAAATAATGGTTTTAGTAGATGTTTAATTCAGAGATAGTCATACATGAAACTTTGGAGCATGAAGATGAATGCTTAAAAAGCTGACAATAACACACCACTCCTTGTCAAAATATTATACTACCACTACCTACGTCGTTCAGCTCAACTAATCTACAAATACATGTCCATTTCCTATTGTATATGCTATATCAAAGTTGAATGATTGCAGATACAGAAACAACCTCATCGGCTAAAGTGTCAGGTCCAACTATTAAAATTGTAACATAAGGGTCTTACTGCTCAAGTATTTCACAAACATCCCACACATGATATAATTCATCTAATTTATTAGGTCATGTAACATTGCTTCTAACTCCAAATCAGGAGTAGGATAATTCCACTCACGTAGTAATATTTGTCTGAATCCATACAGAAAAACTCAATCCTCTTGAATCATAACTACACCAAGTCCATATTTAGATGCCTCATAGTACACGTTATAAGATAAACATAAAACAGGTAATGTGATGATAGGTGATGATTTTATCCTACCATTCAGAACATGAAAATATATCTCATAATAATCTAACCCAAAAAACACCTCCCCTTTATTTTTCATCCTAGAATCTGGTTCTTCAAAATGGGAAAACACCTGGATAAAGGATAAATAATAACATGATAATCCTAGAATGATATGAATTTCGAAGACAATCGTGGGATTTTCCCATGATAACACAATTGTACCTTTCTCTAGTCCAAATAAAAATCCAACTTATGAGATGATATGTCACAATAAGTTCACATTATTAAACTCTAAATTATTTTGGTTAACTTAGAATAATGATGATGATCTCCCAATTTACTCAGGATGATGTCAAGATGTTTGGTATGATGGTCTGCTAATTGGGATTACACTAATATATCATCAAAAAACACACCAAAAACGACATTATAAAAGTATGAGTTTTCCTATTCATCCATGACATGAAAACCTCTGTTGTGTTAGTGAATCCAAACAACATCACAATGAACACATATAGGCCAAACTGCTCCAAAAATCAATCTTAGGAATGTTTGATCGTCTCAACCTAAACTAATAATATCCAGATTCCAGATAGATCATGCATAATATCTTATAACCTCTCAACTAATCGAAGAGATATTAGATGCGAGGAAGATGATATTTGTTCTTGGTCATCATATGGTTCAATATAGGATAATCCACACACAATAGAAGAGTTCTATTATCCCACTTATTGAAGAGAATTAGAGAACCCCAAGAAGATTTACTAGGATTTATGATATGATTAGTTTCTAGATCTTCACTATACAATTCATCCTCCCAAATATATGATGGTTAAATTCTATATGGAGGGATAGAAACATTATCTCCACCTAACACCCAATTTATTTTAAAATAAATCTCTCTAATAGGATGTAAAATGTAGAACTCGTCCGGAGACACATCAATAAAATAGTCCACCACTATAGGTAAATAATCCAGATTCATTACACCATCATCTAGGGAAATACTGGATATTTGAGCCACAAAATAGTCTATACTGCACCAAATTGATCATGCATGTCTAGACTGAAGATCTCACTCACCTTGGTGAGAATTTCTACCTCCTTGCGAAGATAGAAGGTAACTCTCATCTGGAAATTGTAGATAAGTGCATAGTATAGAAAAAAATGATCCTACCTTGAATCAAATCAAATCATGTCATGTCTAGCAAAAATGGTTTCCAGGAGAAATGGTAACCACCAAAATCTGGATAATACTCAATGCCACTTTGATATTCTATGACCATACTCCCGATTGTGTGTCAATGGTCAAAAAATCATCCCATATATCTTCATCCAATCACAAAAAGTTTTCAAAAGGAGATGATGAAAAAGGAATGTGATGGTCTTGTATAAAAAACATATGGAAGGATTGATGAAACAAGATTCATGTCTCTAAAAATATATGGTCCTAAAACAACAATATCTAGATTCATATTCATAACATACAGATAACTAGACCCTTTGAATTGGTCTCTAAGCTATGTCCCCTGAGTTATACCCTTTTTTCGGTATATCCATTCATTCATGGGGTTATCACATCCCTTTACCAAGGGAAAATATCTTTTGGATATCCAGAAACCTACCTTTTTTGGAAAACCCGTGTCCTTCCCAAAATCTAGTGCCTTTCTTTGTCACATTATACTACATTTTTTGTGTATCCCCTACAGAACATTTGAAGGTGTCCTACTATTTTGTAAGAATGACACTCCAATGTGAGGTATGGACCCTGATTCCATTTATGGCCCATCTTTCTACGCTGATTTAATATTAATTGAAAATGATCCTCCCTAACATCACTACCCACTATGACCTTGGTGAAAACAATCACAACGATGCTACATGACACTAGAATATGTTTTTTATAGTTTTCCATGATGAAATAGCATGCTCATGGCTTGGGAATCTATTTGATTCCATTTTAAGATGAATTCATGATTCAAAGAGTCCGTAAAAATACTTAGATATAACATTTCTCATACGAACTAGTCTTTCAGTGAATAAAATCCACAAAACATATAATCTTTTAGATCTTATCCGCTACAAAAAATGGTGAAAATAATTGTTAGTCGGTGAAAAGATCAGCATATTCCAACTCTAGGATTCTCACTTATGTCATTTTCATGAATTCACAATTCTTCATATCCCTCAATTTCTTACGATATAGGTGTCTTATGACATCGTCTCTATATCCTTCCACGATAAATATACCTACCCTGGCTTCTCCAGCATGTCCCACCAATGCTTCAGTATTCCCTAAAGAATATATGCATAAATATTGTCCCTCTTATATATAGGTGTATCATGATTCTTAATTATGTTTTGGATTTAATCAATATTGATATTTTCTACCTAGGGGTCTCTCTCCCCAATGAACTTATGTGGATACTGTAGCTGAAACTCTCTTATCAACTCAGACAACGAAGTTATAATATGGACAATCTATCTTTCCATGGATTGCATAACCCAATGGAACCTGTTACGAACTTGAAAATCCAACTGATCCTTTAGACCTACTGGAAGCTCATGCTCAACTTTGATAGGAGTGTCCTGATATCCATTTACCAGACAATCACACCAAATATAATGAGGATAGATTTTCTCTACAAGAAAAAAAACTCCTTAAAATATTGAGAATAACAAATTCATCTTCAATGGGTGAATAAAATAGAGAAGCACTAACTTATGGTCTCTTTAAACTCAAATTACAAGAGTTTTATCATGATACAATAGTTCATTTATTTAATTTCATTCAATAGATATATCATGTATCTTATATCAGTGTTCAAACAGAAACATATATATCACATACAACAGATATGTTTCTATGATGAACAATGAATGCCAATATATATATCCTTTTGATTATATCATGAGGTATCT
Organism: Viscum album; assembly: GCA_963277665.1. Taxonomy (NCBI): domain Eukaryota; kingdom Viridiplantae; phylum Streptophyta; class Magnoliopsida; order Santalales; family Viscaceae; genus Viscum; species Viscum album. The sequence goes on along the minus strand of OY728126.1, from coordinate 1,989,391,851 downwards.
GTACTCATAATATTCCATATCAGGCTATGAGTATAAATGTCAACAATCTCTGAAATCATGAAATACTAACCTCACTGAACATGTGAATCACTCTAGGTGAAATAAAATCAATAGTAACAAGAAAATAATGTAAATAGTAAGCCACCGCTAGGCACATAGATTTTCCCTCAAACATGGTTACATACTCTCACACACAAGCTCGTTACCAAGTCCCGAGACATCCTAGTATCATTTATACATTTCCTAATAGTAATGAAACAAAAAATATACCTGTTATCAAACACCACATTGCAATATCCCCAACCCAACATTATCTCATGTTTCGTGGAATGGTTGGTTATGAGACCTCAAGGTCACCTCCCCAAACACCATAGGCAACCAAATATTAGTTGGGGTGTGATAAGAATTTTGGGGAGACTATAAAACATGATTATGAGGTTACAATAGATAATAAATAAACATAGAATAAAAATAAATAAATATCTGAGTGCTAAAGCAATATAAATAATACAATACAACAAAAAACCAATAATAGACACCACGTGAACAATCCAATAAATAATAAAGGAATAATGTAATGTAATTTATAATTTTATATAAATTTTATGCTAGAGGTAATGAAAAATAAAATACTAAAATAATCTATATAGACTCAAAAGACTCCTATCTAGAACCCTATATCAATTTTGTCTCCAAAATCTAGCACATCTAGTATGAAACAATCAACTACATGGTCCCTTAGACTTTTCTAATAAAACATCCATGTAATCAGTTGGGATACTAAATAGTCACCAAAATGGGGTGTTAGTATAACTGAGTTGGTCGACACAACCATGTCTAAACATAACCATCTTGATAACTAGTGCTTGAAATAATGCAATAAACTAGTGTATTAATTAATTGCACTATTAAATTAATACCAATTTAATCTACATCAACGCCATGCTACAATTTCTAGGAGCATTTATCACAACCACACTAACCATAATGATAACATGGTAAAACACAATCTACCTTGGTGCCAAGAAATAATTTCTCTAAGCATGTTAATTAAAAATTTCAACCATAAACTTAGAACCAATGTATAAATCGAACAAATCTCGGTCACAACCAACTATATATGAATTTCAACAATCAGTCTGGGAAAAGACCAGTATATAATCATTTCAACATGTAAATTGGGAAAATTTACCATTTAATAATTTTAGCATTTCTCAAGGCATATATTGATATAATATAATTTCTTCAAATATCATTCGAAATTTCCTACTATATAAGAATTTCAGCATGCCTCAAGGAAAAGCCCAATATATATGAATTTCACCATCTCACAGAGAATATCCAGGTATATAATCATTTCCACATGTATAGTAGGATAACACCCTATGTATGTATTACAATAATCTAATAGGGAAAACACCCCAAACAAGAATTATACTATAAAAATTGCAACAAATGTCATACCAATAATGATATCACCGAATCACATCATATAGATGAAAAATTATTTATGAAAATTAAAATTTATCTTTTAATTTAAATTTTCATTTATCAATTGTATATAACCAATAAAATTCTATTTATAAAAATGAAAAATATGATCCATGGTGAATCAATATCAAGACGACAACAATATCATTTGTCATGATAAAAAAAACTTTAATCGGTTAAACAATTTCCTTATAATCAAGGGTTCACTCACTAGAATTCTGGAAAAAAACATGTCAACATCCAATTAGATGTAATGGTTTTATATTGTATAATTGAAATCAATTTTTTTTAATTTATTCATCACATGATATGTGTTTACAATTGAAATATTCCACATAATTGACAATTATGATACCATAGGTTTATGTTTGGGACCCCATACCGTTAACTTATGATAATTCAACACTTCCAGCCATATATTCCAACAAGAATGAAATTATAGAGGATAAAAGGAAACTTCATAGTTCATAACCATTTATGATCAAAACCAAAAATTTTAGCGGTCAATATATTAACCAACAACAACTAGACAATAAAAGGAGAGACTAGATAACCTAACAAAAACAACTTTTCAGGGGTCATATGCATGATAGAGACATATTGAATCAAGAGAGGTTACCAACATTGGTTGGATTCATCCCCATGATCGAGTGGAGGAAGATGCGTGTAAAGGAAAGAGATCAAAATAATTCACAAAACCATTTCAAATTATTCTTAATAAATTTCATGGTGTATAACTCTGTTACACATTATTGATTTATTTTTAGAGTGAGATGTTGAAAAACAATTAACCTAATATTTTTATTTAATTACATAAAACATTACATGAAATGTATTTATTTCATGATTTGAAACCAGTTCACAACCTATATTTTATTCATGACATGTGTCTAGCAGACTTAACACCGTGTGTAATAACTTTACACGTGAGGTAATTCGCATATCAACAAATTTTACCCTCATTATCCCTACAAATGGAATTAAACAACTTCAAAATCCTTCCTTGTATGGTAAACCCTTGAATGAAAATTGATGAAATTTATAACCAAAATCCATTAATTCAATAAATTTCACATCTTCAGACATTAATTATTTTTACCAAAAATGTATCTCTATCTCTAATGTAGACATGACCACCAAGGATCTAACAAAAAACTCAAACATGGACATAATCCGAAAAGTGTGGGATCTTTCACATAGTCTCCTTTGAAATCACACCTAACCTATCCATTTTTCGAATAATACATGACACAGGCAGGGAAATCCTATGTAGTGGTGAGTATATAGATACCTAGTAGGATGCCCCTAAAGTTGAAGCGGAAGTGACAAGATACACAATATGAGTAAAAATCACAATAAATATAATGAAAAACATTATAAAATCAAGTGTATATATATATATTACTTTTAAATTATCACAAATGAGAGACTAATGTGATCACTATCTCACTACCCTTCCTAGGAAAATAGTTAGCTATCAGTTCCAAGAGCCCCATCAAAATTTCCCAACATCTCATGTGCCTTTCCAAAGAATTATCCAAACTCAGAAACACATCGCCATTATGTCTCACTATCAAGGGGACACAATCTAAATGTAGAGGACCCTGACATGGTATAATAAGAGGGTTCCATTATGTTGATAGGGGATCCATACCTTGAAACCATGGAACATTTACACTATGATGGTAGAGGATCCATTACCTAACACCACAAGAGGGTTCCACTATAATTGTAGATGACCCGAGACCTAAAATCATAAGATGGTTCATCTCTGATAGTAGAGGACACATTCCCTGAAACTGAATGATGGTTCCACTCTAATGGTCGAGGAATGATGCCCTTACATAGTAGGAGGTTAACACTCTAATGGTAGAGGAACCATGCCCTATCAACATAGCTGGGTTCCACTTTGATTGAATGATATAGGATCCATGACCTAAAATGGAATAGGGTGTCACTATATTGGAATGATAGAGTACCCATTCCATGTCTCAGCAAGATCATGCCTCTTTGATCTCTTTGATGATCTTGTCGGATCACTACCATCATCGAGCATCACCTAAAGAAGCATCATTCCCAGAACATATCTCATCATATCGTAACATCATTCATTAAGGACACCATCACGTTTTACACAATAAAACCAGATATGATTCTAATGGGACTAAATCCGAGTTTTAAAATTGGAGATGCGAGGGGTGAATTTTCCCCAAAATGAGGTAAACAATGTGTAGTCCCACTCTGTTGACTAGATTTATTCTTACCAATGCATAGATCCCTATCCATGTTTCCCAGAATGAAATTTAAGGATACTAAATGGAGTTTCTAGACCACCGGAGGTTAGCCATGTTCTTCTGGTCGTATGTTTATACACGTCCCATGAGCCTGCATATGGTATTTTCTTGGCCTTGTTCATGTCCGTGTACTTAGGAAGTACATGCTATGCTATTATAATTGAGTCAGATGATATGTGGGGTCATACATGGTCTTTGATACTTATGAAAACTCAAAACCCATAGAACCAAGGATTTCAAAATAACACACTATGTGTTCCTCCGAACTACACATCGTGTAGTGGTTATTTTCACCGGAACATGGGTTAGCCGTATGTTCTTCTGGATCATCCTTCTTCACACTGAATCATACCTTTAGGCTGCCCAAAATATCTTGTAACCACCTTATTCTATGTTTTTCATGTATCCATTGGTCGTAAAACAGAATCTAGCATGATAGAATGAACCTACCCTGAACGGTCGTCAGTCATAGTGACTCTTATTGCCTCATCAGAATTCTAATCCATGCATAAATAACCTTCACCCTTCAAACCATCCAGATCCATCATATAATCACTGATATTTTCATCACACGTGAATTTTATGAAAATGTGGGGGTTTGATTGAACATGATCCCATTAGAAAATTTCTATCCGTAACCCATAGTCCAATACTGATGATGGTGAAGAATGATGGTTGAAAAGAAGATAAAAAGGTTAAATAATTTTTAGAGAAACTTTTTGTGATAAGGAATATGTATTTGGGCCATTGAGGGTGAAAAATTGTCCGACAATGAAGATAAATTGAATAAAAAATTAAAAAATGCTACACATGCACATGCCAATGCTAAAAATAAACACATATCAAAGAAAATGTATTGGTCATGCTCAATTTTTTAATCATAAGGGGATGAATCCATAAAAGTTGAATCCTATGTAGAGATTTTAGAGTTCATTAGTTAATATTGTAGTTTCAAATAATTGGGATGAACATGTGCATTCACTATGCCTTTAATCACATAGATCCAGATACACATCATCATCCAATCTCAATCCACCAACATAGAACTGTTGACTATTTACCTCAGAAGTCCCATGGATATGAAAATTACTTTGGAGATTCACCGTAACAACAAATTTACTAAGGAAACCTTTTTTGGTAATTTAAGGAGTTAATTAATTAATCAAATTATTTAATACAATAAACACACCTTCCAACAGCCGCATTATCTGAACATCCTACATCGACCAACTTTTGGTTGCTCAAATGGTAAGTCTTTCAATCCGAATTCAACTATCATCTCAGATTTCTGATTCAAGACTCAGTTTTGGTGATATTCCATTATTTATGAAAAATAGATGTGCAAGATATAAAATATATAAAATATTTTAATAAAATTATTTTTTGGAACAAAACCCCAAAGAATCTAACGGATTTTCAGCACCTGGCAATGAGAATATCCTTGTATATATATTATATTATTATAAATAAATAAAAATATCTCTACATTATATCCTCCTTCAATATTTTTGACCATTGAAAGAAAAAATAAACAAACAGTTTGGTATATTGAGACCAAATCTGGATCTATCGCTCTAAATATCTATTTTACGTGCTCATGTTCTATCAAATCACTTGAACCAAAGGAATGGGTTGTCCACACAATATCCACTCCAATAAATCCTCAATTGTCTCCTAGTTTTCCGCGAATGTGAAACAATCATCAAGGTCCCGCTTTCTCTAGTTTATAACATTCATCTATGGTGCATGTATCTAAAACGGCCCCATGAACCTCGAGGATAGATTTACTCCCCAGAAAAATAATTGCAATCTTCATCATGGAGAGACTCTCAGGAAAACAGGGTTACACTTCATGACCTCCAAGGGCCTATGATATAGATATTAATAAGATATAGGGATTTTCAATGATGTAATCATATTCTCAAGAATTAGCTAAACCTTCTTCGTTGTTGTTTGCACATATTTTGGCCCCACAAGAGATTATTCACAAATCTTTGTACAACATACTAGTGACCTGAAGGGTATCACATACAGGGCTTCGAAATATTTCATGACAATATTAGAGTGCTATAGATTTTTATTAGAAAAGTCTTTTAAGGGAACATGTCCCTCCAAACTCAATTTAAAGAAAAACATGTTATCCCTCATCATATCCTCCAGCACAAGGATAATGCTTTGAGTCTCGCCCTCGGTCTAGGGGTCAAAGGATGTACTCATCCTCATCAAGATAATAAATGCCTCATGAAGGCCTCTACAATACTAATACATGAACCACATATTATGGTCAGACAAAATAATCATGGTCAACTCATGAAGTCGGATGATCTCCCATATGTACAAATGACCAAGAATCTCCACCAAACTCTACTCTATAATAGAAAGGAATTGAGCCAACATCATAAGACATTCAACTATCAACCAGAAATAATAATGAACTATCTTTTATGTGGTGGCCTTTTCAAAATTTCCCTAGACATGGTGTCTCATTTCCATGAAGGGATCTCAATAGTATGCAAAAAACATACCAAAACATTGTTCTCATCATTTAGTTGTAGACATGTGAGGCACTAAGAGATGATATCAGCAAGACTTCACCTCATGCTAGACAAAAAAATATTCTTCTTAATGTCTATGAATATGTGTTCTATACCATGATTTAAAACCACATGTGATGTGTGAAAATATCTAATCACCTCCTCCTATATCATGATTGGAAATACCATCCATCTCTAAAAAAAGATGGCACGATTCTCTAATTCATGAAATATATATATGGTGAATCTCATGAGGATATATGGTCACATAAGATCTCATAGTTAATTTATCCCATACGAGCCTCCGTCACATGTAGGAGATGTGGAGGTGTCAACACCATCTACAAAAGAAATGTTTTACCATCCTCATTAGCCAAGTTCGGCTGCAAGGAATCCAACTACTTGGACACCTCTTCTAATAAACATTCCTGAAACTTCCTACTAAGGGAATCATCCACCATGTTTCCCTTCCATGTATAATAAACTGTCTGAACAATATAATCTGGTATGATATGAAAATAAGGCTTCTATAATAGGTATTTTTCTCTCTATGTGAAGACGTACTTGATATATAGATGTTCTAAATAAACAACAATAAACTCTCCTGGAAGGCAATGCCTCGACACCCTTAGAGAAAAGATTACCACTTCCAACTCTAGGTCATGTGTCTCTTATTTCTTCTTGTGGGGTCAAATATACCTTGAACCACATGAAAAAACTACTTACCTATTCATCAACCCTCAGCCGATCCCATCTCTGGAGGCATCACAATATATGACGCACTCCACACCATCCTCTAGTAGTCTCAAAACTAGAGTAGTCGTCAGCCTCATCCTAAACTCTTAAGTGGATCCATAGCACTACTTAGTCCTAGTAAAAGGCTTCCCTATCCACATCATGGTGGTCAAGAAGGATGAAATCCTATATAAGTCTTCCAAAAACCTTCTTTACTACCCCCACCAATCCATGAAATCTACAAACCTCTCACACAATATTTGGTGGATCTTAAGAAAGAACTGCATTCATCCACATGAGGTCCACAACTAATCCATTTTCAGAAATTATTTTCTTCATAAATATAAACTATTTTTCCAGCAAGTTTTCATTTGAGAGATTGTATCTAGCTGGTGATCCGAAATAATGTCTAAGACCAACCTCAAGTGCTCTATATGCTCAACCTTGGATGTAGAGTATATGAGCTTGTCTTCAATGAATATAATAAAAAATTGGTAAATGTATGCCTGAAATATATGGTTTATTAAATCCATAAACATGGTGGGATGATTTTTAATGCTAAAATACATCACCAAGAACCAATAGTTCCCGTAACTCTATCATAATTCTAGCTTCATAATATCATCATTGAAAACTCTCAAATACCGGTATTAGGAGCTAAGATCAATATTTGAGAACCCCAAACTCCAAAAAATCAATATATGAGGTCATCAATCCTAAAAATGGGTACTTTTATAGTCATGTCATTATAAAAGTGATTATAATCTATAAAAGTATGTATGATCCCTTTCACCCTTTTCATTAAGAAAACAAGTGCCTCTAATGGGGACACACTGTGTTTGATGAAAACCATCTATTTAAGGTGATTAAGGTATAAACACAACGTATATATCTCAGTAGGATCTATATAATATGTTTTAGGTGATATCATATTGGTCTCATGGTTTCATTCACTAAAAAACTCCCACATCCACCTCATTGTTAGTCCAATAACATCCTTGGGGAAGATTTCCAAACAATCCTCCTCAAATAATGGAATCCATATAACTAAATATCCAACTTCACTGCGAAATAAACCCATCCAATTAAGGGTTATGGCATGAAACCTCTATATTGTAAAATAATATAACTATACCATGAGATTTATCTCACCCAAAAAGGATAATATTTTCCCATCAGTTTGAATGCATCTAACTTTTCTGCAGTGATAGTAAATTTTTGATAAGTCCTTGAACAACTTGTCCTTACCTAATATGGAATTATATGGTATAATAATGAAAAAAAATCTCATGAAAAACATCCCCAACATGTTATAGTTAACACTAACATCTATAAAATGAAAATGAAGAAGTATTCCAATATGAATCTCATGGTAAATATGACGGGATAAATCATAAACTAAGATCCACAACTCTCAAATTGGGTGTGACAAGATGAATGAATTCCTCATACCTAGGTCTATTAGTATGGATGAAGGAATATAAAAAACAGAGATCATACCTCTAATCATTTCATTAGCTTTCTTGTAATATTCCTCCATCACCTATAGCCGGCTAGATCCCCAACCGCCATCTCCTTAAGCCCAATGCGGGCTACCTAGCGGCGATGGTGGGAGAATATCCTAATAACATATGGAACCCATAACTCCTACTATGGGAGACCCACCTTCTCCACTTCTAGCTCCACCTCCCTAGGTGTTGGCCATTCTTCTCCAGTGAGGTCCATCATGGCACTGCCTTTTACTGTGGTGGTACTTCTGTTATCTATTTTCCTTCATCAGTATTTCAGGTAATGTAATCACATGCCATGTGACCTTTTCCCATAACATGCATAAAACCACCCTCTAGGATACACCACCCCTTTAAAAAGCCTCTATTATTCTACAACATATTCTATATTCTATTCCTAAAAAGATATAAAACATTGAGATCCTAATAACTGGTGTCTACTAGCAGCTACAGATGACTTATACATACAACGACAACTTCCAACTCAATCATCAGGGCATCCCTTTGGAAATAATCTATCCATAAAAAAACTCTCTAAAATACACTAAAATATATTGGAATGAAACTACGTACCAAACTATGAAATATTTCTCTACAATGATTGATGAAACCCACCCCCATAAGGGACAAATTCAGTGACTACTATCAATTACAATAGCATGATTATAAGGAATCATATCCTAAAATAACGTGAGTTTAATAGTCTTGGTAATCCTGATACATACATTAGACTTGAATTAAAAATTAGTAAAATAATTACAACATATATTTTGCTACATAACATCATGGAATCTTTATATCAACTAGTATATCCAAAAAAATCTTTCATTCTACGTTTCGTGTATTCTAGGGGAATGAAAACATAATAAAGTTGAGCTCAAATTCTTAGTAATAGAAAAATAAATCACACGATATAATTAATCAATGAGAATAATATGTATGGAATGGTAAATAACTGAACACACTTACATTATATTCAATAAACTGAGAAATAAGTGCATAAACAATATATCAAGGTAATAAATGGAAACACAAACCATCCAATAAACTTGATAAGGAATAATCAAAATTAAATACTGAGAAACTGAAACACATGACATTTAATCGATGAACTAAAAATTAATTTTATCCATATACATGTTGACATAAAATCCCATAGATGATTAATAAATGAAATTAAATGTGATATTTTCTTAATTATTAGGGACCATGTTTCTTAGATACATGGATATAGTTCCGTTACGAACGTTCATAAGATAATGTATCACATCTGGTAGAAACTGATCTATTTTTTCACAACTAATTTATCATATGATACAATCGGTACATCAATGGGTGTTCATTAACTGGTCCAAAAACATCAGGGATTACCTCAAATGGTCCATAACCCATTTCTTATATTCCCTAATCATTCATCATTCCAAATAAACAATAATCAAATATTTTTAATAAATAATGGATAAAAATATTTGAATAAGTATCTGAAAAATAAAATAATGTACAATGTAAACACCCCATGAGATATGGAATATGGTCTAGGAAATAATAATATCCATGAAAAATGATACAGATATATAGGGGAAATTATTTGATAAATGATTATAGGAAATTGATATATTTCATTGGGAATAAAAGGAATTAAGGAAGTGAATGTTAATAATATACCTTTTTAAATAAATCATAAACAATTTATAATAAGATAAAAAATGTTATCAATAAAACATATCCCATGTAGAGTAAAATAATGTGTTCTTATTGTTGATGGATAAAAATATATTTTAAAAATATTCTTGAGTAAAATATATCTTTTTTAGAAAAACATTTTGAGAATAGTTTTCTTTTAAAATAATTTTTTAAATAATTGTATTTATTAAATAACCCTTTAAACATTAAATGTATTCGTAAAATAAATGACAGTGGGTTAATTCATACAAGACATATGAAGTAAAATGAGCATTAATTTTGCATGGTAAAAATGTTAGAAAAATGAATTGTTTGGAATGTGACATGAATATTTCTTGTAAAACAATGGTAAAAAAGGGTAAAAATTCCTTTAGTAAATCATTTTGGAAAGGTCAAAAAAATTTCGAAAAAAACTTAGAAAATGAGTATTTAGAAAAAGAACAATTCTCTGACTAAATAGAAAAATAATGGAGGGTTTCGATAAAACAAATTAGTTCGAAAGAGTGAAAAATTTAACATTTTATGAGAATGGAGATTAAGAACTTGAAGATAAGAAAGTGGAATGGTTTATGGAACATTTTTAAACTATCTTCCTTCCATGTAAATACCATTTAAATATCATTCGAATTATTCTAGGGGAAAGTAGTCCTTACACATTCCAATGTGTCTCATAGAACCTTTTAACATCAATATTCATAATACTCGGGAAAGAATAATATTAAGTTATTGTTTGAAATAAAATTAACATAATATAATTCAGGATATAATATATTAAAATTTATAGTAGATACACAACCCCAAATAAGTATGTGTTGAATATAACATTTATCTCATAGATGAAAAAAGTTAGATGAAAATCCCTTACACTAGGTTGGATTTGTTTTTTGTGTCTTTTTATTCATGAATAAAAAATTATGTTAAATATTTATTTCCTTGAAATAATTTTTAATTCTTATCCTAATATTTATTTCAATTATTACTATGCTTTATATAACAACTGAAACAATTTTTTTTACATATGTTATTTTTACAAAATTATTCCTTTATTTATCATATAACATTGTATTTTCAATTATGTTAAAAGAGATAATTATATAACATCTCAATAATAATAATTATTAATTAATTATAATATTTAAACATTAATTATATTTTTAAAAACAATCATTAAAAATGGTTATGAAAAATGAATCAACATTATAATCATGGAGAAGGTAGGTCGTACACACGCATGAGAAACGTTCGCATTTTGTAGTGATCGTTACAGATAGAAGTTATGTAACACCATATATTTATAGAATTATCATTATATAATAAATATCATTTTATTTAATGATATATAATTATATATAAAATTCTATTGTTGTAAAAGTTATCATATTGTGTCGAGGATGTTGTAGTCCACACATCCATGACCGACATTATCATTTTTTTGTGTGTGAAAGGGTAATCAAGAAAATGATATATATGTATATATAATACTTCAAGAGATTAAAAATTATCATTAATATCATATATAGGATTTATATGTATCATATGATTAATTATAATCATCCTTCAAATATTCCATGTATCTCATGGACGAATCACATCATTTTTAGGAGGCGATAGTCCATACTTCCACAAACAATGTCACCATATCCCCAAAAAAATGTAGTGGATAATGATCTGTGTTATGATAGAATTAATGATGTATAAATACATTATAAATATTATATATAAAATATATATGAATATTATCCATCATAATTCCCAACCATAAAATGTGGTAAATGAAAACAAACAATCTTCATTTCATGTGGCAGTAGTTTGATGTACACAGAAACAGTAGGTTTGCTACTCATTATATGAGAAAATGTGTAAGGTTATGTATAACCCTTAAAAAAATCCTAGTATATTAAAGATATGGGTGTTCCTATATTATAATGGAATAAATAGATTTTAGGTGCTGCATAATTTAAATAAAACTAAAGAACTTAAAGAAGGATTCTACCTCTTAATCGGGTAACTTTAGTTGGATTGAACCAAAGCGATTACATGGATTTATTTATTCCCCATGGAAATTATTATATGATTAGGGGAGGTTTTTTAGGAGATATTTTTGCTGATATTGGTTAATCTAATGTGTATTTGGTGTTTTGACTTTGTGAGAGGAGAGGATTCCTTTTTATTTAGAAAGAGGAGTATCACTGGTGTAAATTTTGGGAAAGGTATTCCACCCAAGTTTTTCCCATGTGATGAGGCTCCCAAGATTGTAACATTTAGATAAAAGGTAGAATGTGGTCTAAATAGATACATTAAATGGATCTTGGAAAAGTATCTAGGTAATTTGGGACCATAAGAGGAAGGTTTAGTCTCTTATTATGCTAAATTTTACATTTATCATCGTAATTAATTTTAATTTGATTCACTATTTTTTTGGTAAAATTCTAAGTTGACCATATTAAAAATTATAAATTTTTATAATTCAAAATATGGAATCCATTTTATGAAATTAAAATTACATAATCTTAAAAAATATATTTAAATTTAATCCTGTAGAAGTAATGATATTCTAGGTTTTTAAAGTAAAAAACATTGGAAAGATTGTTATGTTTTTATAGGCAATTTCAAACTATAATTGAATTAAATGACTAAAATCGGATTAATATATAGAAATATTATAGAAATTAATATTAAAACATATTTAAAATTTAATTTATCCTCAATAATAAATTAGATGTCAAAGTAGTTTTAAAATAAAATTCACTATTTTTAATTATTCATTAAAAAATGAAACATCACAGAAAAATATCAAAAAATATTCCTAATCTAATTTTTTTTTTATATTTCAAATATTATTATTACTTTTAAAAATAATATATATATGTTTTTCAAATATTAAATTTATAATAGGTCCACCCTTAAAAGGTGGTAAAAGTCTCTTAATAAAAATATAGTATTTTATGCATAAAATACAGGTTCTTCTTTTCTGATGTATATCTAATCTATTTGATGAATATAAAAATTAAAATTTTGTTTATATAATATATATATTACCTTAATATCTCTCAATAAATTTTATTAATTTAATTTATTAGTATAAAACTGGATTGTGAGCAGAAGACAGTTTTCTATAAAAATATTCTTTTTATATTCAATTGGATCATATATATGTTTCAAAATAATTTTAACAAATGAATAAATTGTGTAAAACATAAATTTTAATATGTTATTTATTACTAATCATAAATTCTATTTAATATCTTATTATATTAACTATTAATATTTAAATATTTTATTTTTATTCAACAATACTCTGTCTTGCGTGCAACGCTATCCATTGATGAAACTCTTTGGTTTGTATGTTGCATTATAATTAAGTATCATGTTCATTCTAATAAATAAATTATATTACTGTTATATAAAACAGTAAATATATTATAAAGTGTTTTGATATTATATTACCTTTTGTGTTTGGTGTTGTGTTTCATACATTCTTTTGAATACAATGTTCCTACTTTATATTTTTGTGGAGTTACATTCTCCCCACATTATTTAAATTTCATCCTAGAAATTTATACTTGATATTAGATATATATTTTTTGATATTTCTAATTTTTAAATTCTTATATTATGTTATGGTTTATTAAACATCATCTCGAAATAATATAATGAGAATTATGAAGCTCATGTAGACTAACATGTAACATAGTGTCTATGTAAGAAAACATTAGTGAAATATTGAGATAAATACATGGAGGAATACAATAAATAAATTTATGTATATATTGAGGACATCGGTAAAAAATAATTTAAATATCCGTAAAAATATAAGAGCCTCAAAAACCATAAATCTGTTGTGATTTAGAAGGCTCTATGTTCAACATAAATTAGGTATTACGAAATATTATTTCTTTAATATACTTTTCCTGATTCCAAAAAATTCAATAACTAACTTAGAAAAATATATATATACATGCTCCCTTTTAATATCATGTCGATTATTCCATATTTTGGTTGTACATCGGTTAAATTTTAATTTCTCCACTACATTAATAAATGGGTATCCAAAAAGTATATTTTATTCGTAATGTACTAAAATATGTTTTAATGGATCTTAAGGCCATAAAAGAGATTTAAGTATAACTATCTGTCTTTATCTATTTTCCAAGACTGGTATGGTGAATACATTAACATATAAAACTCAAATGTTAAATTACTTTTTAATTATTAATATTTAATCATAAAAATTTTTAACTAAAAATTATTTCATAATAACCAAGAAATTGTGTATGTTATTTGATTTAGTAAATCCATTATCATTATTAAATCATGGGTTCATATTCCATGACCATCCTAGATTTGATTGATTTTCACCTGGTATACATGTACTCATTTTCGAAAACCATGTTAATAAAATCTCCAAAAATAAATATGATGTACATCCTTTAAATAAGGTTAATCAATATCAATGATTTTAAAAAATTCGTAAAATACAACCCTAATACATAAATACTTAATCCACTTATTTTCACAAGGATCCTACATTGGTCTGGAGTTCAACCATAATAACATATACAGTATTTCTAAGTCAATACCCGGTATCTTCAATCAAACACACCTTAGGTTTATCCTAGGAAATTCATTGCAAAAAATACTTCATAATTGGTTGTAAAGAAAATACTAATTATCCAAATCATATCCCCTGGGAGTTTCAAAGAAGGTTTATTGTAAAGAGTTTTGTTGTATACCAGGTTGAACTGAGTCAGGACCAACACACTATGTCAGATTTATTACTCTTAGGTATATCTGTGGAATATCTGTGTCCACCAACAGTATCAATACATGGATGTATTACTTGAAAGACCCATATATTCCCTACATTACAAAAAAATTTGGTGGTTATTCGGTACTTATCGATTATTCAGCCTTAGGTTTGAGTTCTGTAATATATTTTTTCCTAAATCTAGTTCCTAGAGTTTCTACTAATCATCTTATGAAACATATTATAGAGAATCATCTCCATATTGAATGGAGAAGGTGTCTAATATCAATTAGTTTTTCATGATTACAAGGAATCAAATCCTGATGGATAAAGAGATTAATAATCTTGGTAAACTAGATACATACACAAGTCATATATAGTAAACTAATAAACTAATTACAACAAAACAATTCTATAAATATATTCTACTATAAATATATTCTATATAATATATCCTTACATATCATTCATAGTATGCTTCTTGGACTCTTTAGAAAAGGAATAATAATAATGGTGAGCTCAAATGATTAGAAAAAAAAGATAAAGGTCAATAAATAATGAATCTATGAGAATTATAATTAAGGAATGTTAAATAACTAAACACACATACCATATAATAAAAAAACTGAGAAGGAAGTTCCTGAAAAATATGGAAAGTAATTAAATGGACGAACGTTCCTTAAAAATAACTAGATTAAGTTAAAAATGTAATGTTATGAGACTAAAGCACATGAAATTTAATAAAAGATATTAAAATGATTTTTATACATATATATGTTGATGAAAAATTTCAGGGATGAATAATAACAATATCTAAATGAGGTAAATTCTTAATTATTAGATGTCATGTTTTTTATGTACCTAAAACTAAAGATACCAAGTACTTAAACAAGATGATTTAGCATATCGAGATAAAACCCATATAATTTGTGCAACTAATTTGTCTCATGATTATACTAAGGAATCGATGTTGTTTCATTAACCTATCCCCAACCCATAAGTCAAACATTAAATTGTCCCCAACATGTGTCTTACATGTCCTATAAATTCGTCATATTAAAGAAATCAGAAATCCATAATGATTAAAGGAAACTGATATGTCAATATATCCCAAAATAATCAATTAATATTGATTTTAAACATTGTATGACCAAAAGTATATGGTTTTTCTAGTAATCATTATAAATGAAAATTATATCAATATTTAGGGGAAATTCAATGTAAAATGATCATACAGAATTTGAAATTTCAATGGGAATAAATGAAATCAAGGAAGTGAATGTGAATATTTTCTTTGGTCAAATCAATCATAAACAATCAACTGTATGATTATGTATGGTATCAATAAAAAATCCTATGTGGAGTAAAATAAATGGTTTTTTGTTTATGAATAAATATATATTTTAGAAAAACTCATCAAGAAAATAACTTTTTGTTTGGAAAATCCATTACAAAAAAATATTGTTTGAAAATAACTTTTGAAATCATTTTCTATAAAAATTACCCTTTTAATCATTAAAAATAAGCATTAATGAAAATTTTGGGAGTAAATTGATACATTTCATACAAGTTTAAGATACATTTTCTTTAGTACAGTAAAATTCTAGATAAATAACGTCTTGTTTTAGTAAACACATGTTCTAATACATTTACCTACCAATGTGTGAAAAAATGAACTATTTCATGATAAAGGTAATAAGTAACTATAATATAAGAAAATAAATTGGTTTTTTGAGAGTTAGTGACATAATTTTATTAAATGGAAATAACAATGAATGATCATTATAATTATTCTATATGAAAGTAATCATTAAACATTCCAAAGTGTCCCACAACCTTTTAAAAAATTTAAAATAATAATTCCAAAAAATAAATTACATTAAATAAATGTTTTATAAACCAAGACGATAAAATAAATCAAGATAAACAATATAAAAATGGATAGTAGATATACTACACACAAAAATTAAGGGGTGAATATAAAATTTATCTCACAAATATAAACAGTGATATTAAAATCCATTACCATTAATCTTATTTTTATCATGTGTCTTTATATATATGAATAAAATACATAATTTAATTATTTAATATAAATATATAAGTTTTCATGTTATCATAAATTTTATTTATCTTATTAATATGTTGTATACAACTACTTAAACAATTTTTTAAATGCAGATGTTTTGACCAAATTCGGTTTACAAGTCAAAAGTAACATAAGCAGGTGAACTATTGTTAGAGGGTTCATTACATAAAATTTCTACTATAAAAATAATGCAATAATTATCATATTTATAGATCAATTATACTTAATAACAATCATTAAACATGTTTATGAATAATGATTAAATGTTATAATCATGGAGATGGCAAGTCGTATGTACCCCTGATTAAAGTTCCCATTTTCAATTATCATTATATGAAGAATATAATTAACACCATATAATTCTAAAATGATAACTATATAAAAAATACCATGTTATATATTCATATATAATTATATATATAATTATGTATATAATTCATGTGATGTAAAAGAAATAATGTCATGTCGAGGCGGTGTTAGTCCATGGGTCCACAACAAACATTATAACTTTTTAGTGTGTCAAAGGGTTATCAAGAAAATGATATATATAAAAATATATTATATTTAAAGAAATATAATTAGGTATTTAAAATAATATAAATTTTTATGTATAATAGTTTTCTTTGTAATCATCTTTCATACATTATATGTATCGTGTGAATGAATCACATCGCTTTTAATAGGTGGTAGTCCACACTTCCAAAATCAATGTTACCATATTCCCAAAAATGGTGAGAAAGAATATGTGTGTGTTAAAATAATTCCATAGGCATAATATAATTATAAATATCATATATAAACAGATTTTCTAGCATAATTTCCAAACCATAGAAGTTGGTAATGGAAAATGAATGATCATCGTTTTGTGAGGTGGTAGTTCTCCACACACAAAAAGAGTTTTTCATTACACATTAGATGGGAGTGTGTGTAACTATAGGTAAGAATATTAACCTAAAAAAATCATAGTATATTTATGGTACTATTTTTTTATATTAACCTTAAACCCAATTATTTTACGGGTGGATAATGGAAATAAAACTAATTACCTTAGGAAAGTTGTTACCATCTAATATGGTAACTTCTTTTAGTTTGATCCAAAGGGATTGCATGGATTGATTTATTCCCATGTGGTGGTATATATGTTTAGGGGGTGGAGTTTTACTATAAAATTGGGAAGATCATTCTCGATCCACACTTTCTTCTAATTTGTGAGGAAGTGGTAGGAGAAGAGGCCTTTTTACAATAGAGGAAGAGTGAAACTCTTCAAAATTTGCGAAAAGGAATTACACCCACGTTTAACCATGGAATGTGGCTCCCAAAATTAATATATTATGCGAGAATGTATTATAGGGTACAAATATTTCCATCCAATGTCTAATTAACATGTTTTTAGGCCATTTGGGATAGTATGATTATGGTTGTGTCCCTTATTAATCTTAATTTTACTTTAATAATTATATTTAATTTTAATTATTTTCAATAGTAGTTTTTATAGAGAACAAAGTTGAACATATTATAAATTATATATGATGAATATTAAAAATATGGAATAATTTTTTCAAAATTCCAAGCACATAATTGGATGAAATTAAATTAAATTTAATCTCGTAGATGAGACTACAATACGAGTTTCTAAAGTAAAAACCATCGCGTGATTGCTAGGTTTTTATGGTTCACTTTAAATTTAGATTGATTAAAATGAAAAAAATGTGTTTAATTAATAAAATTATGATATTATTATACTTTTACATAAATTTAGAATTTAATTTATACTTATAATTTAAATATTTGAAAAATCAGTTTTGAATTAAGATTCAGTATTTTCATTATTTATTAAAAAATAATAATTCTACGAAAAATACCAAAAATTAACCCTAACAGAATTTTTATATTTATATTTAGAATATTATGTTTACTTTTATATATAAAAATGAAAAAAAATTAGCTATTGGATTTTAAATTGTTTCTCCATCAAAAGGTGGTAAAATATCCCTAATAAAAATATAGTATTTTATGTGTAAAATTATGTTTGTTCTTATCTTATGTCTTTCAAATATATTGGAATAATATCAAAATTATTTTATTTAATATATAATATATATAAATATATATTACATTAATATCACTCAATAATTGTAATTAATTTAATTTATTATGATAAAACAACATTGTGGGCATACGATAATTTTCACAAAAAAATGATTTTTTTTATAAAATTGGATCTTATATTTTATTATATTTAATTGTAACCAATGAATTATTTTTGTTTACCATATATTTTCATATGTTAGTTACTAATATTCATAACAACTAGTTTATATCTTATTATATTAAATAATACTATTTAAAAAATGTATTATTGTTCGGAAAAATTTGTTCTTCTGTGTAACACAAGAAATCAAAGATAATAATTGTTGAGAATGTCTCACACTAATTCAGTATCATATTCATTTAATTCTACAAATTATATTGATTCCTATAAAAATAGAAAATATATTATAATGTGTTGACATATTATATTCCCGTATGCAATTTTTGGTTTCGTGTCGTACACTCTATTGAATATAATGTTACTACAATAGAATTTTGTGGCATTACGAAGACTCTTCTCAAAATTACATTATTGAAAGTAAAAATATTGAATCATGATATGGTAGTATCACATGAGGTTAGTTAACCTCATGCAATATACATAAATTATCATCCCTCTATGTTGTAGCTTCAGAAGATCCTAAATATGAACTGAGCCCAAACATTAGGGGTAATATACCTCAAAAAATAGCTTATTGATGTTGTCCCATGAGAGTAACAACTCATCATACATCTGTGTGACTAGACTCGACCAGATCCCAACTTCTCTTTAGGAAAGTCCATCTTCCCTTGTAATGAACAGATCATATGGGTCTAGATATGCCAAAGAACTCGAATCATGAAATCTAGCAAATTATTCAGTGTATGGGGATCTTTTTCACCATGAATCCTCTTTGGCCTATGGTATCTGAACTTATAGAGTAAACTATTTTTGAGTGCATCCTCATCATACTTTGTTGGTACAATATTCTTCTTGATAGGTAGGAGCACTACTACTTATCAACCTAGAGGAAGGATATTAAGAGACGGACCCTAATTTTAGTCCCCATTAATCATCTTAAATTCTTCAGAATCACAAATCAGTATCCTAGATTTCTTTCATCATGGAGGAATACTTAAAATTCAATCAAGTTTTAGAATGGTTATATGATCATATAAATATATATGAAGATATTACTCCATAAGGATAGTCAAAATACCCAATATTATAAGATTCATGTACCAATGTTCCTTTCAACTAGTGTCTCAGTATGTAGAGTCGATGAGTAGTTACTCAGAGTCCTAATGTATGGATACATCAACCATGGTACAAAAAATAGTTTCCATGGATGGAAATCCACACTTGAGGCACCTAAGAACTATTTTTTTATTTCCCAACCATGTCCATGTAAGGGGAAAAATCAAAAAACCATCCTATGGATTGAAAAATCACTAATTCGAATAACTAATTCCATGACCAAATGAGGCTCGAACAACTCTTACCTCAATTCCACCTCTATAGGTCAAGGCCTAGAGAGAAGCGCAAAATGAAATAACTAATCTCTAAGGACTCTTCATATGTACCTATAAAAACACAATAAACCATCTCCATACATAATTATAGATGAATACTATAATAGATAGTAACATATAGAGTAACAAACATGCTTATAACAACCTCTATGAAATACAAGATTAAAATGATGTAATCCAAATAGTAAAGGTGAAAAATACATTCCCATAATTAAAAATGTATCAACTTGAAAAAAATTGGAAAATAAAATGCTAAGAGTGCTCAAATCTATATCTCTATGAATCGACCACTATATGTGGTTTAATACACTGGGGTCTCCCTATGCTCCTTTGAAATAACAACTGACCTATCAGTCGGCTGCATAAGACTTGAAATGATTAGGAAAATCCCATATCTAGGTGAGTATATAAACACCCAGTAGGATGGACTGAATTATGAAGGGGAAGTAATATTATACATGAAATAATAAAATAGTTAAATCCATAGAGTGAAAAGAAATCTTACTATGAGTATATATATATATATTCTCAGAAATTAACCCCCTAAGTGAGAGAAAGGGGATCTGAATCTATTAAAATATCATAGTAAATGAATCTTCCATCAGTTTTATGAGGCCCATCAATGATTCATGAAATCTCATGTTCCTATCCAAATATGTATCCAAGATAAGACACACCTCATCTTTGTGCCTCACTATCATGGGGATATAATATCTTGGTAGAGGAAAAATGAATTTATTGAATAAGATGGTGAAAATATTGTGATTAAGGACCATTGCATTGAAAAAATAGGAGGGTGAAACACTGATGGTATATGACCTATTCCATGAATCTTCAGGATGGTCCTACTCTGATGGTAGAGGACCCATTCCCAGACACCATAACAGGGGGCCACTTTGATGGTATATGAATCACGCCCTAACATAACAGGAGGTTGACACTCTGATAGTAGAGGATACATGACATAAAAATATAAGAGGGTTCCACTCTGGGGGATAGTTAGAGGTCTAATTACATGGAACCACAAGAGGGTTCCACTCAGATGGATATATAGAGGACCCAATTACTAACCTAATTGGAGGGTGCCACTCTGATCACTCCGATAATCCTACCTGATAACTGTATTCATCGAGCATAGCCTAAAAAAATCACACATGGAAGATCTCAAATCATATATTAAAATTGACAATGGAGGACACAATCATGTTCTATATAGAAAAAACATCAGATAAGCTACTCACATGAAAAAATATATGTCCAAACAATGGAGATAAGAAAGGTATAATTTTCCTCAAAATGAGGTACACATCATGTGGTCCCACTCTACTACCTAGCTTTGTGCTTTCTAGAACATAGATATCCAACCATGGAGTCCCACACAATATGTATGTATCAGACATTGTGTGTCTCGTCCACCCATGGATGATCTATGTTCTCCTTGGAAAGTCCATGTACACAACAAATGTTCTTGTACATGGTATGTGTTTATACTTTTCCATGCCTGTTTACTCCCAGTGTACATGCTAGGCCACATGAACACAGTCACATAGAATGTGGGGGTCTCACATGTAATGATATAATTACTAACCATAGGAAACCCCAACATTGTGGGTTTCCTAGGAATACATCGTGTGTCCTTCCAAACAACACAGTGCATAGTCAAAATTTTCAATGAATCCCAAAATGGAAACATTTTCATCTTGATATCATTTTTCCACTTCTAATTATACCTTTAGGTGAAAAAAAAACTAGTCTTAATCAGCTTTTTAAAAAATTTATAGATAGTTGGTGGATGGAAAATGAAATCCATCTTGCCCAAAAGAACCCTCCATGCAACGCTTTTCTCATGGTTCCTCTTACAGCCTTACAACATTCTTGAAGCATAATAAAATCGAAATAATCTCTTAAAAATCCCAATATATCCTCTATATTACTACATGTTCATCACATGTGTATATTTTTAATATCCATTGGTTCGATTTCCCTCGATCCCGCCCGAAAATTTCTAAACCATGACCTCATAGTCTAAAAGTGAAGATCACAAAGACTGATGGTGGGAATTCTCTTAAAAAATATTAAATAATTTTTTTCCATGGTTATTGGAAAATTAATGTTGATTTGGAATATTCAAAGTGAAAAATATTTCACAACGATGATAAATTCAATAATTAATTGAAAAATGATACACTCGTGCTTGCTAAGACATAGATTAAATGAATACTAAAGAAATGGAATTGATCATGTACAATATTGTAATCATGACGGGATGAATGAAAAAATTACGAGTCCTAACAAGGAATTAGATAATTTTATAGAATGTTATGAAACATCCCATTACTGGGGATATCATTTGAGTTTGTTGTTCCATGATCCACCTGGATCTGAAAAAGTTTCCTCACCCAATCTCAATACACCATTATTGAAAAGTAGATTATTTTTACTAGATGTACCAAGGTTATGAGAATAAAATTTTGTTTCAACATAATTTCATATTTATATATCAAACTATTTTGCGTCATTTAATGAATGAATGAATTAAATTAGTTAATTAATCCATTGAACAAACCTACCAATGACTGATTTATTCAAATGCCCTGTATTGACCAAATTTACACCGTACCTAGGGTAAACCTCTTGTTATAGATTAAAACATTGTCTTGGATATACATTTTTTGACAATATTTAGGAGATATTTTATTATTTAGGATAATTATGCATATGTGATATAATATATATTTATTTTTTAATAAAAGTAATTTTGGGAACACATGGGTATCAGAATCACAATACATATTAGCACCGGGCTCTGAAAATATCAATGTATATATTTTAAATTCATTCAAGGTAAACATGTTATATAAATGTGATATCTATATGAATATCCACTAATAATTTACTGATAATGTGGGTTTTAGTTGATTATAGATTCATATTAGAGAAGATGCAGAGAGTGGATGCTGGTATTTGGCACCCAAAAGTAGAGACATCGATAATTAGTAGTTTATAATAGTATTAGAAATATGGGAATGATATATTATATAGTAGACAATCAATGTATAGAGGATATGTAGTTCGTTTCTCTCAATATTGATGGATTCATATATGTGACATTCGGTGCTACAAATATGACGGTCGGGGATATCTTACTGAAGACTATCCTACCCTTCATATATGAAAAATGAAGATGGTCAAGGGACCACCCAGATAGAGTGATATATAGAAAAAATTAATAATGTAGGTTGTAAAAAATAATATAATGTAAGATAAAGTAGCAGGAGGTGGTTAGCAAGTTGACCTATTTCCACCACTACACTCATGTGGTTTGTACTAGGATCATATAGATAGTGGATACGGAGGTAGAGAAATATAGGTGGTTGAGGCCTGTGTCTCTAAGGATGCATGGATTATATGAGGTATGATAAATTTCTATACTAACATAGATAAAGTGATAAGTGACATGGTTGTTAGTTACTCCATTCTTTCTACTTCACTAGTTCATGACATAGAGATTCTTGTTGAGCCCATGGCTTGAATGTTGTGCTTGGAGACTCTAAAATGAGGTGACATATTGATCCCAAATTTCAAATGATAGTGTTACTTAAATATTTTAGGGACAATATTTCTATGTGATTCCTATTTAGTAGTGATTAGGACATAAAATATTCATATTATGCATGGGATGACAATCCCTATTTCGTATTAAGACTCAACCTGATATGTCTTGAGCCGCCACTACCCCAAGCCCGCCCCTATATATCAAGGGAACACGAAAGGTAAAAAAATTAATAATTAGAATGGGATTTATTTTCCGAATGTAACTATATGTACACACTAAACCATCTGAATGAAAAAGTTAATAGGAATAAAATAAAATTATGAAACATCTAGATTAATAAACATACATGCAAAACAACTAGAAAATACAATGTGTATGACATTATAACATGAAAAGTAATGTGACAAAATATATTCTCAACAACAAAGTCATCCCAAACATAGGAATATGGAAATATAAATAGAGAGAGATAAAAACATCAAATCTGCAAGCCCCTACCACCGTACATGTCCAAATTCATCAGGTATCTAAAATCACTTTTATAATCGCAGTTGACTTATCTGTCATCTGGATTAGACATGACACATGTTGGAAAATCTCATTGAGGGTCTATTACATACATAAATAGTATAATTACCCAAAAGATGAAGGGGGGTTCAATAATATCCATGATAGGAATAAATAGCAAACTCAACACAAATAAATAGAGTAACATAATACAATATTATGGATATATATATATATATATATATATTCCTAACAAAGGAAGCACAAAAAAGATAAAAAGAGGATATTCATATTATAAACCATCCTAGGATAGAGTTCCAACAGCTCCAAGAGGTCAATCATTGATTCCCATAATCTCTCATATATTCTGGAAGATGCATTTAACTTAATCTACACCACATCACTATTCCACTAAGTTGAGGGGCACAACCTCTTGGTATTGGACCCATTCCCTTGAACCACAGGAGGTTTACACTCCATAGATAGAGGACCCATTTAGTAAATACAATGGAGGGTTCCATTAAGTATTAAACTATAGAACCTATTCCATGTCCTAGTAGGTGGGTGAGTGTATAATTATTTAGGCCCCATGCCTTGAATCCATAAGATGTTTCCACTCTATAGTTGACAGAGGACTGATTCCTTGTCCCAACAAGAGGGTGCTAAACTAGTGGTTGGTAGAGAAATCATTACTTTCCCACCAATAGGGTACCACACTTGTGGTCGAGGACCCATGAAATGATTCTCTTAGAGGGTTCCACTCTTATAGTAGATAGACGGTACATGCCCTACCTAGTATTAGGGTTCCATGCTAGAAGATAGATAGAGAACCCATTCCCTACCCAAAAGGGGAGTTCCACTCTAACATTCAATCAATGACCCATCCCATGCTAGTAAGAGGACCCTGGTTATTTGATAGATTGAGGACCCATGCACATACCCACATGAGGGTGCCAATATGTTATCACTGGTGATCCTCTCCAATCACTACCATTGTCGAGTGTAACCTAAATAAGTTTTATTGTTGGAACATATCAAAATGATTTTAAGAAAATTGAAGTTAACCACATCATTCTATGTAGAAAAACAATTATTTACTCTACTCCTAGGCTAATATCATAGTCCAATTGAGGGAGATATGAGATGTATAAGATTTATAAAAAAATGAAGCAGGGGTACATTGTGTGTAAAGGGATGTACATGGTATGAGGTCCCAATCCACTACTTGGATATGTCCTTTAAATTTATAGGTTCACATCCCATGTATCACCACATGATTTTTATGGGGATTAAATTGTAACGCCCTGAACTTATTTAGCTAGAGTTGGTGCATTATTATATAACATTGGCATGATGAAAAAAGGTCATGTCTTGAAAGACGGATTAGTTTAGTAGCCTTGGAAATACTAGATACATTGATAATTTTTACACTACATTATGAAATGATAAACTAAAAAAACATAGCCTCCATAGGACACACTCATATTCCTTAGACTATCCCTACAGGTCAGTCATAATATACTTCTTCGCATCCTAGAAAAAATAAAACATAGAAAGGATGGAGCTCAGATGCTCAGTAAGGATAAAAATATAGCAGAAACTTTCATAAATAAGCATAAATATTTAAGGCAATGTTAGACTAGAATAAAATCCTTTTAAACATGAACTTCCTCATAATATGGAAAATATAAAATCAAATAATTCCATTTACTTATTCACATGTATATTCTACTAGTCGAATAATAAAATATAATATCAATAGTCACTTTCATAATGATGGAATGCATAATTCCAGACTTCATAACCACATAGTAAAGGCCTTGCGCCAATACTACAAGTAAGATTTTGTCATGGACTTGTGCCAAGACAGTAGTTTGTCTCATGAGTCCTACTAATGCATCGAGCAGCTATAGCGGGTTCCACCCATCACTTACTAAGTCGAATTCATTCCTCATATAAAAAGTTTAAATAAAACATAATCAATCGTATTAAAAAATCATAATAAATGTCAATACTTTATCCATAAACCATGAATGGTATAAAAATAACACAACCACTATCAAACATATCACAAAACCTTCAATACAATATGTACGTTTTTTCTCATTATAAATAAACTTCAAATATGCTTACAATACATCAAAGGATGTTGACATAGATGAAATCAAAACCTTTTTTAGAGAAACATATCATTCTATTTTTAAATCATTTAAAAGAAATATAGTTATAAAAGAAAACATTTATATTGAAAATATTATTATAATCTTTTATGGGAGACTTCGATGATGTTATAATGGTGGAAAATAGCTGGACCCGCCGTATAATTTGAAAAAACATTCTTACATTTTTTTTGTCGAAAAGGTCATAAGGTACCTTGTTTGAAAAACGGAATATAGATTTCTTTCAAAACATTTTATGAAAATTAAAAAAAGGTTATAAATTAATTTAACCCATAGTCTAGTAAATAGTAAAAAAGTTTTGGAATACATTTTTACGAAACATGGATGTGGATGATAAAGAGTTCCTAGTAGATACTTACATAAAAACAATCTCGGTTAATAAATAGATTGTGAAATTATCCATTAACGTGTAATTTTCCTTGTTCAAGGGTACGATAAACTCTATTATAATATTTAAATAATTTTTTTTAAATTATAAAATATCTATATACATAAATATGATATCATATATGATTTTTTCATATTGCTTTTTTAATGATATTTCAGTAGTATCATTATTTCTGGTGTTAACTGATTCATTTTCCATGATATGATTTGTTATGTATGTAATGTTTGTTATGGATAGGATCTATATTATTCATATTCAAAATGATATCAAGTATTTAAACATTATTTTTAATCATCAAATAAAAATTAGTCTTGAATGGATACCATGGGGAATGAATCTAATCGCGTTTGTGGAGACTGTAATCCCTACGTACGCACGAGTGACAATATCATTATTTTGATATTAAAATCATATATAATTGGGAGTTATATCATATATATAGAATCATTATAATGTTATATTTATTATTTAGATCATTTATACTCATTATTATACCCATTAAAATGATGAAGTATTGGAATAACCAACTACTCCATGACATGGAGACGATAATCTGTACGTATGCAAGTATGGTGACTTTTTCATTTATAGGATGGATAGAAAAATGAATATGGATATAATATTTTTATAATAATATAAAATTATATAGAGGATACTAGAGTTATTATTTTATAATAGAAATAATAAATAATGATGAAGTGGTAGAAGAAAAGATCTTGAAAGAGGAGCTGAAATATTTACCTCTTCTTCGGGTTCATCCTTTTGATTTGATCAAAAGGGATCTTTAGGTTGGCCTTATGACTAAAGGAAGGCCCCTTGGATGATGGGAGGAAATTTGGGAGGATATTTGGGCCGGTTTTTGCCGAGCCAAATGGCTTTCACGGTGTGAATTTGATAGGAGGGAAAGTTACCATTTATAAGAGGGGTGAGGGGAACCTTAGAAAAATCCTGAAATATTATTTTATAATATTTTTTTTGGATTCTAATGGCCCAAAATGAATTTTGTGTAGGATAAGGTGGGGATGGGTAGAGAAACTCTCAATTAATAGGTTTTATATAGTTTTATTTCATCATATTAACCTTATCTTTAAGAATTAACTCTTAGTTAAATAGTTTGACATTTACCATGTCTCTTTGTATTTTTATATTATATGGTTAATAAAAATACTATAAACTTATAAGAAAACACCATGTGGTTCACTAATAAAATATATAATATAATTTATTCCCATTGGATAAACCGTAAATTTTTAAGAAGGGAATACCAATTAATAATATA
Organism: Viscum album; assembly: GCA_963277665.1. Lineage (NCBI taxonomy): Eukaryota > Viridiplantae > Streptophyta > Magnoliopsida > Santalales > Viscaceae > Viscum > Viscum album. Next base: position 1,989,363,257 of record OY728126.1, on the reverse strand, counting down.
ATAATTGTTTGAAAAAGTCTTTTGTGTCAATTTTGACACTATTTGGTATTTCGGTTTTTTTTAAATACATAACAGCATTATTACTTTGACAAAAATTCATTTAATTAACCCTAACATGTCATATTAACCAATAAAATTATGTTAATTTATTAATAGTCTCAAATTATATTTATTTGGATATTTATAATATCAATTATTTTAATCATTCACTAATAAGGTAATTACTGCATCATTATTGTGTCATAATTAAATTTAATTATTTAATTAATAATAATTATAAATAAAATACCATTATGTATGAAATATTTTTATATTTCTAATGAATATTTATAGTTGAATTTATCTTATGTATAATTCTATATTAAAAATATTTTAGTTATTAAACTTTGATTTTAACCCTTTTAACTCATTTTTAAATATAATAATAATAAAAGTCCTAATCTATTCCAACTGGACCTAAAGGATAATATATTATTTCTATGGTTGTTTATGGTCGAATTACACTTATCCAATAGAAGTATGTCTTGTGTTAGGGTAAATATTATATCATTTTTACCCTTTATTACACTATATACTTCTAACTGTGGTAAATAATAGAAAAAAGATTATATTCACCAAGAATTATTTTGATCTTATTGAACAAAATTTTAATCACTGATATTAACCATCTCTGTAGGATTTTTGAAATTCAACTCACAGAAGCAGTAAAATTTTTTTTTATACAAATTTGAAAATGCTCTTAGGAGGTGGTTAAAAGGCGGTAAATAGTCCGATAAAATTTTATATATCTAAAATTTCTATAAAAGGACTGCAATGAATTACATCGAACATATATATGTATTATGTATATATTTTGACCTAAAATAAATTAAAATAAAATAACTAATTATTTAAATAAAAAGTCTGTTATAACCAATAAAGTAGTGTTTTTTCACTATTCATCAAAAATTGAATTTTTTAGAAAAATACCAAAAATTCACCCTAATATAATTTCGATATTTTGAATACAAAAAGAAAGTCCATTTTGAAATATAAAATATAAAAAACTTCAAAAAGTGTGTATTACTATTCATAACAGCTATTTTGTTTGGACGTAGTGTGTTAGAATCTCAAAGTTGCGTACAATGCAAGCTATTTCATTATTCAAAGGGAAACGTACAATGAAAGATTATGGTGTTTAATTCCTCCATCCTTCAAATAATTTCACCCTTAAAATTTCTATCATACTACCGCACAAAATTATTCGTGTGGTTCTTCATCATAAGTTACTATGGTTCCCACATTGCCTCTTCCATCTTATAGTTTCTCCATAGAACTTTTACCAGACGAGTCGTCCGGTTTCTCAGGAATTGTTCTCTTGTATCAAGAATTTTGACAGCCTTTTCATAATAAGATATATAAGGTTCTAGTTCAATTTTCTCACAGGTGAGTACATTTTTTAGGTCAGGCATGTATTTTATAAATAGTGATACATGGAACACATCATGAACATTGGAGAGACTTGGAGGCATTTCCAAACGTTATGCTACAACTCCAATATGTTCTATAATTTCAAAAGGTCTGATGCACCTCAGACTGAATTTACCCATCTTACCGAATCTTATAACTACATTCCATAGAGATAACTTCTAGAAAACATGATCTCCTAAATGAAATTCCTAATCCTTACTTCAGTTATCGACATAGCTATTTTTCCTACTTTGGGCTTCTTTGATGTGGGTTTGGATAACCTTCACCTTTTCCTTTGTTTCCTCAACAAGTTATGGGCCTACGAGTTTTCTTTCCCCAACATCATCCTAAAAAGTTTGTGGGTGAAATCTATTTTCATATAACACTTCACATGGTGCCATCTTAATACATGAATGGAAGCTATTGTTATAGGAAAATTCTATAAGGGGTAAATATTGATCCAACATACCTTGAATGTCATGTGAATAAGATATTAACATGAATTCTAAGGTTTGAATTGTCTGTTACGATTGTACATCAGTTTGAGGGTGGTAAGAAGTGGTCAAATGATGTTCATTATCTAGGTCTTACTGAAGAAATTTTTGGAATATTGATGTAAAACTGGGATCTCGATCAGAAACAATCGATAAGGGTACTCCATGAAGTCATAAAACTTTATTAATATATAGTCTTTCTAGACGTTCAAGTTTTAAATATTCTCTTATACAAAGAAAATGTGATGACTTGGTAAGATGATCAACAATGACCCATATTTCATCATTCCTTCTAGGAGTCTTTGGTATCCCAGGACAAAGTCCATCATAATATTATCCCATTTCCACTCATGTACGAGAAGAGGTTTCATGAATCTTCCAGGCTATTTCCTTCCAGCTTTATCATGTTGAAAGACCATATATACTAACCCAAAACCAGAAATATCCCTCTTCATGTTGTCCCACCAAAAATTTCCCTTCAAATCTCTTTACATCATGGTGCTACCATGGTGTATAGAGAAATTGGGGCTATGATCATCATCTAAAAATTCCCTTTTTAGATCTAGTATATCAGAAATAGAAATTCTATTCCCAAATTTCAAAATCACATCTACATATATGGAGTTACTAAATATCCCTTCATTTTGAGTTTTAATCGTTTTTTGTAACACCTAATCATCATCCTGAGAACTTTTTATCCTTTATATTAATGATGGTTTGGAAAATATTTGTAAAAGTATATATGTTTCACCTTCCAAGATTATTCTGATATCCATTTCCACTAGATCCATGAAAATATGACCCCTTTAGACTCTCATCTTGTTCCAAACTCCATGATCCTTTCTCCTCAATGCATCGTCCACCTTATTTTCCTTTCCCGGGTGTCAGTCTATTGTGAAATCCTAATCCTTGAGTAGTTCATGCCATCACATTTTCCTCATGTTGAGTACTTTTTTGTAAGAAAATATACTTCAAACTGTTGTGGTCAGTATAATTCCCAAATTTTCAACATATAGATAGTGTCTCCATATTTTGAGAGAAAATATTATAGGTGCTTACTCTAGATCGTGATTAGGATAGTTTTTCCCATGAATTTTTTGTTGTCGTGAGGCATAGGCAATAACTATATCATTATGCATAAGGACACAACCAAGTCCTATCTTTGAAGAATCACTGTACATACAAATCCCTCATTCCCCAATGATAGAGTCAAGAAAAAAAAAATGAATAATATTCTCTTCAGTTCTTTAAAACATTATTCACACTCATTTTTCCAAACAAATTTATCCCCGTTGTGTGTTAGCTTTGTCAATGGGTTATCCAATAGAGAAATATTCAGGGAAAAATGTCTATAATAACCTGCTAAACCAATAAAACCGTGTACCTATGTTATACTCGTCAGTGGAGGCCATTATTGGATAGCCTTGGTCTTTGATGGATCAACAGACATTCCATCAATTGAGACAATATGGACAAGAAAAGAATTCTCCTAAAGCCAGAATTCACACTTTCCAAATTTCCACTATAATTAATTTCTTCTAAGAGTCTTTAGAATAACGCCCAAGTGATTTTTATGATCTACGTAGATTTTAGAGTATACCAAGTTATCATCAATAAATACCACTACAAATTCTTCAAGATATTACCTGAAATGTCTATTCATCAGATCCATGAAGATAGAAGGTGCATTAGTCAACCCAAAACGCATTACTGTAAACTCGTAATGCCCATACCTGGTTCGAAATTCTGTTTTAATAATGCCTTCCTTCTTCACACACAACTGATGATATCCAGATCGAATTTCAATCTATGAAAAAAATATTAATCTCCATGAAGTAGGTCAAATAAATCATTAATGTGAGGTAGGGATACTTTTTCTTTATTGTTATAGCCCTGATTTCCCTGTAGTAAATGCATAATCCTTATAGATCCGTCTGTCTTCATAAAAAAAGTACATGGTATCACCATGTAGAAACACAAGGGTGAATATATCCCTTATTACTCAATTCCTCCAGTTGTTTCTTTAGTTCCACTAATTCAACAGTGGCCATTATATAAGGGGTCTTCAATATGGGCCTTTAACTAGGAATTAAATCAATAGAAAACTCAATTTATCATTCTGGAGGATGTTTAGGTAAATCCTCTGGAAACACATCAACATATTCTTACAAAATAGGTACGTCATCTATTTTAACATTCATTTCCTCTACCATAATTATTTCATTTTCATCCTCCCTAATAATTGAATTTAGTAGATCTACTGGGGGTGGATCTAGAAAATAATCAGGTGGTGACATTTCTAATCTAAAGGTATGGTACTCCTTATCATCATCAAAATCTGTAACCAGCATCTTCTTATAGTAAATTTTAGCATCATGGTCCAAAAGCCAATCCATACCGAGGATTATATCAAATTCAATCATCGGTATGATGATGATATCAGCAGATAAATAACATTTATATTCCCTAATGGGAACTGATTCACAAAACATTGTTGCAATGATACTTCCCTTAGGTGTTTTTTTGACAACTCCCTTGTTAAGTCAAATTGGAAATATCTAATTTTCTTAGAAAAATGGGAAGATATGAAACACTGTGATGATCTAAAATCAAGTAAATAATTTGATAAACATGAGGAAACCATTAAATTACCTAACACCACGTCTTTTAGAGCTTCAAACTCATCAATATAGATAGAATAAGCATGTCCTTGATCCCATGGCCTTTTCTAAGGTATGTTTCCTTGGTGCTTAGGACATTTATTTTCATAATTCCACTTGTCTCTAAAATTGTAGCATTCAACATTGAAAACATATTTCTTCCCCTTGCAATGACGAACATGGTGACCTTTTTCGACACACATGTAACATACTCCCATTCCCTTCTGGAAATTATTGAGGTGTTTTCTTCACACATTTACCACCTGATGGGTATTCAACTTTTCCCTTCATCCCCTTATTTCTATTTCATGAGTGTTCAACGGATCTCTTCTTCTCCTTTTTTTCTTTAAAGTCATAATACATAGAAAATTCTTTTTCTGTCTTGATAGCACATGAGACAATATCGCCGTACGACGAGAAGGATTGTGAGACTAATGCTTGACAAGGAAATGGGTTTAACCCATCAATGAAACAATCAATATTACTTCATGGGTTATGTAGATAATGTGCAACATACCTTTCTAACCTTATAAAGATAGACTCATAATTTGTGACATTGTCATCCTCCTTTTCCCTCAAACTCAAAAATTTACTTTTCATATCTGCTCGATGGTCATGAGAAAAATATTTTTCTAAGAAAATATCATTAAACTCCCTATATTCGGTATTTAATACATCATCATCTTCCTTTGTTTTTTGAATTAATTTACACCATGGTTCTGCATCTCCCGTGAGGCGATAAACTGCCAGGACAACTATTTCCCTTTTTCTACTCCCCAAAGCATGGAATATTTTCTCTAAAGAACTTATCCATTGCTCGAAAACAATTGAATTTATAGTCCCATTGAATGTCGGTGGTTGTTTTCTCATGAATCTCTCTAACATTGATCCTCCAAGTTTTGGATCTGGGTGCTTCATATGGGTAAGGTTATTATTCATTACAAGAGTGAGTTGTCTGAATATGGTGTTAAGATTATCAGCACCAGTTTCCTCGCCAGCTCCACTATAATTATCTTGAGTAGGAGAAAAATCCCTACATTGATTATATGCATTGATATGGTTTTTATTCCTTTCACTAGGTGCCATTTCTAAACAATGGCATACACTAGATTAGTTTATGAATCAAAATACATAATTCCAAACTTGTAAAACACTTAACATAATGTGAAAAGTTTATGGATATAATCTATAATCCTAAAAATGTTTTCTTTGTGAAAGTATATAATCTAAACCCTTAATAATTCATTGTAATGAAAATGAGAATTATCCTAAGCATATCCCTCAGGAGTTTCATAACCAAGAGTGCAACAAGGCGCGTTGTCGTGCACCAGTTCCCATTCAAGTCTATCTCAAAGCATTATTTTCCAGTTTTACCCCTTGCTGCATATATTCTAGAACTGCCTCCACCATCTCGTATCCAGATAAATATGTATTTCTTTGAAAAATCACAAAATCTCTACAAAACCAAAATTCTATGAAGTTCTTCAATACCTATCCTCAATGTCTATCTTAGGGTAGTGTTTTTCTAATCAGAGTTATTTTAAATCTGGATTCCATGGTTTGTACTAAACATCCTCTAATACCAAATGTAATACCCCGATCCTCATTACCCAGAGTTTGGGAATTATTACATAACATTGGCATGATAAAAAAATATCATGTCTTGAATGACCGATAAGTTTAGTAGCCTGAGAAATACTAGATACATTCATAAGTTTTACATTAGATTATAAAATGAAAAAATACAACAACCCAGTCCCCATAGTCCACACTCATATCCCTTAGATTATCCCTACAGGTCAGTCATAATATATTTCTTTGCATCCAGGGAAAAATAAAACATAGAAAGGGGTGAGCTCAGATGCTCAGTAAGGATATAAATATAGCGGAAACATTTATAAATAAGCATAAACATTTTAGGCAATGTAAGACTAGAACAAAAGACTTTTAAACATGAACTTCAGCATAGTAAAAAAATCTAAAATCAAATAATTTATTTAATTAATCACATGGATATTCTACTAGTTGAATAATCACATACAATATCAATAGCCACATTCATAATGATGGAATGCATAATGCCAAACTTCATAACCACATAGTCAAGGACTTGTGCCAAAACTACAAATACTAATTTTTCAAGGCCTTGTTCCAAGACTCCAGTATTTCTCATGAGTCCTACTGATGCATTTAGGATCTATAGTAGGCTCCACCCGTCACTTACTAAGTCCAATTCATTCCTTATATGAAAAGGTTTAAACATAACATACACAATCGTATTAAAATAAGAAAATGAAATATCAATACTTAATCCAAAAAATATGAATGGTATTAAAATAAAACATGCACTTTCAAACATATCAGAAATCATTCAATACAATATAGATGTTTTCTATCATAATAAAACAACTTCATATAAACTTACAATCTAGCAATGGATGTTGACATAGATGAAATCAAGACTTTTTTTTAGAGAAATATCTCTTTTTATTTTGATATAATTTTAAAATTCATATAATTATAATAGAAAAAATTTATTTTGAAAATATTCTTATTAGCTTGTAAGGGAAACTTCGACGATTTTATAATGGTGTAAAATAGCCGCACCCACCTTATAAGTTAATGAAAACATTCTTACCTTAATTTTGTTGAAAATGTCATAAGGTACCTTGTTTGGAAAATGATAGAAAGATTCCTTTCAAAAACCTTCTTTAAAATTAAAAAAAGTTTATAAATGACATTAATATATAGTCTTGTAAATTGTAAAAATGTTTTGGAATACATTTTAATAAACATGGATGTGGATGATAAAGAAGTCCATGTAGATACTTAATTAAAAACAACCTCGGATAATTAAGAAATTGTGACATTAACCATTTCCATGTACTTTTACTTGGATGATGGTACATTAACCTAATGTATAATATTTAAATAATTTCTATTAAATGATAAAATAACTATATACATAAATATGATATCATATATGATCTTCTAATAGATTTTGTTAATGATATTTCTGTAGTATCATCGTTTTAGGTGTTAAATGATTCGTTTTACTTTATATGATTTGTTATGTAAGTAATATTTTTTATTGATAGAATGTATATTATTCATATTCAGAATGATATTTTGTCTTTAAATATTATTTTTAATCATAAAATGAAATTTATTCTTGAATAGATATGAAGGGGAATGAATCTCATCGCCTTCGTGGAGACGGTAATCCGTACGTACACACGAGCGAAAAAATAATTCTTTTGATATTAAAATCATATATAATTAGATGGTATATCGTATATAAAAAATTAGTATCATGTAATATTTATTATTTAAATCATTCATACTCATTATTATACCCGTCCAAATGATGATGAATTTAAATAACAATCTACACCACAACGTGGAGACGACAATCCGTACAAACGCACGTATGTTTAAATTGTCATTTATAGAATAGATAGAATAATTAATATGGTTGTACCATTTTTATAATAAAATTACAATATATATAATATACTGGAGTTATTATTTTATAATGGAAACAATAAATAAATAGGAAGTGGAAGATGAAAAGAACTTGAAAGAGGTGATGAAATATTTACCTCGTCTTCGTGTTCTTCCTTTTGATTTCATCAAAAGGGATCTATAGGTTGGATTTCTGACTAATGGAAGACCTCTAGGATTAAGGGACGAAAGTTGGGAGGATATTTTTTCAATGGTTGGTCGAGCCAAATGGCTTTAATGGTCTAAATTTTAATGAATGGAATGTTCCCATTTATAAGAGGGGTGAAGGGCACCTTAGGAAAAGATTGAAATATTATATTATAATAAAATCATTTTCTGTTTCTAATGTCTCCAAAATAAGTTATTTAAAATATTAGATGGTTATGGGTCGAAATAGTCTCAACCAATAGTTTTTAGACAGGTTCAGGTCTTCATATTAACATTATCTTTTAGACATAACTCTTAGTTAAATAGTTTGACATTTACCATGTCTGTTGTATTTTTTTATTATATGGTTAATAAACATACTATAAACATTCAATAGAACCTCAAGTGGTCCATTAATGACATATATAATATTATTTATGCCCTTTGGCCGACCCATATTTTTTTTAGGAATATAATACCAATTAATAATATAATATTAGTTTTGAAAACTCTATTATGTAAATTTTGACACTATTTGGAATTTTGTTTTTGATAAATCCATAACAGCATTATTACATACAAAAAAATTCAGTTAATCAACCCCAACATGTCATAATAACCTATAAAACAATGGAATTCATCAAAACAGTCAAATTAAATTTATTTTGATATTTAAAATAAAAATTATTTTAATCATTCATTAATAAAGTAATTACTGCATTATCATTGATTCATAAATAAATTTAATTATTTAATGTCTAAAAATTATAAATAAAATACAATTATATTGGAAATATTTTTATATTTCTAATGAATGTTTATAGTCTAATTTATCTTATTTATTTCCCAATATTAAAAATTGTTGAGTTAGTAATATTTTATTTTAACTCTTTTAAATCTTCTTTAAATAAAATAATAATAATTGTCATAATCTAATCCAAGTGGATCTAAAGGATCATATCACATTCCTATGATTTATTTGTTCTAATTACACATAACCAATATAATTATTACATGTGTTAAGGTAATTATGATATCATTTTTACACTTAATTACCATATTTACTTTTAACAGTGGTAAATAAAAGTAAAAAGTGACTATTCACCAAAAATTATTTTCATCTTTCAAACCACATTTTACTTATTGATATTAACTGTGTCAATAGGATTTTTGAAATTAAACTCATAGAAGTGGTAAAATTAATTTTTATTCAAATTTGCAAATGCTCATAGGAGTTGCGTAAAAGACGGAAAATAGTTCGATAAAATTTTACATACATAAAAATATTATAAAATGACTCCAATTAATTAAGTTGAAAAGATATATGGATTTTTTATTCATTTTTACCAAAAGTAAATTAAAATAAAATAACTAATTATTTAAATAAAAATTCAGTTTTAACCAATAACGTAGTGTTTTTTTAATATTCATCAAAAATTGAAAGTTTTCAGAAAAATACCAAAAATTTACCTTAAGATAATTTTGATATTCCAAATCCAAAAAAAAATTAAATTTTGAAAGATAAAATTTCAAAAATTTAAAAAATTAGGTACTACTATTCATAATGCCTAGTTTGATTTGTCACGGTGTATTAGAATGTCAAAGATGCGTACAATGCAAACTATTGCATTATTCAAAGGGAAACATATCTTGGAAGCTTGGGGTGTTACATTCTTATCTCCTTAAAATATGTTCTTCCTTGAAATTTTTATAATACGAAAGCACAAAAAGATTCAGGTGGTTCTTCATCATAAGTTTCTCTGGTTCCCACATTGCCTCTTATATCTTATGGTTTCTCAATAGAACTTTTACCAGACGAGTCGCCTGCTTTCACAGTACTTGTTCTCCTGTATTAGGAAATTTGACAGGATATTCACAATAAGATAGATTAGCTTCCAATTCAATTTCCTCATAGGTGATTAAATACATTGGATCAGGAATGTATTTTCTCAACAGTGATACGTGGAACACATCATGAACATTGAAGAGACATGGAGGCATTGCCAAATGATAAGCTAAAACTCCAATTCGTTCTAGAATTTGGAAAGGTCCAATGTAACTAGGAATCAATTTACTCTTCTTACTGAATCATATAACTCCCTTACATGGAGATACCATCAAGAAAAAATGATCTCCTACCTGAAATTCTTAATCCTTCCTTTGGTTATCAGCATATATCTTTTGCATACATTGGGATACTTTGATGTGGGTTTGAATAACACTAACCTTTTCCATTATTTCCTCAACATGTTCTGGGCCTATTAGTTTTCTTTCATAAACATCATCCCAACAAGTTGGCGTGCGACATATCATTCCATATAACACTTCATATGGTTTCATATGAATACTTTAATGTAATATATTATTATAGGAAAATTTTACCATAGGTAAATATTGATCCCACATACCTTGAATGTAATTTGAGAAAGATATTAACATGTCTTCTAAGGATTGAGAAGTCCGTTATGATTGTCCATCAGTTTTAGGGTGGTAATCAGTGCTCAAACGATGTTTAGTGTCTGGGGATTTTGGATGAAATTTCCAGAATGATGATGTAAAATGGTGATATTGGTCTGAAAAAATCGATAAGGGTACTCCATGAAGTCTTACAAATTTATTAATATATAGCCTTTCTATAATTTGAAGTGGTAAATATTCTCTAATATCATGAAAATGTGCTGACTTGGTAAGATGATCAACAATGACCCATATTGCATCATTCCTTCTAGGAGTCTTTGGTAGCCCCATGACAATGTCCATCGTAATATTATCCCATTTCGACTCAGGTACGGGAGGAGGTTTCATGACTCATACAGGTTGTTTCCTTACATCCTTCACTTGTTGAGAAACCATATATCTTGACAAAAAATTAGCAATCTCCCTCTTTATGTTGTCCGACCAAAAATGTTCCTTCAAATCTCTAGGCATCATGGTACAACTAGGGTGTATAAAGATAGTGGAGATATAAGAATCATCTAACAGTTCCCTTTTTTGATCTGGTATATCGGGAACACAAAGTCTCTTCCAAAATCACAAAATTCAATCTTCATATATGTAGTCCCTCAATATCTCTTCATTCACAGCTTTAATATTCTTTTGAAACTCCTCATCATCAGCCTGAGAACTTTTTATCCTTTCTAGTAAAGATGGTTTGGAAACCATTTGTAAAAGTATTGATGTTTCACCTTCCATGATTATTCTAATTTCCATTTTCACTAAATCCATGAAAATATAATCCCTTTCAACTCACATCTTGTTCAAAAATCCATGATCATTTATTCTCAAAGCATCTACAATCATATTTTCCTTCCCCGGGTGGTAGTGTATTGTACAATTATAATCCTTGAGTAGTTCAAGCCATCACCTTTGCCTCATGTTGAGTTCTTTTTTTTTTTGAGAAAATATACTTCAAACTCTTGTAATCAGTATAAATCTCATATTCTTTATAATGGAGATAGTTTCACAATATTTTCAGAGAAAATACTACATCTACTAACTCAAGATCGTGAGTATGATAGTTTTTTCCATGAAGTGTTTGTTGTCTTGATGCATAGGAAATAACTCTATCATTATGCATAAGGACACAACCAATTACTTTCCTTGAAGCATAACTATAAATAAAAAACCCATCTTTTTCTGATGGTAGATTCAAGATAGGATCATTGACTATTCTTCTATTTAGTTCTTCAAATCATTCTTCACACTATTATGTCCAACAAAATTTAACCCCATTGTGTGTGATCATTGTTAAAGGGTTAGCCAACCTGGAAAAATTCTGGACGAAACAACAATAATAAACTGCTAAACCATCAAAACTGCGCACCTCAGTTATACTCGTCTGTGATGGCCATTCTTGGATTGCCTTAGTCTTTGAAGGATCAACAAGTATTCCATCCTTAGAGATAATATGTCCAATAATAGAAATACCTTGAATCTAGAATTCACACTTGCTAAATTTTCCATATAATTTATTTCTTCTAAGTTTCTTTAGAATAATGTGCAAGTGATTTTAATGATCTTGGTAGCTTTTGGAGTATTCAATGACATCATAAATAAATAACACTACAGAGTCATAAAGATATTACTTGAAAACACTATTCATTAGATCCTTGAATACAGAAGGTGCATTAGTCAACCAAAAAGGCATTCTTGTAAACACGCACTGCCCGTACCTAGTTTGAAATGTGATTTTCTGAATGTCTTCCTTCTTCACACACAACTGATGATATCCCGACCGAAGGTTAATCATTGAAAAAATATTGAGCTCCATGAAGTTGGTTGAATAAATCATCAATGTGAGGTAGGGGATACTTGTTCATTTTTGTTATAGCATTGATTTCCCTATATTAAATTCACAACCTCATAGATCCTTCATTCTTCTTAACAAAAAGAACAAGGGATCCTCAAGGAAAAACACTAGAGTGAATAAATACCTTATAAATTAATTCCTATAGTTGTTTATTTAGTTCCACTAATTCCACAGCGGCCATTCTATAAAGGGTCTTTGATATGGGCCTTGAACCAGGAATTAAATCAATGGAAAACTCAATTTCTCGTTCTGGAGGATATTCAGATAAATCCTATAGAAACACATCAACAGATTCTTGAAAAATAGGTACATCCTTTATTTTAAAATTCCTTTCCCCTCCCATAATAATTTCATTCTCATCCTCCACAATAACTGAATTTTTTAGAACTATTGTGGGTGGATCAAGATAATAATAAGGTGGTGACATTTCTACTCTAAAGATAAGGTAGTCGTTATCATCATCGAAAATTGAAACCATCATCTTATTACATTAAATTTTCTCATCATGGTCTAAAATCCAATTCTATACCGAGGAATATATCAAATTAAATCATGGGTATGATGATGAGAACATAAGATAATGAATATTTATATTCTATAATGTGAACATATTCAAAAACATTTGTTGCAATGATAATTCCTTTAGGGTTTTTGACTTAAAACTCCCTTGTTATGTCATATTGAAAATATCTAATTTTCTTAGCACAATGGGAATATATGAGACAATGCAATGATCCAGAATCAAATACAGAATTTTATAAACTTAAGGAAACCATTAAACTACCTATCACCATGTATTTCAGAGCTTCCTCATCATCAATAGTGATAGCGTAACCTTGGGCTTTTCTGAGGTAAGTTTCCTTGGCACTTATGACCTTCATTAAAATAATGCCCCCTTTATCTACAATTGTAGAATTCAATATTGAAAACCTCTTTCTTCCCATTGCAATCACAAGCTTGGTGTCCTTTTTCATCACACTTGTAACCGACTCCCATTCCTTTCAGGCAAGTACCAGGGTGTTTCTTCCCACATTTACCGCAGTATTAGTATTCAAGATTTATCTACTTCCCCTTATTTCTATTTCCTGAGTCTTAAACAGATTTCTTATTCTCTTGATTTTCTTTAAATTCATTAGAATTAAAGAATTATTTTTCTATCATGATAGCACATGAGGAAATCTCATCGTATGGCGAGAAGGATTTTTAGAATAATGCTCAATGGATAAATAATTTTAACCCATCAACGAAACGATAAATCTTACTTGTTGGGTTTCATATATAATCTTCAACAAGCCTTTCTATCCTTGTAATGTTATCCTCGTATTTTGCGACATTATCATCATCCTTTTGTCTTATACTCAACAATTTCCGTTCCAAATCTGCTCGATGGGCACAAGATAAATATTTTTCTAAGAAAATATCTTTAAAAATCCTACATTCTGTCTTTGATAATTCATCATCATTAATTGTGTTTTTAATCAATGACCATCATGGATCTACATCTCCTGTGAGGCGATAAACTACCATGAAAATGTTTTCCCTTTCCCTACTCTCCAAAGCCTGTAATATTTTCCTTAAGGAACTTATCCATTTCTCAGCTAAAAATGGATTTGTATTCACATTGAATGTTAGTTGTTGTTGGCTCTTGAATAGGTCGAACATTGATCCTCCATGTTGTGGATCAGGGTGCTCCATACGGGTAAGGTTATTATTCATAACCTAAGTGAGTTTTCCAAATATGGCGATATGCTAATCATCACCAGTTTCATCACAAGATCCTCTATAATTATCTTGAGTTGGAGGGAAATCCCTACTTTGATTACATGAGTTGATACAGTTTCCATCCCTTCAACTATGTACCATTTATAAACAAAGGCATGCACTAGATTAGTTTATGAATCACAATACATAACTACAAATGTATAAAACACTTATCATAAAGTGAATATTTTATGGATATAATCCATAATCATAAAAATGTTTTCTTGGAAGAATTATATAATCATAAACCCTTCATAATACTTTGTAAATAAAATGAAAATTATCCTAAACATATCCCAAGGGAGTGTCATATCCAAGAGTGCAGCAAGTCATGTTATCGTGCACCAGTTAATGTTTGAGTCTAGCATAAAGCGGTGTTTTTGGGTTTTACCCCTAGTTATATCTTTGCTTAATCTGCCTCTAGCTTCTTGTATCCACACATGGATGTATTGGTTGTAAAACTCACAATATCTCTACATTACCAAAATTATATGATGTCTTTCAATACTAATCCTCAATGTCTATATTAGGGTAGTGTTCTCTAATCAGAGTTTTTCAAAATCTAGCTTCCAAGGTTGGTTCTAAACCTCTCTTGATACCAACTATAACGCACTGACCCTAGTTACCCAGAGTCAGTGCATTATTACAAAACATTGGTATGATCACATAAGATCATGTCTTGAAAGACCGATTAGTTTAGTAGCTTTGTAAATACTAGATAAATTCATAATTTTTACATTAAATTATCAAATGAAAAACTACAAAAACATAGTCTCCTTAGGACACACTCATATCTCTTAGACTATCTCTGCAGGTCAGTAATAATATACTTCTTTGCTTCATGGGAAAAAACATAGAAAGGGGTGAGCTCAGATGCTCAGTAAGGATAACAATATAGCGAAAACATTCATAAATAAGCATAAACATTTAAGGCAATGTAAGAATATAAAAAAAGATTTTAAAAAAATAACTTCATAATAATATGGAAAATATATAATCAAATAAATACATTTACTTATTCACATGGATATTTTACTAGTTGAATAATCACAAGCAATATCAATATCCACTTTCATAATGATGGAATGCATAATTCCAGACATCATAACCACATAGTCAAGGCCTTGTGCCAAGAATACAAATAATATCTTTTCAAAGCATTACTCAAAGACACTAGTTTGTCTCATGAGATGTACCAATGCATCGAGGAGATATAGCAGGTTCCACCCATCACTTAATAAGTCCAATGCATTCCCCATATGAAAAGGTTTAAACATAACAAAAAAAATCATATTAGAACTTTCATAAAAAATGTCAATACTTCATCCATAATCCATGAATGGTATAAAAATAACAAATCCACTATAATAAATATCACAAAAAATTTAATACAAATGGACGTTTTTTATCATAATAAATCAACTTCAAATAAGATTACAATCCATCAAAGGATGTTCACATAGATAAAACCAGAACTTTTTTTAAAAAAAATGTCTCTTTGTATTCTCAAATCATTTAAAAGTCGTATAATTATAAAAGGAAAAAAATATTTTGAAGATACTATTATATTATTTTAAGGGAACATTCATTGATATTATTATGGTGGAAAATAGCTGCACCCACCGAATAAGTTAAAAAAATTTACCATAATTTTTTCGAAAAGGTCATAAGGTACCTTGTTTGTAAAACTATAGAAAGATTCCTTCCAAAAAATCATATAAAAACTCATACAAGGATATAAATTACTTTAAACCATATTCTATTAAATATTAAAAATGTTTTGGAATATATTTTTAAGAAACATTGATGTGGATGATAAAGAAGTCCCAGTAGATACCTATGTAAAAACAACCTCGGATAATAAAGAGACTGTGAAATTAACCCTTACCTTGTAATTTTCATTGGTCGAGGGTACATTAACCTCCTATATAATAGTTAAATCATTTTTATTAAATTATACAAGAACTATATATATAAATATGATATCATATTTGATCTTTTAATATTTCATTATTAATGATATTTCAGTAGTATCATCGTTTCAGGTGTTAACTGATTCATTTTCCTTTATATGATTTGTTATGTAAGTAATGTTTGTTATGGATATGATGTATATTGTTGATATAAAGATTGATATTAAGTCTTTAAACATTATTTTTAATAATAAAATGAAAATTATTCTTGAATGGATACGATGGGGAATAAATCTCATCGCGTTCATGGAGACGGTAATTCGTACGTACACACGAGCGACAATATCATTCATTTAATATTAAAATCATATATAATTTAATTGTATATCATATATACAGAATCATTATCATGTTATATTTTTTATTTATGTCATTTATACTCATTATTATACCCATCCAAATGATGAAGTAATTGAATAACAAACTCCACCACAACGTGGAGATGGTAATCCGTACGTACGCATGTATGGTGACATTGTCATTTATTGGATAGATAGAACAATGAATATGGTTGTATAATTTTTATAATAACATCACAGTATATATTATATACTAGAGTTATTATTTTAGAATGGAAAAAAATAAAGGGGAAGTGGAAGAAGAAAATAACTTGAAAGAGGTGATAAAATATTTACCACTTCTTCATGTTCTTCCTTTTGATTTGATAAAAAGGGTTCCTTAGGTTGGACTTCTGACTAAAGGAAGGCCTCTAGGATAATTATAGGATATTTGGGATGACATTTAGGTAGTGGTTGGACGATCCAAATGGCTTTGAGGGTGTTAATTTGAGAGAAGGGAATGTGACTTTTTATAAGTGGGGTGAGGGGCACCATAGGAAGAGCTGGAAATATTATTTTATAATAAAATAATTTTCTATTTATAATGGCTCAAAAATTATATATTTAAAGGATAAAGTGGATATGGGTGGAAAACCTCTAAACCTATAGGATATAGATAGGTATTGGTCATCTTATTAACCTTATTTTTTTACATTTAACTCTTAGTTAAATAGTTTGACATTTACCATGTCTCGTTGTATTTTTATATTATATGGTTAATAGATACACTATAAACTTCCAAGAGAACCCCAAGTGGTTCATTAATGAAATATATAATATTATTTATGCCATTTTCGGAACTAAAATTTTTAGGAATATAACACCAATTAATAACATAATATTTGTTTTAAAAACAGTTTTATGTCAATTTTGAAAATATTTGGTATTTTTTTATTAAATTCATAACATCATTATTACATCGAAAAAAATTCATTTAATAAACCCTAAAATATCATATTAACTAAGAAATTTAGTGTAATTCATTTAATGACTAAAATTAGACCTATTTGGATATTTATAATTTCAATTATTTTAATATTTCATTAATAAGGTAATTACATCATCATCATTATTTCCTAAATAAATTTAATTATCTAATGTCTAAAAATTATAAATAATATACCATTATGTAGTAAATCATTTTATATTTCTAATGAATGTTTATAGTTGAATTCATCTTATGTAATATCCTATATTAAAAATGGTTTAGTTACTAAACTTTGATATTTTCATTTTTAACTCTTCTTTAAATAAAATAATAATAAATGTCCTAATCTTATCCAATTGGACCTAAAGGATAATATTTTATTCCTATGGTTGTTTCTAGAAGAATTAAATTTATCTTATAGAATTATGACATGTGTTAGGGTAATTATGATATCATTTTTACCCTTAATTTCCCTATTTACTTTTAATAGTGCTAAATAAAATTAAAAGTTACTATTCACCAAAAAAATATTTTCATCTTATTTAACAACTTATTACTTATTGATATTAACTCTATCTCTAGGAGTTTTGAAATTCAACTCAAAGAAGTGGAAAATTTATGAATTATACAAATTTGCTAAAGCTCCTAGGAGGTGGATAAAAGATGGTAAATAGTTCAATAAAATTTTATATATCTAAACATATTATAAAATTACTCCGATGAACTAAATTGAACATATATATTTATTATGTATATATTTTGACATTAAATAAATTAAAATAAACTAAATAATTATTTAAATTAAAAGTTGGTTTTAACCAATAACACAGTGTTTTATCAAAATTCCTAAAAAATTGAATATTTTGAGAAAAATACCAAATATTCACCCTATGGTAATTTCGATATTTTAAATCCAAAATTGAAGTCCATTTTGAAAGTTAAAATTAATAAAATTTCAAAAAGTGGGTATTACTATTCATAACAGCTATTTTGATTGGTCGTGGTGTGTTAGAATCTCGATGTTGCATACAATGCATGCTATTGCATTATTTGAAGGGAAACATACCATGGAAGAATGGGGTGTTACATACATAGAGTTTATATGCCACTTGAGGTCCTACATGTTCTTATATCCATTTTTTGGTACTCTTCTATATGTGTGTGAACTTTGCTACAAAATTGGTTTTATCTCATGGGGTCATTCCCATGTGTTCCTTGAACAAGAACTGACTACCTGGGGAGGGTAACATGAAATGTGGCCTAGCCCCACGGTTTTTGATCCATAAATTTTCTAAAACCCTAGACCTATAACTCTAGGGCCATGAAACAGTGTGTGTTCATTATGGTACATGTTATGCAATTACGTTTTTCACAGAATCATAGACCTACTTCCAGAGTTCTAGATACGAGTCCTCCTCTAAGGATCTCATATATAGGCTACCCAAAAAAATGTGAAGAAGTCATGTTGTCATCATTTCAATCCATCAATTTTCTAGAAACCCCATTCCAATTCAAACATGTGGTTATATGTACGTACTATGCATGTCTTCAATCACCTCCATATTCAATTTGGGTCATGGATCAAAAAATCATCCACCCAATACTAAAAAATAATCCCAAATCCATCATGTTTTCTAAAAAAAATTCACATGTGTAATGGTTATGAATCAGGGAGTTCAATCCTGCTTGATCGCACTCCACATTGTTAGACCATGGCCCTATTTTCTGAAGGAGAAGAACGTGAATAACATGTGGTGTAATATCACAAAAAGTTGTAAAAAACATTGGCCAAGAATGATTGTCCCAATAATATAAATTAGGTAGATATGGGTGAGAAAACATACCACAACATTTATATATTTTGAAAATAATTGGAAATTTGTATGTAATTGCATGCAATGATTTTCAATTTAGGAAGATCAAAGGGAAAAATATGATCATGCTCAATCTATTTTATGAATTGGAGAATAATCCAAAAATTAATGATTCCTACATGTATTTGGATCACTCAACGGTGAATTATGAGATCGCCAAGGAATGAGTGTATATGTAGCATTCTCTACACCACAATCTTTCTGGATGCATTGTTTCATCATTGTTAGATCTTGATTCTTCAATAAGAGGTGGAAGTAGAATCATCTCTTTGGTCCCTAGATTGCATGGATAACCCTACAAGTCAACCATATTGGGGGGATTTATAGAGAAAATATAATTAGGTAATTTAATTTGAACGAAAATTTGTAAAGTATATATTTTATATAACCACACCCTTTAATGGTCCTGATATCCAAAATCCACATGAAGACTAATTTTAAGACACACCTAGTGTAAACCTCATGTTCTGGACTGAATCACTATATCAAAATTTTGATCTATGACATTATTTAATTTTTTTTTCTCATTTTCATTAATAAATTATTAAGGTTTAGTAAAAAATATTCATAATATTTTTATAAAATTAACTATGAGAAATGTAGTCTTTTGATACATATGCAGTCTAAGTTACAGTCATTGAAAATATTTCTAGATATAGCCAAAAGACATACGAGGTGAAAAAGGTTACATCATTATTCCTTAAATCATGTCTTTCATCGCCAAAAAGAAAAAATTAAACAAAAATCTTGGGATACTAAGCCTATATATATTTCTCACCCTACTGGAGCTCTCCTACATAAGCTCATGCTACCACACCACATGAACTATAGGGACGATCTATTCGTACAGGTTTATCATCTACCAATCTCATTTTACACCTACTAGTACATAAAATTTTATTCAACCTTGATTTCCATATCACCACAGTCAAAAACATGGATCATGTCCTGAATCTATATCTTCATCTACGACTCATGGATGGAGTCATGCACACACTATAACTATGGGGTATGGGTAGGAGGTAAGAAACCTCAGAAGCACTCTTCATGATCTTAAATGCCCCGACATTCCATATAGATAGATTTCATCCTCAAACGGATCATCACAATTCCCATCATGGGGAGAGTCTAAAGAAACGTTTTTGTCACTACTCAAAATCAAAAGTCCTTTGATGTCGATCTATATAATATTTATTATATATTTGGGATCTCCTCATCTACTCGTGGATGACTGAGACCTTCTCTATAATCACCTAAAAAATCTCTTTCTAAACAAGGGATACCTCACTAACTTATGTAAAACACATGGTTAACATATAGGGTCTCCCATACTGGGCCGAAAAATGTGCCATATAAATAGTGGAGTTGAAGATATTTTTATACGCACAATATACCAAAGTAAAGTGGTCTTCCCAGCTCCGATTGAAGTCCATCATGTATTCCCTTAGAAAATCCCCCTTCACCAAGTTAGTGGGATTGTTTTTACCCATATATATTAGTGTGGAAGAATGTACTATTTTTCATTTTAATCCTAAATTCCACTTTAAGGCCTCTCCTGAAATGTGAATGAACCTCATATTATGGTTAGGGACAATAGTCATGGTAATTCCAAGAATTCTGATGATCGCCCATACACACTAGTTCCCCTAACACTCCACTAAACACTATTACCTGATAGTATAGAATTTAGATTACATCGTGAGTCAATCTACAATCACCCATATGGGGTCATGACCTCTTGCTATCTGTGGATGGACTATGAAAATGCTTTTGGATTTCTCATCCCATTTTCACTCTAAAATCTCATGGGGATACAACAAACTTACCAAAAACTGTTGTTCAGTATTGACCTACTAATAAGTGATGAACCAGGAGAAAAAAATCAATGATCTATCTCATGTCAACCTTGAAAAACTACCACTAAAGGACTCTCTAATTCATTCCCATCCCAGTATGTACAACCAATGATTTTTTTGAAACTCAATTATCACATAGTCTGACATTGTGAATGAAAAAAAAATTTCATCCCTGGGAAATTATTATGTGATATCCTTCTTAAAAAACCCTTCTAGTGATTACCTTATGGATATAACATCATGTAGGACATCACAGTTGATGCCTCACAACTAGGAATCCCTCACATGATCGATAAGTGGAGGTGTCAAAAAGATCCAATGACGAAAAAATTAACTATACTGCACTACTGGTGTCAGCTTCAAGAAATCCAACTACTCAGAAGAATCTTGTACCTAATGAGTATGGGTCTTCTTACAATGGTAATATGCTACAAGATTTCCCTTTCTGAGAGTATATACTTTCTCAAAGTAATATACCTACAGTTATGCTACCAAATGCCTCTATCTCAAGTTCAAGAAGACCTATGTGTTTTCACACCTAAGACTCTAAGGTTCAGGGTAAACAAACAAGAGCTCTACTAGAAGATAGTGCATCCACACACATGGAGAAAAGATTTATTTAACCATTTTTTTTCTTGAGTTGTATTGTTCTTCTCATGCGGTATCGACTTCCATGACCAATATGTGATAAATACATGTCTCTGCATCATCACATAGCCAATTTCATCTCATAAGGAATAAAAATACACTAGGTACTCCACGACCTCCTATGATAGTATCAAAGTACGAGAAATTATATGCCTTACCCTCAACTCCTCGAATGCCATATGGCTCAAATTAATCAAGGTAAAGAACTCCATATCTACATCAGGGGTTGTCATAGGGGATGTAATCCATGAAAATTCATCAAAAAACCTATGGTAGTACCCCCACAAAGAAAAGAAAACTCCACACCTATAAAATTCTATTAGGTAGAGCCTATGAAAAAACAACATCAGTCTTCGCTTAGTCTATAGCTAATCCATACTCCGAAATGAAATGGAATAGAATGGGAACCTCATAGATCTAGAACTGGAACATTTATATATCAAAATAAATATTATGAATCTAAACCAAATCTTGGCCCACACTCATGTTATCTTAACTATCATAATATTTTGTATAGTATATGTGTATTTTGTCAATAAAGACATCCAAAAATACGTCCATGTACAAATGGAAGATATGATCCATCAAATCCAAAAACATACATGGATAATTATTCGATCTGTAAGTCATCACTAGGAACCCATAGTGTATATTGAAGATTCATAATTCTAAATTTGGAATTTCAACGTCATGAAATCAAAACTAGTGTTAGCCAGACCATAGATTGAACTTTGATAACCGCATCGTGCCTCAAAGCTGATAAAATCCTTCACTAAATGGTCATTAAATTTTAATTTTATCTTCTAGATCTTTGTAGGGGAAATAAAATATGAATAATATGACATTATAGTAGTCCCAAGATGCATGTCGACAAAAAATCCCTTCTCCCACCTTAGAGGTAGTCTATGAATGTCCCCGAGGAAGACAACCCTAAAATAATCCATAACTGAAGAAATCCAGATTCCAAAAGAGCCTGCAAAACAAATGTATTCCCTCACTAAATGATGGGAGATGGTATGCCACCACATAAAAAAAACTCAGTTTTCTCATCAAGAGATCAATCTCACCCACAACGTAGAATTTTGTCCCATATGTATGAAAGAATCAGACTCGTCTTTGGTGAAATTTAATTTGGGATTAGACCATGGACAACTAATCCATACCAAATATGAATATGGTAATATCAGGAAGACCAAATGGTGTAACAAGAACCTCTCCCCACCAAATGATATATAATACTTCCATAAGATAAATGATATAGAAAAATTATTCCCCATATCAACCTCAAGATAACAAAGTTGGGATCACACCACAATTAGGATATCCATCTCATGCACTATGAGTAACGATATAAATGAATCACTAAAACACATATACAATAATAGTAAATAAAGAGTATATAAAACATATATCATACCTCTAACTATTTCCTTTCCAGTTAAGTAATATGTCTCTACAACCTGTAACTCTCATAGGACCCAACCTTTAGTTTCCTAAGCATGACGTGGGATACCAGGTAGAACCAATTGAAGGATATCATAACATCATCCACCAACCTTGTATCCTTCTACTAGATCTTCACCTACTCCTTTTATAGATCCAAATCCCTAGGGTCCACCATACCCTCATCTGATATATCCCTTATCATCGAACTACCTTTTTTTGTCTTGCTGCTATCTTCATGTGCTTCTCAACATGTTGTGTTTGGAAACCATGCTCCAAGTGACCTCACCGATCACATTTATAGTACCTACCCATTCCATGATTTGCAATTCATATATTCTACCCTTAACCACATGACTAAGCCTAATCTAGGAATATCTCATATTCTGATATCATATCGACCAATGCCTACTAGATGCTGCAAAAAATAGATCGATATAACACGCCCCATTAGCCCCATAATAATGTATTCCTTTGACAAGAATCTATTCATGACCATTTTCCCCTCCAAAACCCCATCATTGGTGGAAATTCACTTGTGTACCACACTAGAATGAATATTACTGTGGATTACCTATTCAAACTTTTTTTCTCAGTAGTAGCCATCACATATCGTATTAAAGAATTACTACGTATGGTATTTTAACCTTGTACCATACAATGCAAATCACACCCCTACCTTATGTTTCTCAAAAGCTCCTAAATATGAATTGATCAGAAGTAGTAGGTTTATTACATGTCATGAATAAACTACTAGAAGTCAATCTGTGAGAGTATAGACTCATCATGCATATGTGTAACAAGACTCCACAAACACCCATCTACTATATGTATAATGATAGATACCATCAAAACCACCTGAACTGTTGGTTTCCATATATTCTAGAAGACATAGATCACTGACTATATCCAATTTTCGACTTACTAGTGATCAGGATCACCATTGATCCTTATATGCCTCTAGTGTTGGGACTTGCATTGTGGGATTATACTGTGCATATTTTCAGCTTGATCTCTTATTAAGATCTTCTACTTAACAGATGTGGTTTATAATATATATATCAATCTCAAGGAAGGATCTTATGGGATGTACTCTTAACTAAGGGAGAATCACTCATTGGACCCTCTTCAGGATCCTGAATCAGTAATATAACCGATTTTTAGTGTGGATTCATCCTAAAATTTCAATCAAGATGTACCATAGTCAGAGGACAATACATATAAAATGAAGATATGACATAATAAGGGAATTCAAGACACTCAATCATATAAGATTCATGTAAAATTTATTTATGTAGCTAATTAAATTATTTTCCGAGTCAACAAGAAGGTAGTCAGAGTCATAGTGTATGGATACATCAACTGCTTCACCAACACTGGGTTCTTTCACCTGAGATCTGTAATCGATACACTTTAGCAATATTTCCCAAAATCCCAACTAAATAATCACAAGGGGACTACTCTAAAAACTGTATAGAGGATCAAAAAACCCCCAATAACAAAATTTAGGACTCGACCCAATGGGGTTTGAGATGCAACAACCCCAAGACCACCTCTATATACATGGGGCATGCCACAAGTGCCAAAAATGCATTAATTGTACATAAGGGCATTGCTCAATGTACCCATTTATACACACCTAACCATATCATTGTAGAAGTGAAAATGAATAAAATATAAATATAAAACAACTAGAGTAATAACCATACATGAAAAACCTTTAGGGAATACAAGGAGAATGAAAATATAAATGAAAAAGTAAAGGAAAAAATTCACACCCAACTAAAATGATGTCCAAACATGAAATAACTATAAAATTAAGTGATACGAGATCCCATCTATGAATCTCCAATCTCTGACCACAATATGTGGCTAAATTAATCTAGTATCTATATGATCCTATACAATCACTATTGACCTGCCTGCCATCTTTATAATAAACTCACATGAGAGATAATACCATGTAGGGGTGAGTATATACATACCTAGTATGATGCCCCAAATTATAAATGGAAATAAGTAAGTTACATGATAGGAATACATAGACAACTCAACACAATTAATGAGAGTAAAAAAACCAAAATATTGACACACACACACAGACATATATATATATGATCAATAAAATTATCCCAAATGAGGTAATTGGAACTCTATATCATTGAAAAACCTAGGAAATATTACTAATAGTTCCAAGAAGTCCATCAACGATTCCCATCATCTCGTACATCTTCCAGAAGAGGCATCCAATTCAATCCAAAACTTATCACTACACCTCACAGTCAAGGGGAACAATATCTATGTGGAGGACCCATGCTTTGGTACCACAGGAGGGTTATAGTCAATTGATAGAGAACTCATACCCAAACTCTATAAGAGGGTGACACTTAATAAATATCTAGAGGAACACTTCCCTATCATGGAATGTGGTTCCACTATAAAGGTTGAGGACCCATTCCTTGAATTCACATGTTGGTGGCACTCAATAGTCAATAGAGGACCTGTTCTCCACCCCAGTATAAGGGATACACTATAGTGGTCTGTAAAGGATGCATGACTTTCTCGGTTAGAGGGTTCTATTCTAGTGGTTGGGGACCCATGCACTAATACTAGAGGGGCAGACAACTCTGACAACAAATAGATGACCGATCCCATTCCCAAAAAGTTGTTTCCACACTTGTATATAGATATTAGACCCCTGAACTACTGAGCATGAGGGTTTTACTCTAATAGATGACTGAGGACACATGACCTACCCTCTAGAATGGTTCCAGATGGTGGATAGATTAAGGACACATTCCATGCCCAATAGTAGGGTGCCACTCAGAACTATCTTTTGATCCATACTGATCACTTCTATCGATAAAAGTTGCCTAAATAAGCATCCTTCTTGGAACATCTTTAATCATATCTCAAAATATATTAAAAATCCCACATTATCATTATATGTAGAAAAACACTTCAGATATGCTACTCATGGGCCAAAACTAGAGTCCGAATGAAGAAGATATAAAGGGTATATATTCCCTTAAAAATGAAGTAGTGGTATAGAATGTGTAAGGGGACCCACATGGTGCATGGTCTCACTCTGCTTCATGGATGTTCTCACTAATGGTACATCACTCACTACCTATGAATCCAAACTAGAAGTGTAATGGGAATAATTTTTTTTATCCACTCTAGATCATACCCATGCACTAAGTTGTGTCTGTGTACTATTTTGTATGTCTATGTTCTTTCATACACGACATGTTCTCCCACACAGGGTCCTTCCCATGTGCTCAATCCACAAGAACTATATATATGGGTAGGGTCACACAACATGTGGCATGTACACATAAAATGCAATAACTAATATTTCTAAAATCGTAGGTTCCCAACCAAAGGGGAGCTACACAATGTTCTTTCATCATGGTACCCACTATTTATTTTGGGATTTCTCATAAACATATATGTTAATTTGAAATTCCATAAATAGATCCTCTAATGAATATATCACTTCTATTTCCCATGAAATCAGTGATTAATGTCATCATTTTAAAACATTTGGTGGCCGAAAAATAGATTCCAATTCATCCATGGGGTTCTCCTCATTTACCACACATGAAACCCATCACCACCATCTCCGATTTGGATTTCTTATTGAAAAATCATCTAAATGAATTTCAAAAAAATCACAATCCATCGTTGATTGAAAATCCATTTTCCTCACATGAAACCATTACGATTTGAAGGGTTTGATCAGGATCGATACCACCAGAAAATGTTGAGCCATATTCCCATTTTGATATGGAGAACAATGAGAATCATGATTGGGTTAATATCTCTGAACTTTTTTAACAATAGTTGGACACTATATATAGTAATTTGAATAAAAATTTCGGATATTTAGGTAAGAAATCAAGGAGAAAATAGTTAATGATTTAATAACTAATGGAAATCAGAATGCGTGTATATGAAAAGTGTTTGAATTGATGTAGATCAAATTGTAAATATTATACTGCTAAAATTATTTATTAAATTATGAAAGAATCCAAAAATTAATTTTTTCAACCTGGATTTTGATCTCTCATTAATGAATAAATTTTATTCTAGTGAATGAGAGAATTGTTTAGTTTTCATTATTAATCAATTTTTTAGTAGTAATGATTCATCATTGTCTAATCTTGATTTTCCAATGATATGTGGAATGATAATCCTCTCAATGTGTCTAAGGTTATATGGATCACATTAGTGATTTGAAATAACATGGAATTTATAAATGAATAAAATTACATTATTTAATTTAAAATAAACACAAAAATTATTTTTTAATTAAAAATTTCTTAAACAGCTGGGATTTATAAATTTCCTACACCAACTAAATTTAGGTTCCACAATGGGTAAATATGACATTCCAAACTCAACCACGGTCTTATAATTATAATTCAATATTCTATTTGCGAGTTATCCCATTTTCATTAATAAGTCCAGTATGCATAATATAATATATATTTAATTTTTTATAAATTTATTTATAGGAACACAGGGCCTCCAAACCTAGAAATATCTCAGTGTGTGGCTTCAAATCATTCTATAGATATATTCCAAAGTATTATAAGGAAAATATGAGGTCTTTATCAATCATTCCAATATTTCCTATTTGATGAAGTGGATATAGTGTGTCCAAGAATATGGGATGATGTTTTACTTCATGGATGATAATGAAACCCAAGAAATGAATGTTGAGATCATGCATAAAATAGTGAAGTTGATTACCCACCATTTGAATATCATGACACATATGATAGTGCATCTTATGAGCTACTAGTTTCCTATCGGTGTGGTAAAGTACTAAGATTTCTCTCCTGAAGATTTACTCGAAATAAAATCCCACTAAGAGATAATATTTTTCATTTACATACACCCTATTAAGACCCTAATATCTAAACCAACATATCAGGTGGAACCAATAGTGCTTTTAGAATTGAGGGCGAAGTATGTGTTCCTATAGAGAAAATGATTCATGCGACCCAATGATCCCCCCTTGATATCCTAAATATCTTTTTCCAAGATTTTGTAATGGTTTTTGAGGGTTTATATGGATTATCAGTGTCTGAATTAGGTTATCAAGAAGAATAAGTATTCACTACCCAGGATCAATTTTTTCTTCGATTGACTTAGAATGGAATGATGGTTCTCAAATATTGAATTCACATCACACTATCAGGAACCATAAGTATGGGATGAGGATATACCAAAAATAATATTCATAGATCTGTATGGTTACTATGATTACATGGTTATTCCGATCATTATGAAGAATTCCCCAAAAATGTCTGTGGGACTCATGAACTAGGAATTTCAGGCAATCTTAGTCCATCCTATAATGGTCTTCATCACTGATATACTAGTTTACTCGAAATATGATTAGGTAGATGGTAGAATCGTGAAGATGGTTATAGATAGTATAATATTTATGTGAGACACTTGAAGTGTCTGTTATGGATTTAGGATGTCCAATTTTAAGGATTTTTCATCATGGAAAATTGTGTAGTAGTGGACCAAGATAAGTTTGAGGTTGTGTCAGCTTCTGATTTACCCAAGGGAGTGATGAAGGTGTGGATACTCATTGGGATGAACAAATACTACAATTTATTGTTCCAAATTTCCCAATGATATGGACACATTTTAAAAATATTACATAGAGGGGGTATCTATTTATTTGGATATAAATATTCCATAAATATTTCAAGGGATGAGGTTGAGGTTAAAAATTTCACACAAAATGAGATTTCTAGAGGTGGGTGTCAAGTACGTTGTTTTCTACGATGCCATAGGGATTGGACATGGTTATGTGATGATGCATAAATAGGATTTAATTTCTTATGGGTATTGATATTTGAGATCACTTGAGAAGAACTACAAGAACTATGATCTAGAGTTGGCAGTGGAAGTATTCACCTTGAGATAAGGATACATTACCATATGGGTGGCATTTTATATAATACTATGGACTAAAGAGTATAAATTATATATTCTCTTAGAATCTACTGAACATGAGAAAGAGGAAGTGGATAGAGTTGGATAAGGACTATGTCATTGAGATAATACATATTAATGGGTAGGAGAATGCGGTGAAAGAATCTCTTGAAAGAGATATTGTTCTTAGTTATTGGTAAAGGCATAAATACTATTATCCTCATTCAAGTTTTTTTAGTGGATATGATATTTATTCATATCATTAGTTTAGGTTCCTTACACCACCACTTATATAGTGTGTAAGGGATTTGTAACATGGATATAATGACTGTGAGAACATACATACTCAGATAAACACTATATGTTATACTCATAGATTTTATAAACATGGAGAGAAAGTTATACATTTCTGATGATGGATGATGGTACTGGTAATGTTGAAGGATTAATTGAAAGTGATGTTTGATACATCCTCATTGGTGGTATATATAGGTGTGGACAGGATGTATTGAGACCTCTGATGGTAGTTTTTGTGGCCAGGTAAAATGAATTATAGAGTAGAGATTTTCTCTTGATGCCAATCTTATTATTATGTGATGTCAGAGAACAAGGTTATGGAGGGTTTTCTAATCCCCATGAGGTTCCATATTGGAAGTGGGATGAGATATTTATGCACTTCATGATGGGGATACCATGAAAATAAAATAAACATAATGCCATATGGATTATTGTAGACCCACTCAATGTCTCCCACTTCCTAACTATTTGAGAGAAGTGTTATGTATAGGGATCGTAAAGCCTTCACTTGTAGAGGATAGTATGATTCATATATTTTACTAAATGATCATTCTAGACCATGATGCTGACATTAGATCATGATATATGAGTGCATTGTAGGAAGTATTTGGGACTCAATGGAATTTGAGAACAGTGTTTCACCACTAGACTAATGGATTGACATATCTTATCATTTAGGTTGTATAAGACATGATACAAACATTCATGTTGGACATTGGTCATAGTATGGATGATCACCGTCCAATTTTATAATTTTCCTACAATAACAACTACCATTACACCATTACTACAGAACCATTATTGGATTTGTATGGGAAACCATACATGTCACCACATTATTGGACTCATATAGGCCGGTCAAAACTTATGGGACCATAGTAGGTGAGAGCTATAACAAATACGGTATATTCTATACAGGAGTGGATGAGGGCTATTAAAATCCATCACAAAATACTACAAAACTTGGCATTAGAATCATTGTTATTTATCAGAAACAAAATAAATAACTGATAAATAGGATATTTATCAGCGCTAAATAAAGTGCATATAAATTTAACCATTGATAAGCGCTTTTATTATAGCGCTACTAAACGAAATCTTTATCGGCGCTTTAGTTTTAGTGTTTGATAAAGGATATCCATTAGCAGCTCTTTAATTTTAATGTTGATAAAGGTTGTTCTTTATTAGCACGTTATGATTAGAACTGATAAATATTTCATTCATGAATACAATTTTAGCATGGATAAAATGATGTAATAAAATAAAAAAAATCATTTTATCCAAAAAATATTACAATTTTTATGAATTTAATAATTACTGATAAAAATGAATTGATTGTTTATACATTATTAAATATTATATATTTTATTAATTAGAAAATTATGATAGTTTATTTTATTAAATTTTAAATTTTAAATACATAAGTATATATTAATGTATATAAATATGATTATATATTACAAAATATTTGTGCACATTAAATTAAATTGTCATATATTTATTGAATAATGGTATATAATTAAAAATTAATAAAAATTAAAAAATTTGGCTAATTGAATTTTACTTGACATATATATAACTGAATGTAGATTGTTTTTTCAATTTAATCTTTATCAAATGTGTGTTATATTGATTTCACATATACATATAATTAGTTAATTTTTATATACAATATGTGCATACATAAATTATACATTTTCCCAATATTTTTAAAGTGTAACTATATTTTTAATTTATTTAATTTAACTCATACATATATATATATATGGATGCACTAAAAAGTAGACATTCATTAATAATGCTAATAATATATTTGTAAAAAAATTAAATGTAAATGTATTTATAAATATATTTATTTATAAATGTACATTTTATTTATTTATAAAATTATACATATATAATTATAAATAAGTAATTTTTTTTAAATAATTTATATAATTATAAATAAATAATTATTTATCATTAAATAATTATTAAATTTATAATAAATTTACATAAATAATGGATATATTTATTATATATATATATATATATTTCTATAGATAATATATTATTTAATTATTCTATAATTATAAATAAATAATTATAAAATTATAATAAATATATTTAAGAAGGAATATATTTAATATATTAATATATTTATATATTTATTATGTTTTTATATATAATTACAATTTTTTATATATGATTATAATTATAAATACCTTAACAGAACTTCAGTAATAAGTAATGATAAAAGTGTCTTAATTAGTGTTTTTTTAGCATTGATAAAGGAATCTTTATCATCTCTTTTTTAGCACTGATAAATATGTAGATTTATCAGCTCTAAACAAAGCACTGATAGATGAATATTCACCCGGGCTATAAATTTAGCACTGATAGATAGATAACTTTATAAGTACTAAATAATAATTGATAAATAGTCATTTTATCACTATTGATAAAAGGTATCATTGTCAGCGATTAATGGTAAGCACTGATAAAAGTGTATCGCTCTATTTTTAAATACCATAACCATTTGAGAACCCATCGCGATATAGAAACTTTCAATGAATGACTCCCACTATCGTCTCTCCTCCATGGTGAATCAAAAGTCGAATCATGCCTCCTAGTTGAATTGAAGGTCGAATCACACAACATGACTACCTATGACCATAACTTCTGACATAAAAGAGGGTCTCCAATTTTATTTAATCTTGGAAGGAAGTCTTGAAATTGTATTTTTATATTTTTTTTTATTTCTTCTTTACAATTTTTATGATTTGTTGTTTATGATTCATTTTTATGATTTTTTTGTGATCTGTTTGTGGGGAACAATTTTTGGTCAATTGTTTATATTGACTACCAATGGATGATCCATTTTTTATACCCAACATTGAACCTTATATTTATTCATTATTGTTTTAATGTTATGTTTAGTATCAATTTTCTTAATAATTTTCTCATATATATATATAAATTTGTAGAAATTTTCATGTATTTTAATGTTTATTGACTACTAATTTTAGGCACATTTTTTTTACCTAATGATTATATAAATGTTAACAGCATTCATGGACACCTCAATGGACATGATTCTTGAAATTATATTTTTTAACCATATTAGTCGAGTAATGTATGTTTCTCTGTTGGTTATATGTATAATAGAATCTAGTTCCGTTTTGAGATTAGTGTAGTCCTTAGTTTTCTTATGTAGTGGATTCATAGGGGCCATCCCTAGTTAATGACATGAGTTTTTACAAAATCAATTCTTCCCTTTTTCGAATCATTATCATTCCATTAGTTCATGTTAGGATTTAATATCAGGTTTTTATATTTTTTATATTTCTTATAGACTATATTTGAGAGAGTTTTTATACTGACATGAAATTTATTTGTTTCTAAATATCTTTTGGATCATTTATTTTCATAGTTTTTTGTCCAATAGATAATCCTATATTGGGTAACGCTGATTTTGTCTCTGCATGCCCATTTACCCCAAGAGTCTTGCTAGAATTGTTTTCAACCTTAGTACTAATATTTTTATTTGGGGGGGGGGGGGCAGTTATGGTTATTTACACCCAAATTTTAAACCATCCTTTAGTGAAATTGATGTGTTTTAGAGGTCATAAGATTATTTGACCTGGTATTGATTGGGTAATTTTGGCTGGGGTTATTACACTATTTATTTTCTGATTTACACATATAATGTTTAGCAATAATATCAATTATTAGGTACCTTTATCTCCCAATATTTTTTAAATTCCAAAAACACTTATTATGGATTTGGAATATATAGGTGCTAAGATATTCTAGTATAAATTATCCATATTTCCCTTAAAATAATTGTCTATAGCTATCTCTTTTAGTAATTAATATCTTATGTGTATTTTTTAATATATTTAATGAAATTTATATTTAATGAACAAAGTATTATTGATATGAACTAAAATGGATTCATAGTAATCTTTTGACAAATGAATATGGACATAGAGTTTCATCATTCAAAAATCATGAAAGAGATCATGTAAATGGCTAGTCAAAAATCCTTTGTCAGTGTTTATGATGTTTTTTTCAATAAAAATTAGTCTTGAAGAGTTGGAAGAACATTTGATTTTCAACAGAATAGATCAGTTCTATAAATGCTAGACTAAACCTGGGAAAAACTGAATGTGGCCATTGATTAGGATGATATTGAGGTTTATGAGTCATTTGATATGAATACTGCTATAAAAGACGAGGGATATCACATCGAAGAAATGATAGTAGCAAAAGAAGATGAGCTTCATGATTGTGAAAAGTTGTTTGAGGAGTTAAATAGTTGTTCCAAGAAGCCATTGTATACTGGTTATACTAAATACAAAACATTTTCATTTTTATATGAAATAATATAAATTTAAATATCACAATGGATGGAGTGACACAAGATTTACAAGAATACTCAGTATTCTGAATGATATGCTACCTGAAGAAAATGACCAATGATTCCAAAAATATGAAACCATAATTATGTTTCGTTCAATTAGAATGATAAATAAAAAATAAATGCTTGTCCAAATTATTTCATATTAGATCACAAGGACCGTTAATTACTCATCAAATACACTATTTGTGGCATAGATCTGTATAGAAGAAAAATGAATCATGTCCATCGAAATTTTTAGGGCACGTTTCTATCATTCTATGGATTAGAAGATTATATGGCTGTTAGGAAAACCCAAGAGATTTAACATGGTAGGCAGATACACGAATTAATTATGGGAACCTATGTCATCTATAAAATTATCCTCAATGGAAGAAAAATGATTTGATATTTTATGAATTTGATGATGAGCCAAGAAACACTTATCTTGGGTTATATAAATATGGAATAAATCCTTTTTATTTATAGAGTAGTAATCATAGTACATGGCCCAACATGTTGATAAATTATAACTTTCCACTAAGGTTATGCATGAAGTGAAAAATACATTATGATGTATCTGCTTATATCAGGTCCAAACAACCCTGATAATGATATTGAGGTCTATTTGGACCCACTAATCAATAATCTAAAGTTGATGTAGGATACAAGTGTTACAATGTATTATCATCATAGAAGTGATTAATTCACATTGAGGGCCATGTTATATGTAATTATAATTGACTTCCCCATTTATGGATATTTATTAGGATAGAGCATTAAAGGAATGTTGGGGTGTCCCATTTATGAAAAATGCACATACTCTGTTCGATTGAATCATTCATTAAAGGGAATTTTTTTAGGACATATAATTTTTTTACCTTAGCAACATAAATACCAAAGATAGAAAACAATTTTCAATAGGAATATTGGACATGGTACGACACCATTTCCAGTAATAGGAGGTCAATTTTATAAAAAAGGTAAAAAAAAATTGGCACTATTTTCGTTAAACTATTGTTGAAAAACATTACAAAATCAGGCCGGAAAGAGTTATCAATTTTCCTTGAAATACCTTATTGGAATATTTGTATATCATAAATTTTCTTGATGTAATTCATGTAGGAAAAAATTTAATTGATAGTGTTACTGGCACATTACTGAGTCATTCTTAAAAAATGAAATATAAAATAAAGGCTTTGACAAACTGGATTGAAATGAGTTTAAGGGAAGACTAGACACCAGTGAAAGGTAAAAGGTTTACAGTTATTCCTCTTGGAAATTACAGTATATTTAGATAGGAAAAATTTCAATTTTCCCTTATCCTTACGAGTGGATAATAATCACAGGTGTATTCATTAAAAATAAGGATTGTTGATTAAATGAATAATTTGAAGTTAAAAAGACAAAAATCACACGACATGTTTTAATGTATTATTTAATGCACATTTCATTCTGTTTTATTCTTCATCAAAATATAGATCATATAATAACCACACTATTTTTTATCAATCCCATATGTAGTAATGTTGTATACCCAATGATGATTCTGATCACGAATAACGATATTTTAGGAATATTATGTGAATTGGAAAGGTTCATCCCACCATCTTTCATTGATATATTTGTCTTCCTAATGGTTCACATGGCCCGAGAGGTTCAACTTTGTGGTTCTATCCATTTCATTTTTTTGTACCCCATTGAAAAGTATTTGATGTTTTTGGAAGGGTGTGTCAAGAATTGATGTTGGCCAGATGGTTGTATTTTAGAATGATATATTTTTAATGATACTATTGAATTTTATACTGACTACCTTTCAGATGTTGAAGTCATTAGTCAAAGAATGTATCATTATAGGGAACACATTATAGGAAAATGTATTTATAGATGATATGTTTTTACCATTACATTAACATAGTGGGAGAAACTACATCTATACATATTAAATAATACTAAAGATGTTCATTCATACATTGAATCCAAAAAATAAATTTATAGATATTTGAATCCAACAATGAATCAAAGATGGATATCAGATGCACATAATCAATAGTTTATATGATTTTTCAGAGATCACATTTATAAGGAGTTATCTAAAAATCATAATTAAATTGCCGATAAACATTACTGGAATGACATATGACCGAATGGAAATGTTATATCATTCATTGGGGTTTATAGTAAATGGTTATAGATTCTATAAAAAAGTACATTATTACATTAGTATGATGAAAATCAGTGGTGTTATTCTTGTGGATGATGTAATGAAGTGATATAGATCCATGGATAGGAATCCAATTTATAAAAATATTTAATATTGTGGAATTATAAAAAATTATATATTATTTCGATCATACAACATTTCAAGTTCCATTTTTTTCTATTGAAAATTGGTTGACATGATTAATAGAGTAAATATTAATGAAGTAGACTTTGTAAAGGAGAATTTCAGTGTAGAAGGAAAAAATGGTAAGCCGTACCTAATGAAATCACAATGAGTGTAAGTATTTTATGTATCTGATCCATCAAACAATAATTATCTTACTATTCTACTTTGGACTAAAATAAATGTTGAATTATATGAAAATTTAATCGGGGATGTCCCACTCATTAGTATATCCCAATTATTTGATGTTAGTCCCAATGTACACGATGTCTTATACATTAGAGCAGACCATAAAGAGGGGATGCATATTCTCGAAATAGGGACCAAATCCTTGAATCTATTTGAATAAAGAAACATAGTTCAATGAGAATATAAAAGTGTTTTTTAATATCTTATATATCTCCTCATAATATTATATTTTCTCTAATGCATTAATAACATTGTCGTTTCCCCTTCACAAAGGTAATATTGATGTTTGTAGAGTAAAATAACTATCCACAAAATTAATGTATTGTTTCATATTTATGTTTAATTAATTTATTGTTATTATTACTCACATAATAAATTTATTCTTATATTGGGGGATTATTTTTTTATATTTGGGGGTGTTCTGTCCTACTTTAATGCACCTTATCTGTTAAAACCATTTCACCCATATAGTGGTGCATTTATAAAAATTTTTCAAGTTGCCTCCATTGTATTTATACAGCAAAGAATCCACAGAATTCTTCTCTCAGAAAACTGTTCACTCATGTATTGTTGACATGTATCACAAACTGAAAATTAAATTTTTTATTATCAAAACACTTTTGAGGCAAAAAGTGAGAAACCACAAAATACAGCATTACAACCAATAAACACACTAAAATAGTAAAACCCAAATCAATACTATAGGATCTTCCCCTCCCATCGACTACATTGTGATGACAAGCCTTCACCATCGCATACCCTCTCAGCTAGCTGTCTCATGCAGAATTACACAGGCACAAAACCGGTGACAAATCCATACAAGTTGATTATTTTGTTCGAGTTGAGGTGGTTTGTACAAAAATAATCACTCCCCGTTGGCAGTTCAACAAATAATGTCATTGGAAATCATGGTAAAATTGACAGTTAGGATTATTTTTGAACGTTCGTAATAATTTATATTTAAGTAATTGTATAACCCAATGTTTGAAATGCCTTTAATATAGTATTTTTCCGATATTTATGGTGTAAATTTCATTTCATTTAAATTATTTATTGGGACTGCTTTTTATTGACATATAATGTGTTTCTGGTGTGTTTTTGTTGATACATTTTACTATAATATCTTACTACAATATATCCCTTTATCTGCACCATTATAAGTGATGAAAAAAACACATTTATCAGTGCTTCTAAAAGCATTGATAAATAAAAAATATTCATTTCTTCTGAAAGCACTGATAAAAGTCATGGACTTTTAACACCTCTCACATTCTCATTATAGTAGTGGTATGTCCTATGCAGATTGAAATCAAATGACATTGGAGTTCCAGGTGGTAGATATGTGTTCATGAAGGTCTCATCTCAATGGGTATTACCAAGAATTCAACAAGGTGAAAATCAATCTATGATATTCATTATCCCATTCCTTATATTGTGTAAAGTAAAATAGGTGGTGCATCACTTTTTTACTACCACATTTGGAAACGGTAAACGATGTCTTCCACCTGTCCCAGGTGAGAAGGAAGGCGAATTCCCAATCAATTGTTATCAACAGGGGTGAGTATATACATACCTACTATATGATCCTATACAATCACTACTGACATGCCTCTCATCTTTATAATACAACTCACATGAGAGATAATCCCATGTAGGGGTGAGTATATACATACCTTGTATGATTCCCCAAATTATAAATGGAGATAAGTAAGATACATGATAGGAATACATAGACAACTCAACACAATGAATGAAAGTAAAAAAACCAAAAAATTGACACACACACACACACACATAGATATATATATGACCAATAAAAGTATCCCAAATTAGGTAATTGGAACTCTATATCATTGAAAAACCTCGGAAATATTACTAATAGTCCCAAGTGGACCATCAACAATTTCCATCATCTCGTATATCTTCCAGAAGATGCATCCAATTCAATCCACAACTTATCACTACACCTTACAGTCAAGGGTAACAATATCTATGTGGAGGTCCCATGCATTGGTTCCATAGGAGGGTTATAATCAATTGATAGAGAACCCATACCCAAGCTCTATAGGAGGGTGATACTCAATAAATATCTATAGGAATATTGACCTATCATGGAAGGTGGTGCCACTATGAAGGTTGATGGCCCATGCCTTGAATTCACATGTGGCGGCACTCAATAGTCAATAGAGGACCCATGCTCAACCCCAATATGAGGGATACACTTTAGTGGTCAGTAGAGGATGCATGGAATTCTCGATTAGAGGGTTCCAGTCTAGTGGTTGAGGAACCATTAACTAATACTAGAGGGGCGAGCAACTCACACAACAAATAGAGGACCGATCCCATTACCAAAAAGTGGTTTCCACACTTGTATATAGATATTGGACCCATGACCCTCTGAGAATGAGGTTTTTACTCTAATAGATGACTGAGGACACATGAACTACCCTCTTTAATGGTTCCACATGGTGGATAGATTAAGGACACATTCCATGCCCAATAGGAGGGTGCCACTTGGAACTATCTTTTGATCCTTACTGATCACTTACGTCGATAAAAATTTCCTATAAAAGAATCCATCTTGGAACATCTCTAATCATATATCAAAATATATTAACAATCCCACAGTAACATTCTGTGTAGAAAAACACTTCAGATAGGCCACTCATGGGAAAAACTATAGTCCAAATGAAGAAGATATAAAGGGTTTATATTTCCTTATAAATGAAGTATTAGTACAGGATGTGTATGGGGACCCACATGGTGCATGGTCTCACTCTGCTTCATGGATGTTCCCGCTAATGGTAAACTACTCACTACCTATGAATCCCTACAATACATGTAATGGGACTAAATTTTTTTTTGATCCACTCTGGATCCTACCCGTGCACTAAGTGGTGTCTGTGTACTATTTCATATGTATACGTTCTTTCATACACGACATGATCTCCCACACAGGGTCTTTCCCATGTTCTCAAGCCACATGAACTATATATATGGGTAGGGTCACACAACAGTTTCATGTACACATAAAATTCAATAACTAATATTTCTAAAATAGTAGGTTCACAACCAAAGGGGCTCTACACAATGTTCTTTCATCATGGTACAAACTATTTATTTTGGGATTTATTATAAACATATATATTAATTTTTAATTCCATAAATAGATCCTCTAATGAATATATCACTTATATGTCTCTTGAAATCAGTGATTAAAGTTATCATTTTATTCCATTTGGTGGCCGAAAAATATATTCCAATTCATCCCTGGGGTTCTCCGCATTTACCACACATGTAACCCATCACCACCATCTCCGATTTCGATTTCTTATTGAAAAATCACCCAAGTGAATCTAAAAAAAATCTCAATCCATCGTTGATCGAAAATCCATTTTCCTCACATGAAACCATTACGATTCGGAGGGTTTGATCAGGATCGATACCACCTGGAAATGGCGAACCATATCCCCATTTTGAAATGGAGATGAATGGGAATAATGATTGGGGTAAAATCTCTGATTTTTTAAACAATAGTTGGACACGATATATGGGAATTTGATTAAAAATTTACGATATTTTGGTAAGAAATAACGGTGAAAAATAGATAATGATATAATAACTAATTGGAATCGGAATGCGTGTATACGAAAAGTGATTGAATTGATATAGATCAAATGGTAAATATTATCATGCTAAAATTATTTATTAAAATGGGGAAGAATCCAAAAATTAATTACATCTACCTGGATTTTGATCGCTCATTGATGAATAAATTTTATTCTAGTGAATGAGAGAACTTTTTAGTGTTCATTATTCCTTGATATTTTAGGAGTAATGACTCATCATTGTCTAATCATGATTTTACAATGATATGTTGAATGAGAATCCTGTCAATGAGTCTAAGGATATATGTCTAAAATTAGTGATCTAACATAATGAGGAATTTATAGATGAATAAATTTAGATTATTTAATTTTAAATAAACACAAAAAATCATTTTTTAATTAAAAATTTCCCAAACAGCTGTGATTTCTAAATTTCCCACACCAACTAAATTTAGGTTCCACAATGGGTAAATATGACATTCCAAACTCAACCATGGTATTATAATTATGAACCAATATTCTATTTGTGAGTTATACTATTTTCATTAATAAATCAAGGATGCATAATAAAATATATATTTAATTTCTTTATAAATTTATTTATAGGAACATAGGGCCTCAAAATCAAACAATATCTTAGTGTGTGGCTTCAAATAATTCTCAAGATATATTCCTATGTCTTATAAGGAAAATATGAGGTCTCTATCAATCGTGCCAAGATTTCTTGTTTGCTGAAGTGGATATAGTTTGTCCAAGAATATTGGATGATGTTTTACTTCATGGATGATAATTAAACCCAAGAAATGAATGATGAGATCATGCAAAAAATAGTGATGTTGATTACCCACCATTTGAATATCACGACACATATGGTAGTGCATCTTATGAGCTACCAGTTTCCTATGGGGGTGGTAAAGTACTAGGATGTCTTTCTTGAAGATGTTCTCGAAATACAATCCCAATGAGAGATAATATTTTTCAATGACATACACCCTATTAAGACCCTAATATCTAAACCAACATATCAGGTGGAACCAATAGTGCTTTTGGAATTGAGGGAAAAGTATGAGTTCCTATAGAGAAAATGATTCATGAGACACAATGATCCCGCTTGATATCCTAAGTATTTCGTTCCAAGATTTTGTAATGGTTATTGAGGGTTTATATGAATTACCAGTGTCTGACTTAGGTTATCATGAAGAATAAGTATTCACTACCCAAGAGCAATTTTTGATTCGATTGACTCATAAGGGAATGATGGTTCTCAAAGGTTGAATTCAGATCATACTATCACCAACCATAAGTATGGGAAGAGGATATACCAATGATAATATTCATAGATCTATATGGTTACTATGATTACATGGTTATTCCCATCAGTATGAATAATTACCCATAATTGTTTGTGGGACTCAAGAACTAGGACTTTTAGGCAATCTTAGTCCATTCTATAATGGTCTTCATCACTGATATTCTAGTTTACTCGAAATATGATTATGTAGATGGTAGAAACGTGGGTATGTTTCTAGATAGTATAAGATTTATGTGAAACTCTTAAAGTGTCTATTATTGATTTAGGATGTCCGATTTTAGGGATTTTTTCATCATGGAAAATGGTGTAGTAGTGGACCAAGATAAGTTCGAGGTTGTGTTAGCTTGTGATTCACCCAAGGGAGTGATGATTGCGTGGATACTCATTGGGATGAAAAAATTTTAAAATTGATTTCTTCCAAATTTTCCTATGATATGGACACATTTTAAAAATATTACATAGAGGGTTTATCTATTCATTTGGATAGAAATGTTCGATAAATATTTCAAGGAGTTGAGGTTGAGGTTAAAAATTTCACACAACGTGAGATTTCTAGAGGTGGGTGTCAGGTACGTTGTTTTCTACGATGCCGTAGGGATTGGACATGGTTCTGTGATGATGCATAAAAAGGATTTCATTTCATATGGATATTGATATTTTATATCACTTGAGAAGAACCACAAGAACCATGATCTAGAGTTGGCAGTGGTTGTCTTCACCTTGAGATAGGGATACATTACCATATGGGTGGCATTTTATATACTACTATGGAAAAAAGAGTCCAAAGTATATAATCTCTTAAAATATACTGAACATGAGATAGAGGAAATTGCTAGAGTTGGACAAGGACTATGTCATTGAGATAATACATATTCATGGGAAGGAGAATGTGGTGAAAGGATCTCTTACAAAGAGATATTGTTCTTAATTATTTGTAAAGGCATCAATACTATTAGCCTCATTGATCATTTTTTAGTGGATATGATATTTATTCATATCATTAGTTTATGGTCCTTAAACCACAACTTATATATTGTGTTAGGGATTTAAAAAATGGAGATAATGACTGTGAGAACATGCATACTTAGATAAACACTAGATGTTCTACTCATGGATTTTATAAACATAGAGAGAAAGTTAAACTTTTTAGACGATGGATGATGGTACTGGTAATGTTGAGGGAGTAAGTGACACTAATGTTTGATACATCCCCATTTGTGGTATATATAGGCATGGAAAGGATGTATTAATATCATTGATGGTAGTTTTAGTGGATTGGTAAAATGAATTATAGAGTAGATACTTTCTCTTGATGAAAAACTTTTTATTATATGCTGTCGGAGAACAAGGTTCTAGAGGGTTTGTCTAATCCCCATGAGGTTCCATATTGGATGTGGGATGAGAAATATATGCACTTTGTGATGGGAATACCATAAAAATTAAATAAGCATAATTCCATATAAATTATTGTAGACCCACTCAATACCGCCCACCTCCTAACTATTTGAGATAAGTGGTATGTAGAGGGATTGTAAAGCCTGCACTAGTAGAGGATAGTCTGATCCATATATTTTCCGAAATGATCATTCTAGACCATGATTCTGACATCAGATCATGATATATGAGTGAATTGTAGGAAGTATTTGGGACTCAATGTCATTTGAGAACAGCGTTTCACCACTAGACTAATGGATTGACTTAGCATATCATTCAGGTTGTATAAGACATGATACAAACATTCATGTTGTACTTTGGTCATAGTATGGATGATCGCCTACCAATTTAATAGTTTTCTTACAATAACAACTACCATTACACCATTATTACAGAACCATTCTTGGCTTTTTATGGGAAACCATACATGTCACCACAATATTGGACTGATATAGGCCGATCAACACTTATGGGACCAGAGTAG
This sequence comes from Viscum album, assembly GCA_963277665.1. Taxonomy (NCBI): domain Eukaryota; kingdom Viridiplantae; phylum Streptophyta; class Magnoliopsida; order Santalales; family Viscaceae; genus Viscum; species Viscum album. The sequence continues at coordinate 1,989,319,821 of OY728126.1, read as the reverse complement.
GTGCGAGCTATAACAAATACGGTATACGCTATATAGGAGTGGATGAGGGCTATTATAATTCATCAGACAATACTACAAAACTTGGCATTAGAATCATTGTTATTTATCAGGAACAAAATAAATTACTGATAAATAGGATATTTATCAGCGCTAACGAAAGTGCATATAAATTTAACCATTGATCAGCTCTTTTATTATAGCGCGGCTAAACGAAATATTTATCAGTGCTTTAGTTTTTGTGTTTGATAATGGATATCCATTATTAAATCTTTATTTTTAGGTTTGATAAAGGTTTTTTTATTAGCACGTTCTGTTTAGCAGTGATAAATATTTCATTCATGAACACATTTTTAGCATGGATAAAATGTTGTAATAAAATAAATAAAAAATAAAAAGTATTTTTATCCAAAAAATATTACAATTTTTATTAATTAAATAATTATTGATAAAAATGAATTGATTTATTATACATTTTTAAATATTATATATTTTATTAATTAAATAATTATTACAGTTTATATATTTTATATATTAAATATATAGGTATATATTAATGTATATAAATATGATTATATATTACAAAATTTTTCTGCACTTTAAATTAAATTGCCATATATTTATTGAATAATGGTATATAATTACAAATTAATAAAAATTAAAAATGTCGACTAATTGCATTGTACTTGACATATATATAATTGAATGTAGATTGTTTGTTCAATTTAATCTAGATCAATTATTTTTAAATTTATTTCACATATACATATAATTATTTCATTTTTATATACAATATGAGCACACATAAATTATACATTTTTCCAATATTTTGAAAGTGTAACTATATTTTTAATTTATTCAATTTCACTCATATATATATATATGGATGCACTAAAAAGTAGACATTCCTTAATAATGTTACAAATATATTTGTAAAAAAATTAAATGTAAATTTATTTATAAATATATATATTTCTAAATGTACATTTACTATATTCATAAATTTATACATCTATAATTATAAATAAATAATTTTTTATATATAATTAATTATTAAATTTATAATAAATTTACATAGATAATGGATATATTTATTATATATATATATATATTTATTTATAATGATATAGATAATATATTATTTAATTTTTCTATAATTATAAATAAATAATTATAAAATTATAATAAATATATTTAATAAAGTATATATTTAATATATTAATATATTAATATATTTATATATTTATTTTTTTTACATATAATTACAATTTTTTATATATGATTTTAATTATAAATACCTTAACAACACATCAGTAATAAGTGATGATAAAAGTGTCTTAATTAGTGTTTTTTAGCATTGATAAAAGAATCTTTATCATCACTTTTTTAACACTGATAAATATGTAGATTTATCCGCTCTAAACAAAGAGCAGATAAATAAACATTCACTAGGTCTACAAATTTAGCACTGATAAATACATAACTTTATCAGTGTTAAGTAATCATTGATAAATAGTCATTTTATCACTATTGATAAAAGGGATCTTTATCAACGATTAGTGGTAAGAACTGATAAAAGTGGATCGCTCTATTTTTAAATACCATAACCATTTGCGAACCCAGCGTGATATAGAACCTTTCTATGAATGCCTCCCACTATCATCTCTCCTCCATGGTGAATCAAAGGTCGAATCGCTCTTCCTAGATGAATTGAAGGTTGAATCACAAAACATGACTGCCTATGAACATATATTCTGACATACAAAGAGGGTCTCCGATTTTATTTAACCTTGGAAGGATGTCTTGAAATTGTATTTTTGTATTTTTTATTTGTTTCTTATTTCTTCTTTTATGATTTTTATGATTCTTTATGATTCTTATTTATGATTTTTTGTGATCTGTTTGTAGGGAACAATTTCTGTTCAATTGTTTATATTGACTACCAATGTATGATCCATTGTTTATACCTGACATTCAACCATAAATTTATTCATTTTTGTTTTAATGTTATGTTTAGTGTCATTTTTCTTAATAACTTTTTCATATATGTATATAAATATACAGAAATTTTCATTTATATTTATGTTTATTGACTACTAATTTTAGGCACATTTGTGGTTGCCTAATTATTTTATAAATGCTGACAACATTTGTGGACACCTCAATGGTCATGATGCTTCAGATTATATTTTTTTGGAACCATATTAGTTGAGTAATGTATGTTTCTCTGTTGGTTATATGTATCATAGAATCTAGTTCTGCTTTGACTTTAGTATAGTCCTTAGTTTTCGTATGTAGTGGATTCATAGGGGCCATCCCCAGTTAATGACATGAGTCTTTACAAAATCAATCCTTAACTTTTTTGAATCATTATCGTTCCTTTAGTTCATTTTATCATTAGTTATCAGTTTTGTATCATTTTGATATTTCTTATATACTATATGTGAGTGATTTTTTATACTCAAATTAAATTTATTTGTTTTTATATATCTATTGCTTCATTTATTTCCATAGTTTTATGTACAATATATAAGCCCATATTGGGTAACATAGATTTTGTCTCTGTATGCCCATTAACCCCAAGAGTCTTGCTACAATTTTTTTCAATAACTTCTACTAATTTTTTTATTAGGGGGGGGGGAGGGGGCTCCCATTTATTTTTATTTACACCCAAATTCTAAACTATCCTTTAGTGACATTGATGTGTTTTAGAGTTCATAAGATTATTTGACCTGGTATTGATTGGGTAATTTTGGATAGGGTTATTACACTATCTATTTTCTGATTTACTCATATAATTTTTAGCAATAATATCTATTATTAGGTACCTTTATCTCCCTACATTTTTTTAAATTACAAAAACCCTTATTAGGGATTTGGAATATATAGGTGTTAAGATATTCTTGTATAAATTATCCGTATTTTCCTTATAATAATTGTCTATAGCTTTCCCTTTTGATAATGAATATCTTATGTGTATTTTTTATATATTGCATGAAATTTATATTTAATAAACCAAATATTATAGATATGAACAATAATATCTGCACGTTAATCATTTGAAAAATGAATATGGACATAGAGTTAAATCATTCATCAGTCATGAAAGAGATCATTTAAATGGCCAGTCAAAAATCTTTTTTTAGTGTTTATGATGTTTTTTTCAAGAAAAATTAGTCTAGAAGAGATGGAAGAACATCTGATTTTCAAAAGAATAGATCAGTGCTATAAATACTAGACTAAACCTGGGAAAAATGAATGTGGACATTGATTGGGATGATACTGAGGTTTATGAATCATTTCATATGAATACCGCTATAAAAGACAATGGAGATCACATCGAAGAAATGATAGTGGAAAAAATAGGATGACCTTCATGATTGTAAAAAGTTGTTCGATGAGTTAAATAGTTGTTCCAAGAAGCTATTGTATACTATTTATACTAAATACACAACATTTTCATTTTTATTTGAAGTAATATAATTTTAAATTTCACAATGGATGGAGTGACACGAGCTTTATAGAAATACTCAGCATTCTAAATGATATGATTCCTAAAGAAAATGAAATATGATTCCAAACAGATGAAACCAAAATAATGTTTCATTTAAGTAGAATGATCTCTAAAAAAATACATGCTTTTCCAAATGATTTCATATTAGCTCACAAGGACCATTAATTACTCATCAAATACCCTATTTGTGGCATAAATAAATATAGAAGAAAAATGAATCAAGTCCATCAAAATTTGTCTGGCATGTTCCTATCATTCTATGGATTAGAAGATTATATGGATGTTAGGAAACCCCCAGAGAATTAACATGGTAGGAAGATACACGAATTAATTATGGGAACCTATGTCATCTATAAAACTATTCTCAATGGATGAAAAATTATTAGATATTTTATGAATTTGAAGATGATCCAAGAAACACTTATCTTGGGTTATATAAAGATGGAATAAATAATTTTCATTTATAGAGTAGTAAAAATAGTATGTGGCCCATCATGTTGACAAATTATAACTTTCTGCTAAGGTTATGCATGAAGTGAAAAATATATTATGATGTATCCGCTTATATCAGGTCCAAACAACCCTGATAATGATATTGAGGTCTATTTGGACCCACTAATCAATAATATAAAGTTGATGTAGGATACAATTGTTACAATGTATTATGATCATAGATTTGAGTAATTCACATTGAGGGACATGTTATATGGAATTATAATTTACTTCCCCATTTATGGATATTTTTTAGGATAAAGAATTAACGGAATGTTGGGGTGTACCATTTATGCAAAATTCACATACTCTGTTCGATTGAATCATTCCATAAAGGAATTGTTTTTAGGAAATATAAAATTTTTACCTCAGAAAAATAAGTACCAAACCTAGAAAATAATGTTCAATGGGAATATTGTACATGGTACGACACCATCTCCAGCAATAGGAAGTAAATTTTATAAAAAAAGTAAAAAAAGTTGGCACTGTTTTGGTTAAACTATTGTTGAAAAACATTACAAAATTAGGCTGGAAGAAGTTATCAATTTACCTTGAAATACCTTATTTGAATATTTTTATATCATAAATTTTCTTGATGTCATTCATGTAGGAAAAAATTTAATTTATAGTGTTATTGGAAGATTGCTGAATCTTTCTAGAAAAATGAAATATAGAATAAAGGCTTTAAAAAACTAGATTGAAATGGGTGTAAGGGAATTCTGGGAACCAGTGAAATGTAAAAGGTGTACCCTTCTTCCTCTTGGAAATTATAGAATATTTAGATATGAAAAATTTCAATTTTCCCTTATCCGTACGAGTGTAAAATATTCATAGGTGTATTCATTAAAACTAAATATTGTTGATTAAATGAATAATTTTACATTAAAAGGACAGAAATAAAACGACATGTTTTGATGTATTATTTAATTCACATTTCATTCCGTTTCATTTTGCCTCAAAATATACATCATATAATAACCAGACACTTCTTTTTTTTTTCAAACCCATCTGTAGTAAAGTTTTATACCCGATGATGATTCCCATCCCAAATAATGAAATTTCAAGAATATTATATGATTTGCAAAGGTTCATCCCACCACCATTCATTAATATATTTGTCTACCTAATGGTTCACATGGTCCAAGACGTTCAACTTTGTGGTTCTATCCATTTTATTTTTTTGTACCCCATTGAAAAGTAATTGATGTTTTTGGAAGGGTGTCTCGTGAATTGATGTCGGCCAGATGGTTTTATTTTAGAATGATATATTTTTAATGATGCTATTTAATTCTATACTGACTACCTTTCAGATGCTGAAGTCATTAGTCAACGAATGTATCTTTATAGGGAACACATTATAGAAAAATGTATTTATAGAAGATATGTTTTTATAATTACCTTAACATAGTGGGAGAAACCACATCTATACATATTACATAATACTGAAGATGTTCATCCATACATTGAACCCAAAAAATAAATTAATAGACATTTGAATCCAACAATGAATCAAAGATGGATATCAAATGCACATAATCAATAGTTTATTATATTTTTCAGAGATCACATTTATAAAGAGTTATCTAAAAATCAGAATTAAATTTCAGAAAAACATTACTGGAAATCCATATGACCGAATGAAAATGTTATATCTTACATTGTGATTTGTAGTAAATGGTTATCAATTATATACAAAAGTACATTATTACTTTAGTACGATGAAAATCAGCGGTGTTATTCCTGTGGATGAAGTAATGAACTAATATAGTTCGATGTATTGGAATCCAATTTATAAAAATATTTAATATTATGGAATTATCAAAAAAAAATATTATTTCGATCATAAAACATTTCAATTTCCATTTTTTCCATTGAAAATTGATGACATGATTAATAGAGTAGATATTAATGAAATAGACTTTGTGAAAGTGAATTTCAGTGTAGAAAGAAAAAATGGAAAGCCATTCCTAATGAAATCACAAGCAGTGTAAGTATTTTTTGTATCTGATCCATCAAACAATAATTAGCTTACTGTTCTACTGGTGACTAAAATAAATGTTGAGTTAGATGGAAATTTAATCGAGGACAACCCTTTCATAAGTATATCCCTGTTATTTCATGTTAGTCCCAATGCACACAATGTCTTATACATTAGAGCAGACCATAAAGATGGGATTTAGATTCTCGAAAGAGGAACAAAATCCTTGGATCCTTTTGAAAAAAGAAAGGGAGTTCAATGAGAATATAAAAGTTTTTTTTTAATATCTTATATATCTCCCCATAATATTATATGTTCTCTAATGCATTAACAACATTGTCTCTGCCCTTTCAGAAAGGTAATATTGATGTTTGCAGAGTAAAATCACTATCCATAGAATTGATGTATTGTTTCATATTTATGTTTAATTTATTTATTTTTATTATTACTCACATAATAAATTTATTCTTATATTGGGGCATTATTTTTTTCATGTTGGGGGTGTTATTTCCTAATTTAATTCTCCTTATCTGTTAAAACCATTTCACCCATATAGAGGTGCATTTATAAATTTCTTTCAAGTTACCTCCACTGAATTTATATACCAAAGCATCCACGAAATTATTCTCTTAAAAAACTGTTCACTCATGTATTTTTGACATGTATCACCAACTGAAAATTAACTTTTTTATTATCAAAAAACTTTTGAGGAAAAAAGTGAGAAACCACAAAATCCAACATTACAACCAATAAACACCAGAAAAGAGTAAAACCCAAATCAAGAGTATGGGATCTTCCCCTCCCAGTGACTACATTGTGATGTCAAGCCTTCACCATCGCATACCCTCTCAGCTAGGTGTCCCGTGTAGAATTGCACGGGTCCAAAATCGATGACAAAACCATACAACATGATTATTTTGTTCGAGTTGAGGTGGTTTGTACAAAAATAATCATTCCACGTTAGTAGTTCAAAAAATAATGCCAATGGAAATTGTGGTAAAATTGGCATTTAGGATTGTTTTTGAATGTTTGTAATAATTTATATTTATGTAATTGTATAACCCAATGTTTGAAATGTATTTAATATAGTATTTTTCCTGTATCTGTGTTGTAAATTTCATTTCATTTAAATTATCTATTGGGACTTATTTTTATTGACATATAATGTGTTTCTAGTGTGTTTTTGTTGATACATTGTACTATAATAGCATACTAAAATATAGCCCTTTATCAAGACCATTATAAGTGATCATAAAACCACATTTACCAGCACTTCTGAAAGTGCTGATAAAAACAATATTTTCAGCACTTCTGAAAGCACTGATAAAATTCATGGACTCATAACACCTATCACATTCTGATTATAGTAGTTGGATGTCCTATGTAGATTGAAATCAAAGGACATTGGAGTTCCATGTGGTGGAATATGTGTTCATGAGGGTCTCATCTCAATGTGGATTACCATGAATTCAGCAAGGTGAAAATCAATCTATGATATTTATTATCCCATTCCATATATTTTGTAAAGTAAAATAGGTGGTACGTCACTTTTTTACTGCCACATTTGACCAGGGAAAATGATGTCTTCCACATGTCCCAAGTGAGAAGGTACGTGAATTCCCAATCAATTGTTATCAACAGGGGTGAACTATACATCATGGATGTAGAATCATTTGTGAAGTACCTAGTAGACTTTTATTATTGGTAGGTGTTGATCCTCAATGAGTGGGTGATTCATTTGGATTGTGTTTGGTGACATGATAAGAGTCATTAGGATAGAACCTATAAAAAGGAGACCTAGAAAAGTTCTCAATATCCAAATATTTTTGAGTATATATTTTTTCATTTCAGGATATAAAATACTTATTGTGGGGAGAATGTAATTTCATAATGTATTACATATAAATATTTGAAATATATATTTAATTATTTTAGATCTAGAAAAAGAGTCAATGTGAGATTCTGAGGCATAACGACCCCAAAAATGATATTTGAAAACATTAAATATATTAACATCACTTGCATGTTGTTTTCATGATAAAGTGAAATAACTCAAGAATGGATTATTAGATTAGAAATTTGAGTCATCTATTGAGTCTATAGAATGAATTTTTCCCTAGTAATGACTTAACCTTGGTTTACATCAGACCAACGGGATGGGTGCATTCGTTTAAGAACATTTAAATAAATAAATACATAAAAATAATTAAGTTAATTAGTTTTCTTTATCATGAGTTTGCCTATAAATATATGGATATGATGAAATATCAAGGTTATATGCATAACCTGGGAAATCTAGAGGAACCACTGTATGAGTGCTTAGAAAACACAACAGATCTCTTTCAGTAACCAAGGATGTTCGTCACCAACATGGCCTGTGAATCTCACAAACGATAGTGTCATACGATCCTTATTTTCTAAAGAATGATCCAAATATAGACAGGTTGTTTTTTATGTAGGTTCATATTTTTTAATTTATACATAATTAAATTTTGATCAATTCCACAAAAACTAAGATTCTTTCATTGATGATTGATTTATTTTACAATTTATTTATATTTTTATTATTTATTATTTCGACTTTGATTGTCTATTCTACGATATTGGAACAAGTCTGAAAAAATGGTTGAGGTTTTTTCATCATGGAGAATTTGTATGGGTTTCTCCTCCATTTATTACATTTTCATCATGGTAAAATTCTTTGGCCTACAATTTTATGGATACTTTGTATTTTAACGTTACATGACTATTCTTTTTCACAACAGATAAATATTATGGGTGTAGTTTTTGATCTTGAGTGTGATAAAGGAACAAGAATGGATAATTACAAGAATTATATTAGGATTTGACAAAATTATTCGGTTATACTTGTGTAATCAAGGGGATAGATTGGTTTGGTAACAGTTTATCATAATATACATATTTATGAGCAGATCAAAGCCCAGTTTTTAATGGGTGGTGAAGACAAGGGGAATCCTACATAAATAGACCTTTTATGGTGAGATTATTTGTGTATCTATAGGTGAATAAGTATAAGGAGTAAATATAAAAGGGATACAGGGTTTCTATAAATAATAAATTAAATTTCACGTAATACCAATATAAATACCATGAAGATCCTCATAGGTACGATACCCGAGTTTTTGTGGATGTTAAATACAACACACAACATGACTAAAATCACACACCTTGTTACCCATGGATAGAGTCTCGGTGTGTAATCTAGTAAAACATTAGAATTCACATGGAGAGACACATTGGAATGGATAGAGTACATAGGAACAGTATGATTCACATACATGGTTAGGTACACACACATGAAATGATACATGATAATGTTTGGAGAACATGGGAATAGGGAGAGGAACAAAGATACAATCATGGAAAAGTCATGATTTAGTAGTTCATTTAGGATATCCTATTTAATAATTGTGAACATATCATAGATTTATTGGATTACATGGTATCTCTAATATATACCACATTATGTTGAGTGAAATAACATGTTCCATTACTAAGAGGGTATAATGGGTCATTATTTTCTCAAATAATATTTCCCCTTCTATGATTACCACATTAGATGGAGTTTATTGCACCCCATTGTCGGACTATGATGGGATCCATTATCCTTAGAATGTAAGGTTTGTGGTATCAATGTGACCACCATGAATGAGGTGTTGATCATCTATATATAAAAAAGATCTAGTTGGGTTTGTGGTCTCCCACATCCCTGAGTGTGATCCCCTACTTGGATGATGATACATTTTAATATCCAGCGAGTACTTCTAGGCTATGTAACAACAATCATGGCCTCTTGGATGAGAATAAATAGTGATAGCATGATTCTGGGAGTGATTAATCAACAATTGAAAATAACCTTGAATCCACTAGATGTATCCTATCGCTGAAAATATTGGCTCAGACCACCTAAGATTAGATGTCTATTATGAGTATATCTTTGTTTTTTATTACTATATTGTTTTTATGGTTTTCAACCATTTATGTTTCATGGTTTGTGATTTTGGTGTGTCGTATTAGGTATTTTTATACTCACCCCTTCATGGGATCTTCCCAGTTGTGTCATGTCCAGTGCGGATAATGACATTTTTGATGGTGTTCTAGGAGGATGTGGTGTAGTTGAGAATATCTAGGATAAAAAAGTAATTTTTTAGGGAGGATTCATTTGATAGTAATACTCATATTATAATAAGGTTTTACTCTCTGTTGTGATTTTATAAGATTATATTTGGATTATTTATCACATTTAATAAATTTACCATACTCTGATGTGGGATAGTTATTGTGCATTTATATTTTGTATCAGTTTATTTTACATAATTATCATTTTATTGGCTTAGAGACAAATGAGTGTGTACATGTAAATTATGATAATGCCTCCCAGGTATGTTTTATTACATATTGGTACTATATTATTTCCCATGGACATTAATAGTTGGGATTGGGGTAGTCACACTCGACCTATCACCAGATAGAAAATCCCTATTAGGTTGGGTCGTGATAAGGGGTTGATGAACTTGATGGTTGATACTGATATAGTTCATGAATGTTTTTCCCAATGTTTACTTATTAATTTTATATAGGTTTAGATAATTTAAGACGATATCATTCAATACTCAGGTCAGATTCCCATTGGTCATTACTATTATTCTCTAGTCAACATGACCATGTGGTGAGACTAGAAACAATACGAAGATATATATAGAGTGGGAACTTAGTGATAGGGTGAAATTATACCACTATTTAATGTTTCTATTCCATTTATGATAATCCCATTGGGTGAATTTTTTTTATATATTCCACTATCTCCTTTATCTGATGATTCTATGAAACTATCCAAATACCTATTGGGTCACACAGTATAGATAGGGGTAACTTATTCCTTTCATATGGAAGTGTGATGTTGCAATTGAGATTCCATTTGGATGAGATCCAATTGTCCATGGACAACATTTCTATTTGGAATAAGCTTATTTGAAATGAGATATGTATGTTATACTAATGTGTTCATATAATATGTTTTTGACTTTACACTTGGACTTGTATTGTTCTATATTAGTTAAGATGCCTTGCATTAAGACCATACAAAAATATAAACATACTTCCAAATTGGCCTTTTTATTTTTTATTATGCATTCAAATGTATCCAAACACTAGTAGATGAATGTACAGTAACACCTACTTGGATAAATGACAACTCAATGAGATTAATTTTGTAATAGTTTTTATCATCTAATTTTTAACTGATAATATCAACATGAGCATTCAATATATTCACTAGTTTGTTGATGGAAACTGTTGGTGATAGCCTACTGAGTAGTAGTCAAACCATAATCAAGATCCCTAGTACCAAATTAGACATTATGATTCTTGATATACATGGGGTAAATTTTTTAGATTCTAAGGGGTGATCGTTGGATCATTGTAAGAGTTGGGATTTAGGGACTAAGAATTCGCTCAATACTAGTTTATCTATCTTTTCCATTTTTTCTCTATATTTTATTTAATATGAATATGATTTATCTGTGGGAGATAATTTTTATACTTGTATAACTATTTCAAATTGTATCTTTCAATATTTTTTATTGCATGGGTGATGTTGTTATTGTATAAATATATTGTCTATGATTTACTTATTATTTATTGATGTGATGTTATATGTTCATATTTATTATACATTGATTTTTTGATATATATACCAATGAGTATATAGTCTTACATGTTATTACATAGATTAAGGTTTTTGGTTAGATACCTCTTACATATGAGAATGTTTTCTTATGGTATTTGGCACTTTGATTCAACATGGTGGGTGTGAAATAGGCTATAGAAGGTACACCTAGTGAGGTCAAGGTTGTGCTAATATTCATTCAATAATCAGTGGGTACTTAATGGATGGCTTGTAGGCACTTGGTGGTGACCCATACCTAATAGTATACTTCAATAGACAATTAGGTACTCAGTGATAGTGAATTAGGTCCTTTATATGTCTTGGAAGGGTTTTTAAAAATGTGTTTCAAGGCCATAATTTCTTATTCATCCCTCATAGAAATAAAAAGTGAAGAGGGATCATAAAAGTTTTATTCAACTAGACCATCCCCTCTCTCTCCCCCCATGAAACTCTATGGATGGTTATATTTTCGAGGGACTTTTCTATGGTTATTTGGAGTAATGAGACATTCTTATTCAATCAGTTCTCAATATTATTCATTGGCTATTGATTTTATGCCGTTTTAAGATTGGGATTTTTTCATGGCTAAAATTGAGAATGGTGGTATAATCCTTATTCTATTATGTTTGGAGGATAAAATATTTCATGGATGGATGCACGTATTCTGTTTCATATCCATTATCTTGAGGTGTGCAATCCAAAAAAAATTATTTAGGAATTTTGAGGTCACATGTTTAAACTGGTACATTATAGGGTTTGTAATGTTATGGATTCATATCTACATGGTTTTTAGCGATCACCATGGACCTTTATTTTATCAACAATTATAGTGTTAGTGAGTGGATACTGATTGGTGATATTTTTGTATTGTTGTTTCATTGGATTAATGTTTTAAAAAATTATAATTTCTTATTATTATTTGTTTGTCATCATGTTATGATATAAGATCTTTTTGAATGGTTGGATATTCCATTATTATGGATCTTGAATGTATAAGTATGAGTGGAGCATAGAACTAGGATGATAACTACTGTATTGTATGAAGGTGTCCCTATAATACATAAATATATGTATTTTTGTGTATTATTGTGTCTATCTGCATGGGATATAAGATTTGGTAAAATTTTAATGGGAATGTGAATTCATTGGTAAAGGAACTAGATGGATCATTTTCTCATATCCATAAATAAATTTCTATATTGCTTAGAGATTGGACAGAAATGCCTTCAAATTATTTCATCCAATGGGAGAGGTATTAATTTTGTGTTATTTTTTTCATACTAGGTACTTTCTCTTAGAATGGGGTTTGGTTAGCATTGGATAGAACTGTTACACCCCAGGTAAATAAAGAGTATGACATCCTTATATTTATCCATATTTGTGAATAAAATATTAATATTACTTTAAAGGGGATGCTATGCTCGATGGCGTACCCAACACGCAACAACGTGTTTCTTGGGAATCTTACGTTGCACTCTAATAATAAAATAATATTATTTTAAATGGTAGTTAACGACTAGCTGTTGTAATGGCGGGAACGAATAGAACAAACTAAAAAATAACTATATATGTTTGTCAAATATTTTTACTCTTTACAATAAATTTTAGAGGATTAAAAATGCAAATGAATCCAATTTTTAAGCGAAAACATTCTAATATTCATTAAAAGGTCGATTAACCGCTTTTTGATGGCGAACCCCTTTTAAATCCACTTTTTGAAAATTTTATAAGATCTATTTTTCAAAATAAACATATTATTTATTATTGGGACATTGAAATTTACCTTGGGTTAATTTTTGGTATTTTTCTGACAGTGTTCATTTTCAATGAATAGTGAAAAATACTGCATTTTACATCAAAACAGCTTTTTCATATAATTTAATTGTATGGATATAATATTTTATTAATTTGTTTTAAAGTGTAATTAGAACATATTTTTACTATGTAATTCAATGATGGTCATTTGGATTAATTTCACTTTGGAATTAGGCATAAACAAGTGCCAAACTTTTCATAAATATTGTTTCTAAAAAAACCTGCTATTTGTTTTGACAACAGGATGTTTTTTTAAATTAATTATTGCAATTTATGTGATTGTAATTTTGTAAAATGAATTAAATATTTGGAATCAGAAGGTCCAAATTATGTAATTATGACTTTTGTTTTTGTACATTAAGAATAATAACGACTGTAATTATCTTTAATTATTTTTATTAATGAGTAATCGGGTAGTTACCGATAATAAGATAATATCATAATAATACAAAATGACCAAAAAATGTGTCCTAAGGCTACTGGTTGTCTTATGGCCGACCATGGGATGCCTTGTACCAATCTTGGGGGCCCCATGGAATCAATTTTCTGAGAAAGTGACTTTTTATCTATTTATTTTTTTAAGAATGTTAAATGTAACAATGAATGTATCACCTAAGTAAAATATTTTTAAATTTGTGTAAATAAATGATATTTTGGACTATAAATATTCATTGGAAATATAAAAATATTTCCTACATCATAGTATTTTTTTTATAATTTTTAGACATGAAATAGATTAAATTATTTATGACATCATGATGATGCAGCGATGACCTCATAATTTAACGATTTAAATAAAATGAAAAGATAATGTAAAATATAAGACCCACACATGTCCAAAACCTATTAAATGGGTGGATTTCGAACCCTTATCACCTTATCCTTGAAAAACATCAATGTGGGACCATTAAAATCAGAAACGCCTTTGGAAATAATGTTACATTTTATACATTTCCAAGAGTGCCCCTCTTCTCCTCTTATAAAAGCCCCCTACCTCTACCTCTTTACCCACACATCCAAAGCCTTTGTCTCGGAAAACCCCTGCCCATTTTTTCTCTCCACATCTCTCTATAACTCTTTGAATCCTCAATTTTGGCATAATCCATTCCAAGGAAGCCTTTGAGCTCAAATCAAAGGAAGTTACCCGATTTTAAGTTAATGTCTTCACTTGAGTCCTTTTGTTTTATTTTACTTCTCCAACCCCCTATACTCTTTTTATTCATTTATTTTGTAACAACTCCAGTATATTAAATATACTAGGATTTTTTTATAAAAAGTATTCGAGCTACACTTACACACACCTACATCTAATGGTTAAAGAACATACTGTTTCCGTGGATGGCGAATTTCTGCCTCCCGAAATGATGATTGTTAAACATTCTTCTAAAACATTCAAATGTGGCCATTAAGATGAAACTATATTTATAGATGATATCTAATATCTTTATGTTTTACTTAAACTTATTTATTTTTCATTTATTCCATACCTTTATGGATTCCATTATGGGTAAACGCGATATCTTCATTTAAGGAACTGCGGACTACCGCCCCCTCAAAGTGATTTGATTCGTTAATACCATATGTGGTATGTATAAAGGATATATTTAATGATATTATATATGATACCATACTGGAATTAAAATACTATTATTTATCATTATGTTTTAAATCTATTAAATATGAAATAGAAATGGAAGTAGCGTTCATGCGTACGTACGGCTTACCGTCTCCATGAAAGGTGCATTTCATTTATTAACTCTAAATGTTATGTAATATTATAAATTCATGAATATACTGGATATATATGATATATATGATATCTAAATCATGAATAAAATTCTGGATATAATGAACATTTGGACACACGAACAACATGTAATTGTAAGAAGTCCACTTTCGACTTAAGAACCAAATATCGACAAAACAAATATTATTAACATAAATGATTACATAATTTTTATGACATGGTAATAAGTGATATAAAAGGAATAATGAACTTCAAAAAGGTTCTTAAGGAAGTATAAATTAAATCAAGTTTATTATTCAGGAGATTAAAGAACGATCGAGTCAAGTTGGACCCGAGGTAAGGGATCCTACTCCTCTCTTTCTTTTTAAGTACACTCTTTTATGTCATTCCTTTTAATCTCATATTTCTTGTGATTGGGATGTTCTTTTATATTACTCATACTGTAATTTTTATGTTCATATTATTAGTGACCCTATTTCCTCTCATCAATCCATTTTGGATGTTTTATGTGGCGTCGTTAGGCTGCCGAGTTTTCGTAAGGGATTTTTCATCTCACTTTTATTCCCCTGAGATTTATGCTACATTTGCCACAATTTCCTTTGAGTGGTGTATGTACTGACCATTATTATACATTTTGTGTAGTATAATTTCATTTATGGGTAATCACATCTTCATTTTATGACCCTTCTTCCATGGGGTGTACGTTTCGAAAGTTACCCAACTCGGTAAGGGGACCTTTCACCCTCCTCTTTTTAAAAGACTTCTTTTGTTATGTCTTTTAATTCACATACTATTATGTTGGGATATGTTCTTTTATATCAATATTGATGTAAATTTTTTGTCCAAGTTATGAGATGCCCTTTTTATCTCTCATCAACTCATTTTCTGAATTTTGAAGTGATGCTGTTAGGCTGTCGAATTTTACCAAGGGAACTTTTTAACCCAATTTCGATTTCTTTCGGTTCAACATGTAGTTATTGAATATTTCATCTTTTGAATATGTTTGAATGACCTTTTATTGTTTTACACTTAATATCCACTAATATTGGATTTATTTATATTTGCCACACATAATTTTGAGATTGAATTATCCTTAATTTAAGGATACCTTCTTTATAAGGTAATTCATCACATTTGACATTTCTTCTGAGACTTCATTGTTGTTATGCACAAATTCACCCTTATATGGTGTATATACTGTCCTTTGGAATATTATATCATGAATCCATTTATTCTCATGATATTATAAAGTTCTAACTAAATGTTATTCTTCAATTATTGTATTCAAGTGTCTCTAATTTTGGTAGAACCCCTTTAACCAAAATATCGCTTTAAATGTTTTAATTATTTGTTATTATTAATAACCATGTTTTCAAAGTGGTTTTAAGGATTTATTTATATGGATATTAATGGTTTAATATTTTAAAAGATTTAAAGTGGTATGCGACACTTTGATTCAAAAATCTCTTTATTAAATGTTTTAAATGGTTTTGGAAATGGTTTCTTTTTGAATGGATTCATTATTTCAACATCCTAAAATGTTATACTGTGATTGAAATGTGAAATTTTTTTTACTTTATGCATGTTTTATGTGATACGTTTATGTTATGGTTCTTGGGAATTGTTATTAAAATGGGTACTTCCGTGATAAACTAAGGGTGGGTGAGCCCGATATAGCTCTCCAATGCATTGGGTAACGCGAAGGAGTGAAACATTAAGGTTTCTCTGAAGAGATTTAGGGAATATACTGTGGTGGGTATTCCAAACGTAACCAAGAGGGTTACTCCCTACGTAAGAATGTTATGAATGCCTCATGTTACCTTTTATGTCTTATGATTTCTATTATTTATTCATGATTTCATGAGGTATGTTAATGTGCTATGTTTTATGGGTAAAATATGATTTCATTATTATGTATATATGAACTCAGGTTTCCTTTCCATATTTTTTTATAACCCTTACTGAGCTTTTTATGCTCATCCCATGTTTTTTGAAATGTTTTCCACAGGTCAAGGGAAAGGTACATGATATGATGATAGTGTCAAGGAAGTGTCAAGAAATAATCCATGCTTTATTTTTAAATATGTTTCCTTTGATGGGGAAAAAAATGAATACCATCTTTTATGTAACCACTTTGTTTGAATGTGGAATGTAATGCAAGTTTTATGATCTAATTCTCTAAAACTCTAAACCTGAAAAGATCCTCAATGTGTAATCTTTTAATAACTCAAGATTAAGTAAGGTTTAAGGCTGGGGCCTTATAGTTGGTATCAGAGGTCGGTTTAGAAAACATTAGAGGTTGGGGTATTCTCTAAGAATAAGTGACAGTACCATAATGGATAGGATTTCAGAAAGAGTCCTAGTTTTAGATAAATTGAATGAGTAAGTATATCTTGGTGTTTATCTTCCCTATTATTATATGATGGTTTTGTTGATATACTTAGACTGACCTTTTTGGTTTTAGTAAATGGCTGGATCTAGCAGGCACTAAAGTAACAGTGGATGTGAAGGAAACTGTGACAGTTTTTTGAGCAAGCAACTGAATGATATAGGGGATGCAATGATAACTCTTGTGATTATCCTCAACCAACTATCTGGAGTCATGATTGACCACACAAATCTTGGTGATTTCTCTAAGGCATTATATATGTGAGAAACAAGTCCCTACAGAACTACAGGTGATATTGATAAAGAAAAGTGTGTTCAAAAACCTATGTGTCAAAGATGTGGAAAGAAACACCTAGGAAAATGTTTCAAAGGGACAGAAATATGCTATAGATGTGGAAATGAAGGTCATAAAGCAAGAACCTTCCATGGAAAAAGGAAGCATCCAGTAGACTCGAGGAAAGGGAAAGAAGTTCTTTCTGAGCGATCAATTGAAATTTTTAAATGTGGGGTGCATGGTCATTATGCAAACACATGTCATATGAAGATGTTTTGTGAATGGGATCCCCAAGATCGTACAAATATTCGTTTACCAATACCTAATGCCATTTCGATTGAGGATGAAGAAGCTGACAATGACCAATCAAAGGTATGGATTATTTCATTACTTTTATTTTCCTATTTTGGAATATTAG
This sequence comes from Viscum album, assembly GCA_963277665.1. Classification (NCBI taxonomy): domain Eukaryota; kingdom Viridiplantae; phylum Streptophyta; class Magnoliopsida; order Santalales; family Viscaceae; genus Viscum; species Viscum album. The sequence continues at coordinate 1,989,301,509 of OY728126.1, read as the reverse complement.
GATTTGATTCATGGTTTTGTTTGTAGGAAAGAAGTATTTCAGAATAAGTTGGAAAAGAATGGTTAATGGATCATGAAGAATGTTGAGTGAGTAAGAAGTCAACATATAAGGGATTTTAGAGTTATGGTGAAATTCTTAAGAGTATTAAGTCTCTTTTGATGATGGGGTTACATTAGAAGAATTTTTATAGTATGTGTAACCCTGATGTTTAACATATGAAAATTTTATTCAAGGAATAATTATCTGTTCTTTTGTGGACATAGTTATAAAGAACCATTTGGGTTTATATGATCCTTACTTGTGAGGTAATTATGGGTTACTATATGTTATGATGGAAGTGAAAGGCATGAGATAAAATTGAGGTTAAATTATGTTATGGTTATTTTTGATGATTTTATCTCTTTTTGGGGAATTATTTGAGAATTATATAGTTTTGGAAAAAGTACAACACGCAGACCGTGTGACAACCTGTCGCGTCGGACAAAGCTGCGGGAATCGAACCGACAACCAAAGTGCAACTGGTATTTATCGCCTACCACTGCACTACGTGAAGTCCCTGGTTAGTTTAACTAATTCTTTTTAGTTAGATGATCTTATGATTCTAGAATGAGCTTATTTTGGGTTATCTATGGAAATTATTAACCTATCATGGAGGATATGTGATTAGGTTAATTACTTTTCAATACGAGACTTTAGGAGAAACTGATGTTGTTTGGAGATAAATGTTACGATTTAACTTGGAAGACTATGTGACTAAATCCTTCAAATATTTTGGGTTCAACCTTATTTTAGTTTACATTGAAGAATTTTATGGAAAAATTGTTCATCGAATGGTCCTCATTGAACTTTGGGTTTTGTTCGACAAATTTTGGAGATTAAGCATAGATTTTCTTTTTATAAAGGGTTATCCTTTTCTGGATTATCTGATCGTGTAATAACCTTTTTTTGGTTTTGGGTAAAGTCTAAAGACATGGGAAGTATATCTTTCTCTTTTGTGGATTAGGTGATTCTCTAGAAGTTGATTATAGTAAGCTTAATGTGAACAAGTCTTCCTAAATACTCATCTTTTGGAGAAAATATGAGTTTGTGTAAGGAATCTAATAAAAGTTGAAAGTCAATATGATAAGTGATTATGTTTCCTTATGAATAAATTCCTCAATAAAAAGAAACTTAAAACAAAAATGTTGTCTATTAAATTTTCCTACTGGGGAATCGAATACCATTTAACCCATCACATGTTTTTGATTTTCTTGTGGTTAACTTTCTCCAAAAGATGTTTTCTATCACTCTCCATCAGAACATGACCCTTTGTTTTTTCCTCCATGTCCAGATTTTCATACTTTTAATCCTAGTATGGGTTAACTCAGGTGACCTTTGTACTTATCTTTCAATATTTTAAAGTGATTGTTTTACCGACTCTTGTTCCGATGTGGGACTTTCAAGGATGTTTCCAAGCCCAATTTTAAAATTGCGAGGACGCAATTCCCAAAAGGGGGGAAGGATGTAACACCCCAGGTAAATAAAATAATATGACATCTTTATATTTATCCATATTTGTGAATAAAATATTAATATTACTTTAAAGGGGATTCTATGCTCGATGGCGTACCCAACACGCAACAACGAGTTTCTTGGGAATCTTACGTTACACTCTAATAATAAAATAATATTATTTTAAATGGTAGTTAACGCCTAGCCGTTGTAATGGAGGGAATGAAAAAAACTAACTACAAAATAATTATATATGTTTGTCAAATATTTTTCCTCTTTACAATAAATTTTAGAGGATTGAAAATGCAAATGAATCCAGTTTTTAAGCGAAAAAATTCTAATATTCTTAAAAAGGTCGATTAACCACCTTTTGATGGCGAACCCCTTTTAAATCCACTTTTTGAAAATTTTATAAGCTTTATTTTTCAAAATAAACATATTATTTATGATTGGGACATTGAAATTTACCTTGGGATAATTTTTGGTATTTTTCTGACAATGTTCATTTTTCAATGAATAGTGAAAAATACTGCATTTTACATCAAAACTGCTTTTTCATATAATTTAATTTTAAGGTTATATTATCTTTTTAATTTTTTTTAAAGTGTAATTAGAATATATTTATACCATTTAATTAAATTATGGTCATTGGGATTAATTTCACTTTGGAATTAGGCATAAACAAGTTCCAATCTTTTCATAAATATTGTTTCTAAAAAACCCGCTATTTGTTTTGACAACAGGAAGTTTTTTTAAATTTATTATTGAAATTTATGTGTTTGAAATTTGGTAAAATGAATTAAATATTTGTAATCATAAGGTCCAAATTATGTAATTAACACTCTTTTGTTTTTGGACATTATGAATAGTAACGACGGTAATTATCTTTAATTATTTTGATTAATGAGTAATCAGGTAGTTAAAGATAATAAGATAATATCATAATAATAAAAAATGACCACAAAATGTGAACTAAGGCTACTGGTTGTCTCATGGGCGACCATGGGATGCCTTGTGCCAGACTTGGGGGCCCCATGGAATCACTTTTGTGAGAAAGTGACTTTTTATCTACTTATTTTTTTAAGAATGTTAAATGTAACAATGAATGTATCACCTAAGTAAAATATTTTTAATTTTGTCTACATAAATGATATTTTGGACTACAAATATTAATTGGAATGATAAAAATATTTCCTACATAATAGTATTTTTTTATAATTTTTAGACATTAAATAAATTAAATTATTAATGACATCATGATGATGCAGCGATGACCTCATTATTTAACGATTTAAATAAAATGGAAAGATAATGTAAAATATAATACCTACACATATCCAAAACCTATTGTATGGGTGGATTTCGAACCCTTATCACCTTATCCTAAAAAAAAATCAATGTGGGACCATTAAAATCCGAAACTCATTTGGAAATAATGTTACATTTTATACCTTTCCATGAGTGCCCCTCCTCTCCTCTTATAAAAGGCCCACACCTCTACCTCCTTACACACACTTCCAAAGCCTTTGGATCGGCCAAACCCTGCCCATTTAGCCTATCCCCATCCATCTCTAACTCCTTGAAGCCTCACTTTGGGCAGAATCCTTTCCAAGGAAGCCTTTGAGCTCTAATCAAAGGAAGTTACCCGATTTTAAGGTAATGTCTTCACTTGAGTCCTTTTGTTTTATATTACTTCTCAAACCCCCTAAACCCTTTTTATTCATTTATTTTGTAACAACTACAGTATCTTCAATATACTAGGATGTTTTTATAAGAATTATTTGAGCTACACTTACACACACCTACATCTAATTGTTAAAGAACATACTATTTCCGTGGATGGCGAATTTCTGCCTCCCGAAACAATGATTGTTCAACATTATTCTAACACCTTAAAATGTGGCCATTAAGATGACACTATATTTATATATCATATCTAATATGTTTATGTTTTTCTTAAACTTATGTATTTTTCATTTATGGCATACCTTTATTGTTTCCATTATGGGTAAACACGATATCTTCATTTAAGGAAGTGGGGACTACCTTCCCCTCAAAGTGATTTGATTCGTTAATACCATATGTGGTATGTATAACGGATATATTTAATGATATTATATATGATACCATACTGGAATTAAAATACTATTATGTATCATTATGTTTCATTTCCATTAAATATGAAATAGAAATGGATGTAGCGTTCATGCGTACGTACGGCTTACCGTCTCCATGAACTGTGCATTTCATTTCTTAACTCTAAATGTTATGTAATATTATAAATGAATGAATATAATGGATATATATGATATATATGATATATACATCATGAATACAATTCTGGATATAATGAACATTTGGCCACATGAACAACATGTAATTGTAAGAAGTCCACTTTCGACTTAAGAACCAAATATCGACAAAACAAATATTATTAACATAAATGATTACATAATATTTATGACATTGTAATAAGTGATATAAAAGGAATAATGAACTTGAAAAAGGTTCTTAAGGAAGTAGAAATTAACTCATGTTTATTATTCAGGTGATTAAAGAACGATCGAGTCATGTCGGACCCGAGGTAAGGGATCCTACTCCTCTCTTTCTTTTTAAGTACACTCTTTTATGGAATTCCATTTAATCTCATATTTCTTGTGATTGGGATGTTATTTTATATTACTATTATTGTAATTTCTATGTTCATATGATTAGAGACCATATTTCCTCTCATCAATCCATTTTGGAAGTTTTAAGTGACACCAATAGGCTGCCGAGTTTTCGTAAGGGATTTTTCATCTCACTATTATTCCCGTGAGATTTATGCTACATTTTCCACAATTTCCTTTGAATGGTTTATGTACTGCCCATTATTATACACTTTGTGTGGTATAATTTCATTTATGGGTATTCACATCTTCATTGTATGACCATTCTTCCATGGGGTGTACGTTTCGAAAGTTACCCAACTCGGTAAGGGGACCTTTCACCCTCCTCTTTTTAAAAGACTTCTTTTTTTTTTGTCTTTTAATTCACATACTATTATGTTGGGATATGTTCATTTATATCCTTATTGATGTAAATTTTATGTCCAAGTGATGAGATGACCTTTTTATCTCTCATGAACTCATTTTCTGAATTTTGATGTGATGCCGTTAGGCTGTCGAATTTTACCAAGGGAACTTTATTACCCAATTTTGATTTCATTGGGTTAAACATGTAGTTATTGAATATGTCATCTTTGAATATGTGTGAATGACCTTTTATTGTTTTACACTTAATATCCACTTATATTGGGTGTATTTATATTTTTTACACATAATTTTAAGATTGAATTATCCTTAATTTAAGGATACCTTCTTTATAAGGGAATTCATCACATTTGACATTTCCACTGTGACTTCATTGTTGTTATGCACCGATTCACTCTTATATGGTGTATATACTGTCCTTTGGAATATTATATCATGAATACATTTATTCTCGTGATATTATAATGTTCTGACTAAATGTTATTCCTCAATTATTGTATTCAAGTGTCTCTAATTTTGGTAGAACCTCTTTAACCAAAATATCGCTTTAAATGTATTAATTATTTTCTCTTATTAATATTCGTGTTTTGAAAGTGGTTTTAAGGATTTATTTATATGGATATTAATGGTTTAAAATTTTAATAGTATCAAGGTGGTATGGGACACTTTGATTCAAAAATCTCTTTATTAAATGTTTTAAATTGTTTTGGAAATGGTTTCTTTTTGAATGGATTCATTATTTCAATATCCTAAAATGTTATATTATGATTGAAATGTGGAAATGTTATGTTTAATTTATGCATGTATTATGTGATATGTTTATGTTATGGTTCATGGGCATTGTTATGAAAAAGGGTGGTTCCGTGATAAACTATGGTCGGGTGAGCCCGATATAGCTCTCCAATGCATTGGGTAACGCGAAGGAGTGAAATGTTAAGGTTTCTCCGAAGAGATTTAGGGAATATACTGTGGTGGGTATTCCAAACGTAACCAAGAGGGTTACTCCCTACGTAATAATGTTATGAATGCCTCATGTTACCTTTTATGTCTTATGATTTCTATGATTTATTCATGATTTGATGAGGTATGTTAAAGTGCCTATGTTTTATGGGTAAAGTATGATTTCATTCTTATGTATATATGAACTCATGTTTCCTTTCCATATTTTTTTATAACCCTTATTGAGCTTTTTATGCTCATCCCAAGTTTTTTGAAATGTTTTTCACAGGTCAACGGAAAGGTACATGATATGATGATAGTGTCAAGTATGTGTCAAGAAAGAATCCATGCTTTATTTTTAAATATGTTTCCGTTGATGGGGAAAAATGAATACTATCTTTTATGTAACCACTTTGTTTGAATGTGGAATGTAATGCATGTTTTATGATCTAATTCTCTAAAACTCTGAACCTGAAATGATCCTCAATGTGTAATCTTGTAATAACTCAAGATTAAGTAAGGTTTAAGGCTGGGGCCTTATAAGAACTATCATGACTATTATGGTATGAATTTTAATCTTAATCTTATGGGTGTTGAGTGATATAGTTTTCCAACTCAAGCATAGATGGGAACACCAGCATTTAGGATTGGTAGAAATCTCAATATATATGATAAGAGTGATAAAAACATCATGTCTTGGTATGGTGTGATGAGGTGGGTTTCCACTTAATGATGGGTTGAGGGTTCCCTCATGGGAGGTGTGAGATGGGGACCATGCATGGGTCATGAGATATGCATTCCCATTTCATGGAAATAATTAATATTGGGGCATGGGTTCAGATAGAATATTCTATAGGAATCTGGGCCAGGATTGTTATTTAGAATTTTTATAAGAGTTAGACCAGAACATTGAGGCCAATATTGAAAAGGGAATATTAGATGTAGATAAACCAAGAGGTAATGGATGTAGGATAGTATCTAGGACTTAAGACCGGTATGGTTATTTGTACCTCAATGGCCGTCTTGTTAATAAAGATGGATTTGTTGATGTGTATAAAATAATAGATTAGGGTAAAGGTGGTTATATCCAAGGTTGTGGGAAAAAGTGCGGGATGCACTATATTTGAGGTATATTAGCTAAGATATAGAAGTTATGGATATGTTTTTATGTTTTTTCATTAACAGTAGTTATATTAATATAGGGTTGGTTCTATTTTATGATAGTTATCATCCCAATGTTGATTCATAAGGTAGTAACATGAGACTAGGTTATGAGACCACACCTTGAGTGAGTATGAGATTATATGGTACATAGTATGAGACAACACCATGAGTGATAAGGTATTGGTCAATATATAACACATGGACACAACCTCTCTGATAGTTTGGTGGATGTTTGTGATATAGGTCCTCACCTTGAGTGATATTGTGTTGGTCAAGCCATGATACATGACCTCACCATGAGAGATAATGTGGTGGTTATGACATGATATAGGACAACAAAAAAATTCATATGGTGGTAGTTCATATGTGAAACAAGGCCTCCCAATATGAAACTGATTTTTAGTAGAAGGTTTATCATGAGACCCCACTCGGACGTATCGAGTGTTAGTACGATATGTCTTTTGAGATCACACCATTATTGATGGGGTTTTAATAAGGGACATGGTTCTGCATTCACCCAGAGTGATATAATGGCGTAAATGGACTCTATTATACAAATTATAATGTGTGATAGGGTATAGATATGAGGATGTTGTATTGTAACATCCTGGATCTGGGTGCCACTCAACAGGTCCCCCAAACACAGTTCGTCACATGACCTCATGTGCATTTCCCAAAACGCAAGAGGCTACTGACTAAAAGTGAGGGCCCGGGTTTGATAGTGGGGAAAATATGCCCTCATTTGTCAAAGTGCAGCGCAGTGGAATGAAATAAAACATACATCAACGGTGGAAGCAGCAACAGTATATATATAACTAAAATGGATAACTAATAACAAAAAAGAAAACTAGCAGTCATAGATATATGAAGATGCAGCATGTCACTATTCTATAAAACAGCCAGAACATGTTACACTACAATAAAATACACGGCACAACAAAGAAAAACAAAATAGTCGGTAGCATCGTGAGCGTAATCCTAGTCCCATTCTCCCCTACTCCTCAGCAGAAATCAAGTACCTATATAAGGGAACTTTCCCTTATCTACAACTCCAGAAACGTAATCTGTTTGGGCCAAAAAGCATGAACCAAACAGGGTGTGAGATATAAATTCTAGTAGGCACCCACCAAAGGCCTGTGCTCAACTGTGTGTAAACATGCAACAACAGTGTGCAAAAGTAAAATGAAATAAACTAAGCAGTACTCAAAAGTATCCAACATACCAGTTATATTGCCAATTTATTATTCCTTTAATCATTTAATATTAAGAAGTCACCACAGTGAATTTCTAAGTAACCAGTCAGCATCCTCAGACAAACAAAATCTCACCCTTGGGTAAACATAATCTCGCCCTTAGGCATTGCCGTCAGGCATAATAGAAATTTCCCTCAGGCATACAAAGTGTTTCGCTTTGGCACAAATTTCAAGCCCCCAGGCACAAAATGTTTCCCTCAGGAGAAAATAGAACATCGCCCTCCTGCTAACACAATCACGACCTCAGGCTATAATAAAACACCGCCCTCAGGCATAAGTAACCGGGTCATGCCAAACATATAAACATGAAATTTAAAAACAATAACTTTCAAGGAAAAATTAATGCATAATTAAACATGGTATACCCTCAGGTATCTTGGCCAAATGGCTAAACAGAGGAATGCACCCCTCGAGATGGTCCTGGATCCAAGCAGCGATCCCAAATAGCATTTTTACAACTTTATTTAATTACCTATAGAGTTCTAGGTAGTTAAATTATCCATGGCCTCAGCCTCACGACCCCCCAACATGGGTTCATAGCTCAAAAAAACAAAAAACGCATATCAATTGGAAAAATAAACACCAAGCCACCAACCATATACGCCCCTGGACAGTATACTCGAATGATGTTCCATGAATCGTACAAGAACACCATAGATTTGTGGTAAAACAATTATCTCTTAAACACAAATAACCCCCATTAGGGGAAGAATTGGAAGGAGACACACAAGTAGAAGGAATCTTTAACCCGTGCGGTTCCAACGGGATCGTCCGAGGTGGAAACGGATTCCCGACGTGTGCTCGGCAGATCTCCGAAGCTCCGGCCTCCTCCTTCGGCTCAAAAACGGATCAAATGCCTCCTCTGACAAATGAGGAGGCTACTGCCTATTTTAAGCCGAAAAAATAAATTACACGGTGTGTACTCTCAATTACACACCGTGTACTTTCCATTTTCAAACTGTTCACTTGGCGGCTTCCCGCCTGCGTGGCACTTTTCACCTGCCGACATGACTACACGGCGTGTGTTGTCGCAAAGCTGGCCACCGCCTTACTATTCGCCTGCCGACTGACTACACGGAGTGTAATGGACCACTACACAGTGTGTAGTCGGTTCCTACACCCTTCATCGCCGACATGGCCACACACCCCGTGTACTCATTCCACACGGCCAGAAGTACAGGGCGTGTTTAAAATTACACGGCGTGTACTTCCAAAATTTTGTATTTTCCCCCATTTTCCTTATTTTCTCAAAAACACTTAAGGAAAAGAGAAAAGAAGAAACTCGTACCTCAAAATAAGAACCGGGTTCTTACAAACTTCCCCCTTTAAAGTAATTCATCCCCGAATTTCCCATCCTAGGGCGGTGAAGATATAGCCGTGAAAAAATCTAGCCACTGAGCACGTACATCGGTCTCCCGCTCCCAGGTTTCGTCCTGTACTCAGCCATGCTTCCATAGCACCCGTACGAGTGGAACTGACCGGCCTCAGAGAGCCTTTGTGCTCCTATCAATGATACGAATCAGATGCTCCTCAAAGGACGCATCCATCTAAATCTCAACCTCATCGGGATGGAGGATGTGATACGAGTCTGAATGATAGCGGCGAAGTGAGATGCATGGAAGAAATCGTGCATGGCTCATTACCATTGTGGTAACTACAACAGATAGGCAACCTGTCCAACTCTCTCTATATTCTCAAATGGCCCCACATACCTTGGTGAAAGATTACCCTGTCTCCTGATCCGCCTGTGTCCCAGCCTCGGCGAAACACGCAAGAATACCTGATCCTTGACCACGAACTCCAAAGGTTGTCTACGACGATCAGCATAAGACTTCTGAAGAGACTGCATGGTAGCCATTCGCTTCTAAATCAACTGGACCTGCTCTAAAGTCTCCTACACAAGACGTGGTCCCAGTAAAGCTGCCTCACCATCCCCTAACCAGCACAATGGAAATCGGCATGGCCTACCATATAAAGCCTTGTATGGTGCCATCTCAATAGTTTCCTGAAAACTGTTATTGTAGGAAAACTCGACTAAGGGTATATGCTTCTCCCAAGAGCCCCCCAAAGTATAGGACGTATGCACGCAACATGTCCTCTAGCACCTGAATCATACGCTCTGAATGGCTATCAGTCTAAGGGTGGTATTCTGTGCTCAAAATCACCTGTGTACCCAGTGCCCTCTAAAAACTCTACCAAAAATGAGATGTAAAATGGGAATCCCTATCTGAAATGATAGAATGAGGGACACCATGAAGATGTACGATCTCTCGGATATACAACTTCCCAGGCTCTTCAACACCGAAGGTCTCCTTGATCGGAAAAAATTGAGCAACCTTCGTGAGTCTCTCTACAACAAACCACATGGCATCATTGCCTCTAGGTGACCTCGGAAACCCTGTCACGAATTCCATCGCAACATCATCCCATTTCCACTCCGGGATGGGTAACTGTTGTAACAGTCCAACTAGCCTCTGATGCTCTGCCTTCACCTGCTGACAGGTGGAGCACCTCATAACAAAACCAGCAACTTCTCTTTTCATACCCGGCCACCAGTACAAACGTTTCAAGTCACGGTACATCATGGTAACTCCAGGATGAACTACCCAAGATGAAGCATGAAACTACCGCATCATCTCCTCATGTATATCCCCTGGAACCCACAATCGTCCATGGAAACACAGAATTTCATCATCGCCTATCGTCCAACCAGGAGGAGGGTCCTCACATGCCACCGACTCCCGTAGAACGAGGCCTTCTGAATCAGATAGTTGTATCATCCTCACTCTATCCAGGAGGGTATAAGTCACAGCTAAATATGAAAGATAAGTTTTCCTCTAACTGTCGTGAACCTCTAAATGCATCTCATAGAACAAGGACATAAGCTGCCACTCACCACTGGCCTCCTGCACTGCCTGTATCTGAGTCTTCCTGCTCTGTGCATCAGCTAATGCATTACCTTTACCAGGTGTGTAGAGAAGCTCAAAATAAAAGGACTGAAGGTATTCGACCCACCTTCTCAACCTTTGATTCAATTCACCCTGAGTAAAGATATACTTGAGGCTTTTGTGGTCGGTGAAAACCACAAAATGATCTCCCAAGAGATAATTTCTCCAACAGGGTAACGCATGAACAACTATAGCTAACTTGAGATCATGCGTCGGGTAATTCCTCTCATGTGGCCTCAACTGCCGAGACCAGTATGCAAATACTCGATCGCCCTGAATCAACACTGCTCCCATCCAAATACTTGATGCATCATTGTAAACTGTATAGATATTCCCATGCTTAGTATGTATCAGGACTGGTGCTGATGTTAACCTTCCTTTCAGATCCTGAAAGGCTGTCTCGCAAGCTTCTAACCATATGAACATCACACCCTTCTTAGTCAAACCCTTCAATGGTGCTTCCAAGTGGGAGAAGTCTTGTATGATGCTTCTGTAGTAACCATCCAGCCCCAAGAAACTCTGTATCTCAAACACATTCATGGGCTTCTCCTAGGAAACTACTGGTCACACCTTCTCTGGATCTACTACAACTCCTACCTCTGATATAATGTGACCCAGGTTGTGCATATGGTCCATCCGAAAGTGGAACTTCAAGATCTTGTCATATAGCCGATGCTCTTTCAACTTACACAATGTGATCTCAATATAGGTGGAATGGTCGTCTTGAGTGTGATAGTACACCAAGATGTCATCCACGAATACTATCACAAAAGAATCTAGATAAGGATGGAATACGCGATTCATCATAGCCATGAAAACTGCTGGCATGTTCGTGAGTCCGAACGGCATAACCAAGTACTCATACAGACCATATCTTCTCCAGAAAGATGTAAGCAGTATATCTGATTGTCTCACGCGCAGTTGATGATATCATGATCTCATGTAAATCATTGAGAACACTCGTGCTCCACGAAGTTGATCAAAAAGATCATCAATCCTCAGTAAGGGATATCGGTTCTTAACAGTAAACTGGTTCAGCTTCCGATAATTCACACAGAGTCTGAGGGTACCGTCCGCCTTCTTCACAAAAAGGACCAGATAACCCCACGAAGAAGTACTCGGTCAGATAAAACCCTTTTCCCGGAACTCCTCTAACTGCCTCTTTAGCTCCTACAACTCAGGTGTGGCCATCCTATAAGGAGGAATGGACACCAGTGCTACTCCTGGTACAAGCTCAATAGGAAAATCCACATCACTCTCCGGAGGATGACCTGAAAAGTCATCCGGGAAGACATCACTGAAACGATCAACCACTGGAGGGACGTCCATCTAACAAGTCCCCTGATCATCCAGATATAAGCTGGAAATCTAGGCTATGACTCCACCTCGACCATGATGCTCTGGTCCAGCTCGACATGCCTGAACATCCCATTCAACCTTGTATAGAAAACTCTCCGCCTTCTATTGACGTGAAACACACCCTGCGACGATAGCAGCCTACAAAGACTCAAAAGGGAACCAACCAGTCCATCCCGATAATGAAATCATAGCTCATCATATCAAAAACATAGAGGTCCTAAAAGAAGGGACACCCACCAACCTCAAGGGGGAACTCCTTGCTCTGACGCACACCGGCCGTTCTAGTCACCACCAGAGTGTCTAGCGTCATAACAATAGAAGAAGAAGAAACACAGAGCCCAAGGCTCTCCACAACTGGCACAAATATGAAACTATGTGTAGCACTCATATTGAAAAGTACTGAAGATAAGAAAAACTCTACTAAAATAGTTCCTCGGACAATAGAAGGTCCAATATCCTGCTCATGCTGGGTCTGTTGCACTGCATATGGCTGCCCAAGGTCGTGGCCCTGTGACATATCCTGGATACCCTAAGCTATCACACCCTATTGCCATTGAGATCCCGGTGTCTGTATACCATGACCACGACCACCATCTCTGCCTACACGCCCTGACGTATTCCAGTTCCCTGAATGGTAAGAAGCTGCTGGTCCTGCTCCCGCTCGCGGAGTCTGCACATAACCCCTCTCACTAGCCAATGGTAGAAACTCCCTACAAAAGCGCTGCATATGACCCATCTTGCCGCAAGCTCGACACTCTATTAGATCTCTGGGACACCGAGGTCTCTTGTGCCCCTCTTTACCACACTGGTATCACCTAATTGGGCCACCTGATGAAACTGTCTGGATGGTACTGCCACCCTGAGAAAAGTCCATCTGTCTCATCCTCTTGCTCGTAGAAATAGTACCAGTAACTGGTTCTGAACTTCCATGGCCCACACCACTAGATTCCCACAGGTTCCTCTCTGTAATCAGCACCTGTTTCACAATAGCATGTACTATAGGAAACATGAAAATATTCACCAGTGCTTGGATGTCATACCGAAGACCATCCTCGAAGCGCCTTTCCCTCAATGTCTAATCACCCACAAGTATGGGTGCAAAACGCTGAAGCTCGGTGAAACGAGCAGTATAGTCCATCACCGACATAGCACCCTGCTAAAGATTAATGAAATCTTGAGCTCTATCTTCCCTCAGTGTCTCCGGGAAAAAGAATTCATAAAAAACGGCCTGAAAATCATCCCACGCCATGTCCTTGTGATTCTCTGACTGGGTGGTAACATCCCACCACCTCTTGGAAATATCACACATCATATAAGTCGCGATCTTGACCCTCCACCCTGGAGGTGTCTCAAGATGCTCGAAAATAGTCTGCATCGATCCTAGCTAAGACTCTACAGCCTGTGGTCTGCCATCCCCTGAAAACGTAGGTGGATGCTACTACTGAAAGATATGTGTAAGTTCATCCATAGATGTGGCAGCTGGTGGTGCTCCCTGAAAGGTCTTCATGAACCGCATAAAGCCTTCATAGAATTGCGCCTCCACGCCTGTGTCCGGTATAATAGCTGCCGCTGCATCTGGCTCTACTGGACTGTCCACTGGTAGCCCATGGCCCACTATGTCCGAAGTGAAATCGTTTCCGCTCTACTGGAGAACAACGTGTGGTCGTCTAGGTTGGGTGACACTATAAGGTCAAAACACGCCTTAGATTCAAGATTAACAAGACTGAAAACGAAGGAAACATAAAGGAAACTAGAGGAAGAAGGCATTTAAAAAAATGTAAAACAAGACTATATGGAATGTACAATGACTACACGACATTTACTTGACTTCCCTTCCCCTTCCTGGGTCCTTCGACACGGCTAAGCCACGTAGATCTCGTTTGAACAAAACTACACGGCGTGTATACTGACTACACGGCGTGTGTGGTGTAATTTTCCAACTCCCTGTGACGTTTGTGACACGGACGACTACTCGGCTTGACACTACACGGCGTGTTACACCTGCACACGGCGTGTACACCACCCTTTTTTCCCAGCCACACGGCTAACTCCACACGGTCTATCCTCGGACAAGACTACACAGCGTGTCCCACGGGTACACGGCGTGTACTGGACGAGCTTCGCCAACCCATGTTGTTAGTTACACGGCCGAACACATGGCTCACACTACACGGCATGTTATATAGACACACAGAGTGTATCCAAAAATATTACACTGATCCATGTTGTTAGTTACATGGTCGGGTCCCGAGGTCAGACTACACGTAGTGTTCCATAGTGGACACGGCATGTATGTCTCATGGTCTCCTCCATTTGTGTTGTCTGTCACACGGGCGGACTCCGGATCAACACTACACGGTGTGTACAAAAGCTACACGGCATGTTCACTGAACGCATTTCCCTTCCCTGTGTCCCCACCCACACGATCTATGACATAGGAAGAGACTACACAGCGTGTACTTAGGCTACACGTAGTATACTCAAAAAGTTTATTTTTCTTCTGGAATAGAAGAACATACACAGCGTGTTTAAAATACTACATGACGTGTATACTGGCTTTCCAGACAGTATTCCTCAGAAACTTCTCCGAAACCCAGAAAATACTAAAAAACAACACCTAAGTGTCATATTCTGACCCGTGAGGGCCATACTCCCCACGAATCAATTTTTGAAAACATATCTACATTATAAAACATAAACAGTCAATGATCCACCAAATTCCAATAAATGGGGGCCCATAGTCCCCAAAAAAATGTTTGGTGTCCATTCTATCAACAAGATCACACAAACATACCCTATCACATAGTCGGTATTTATCAAGAAGTTATCACAACAGCATGCTTCTCTAGCACAACAACAATCACAACAACATGAAATTTCTAATGCACCTACATGGCATGGAACTATGCATGACATGTGATTTCAAGCATGTGACTAAATGATGCATGAGACAGCATACCCTCATCACATCGGGTTGCAACTAAATAGAGCCCATAGATTAATATAAACAGCACAATCTCAAGTGCGTCACCCAACGGTGAAATCAAATCAACTATAAATTAAAAAATCAGTAAAATTGCAATACGAGGTAAATTGGCTTTTACCTGTACACAGGTTAGCTACGCCTCGGCGCATCTTATTGGCAACTACCGTTCGTCTTATCCCTAACTACGGATCCAAATAGTAAATCAAAGAAAAGAAACCCTCTAATACCACTTTGTAACATCCCAGATCCGGGCGCCACTCAACAGGTGCCCCGAACTCGGTTCGCCACATGACCTCGAGTGCATTTCCCCAAACACCAGAGGCTGCCGACTAGCAGGGAGGGCCCAGTTCTGATAGTGGGAAAACTATGCCCTTATTTGTCAAAGTGCAGCGCAACGGAATGAAATAAAACATACATCAACAGCGGAAGCAGCAACAGTATATATATAACTGAAATGGATAACTGATAACAAAAAGGAAACCATCAGTCATATATATATGAAGATGCAGCATGTCACTATTCTATAAAACATCTAGAACATGTTACACTGCAATACAATACATTGTACAACAAAGCAAAACAAAACAGTTGGTAGCATCGCAGTCTAAGCCCAGTCCCATGCTCCCTTACTCCTCAGCAGAAATCAAGTACCTGTATAAGGTCCCTTTCCCTTATCTACACCTTCAGAAACGTAATCTGTTCAGGACGAAAAGCATGACCCAATCAGGGTGTGAGAAATAAATCCCAGTAGGCACCCAACAAAGGCTCGTGATCAACTGTCCGTAATCATGCAACAACAATGTGCGATGTAAAATGCAATAAACTATAAATTACTCAAAATTAACCAAATTACGAGTTATATTTCCCATTTATTATTATTTTAGTCATTTAATATTAAGAAATCACCATAGTGAATTTTTAAGTAACTAGTCAGCGTCCTCAGACAAGAAAAATCTCACTCTCAGGAAATCAGAATCTTGCCCTCAGGAATTTCCCTTAGGCATAACAGAAATTTCCCCCAGGCGTACGAAGTGTCACCCTCAGGCACAAAAGTCAAGACCTCAGGCACGAAAGGTTTCCATCAAGAGAAAATAGAAAGTCACCATCAGGCTAATACAGTCACGCCCTCAGGATAGAATAAAACACCACCCACAGGAATAAGTAACCGGGCCGTGCCCAATATATAAACATGAAAATTAAAAACAATACCTCTCAAGGAAAAATTAATGCATAATTAAACATGGCATACCCTCAGGTATCCTGGCCAAACGGCTAAACAGAGGAACACACCCCTCGAGATGGTTCTGGATCCAAGCAACGATCCCAAACAGCATTTTTACAACTTTATTTAAGTACCTATACAGATATAGGTAGTTAAATTAGCCACGACCAGAGCCTCACGACACCCTAACATGGGTTCGTAGCTCAAAAAAACACAAAACGCACAATAGTTGGAAAAATAAACACCATGGCACTTACCATATATGCCCCTGATCAGTATAACCGAATGACGTTCCAAGAATTATCCAAGAACATCGTAGATCTGAGGTAAAATAATTCTCACATAAACGCAAATAACTCCCATTAGGGAAATAATTGGCAGGAGACACACCAGGAGAAGGAAGATCTTACCCGTGCGGTTCCAACGGGATCGTCCGAGGCAGAAACGGATTCCCGACGTGCGCTCAGCGGATCTCCGAAGCTCTGGCCTCCTCCTTCGGCTCCAAAACGGCTCAAATTCCTCCTTTGACAAATGAGGAGGTTATTGCCAGTTTTAAGCCGAAAAAACTACACAGCGTGTACTATCAACTACACGGAGTGTATTTTCCATTTTTAAATTTTCCACTTGGTGGCTTCCCACCAGCATGGCACTGTTCACCTCCCGACATGACTACACAACATGTCTTCATGACTACACAGCGTGTCTTGTCACACAGCTGGCCACCGCCTTACTTTTCTCCTACCGGATGACTACACATCATGTAAAGGACCACTACATGGCATGCAGTCGGTTCCTGCACCATTCATCGCCGACATGGCCACACGCCCTGTGTACTCATTCCACACGGCCAGAAGTACACGGCGTATGGAAATGTACACTGCGTGTACTTCCAAAATTTTGGATTTTCCCCCATTTTCCTTATTTTCTCAAAAACACTTAAGGAAAAGAGAAATGAAGAAACCCATACCTCATAATAAGAACCGAGTTCTTACATGTATAATGTTACTTTTTTGGGGAATCAGGAATGAAAAAATCCACCTAATGTGTACCCCCAAGATATGGTCGGCTTTCATGGTGACCATGTTAGACCATGATGACCTAATGTGTATGTATTTGTATCATGTGTTTTTATTATATACTATTTTATGGAATATACATATATAAAATGGTGTTTATTAGATTAAATTTCTAGGACCCTACCAAGATATATTTTTCACATCATGTATAGTCTTGTTAGTCTATGTGAGGACCTTTTGTTTGGTATTAATGTCTTATAATAGTCTATATATTGGATTTATTTCAAGATTATCTACATGTGGGGAAGTGGTTTTTTGTTGAGGATTGTAAATTTTAGTAGATTTCTTCTATATGTATGGATTTAAGATATTTATATATGTGATTAAAATAGTGGAAATTGTTTTAGAATTCATAAATATATGACTATCAATACTCATTTAGTGAAACAATAGTATATGTAGTTTATTATGATTTGGGTCTGGGAGGGAATTTATTATCTGTAATATGAATATATGTGGATATTGATAATGTGGGTTATCTCTATTTTATCTATGGTAATGATAATAATAATATAGTCTCTAAGACATTTATTGTATTCTCCCATCACTAGTGTATAGTTGATAGAAAAAGGGGAGGCTATCATGAGGTCATGTTGAACTCTAAATTGAGTTTTTTTTGTGACATTTTAGTCAAATTGTTTCAATTTTTTTCTAAGGCTCGACATAAAAATTTACCATTCATATCCCATATTATTTACCAAATTAAATTTCACTAGTCACCATTCAAATGATTAGAAAAAATGATCACCAATAACCTATCACCCTGGATGGTGAATCTGTCCGCCTCATACGAGATATAATAAGGTCACTTGTGTCATTAATAAATATAGAACACCCCTAAGTGTGATGGAAAATAAAAATACAATCTTGTTAACATAATTAGGTTCGTTGATATTTTAATATTAAATGGATTGTGTTTGGGATTACATAAAGAAACATAAATATTAATCTAATCTATCAAAATCATACGAACCCCCTTCATATAATTTTTTATTCAAATACACCAACCTACCCCATAATCATTTCACCAAATTCATGAACATATATATAAAATTTGTAATATTAGGGACCATATACAATGACATATAGATGATCACTCAATTGAAACCCATTTATCACATAAAAATCCATCATCAATCAACTTAACCATCCCAAATCTCTGAATATCAATTCAGAGACTCCAAAAGTAATTATAAAAAAAAATTATAACTATTTTCACATAATTTCTTACAGAATTAAATTATTCATAAATTAATTAAACTCATTAGATGGTGTAATGTCGCCAATACCCAGGGCATCAAATCATTATTTACTAACTTCTAAGTTGATCCCACATCAAATACCAAATATTTTGACTCTTAATTATATTAAAATTACATCTAGATCACATAAATTCTATGTGAAACAACATAATTTTCCTACCTAAAGTTAAACTCATTAAAATGTATGCATTCACCCCATTATCCTCCTCTCATATTCATGAATAAAAACACCTTTACTCTGATAATATTATAACATGGTCTAATGGAATATCCCTTGAATCCCAAATCCTATTCAAACCAAATATGAGGAAAAGGGGAAGGGAAGAAGGGATGTGGAATAAAATGATGAAACTCATCTCAATATATTTCATAAACCCTCTAAAATCCCTATTAAAGAAGCTGTAAATGGAGGATGTTGAATGTAAAGTGAAGTTATAACCCTTATTGATCTATTGAATGGATTGAATAATACATCATGCATGTTAAAAAAACCTTATAATTTTCCGTTTTTTCTTCAATAATCATAATAAATAGTGGGCATACTAGGTACTTGGTTCACCCACACTAGAAGTCTAATTTCTCTTTTGGTGTCCAGTGTATGTGCATTGACACCTATAGTCTGAAACTAATGGACACACCTTGATATTCTCCATTGTCTACCTAGGTTCATTAGACAAGGAAGAAAGTGAATTTATCTATCAATATTTTCAATTAATTTAATTTATATAAAACCCCAAAATATTTTTTCATATCATTAATACCTAAACATAATTCTCAAAAAATAATTTTAAACAATTCATACATTTCAAAAATGCCAATTAGCATCTCAAAACAAAAAAATATTCCCCTGTTCCACTACCATTAGAGCATATCATTTCTCCAAATACACCCAAAAATGTCAGTTTTGGTTGTTAAAATAATGCATTACACTATTAATGATATAAAATTTACTAATTCATTATAAATATTTTTCTAGAGTTGTTTTAAAATATTAATGCGTGATTATATTTTTTATAGTTTATGTAAATCTTGCATATAATTAAAATATACCATTATTATATAATTATTACACCATTTTTTGTTTTATCTATTTGAAATATTTTATAAATTGTTTATATTTACATGAACCCATTAATGATTATTTTAATGTTTTCTTTTCGATTTTCATAATTTACCCAATGTTATCCATATATTTATAGGCATTAAGGCCTCAAATTTACAATTTCATTCATGAAATCTTATATTTTGAATCTAATGAGTCTAATAGAATTGATTTATGAAATCCACCATTTCATTTTCATTAAATTGACATCTTATATTAAGGATACCAATTTTTTATTGAAATGACTTTATAAAGCCTTATATTATCTTGGATGGTTTTAATAATTGGATTAATGAATTTAATAATTATCATGTACTATTGAAGGAGGTATGACTCTATTTGTTTAGGACATTGGGTCATATATTCATGGTCTTTCATGTCATGAAATGGTTACCTCATAACTGAATTAAAAAGTAAATTATCTGAAAAAGTATAAATATAGAAATAGGAAGTAGGTGTTAGTGTACTAAGCCATGCTTCATTATATAAAATTTCTGATGATATATGTCACAAAATTGAGAAAATAATTTACTAAGGTATGATACAAAATTAAATTACCTAAAATATTATAAATGATTGAAAACTCTTTATGGAAGGAGAAAATTCGAATGATCTAATTTTTTCCTTTGATGATACATAATGGAGTAAAATTTCTTCATTGGATTATTTATAATCTCATGAAATGATAGATATTTAATAAAATGAATAAATTACATCCCTAAACAAATATATAATTTTTTTTTCAAGTTAACATTATATTCCATCATAAATGATTAATGATTGAGATGACCAACTAATTTATGATGTGTGTTTAATAAGTGTTTCAGCCTCCAAATATTAATGGGTTAACAGTTTTGAAAAAAATAATATTTTTGTTAATGGAATATATAGTTTTTAAATATATTAATATATGGAGTAAAATTTATATTTTAACCAAATATATTTCATCATAAGATATTGATTATATTTATGTAGTAAACAATGGATCAAATAATTTATCATCAAATCCATCATCAAAAATATTAAAATACTATTAATTTTTTAAATTTATATTCATGAATTTTATTTATATTTTGTGATCTTAAAGGAATTGAATATTATGTTATAGGTGGAGTTAAATCCATCTTATAATAAAATCATGAAAATATATATGGATATAATCATTTAAAAAGTGGAAATTTAGTTAAATTATTAACTACTTTTGATAAATTATTATTTATTAATTCATATCTATAAAACTTCACAAAAGATCCTTGAAAAGTTATGATTACAAATAATAATTTAGATAAAATTCATACAATTTAAATAATCATCAAATTAAGATATGTAATTAGAGAGAATCAATATGAATTACATTAATTAAAATACTACAAAGTCATTTTTTATTCAGTTTCCATCCTTGTAGCATACTGCAAAAATAGACATTATAAAAATACACAATCAAAAAAAATAAATCATGAATTTTTTTCTAAATAACATACAGCAATTTGAATAAAATAAAAGTATGAAGTAAAAAATTTACTTTTAATTTTTGTTAAACATTCCATGTCCAAAACAATATGGGTATTAGAATCATCTATTGTATAACATAATTAGTAAATTATTCAATTAACATAAAGAATTTATAATGTGTCATTTAACATCCATATCACATGTTATAACATTTCCGTAGCTAATAATTTTTTTAATAAATAATTAGAATCATAAAAATTATTTTAAACTTCATAGATTAAATATCTAGAATTTTGATGTGTAATATTTAGTTGGATTTATTATCAACTTTCTTTAAATATCCCTATATAATTCGATTAAAATATAAGGAATTAATTTAATTATGTAATCGAGGTTTCAAGCATGCAGTGTTATAATTACTAACAACCAATCAGCCATCTAAGGGAGCTTTTTTGGAATATAAAAACATTAAACTCTATAAAATTGTAATTCTAAATCCATAAATAAATAAAAATACATGATATCTATACCATATAACAGAGGTATATCCTATTTTTGGCTCTAAAAAATAATTTAGGGTTCCCATAGCAAGTAGTTTGGAATACTCATACCATGAAGAAATCCCCCTACTCATTTTTCCCCTCAAGTGTTTTCTTTATAATGTTTATTGTATGGAATGGTAAATGTGTAGGTCCCATGGTATTTGGGAAATAAAATCATTGTCACCTCATTGTTTTAGTTTCCATTAGTGATGGTCAGTTGAGGTTCTCAATATAAGTCTTCTGTAATATTCTATATTTTATCATTAGTTGCATATATAGGTTTCTTAAGAAACTAGTGGGGTTATTTTTTATTCATCCTGTCTACCCTTCACATGCGATTTATATTTACATGAGTGGAAATGGGGATTCTTAATTTATTTTGGCCTCCTATAATGATAACATCCAACCCCAATCATCGGTGATTAGTTTATCCCTCAATGACTATCAATATTCTCACTCTATCTTCTAGATGTATTTCTCCAGAAATCCAACTAATCCTTTCGTTGTATTTGCATAAAAATCGTTATTTATCTTTATATATCTATAAAACACATTCTCATCATCACTTTTATTTTTGTCTAATTATATTTTGTTATATTAATACTCATTAACCTAAAGAGGTCATCATATTGATGTATATTTATTTTATTCCATCGAGGGAATATCTTAGAATTCACACCCTTTTTAATTATTCATTTATGCCATTTGAAGGATTTTCTTTTAAAAATAGAAACTATAAATTTTTTAAATGGATAAAATTTGAAAAATAGAATTTATAAATTTTATTCGGACATTCTGGTTGATTTGATATTATATACTTAACATTTCCAGCTACATGTTTCCACTAGAAGTTTTTTGTTCTGTGAAACTGCTACAGGTTTCCACCATAACTCTCATTGATTCCTTAATTCAATCCGCTCAATGTATATAGTAGCACCACATTTTTTTCACTAATTCCAACGTAATTTCAACCAAATGTTCCATTGGAAGATCAAATCATATTTTTTGGATGTTCTGTTAGAATTTCCACAAAAAACCCCCCTTTATGTTCTACATGGAATTCAACAAGTTCCTTGATATTTAGAAGAATTTTCCTCTAGACCCCAATATTCCATGGGATGTTTCATTGGATTTTCCATCAGATCCCAACATTTCTCTAGATATTTATAGTCAAATTCCCCACTAAATGATTCTAATGTAATATTTCCATTATGATCATGTTTTCTAGAGTTTTGGGTTTTAAATTATAATAGAGACTACAATGGAATTTTCATTTCATGTTTTAGTTGGATTATACATATGGGGGAAATGTAAGCACTAGTAACTTTTATTGGTAACCTATAATCCACAATTCATTATAAATATTAACAAAAAATATAGTGACCAAATATTTAAAAAAACCAGTGGATCAAAATATATAATTAATGATTATTTTCTACAAATTTACTATAAAATTGTCAGTAATTATCCAAAAGATTCCATGTACAATATAAAAATATTAATTTTTCATACTCTAATATTAATATATTATCACGGTTCAAGGTCAAATCAATTGAGGATGTATAATATTTTTATATTACATATGAAAAATTAAATGGGTTCAGTTTATATCAATGGTACTAGAAAAATAAAATGAATAATTAATATTTTACATCATATCATTATATATTAAGAAAATAAAGACATAGAAATGTTAGAAAATGTTAAAACATGGTTAAATTTCCTTATGTTCTAACATGTATATATTTTTGTACCCAGATGGGTATATATTAACAATTGGAATTCAACCATTTACCAATGCTTCAAATTAGTTGGTAATGACCTTGAAACCATTGGTATATTGTATACCAACGGTTTCTTAAACCATGGCCATGTAATCTGTGGGTAAAGGCTTATACCAACTGTTCTGTGTAAACCATTGGTATAAGTGTTAATGCAGAAGATATACCAATGTTTTCAAAAACCATTGTTATATGTTAAACTTATATCCAAAGGATATACCGATGATTTTAAAAACCATTGGTACAAGTTTAAACCAACGATTATAACAAAACTGTTGGTATAATATACATGAAAATGATATACCAATGGTTTTGAAAACCGTTTGTATAAATCTGATGCAGCTCTACAAAATCATGAAGCCCTGCAGCTCCACAATAGCTAGCAGCCCCTTCCAACCTGCAACTATCCCTGATCTGCAAGAACACATACACAACCAGAATCCAAAATCCTACATGGGATGTTTAAAATTCGTCCAGAATTCAGAAATTTAGAAATTGAAAATTCATTCCTCACTCAAACCACAACACAAATGGAAAAATCCAGAATCCAATACATCCACAATCCAATATATCAAGAATTGAAATTCAATAACACCCATAACACCTATAAAAAATTAAAATCCAATACATCCAAAATCTAATACACATAAAAATATTAAAAATTTAGAATTCATTACCAATACAGCCATAATCCAATACGTCTAGAATTCAGAAATTTAGAATTTAAAAGAAATAACACCAAAAACAATATTCAAAATTTATAATTAAATCCTCACTCAAACAACAACACCAATACACACAATAAAAAAAGAATTAATGTTATAGGAATCACATGGGATGTTTACTCATGGTCTTGGGTTGACTATCTAAAAACCAACAGAAAAAATTGGTTAGAGTGGACAAGGATCATGATAGAAATAAGATAGAAAATGGTAGTGGTCATGTTCTTAGACCTAATATGAGTTATAGGAAGCACATGGGATGTTTATATTCCTCTAATGACTATGTATCCATGTAAAAATGTTTCCTGATGTGTTAGTGGGAGACATTGGCCAATCTTGACATATGCGATGGGTTAACAGAATAACCTACATTTTTTTCATAGACTTTTAAATTGAAACTAGGGGGTATGTGGATAATTTTAATTTGGTCACCTATGTGTTTTGTGATATGAATTACCATTTTGGTTAGTGGGTATGAATATTCAATTATGTCTTTGGTATTGGGTTCCCAAAGGGACTTTGGTTTGGTTCTAGAACCCAATGTTTGAGGATGGTATTGGTGTATTAAATTTCATGTGTTTTAGAATAGGGGTAAGAGTTACTCACATGAGAAGTGGATTGTGTAAGGATGGACCATTGATCCTTGTGCAAAATTATCAACACAATCCAAATACATTTGGTCGGTTTTCCGTATGTTGGTTGTTGTTTTCAATTAAAATCTTGTCATTTTGAAATAAAAGTGAGATATTTTGATTGGTACTAGCCACACCGTGCCTCATATTGAGGAGGGTTTGACACATACATGTCAAAAATTACCCATGTATTGTTTTCCAAAAGTATCAATAAAATCTGAATGCATCTGGTCAGTTTTCCGTATGCAAGTTGTTTTTTTCACTTAAAATGTTGTCCATTTCAAATAAAAGTCAGACACTTTGAGTGGTATCGGCCACTAAGTCCCTCGGATTGAGATGGTGTTGACTCGTACATATTAAAAATTACTCATGGATCCTTGTTCTATAGTATCAACATAATTAGAATATGTTGTTCTGTTTTCTGAATGTCAGTTTTTTTACTTAAAACAGTGTCTGTTTTAAAAAAAAGTGAAAAACATTGAGTGATATCGGCAACACCGTACCTCGGATTGAGGCGTGGTTGACTTTTACATGTCAAAAATTTACCATGGAATGTTTTACTAAAGTATAAATACAATAAAAAAGCATTTTTCAGTTTTCCATATGCAAGTTGACGTTTTCCCTTAAAATCATGTCCATTTCAAATAAAAGTGAGACACTTTGAGTTGTACTGACCACATCATGCCTCGGATTGAGGCAGAATTGACTCGTACACATCCAAAATGACCCATGGGTCATTTTCATAATGTATAAATAGAATCCTAATGATTTTGGTCAGTTTTCCGTATGCAAGTTGTTGTTTTCACTTAAAATCATGTCCATTTGAAATAAATGTGAGACAGTTTGAGTGGTACCGGCCACACCGTGCCTCA
Organism: Viscum album; assembly: GCA_963277665.1. Taxonomy (NCBI): domain Eukaryota; kingdom Viridiplantae; phylum Streptophyta; class Magnoliopsida; order Santalales; family Viscaceae; genus Viscum; species Viscum album. The sequence goes on along the minus strand of OY728126.1, from coordinate 1,989,275,674 downwards.
TATTGAGTCATAGTTGACTTTTACACATAAAAAATGACCCATGGATCATTTTACTAATGTATCAACACAATAATAATACTTTTGGTTGGTTTTCTGTATGCCAGTTGTTGTTTTCACTTAAAATGTTGTCCAATTCAAATAAAAGTGAGACACTTTGAGTGATACCAGCCACACCGTGCCTTTGATTGAGGCAGGGTTCACTCGTACACATACTAAATGACCCATGGATATTTTTACTGAAGTATAACTACAATAAGAAAGTGTTTTTTTGCTTTTCTGTATGCAAGTAGTTGGTTTCACTTAAAATCCTATCCATTTCATAAAAAAGTGAGACAGTTTGAGTGGAACTGGCCACACCTTGCCTCATATTGAGGTGGCGTTAACTTGTACATGTCAAAAGTTCACCATATATCTTTTTCATAATGTATCAACAAAATCTGAATGTGTTTTGTTGGTTTTCTGTATGCATGTTTTTGTTTTCACTTAAAATATTGTCTATTTTAAATTAAAGTGAGACACTTTGAGTGGAAATGGCCACATCATCCCTCGGATTGAGATGGGTATGACTCGTACACATCAGAAATGAGAAATGTATATTTTGGTAAATTATAAAGACAATCAGAATATGTTTGGTTGGTTTTCAAAATGTCTGTTGTTTTTACTTAAAATAGTGTCCATTTTAAACAAAAGAGAGAGACTTTGATTGATATTGGCTACACTATGCCTCGTATTGATGAGAGGTTAACTCGTACACGTTACAGATGACCCATGGATTGTTTTCCTAAAGTATCAATTCAATCAGAAACCATTTGTTTGGTTTTACATATGCAAGTTGTTGTTTTCAATTAAAATCCTATCCATTTCAAACAAACGTGAGACACATTGAGTGGTACTGGCCGCACCATGCCTCAGATTGAGGCGAGGATGACTCGTACAAATAAAAAATGACCCATGGATCATATTTATAAATTAATTATAGAATTTGAATTCATTTGGTCAGTTTTCTGTATGCATGTTGTTGTTTTCACTTAAAATATTTTCCATTTCAAATAATTGTGAGAGTGTTTGAGTGGTACCGTCCACACCATGCCTTTTATTGAGAATATATTGACTCTTACACATCAAAAATGACCCAATGATCGTTGTCCTATTGTATCAACAAAATCTGAATTCTTTTTTTCAGTTTTCCGTATGTCAGCTGTTTTTTTCACTTCAAATGTAGTCCAATTCAAATAAATATGAGACACTTTGAGTGGTACCGGACACATCGTGCCTTGGATTGAGATAGGGTTGACTCATACACATCAAAATTAAACCATAGATCATTGTGCTAATGTATCAACTGATCCAGAAAGCATTTGGTCAGTTTTCCGAATATCTGTTGTTTTTACATAAAAGTCTCTCCTTTCTCCCTCCTTTCGATTAGGTTTTTCACTATTCTCTCATCTTTTTCGGATGCTCTAAAACCCTATTTTCTATTGTGATTTAGGGTGAATCTTAAATAGAGCTTAGATTTGGATCTGATACACCGAATTATGATTGATATTTTCTCTGGAATTGAGGTAGGTGGTCGGTGCTTGGTACTGAAGTAATAGTAATAGAATGTTAATTAGTTTGGGATTTAGGTTGAATCATGAAGAGATATTAGAATGGGATCAGTGACCGTATGATCTAGTGATTAGTGTGATAATTTCAGTGATACACAATTGTGTGAGGTACCTATTAGGGGATGATGCTATATGATGCATGGTTTATGCATGATAGGGGGAGGGTGGGGGAGGGGTGCTATCAAGGATCCAGGAAGGAGGGGGGGTGGTCTGGGTTCCAGGAAGGAGGGTGGGGGGAAATCTGGGGAGCTATCCGGGGGTCCATCTATTGTCCAGGTAGGTGGGTGTGGGGCTGTCCGAGGGGGTGTCCAGGGGGCTATCTGGGGGGCTATCTGGGTGGATGTCCGGGGGCTATCCATGGGGTTGTTTGGGGGGCTATCTGGGGTCCATAGTGGAGGGTGGGGGCTGTACGGATACCAGGAAAGAGGGTGTGGGGGGGGGGGGCTATCTGGGGGGGGGGGGCTCTCAAAAGCTCACCTAAATCCTCTAGACGTGCTGGCCATGCACCCTCACCATCGGGGAAATTAAACCGTTGTTGAAACCAAAATATTAATTTATATAAATAAAATAATTATTATATTTCATTAAATACAATTGGTTTTTTATCCACATCTCTGTGCAGGCATTATCCTTGACTTCCTTTGGAAGTTGCCTCCAAGAGAGAGGGTTGACAAGAATGATGTCAGAGTATTTGGAAAACGTCACTAAAAAACTCTGACATTGTTACCCTGATTTTTCAATCATCTAATTATCTTCGTTGTATTCAACCATCAACTGCGTGCGGTGATTCCACACCAAATTCTTGTGTGTACACCGCTTCCCCAGGGTCCTATCAGTAGATGTATCCATTATGAATGAAAAAATGTATTTTATCAATACATGTTATAATGAAAATAAATAATGGTGTAATAAGTATACCTACAGTAGTATGATCAATGGGTGATGCTGGATCCGCAGAAACTAAAAGAACACCATATATAGATGGAGCAGGTCCCAATGTATGATCTGTAGGGACATACTCTGGTGGAGTAGTAGTCGAAGATGATGGAATATAAAAGCCTGGAGAGATCGAAGAAGTAGTAAAAGAAGATGACAGTGATGGATGACAAAATTCTGCATGGAAAGTGGGAATCATCATCGGATATGATACAGATGGGTGAGGAGGGTCAGATGTAAAGGGTGGTGAAATAGTGGGGGGCCTAAATATCCCGTGTGTCTCTAATATCACACCAGGATTAGAATATGGGATGGATTGAATGTTAGTGGGAGGGGCAGGGTCTAATTGGTTACGCTGACCAGATCGTTTAGCTCATGTACCCCCCCCCTCGTACGAACACCCCAAGTACTGGGACCTCTACTAGGATGCTCCCCAAATAACTATCGCACAATAGATGGATCCTGAATTTTTTTTAAAAAAAAATTAATCACATGATGTTATATATTAATTAAATAAATATATTTGAAATAATGTACTCACTGCAGGAACTAGTGGGGGAATGCCATGCTCAACCATGGGACGACTATTGTCTGTAATCTGTTTTCATTTCCTCTCTTCAATTGGTTTCATTTTCCTGCATTTGAAAAAAAATATGGAAGTAAATAGAATAAGAAAAATAATTTGTAACCCAAAAATAAAAATAAATAAGAAGGAAAAATTGTAATTTTTAGTAGGATGAATATTTACTAAGTGTCCTCAGTCTATTTAAATCATGGAACATTGATTATACCAGATTCATAAGTGGTGAAATATTTTTCAAAATAGTTGTCAAAATTAAATTTCTTTATCTCAGGTAGATGAATCAGGTTTCAAAACATGTTTTGCAGAAGAATACAAACCATCATGTGCATTACCTGGTAAAATTTTAAAGAAATGTCTTAGAGTCATACAAATTTTGTACAAATCATAGTTGAAGTATTGAAATGTTCTCCAAGTTAGAAATGTTGGTTACATAAGTTTAAATATAGTTAAATTCTAAAATAAAAAATGCAATTCAAATAATAATTATAACCAAAAAAATTAAAAATGCACATAACTGTCAAATCAGTTACAACATATTTGTAATCAATATTAAATCAATTTGAATAGTACCATCCTTAAAAACACAATTAGAGGTAAACCAAAATAATTGAGAACATGGATGGATGATTCAGGGGGGTGGGATGGCTGCCAATGGGGGTGGTGGGGATGTCCAGGGGGTATAGGGTTACCAAGGGAGGGCAGGCTATCCAGTGGTGGTGGGAGGGCTGACCATGGGGGTGGTTTTGTTTTCATGTGGGGTTGGGGATGACAAGGTGGGTGGGGGGGGTTCCCGGGGTGGGGGCGTCCTGGGTGACGGGGGTGTCCGATGGGTCATGGGCAAGTGTTTGTTGGGGGGGGGGTGTTGTCCTTGGGGGTATAGGATGCCCAGGGGGGTGGTCGGGCTATCCACAGGGGGGGCTGTCTAGGGGCTCTGGGGTGTCTAAGGGATGGGGTGGGGGCTTTCCAAGGGGTTGGGGGGGTTTCCAGGGGTACGGGGTGTCCAGGGGGTGGGCGGTCTGTCCAGGGGGTGGCAGGGGTAGTGGGGCAGTCCAGGGGGTACAGGGTGTCCAGGGGGGTGGGAGGGCTGTCCATGGGGGTGGGGGTGGGGGGGGGGCTGTAAAGAGGGGGAGGGGGTGTCCATGGGATGGGTGGGGCTGTCCAGGGGGTACGAGGCGGGTTAGTGGGCTGTCCATGGGGGTGACGAGGCTGTCCAGGTGGGTACAGAGTGTTCAGGGGGGTGGGTGGGCTATCCAAGGCGGTGGGGTGGATATCCAGGGGGTACGCGGTGTCCAGGTGGCTGGGTGGGCTATCCACGGGGGTGGCGGGGCTATCTAGGGGGTCAAGGGTGTCGAGGGTGTGGGGGTTGGGGGTGTGGTGGGGGTGTGGGGGGGGGGGGGGGTTCATATAGTGGGGGGGAGGGCTATCCAACGGGCACAAGGTGTCCACAAAAGCCCACCCACCCCTAGATAGCCCACACCCCCACCTGGATAGCCTACCCCCACGAAAAAAACATAAAACAAACCCTTTACCCCATACACTAAACAAACCCCCCTAAACAGGCCATTCACGATGTATGAAGTGTAAAACAAAAAATCATAAAACAAACAAAGGGTTTAGTACTACATCATCAATAATTATAATTTAACCAAAATCAAAACATCAAACATAAAATAGAAAGAGGAAGAACACTAAAACTAAAATAACACTTACTAATTTGATGTGTACAAATAAAAATTTGTTTTATTAAATATGGATCTTCATCTTGAAGGTATTTTGTGGTAGAGAATACGTTGGGAGGATGCCTGGATTAGGTATACAATCAGACCTACTACACCCCCAGCAACCAACCCCCTAACATACAAAACCATCCCACTACATAGCCCCCCGCCACTCCCACTACATACCCCCTACACCCGCACCCATAGCCAACCCCTCCCACTACACATCACCCACTACAACCAACCCCCCTAAAGTCCCCTCCCTCACCTCCCCCGGAATCCCCCACCCCCACATTGCACATCCCCCCTCACCCCATATAGCACCCACCCTGCACACCCACCCCCTACATCCCCAAACCCCATTTCACAACCCATATACAGCCAACCACCTCCCACTGCATAGCCCCCCCACCCCCACTACACACCCCCTAAAGCCCCCTCCAACTGAAAAACCCCCTACAGCCCCTCCCACTGCACATGAACCCACCCTCCCACTACACAACCCCTTGTAGCCTAGCCAACCCCCTCTCACTGCACACCCCCAATTCCCACTACACCCCCGCAACCCCCCTCCCCCTGCACAACACCCCCAACAACCCCCTCCCACTACACATCCCCCCTATATCCAACCCCTCCCATTCCACATCACCCGTTCATTTGCCTTGAAAAATAAATCAATACATGTGAATCAGGGATGGATTGCAGGTTGGGAATAAGAGTTCCCAAAGAATAGGGGAGCTTTCCATTACGGATAATCAAAACAAAGAACAAAAACCAACCTTGTCTTCAAATAAATCAGAATTAAAAATTGAATAAATTGAGGTAGAACCTAAAACTCATAACATATATATTTCATGTGGAAGAAAAACAATTGGTTTCTCAGTAGATGGGTTTGCACGCTGGAAGGGAGCTCTCGTTTAGGGCGCAATGTCGGAGGATCCCGATATGAATTGGGGATGAATTTTTGTCATTCTATCCCAACTTTTTTTTAAAACCATTGGTAAGTATCATAGATATACCAACAGTTCCATGAATCATTGTCATAAGGGGGGATCCAATCACCTATCCCAACGGTTTTTTGAAACTATTAGAAAAAACTACCACCAATCCCAATAGTTATATATAACTATTGGTAGAGGACTCTGTACCTGGGCCTTTCCAAATGGTTTTCCAAACCATTGGGAAAAAAACTCTAATATATTACTATACCAATGGTTTTCAACAATCCGTTGGTATAGGAAACATATCCCAACAATTTTTCTAAAACGTTGAGATATACGCGTTGGTATAGAAGGAATTTCTAGTAGTGACTTTCTTAATTTTTATGGAATATGAAAATAATGTATTTATGGAAGATAATTATCATACCTTAAATTATCATGAATCAACTCATACAATAAGGTCCCAAAGAATTATAATAGAAGCACAAGTGGTGGAGTTGGATGTGAATGAGTTAACTATAATTAAAATAAATGATTTAATTTTTTTCTTTTAAATTATTATATGATTTTGATATGTCTTTGGGTACTTGAATTCAGTGTAATTGATTTTTTTGAGGTTGAAACCTCAATGCTTATTGGTTCTTGGGAATTCAAGTAAAAAATTGGAGTTCTTAGAATTATTATGATTAGGAAATACATTTTTTATACAATATGCAAATTTATATGCATGAAAAAATTACAAATATATTTTGTGTTGATCCAAAGGTGAATATAGAAAATGATATTTTTGTATATGTTGTGTTATTTTCCACCAAATCCAATATTAATAATCAGTATAAGACATTAGGAATTTTTTGGTATTTAATTATCATCCTTATATTATATTTTTTTGGAATGATTTATTATATGATGAATCTTTGAGTTCGTTCTAAATGTTATTTAAAAAAAATATAGGTTTATCACATTATGGAATCTGAAAAACTAATTACTAATCAAGATGAAATTATGGTAAATTACATTTATGATGTTTTATCTAGAACCATTAAAAACCATTTTACAAGAAGTTTTAGATATATTAATAAAAAATAGAGCTAATTAGAATAAATAACGATCAAGTTTTTTAATTGATTAATGAAGTGAATATTATAGTTCCATGATGTAATTTTCTTTGACAAGGCTTCATATAATATGAGATATGAATCTGGGATAAGTAAAAAATATTTGTTAGGTGATTTATATGTTTCATCAGATAAGTAGGAATATTTTGTTTCAGAAAAATCATTAATATATAGTCTTTATAACACTTAGCTATGTAGAAGATTTAATGGATATCTTACAGATTATGTTTCTTATATGTTTATTATTGTATATCAATTCAATTATATTTAGTATTTATTATATAAATAACGGTAATGTGAATGAAATAATTAATTTTAGATGAGGGAGATGTTTTTAAAAATGTTTACCCTTACAATGCATAGATGAGTTAGCTAGTATACTGATATATTCTGATGTTATTTTAAATATTTTGATATGAATATTAAATTATTGGAGTTTGTTTTCTAATCTCGAGTGGTAAAAGTGGGTATCCATATTGTTATTAAATAGATATAGTTACCTGTGAGGGGTTATTATGTGTTATATATGACAATTCCAATGGAATGATTTAATGTTAATGTTGAAAATTTGAGTTATCCATACATAATTTTTTTGGATTTTTAAAATTTTTAATCATAATGTTGTGAGATAATTTTTTAATGAGTATAAATTAAGGTTATAGACATGATAATAAATAAATATTATTATAATAGAATCAGGTAATCATTTATATGGTGACAAAAAAGTAGTTATATAGAAACATTACATAGATTTTGCATGAATGATAATGAATTTGAAAACAGTTTCTTCTAATAAAGGAAAGGGTTATGAAATTATATAGACACCTTAAATTTTTACATTTATTATCAAATGATTTTATGAATAATTAACCATAAAATAGAAATGAAGGATATTATGATTTATTGTCCTTGAAAAAAAATGTACACAATTATAATGAATTGAACCAAAAAATACATCTTTTATTTACACTCTTTAATGAGACTACACCGTCAACTGAGATGTTACATCTACATATGATAAAATATGGCATAATTGAACTAAGGTATGTGATAAATATCTCATTAAGGGAATGAAACTGGCAAAAATTATTAGAACATGGGTTATAAGGAATAAAATGACGATAGAGGAAGGCAAGAAAAGTGAATAATCATATAAAAAATGACATATAGAGCATGTGATATTGTAATCATGGATATATAAGAACGTATTGTAAATTAAAAAATAATTATCCTTTATAATACATTTTTTATGATATATATCAGATAAATTCACTAAATGTACCCTACTTACCTCACATATCCATACAAAATGAAAACAATGTCACATCGCTTCATGGAGGTAGTAGTCCACCTGTATGAACGAGCGACGACATTTTCCCCAATGGAATTGAATGAAAGAAGGTAGATGAAATATTATAATTGAAGAGGTATTTTTTTCATAAATATATTATATATACTTTTAATCCTTCTTTGTATCCACATGTGATAGGTGGTGATAAAAGAAAAATTATGTCTGTTCGCATGGGGCTAGAGAGGAGTTGGATATATATTATTAAATTAACATAATAAAATTTTAGTATAATAGAGGTAATTATTTTATTATATAATCTTAGTTGAAGAATATTTTAATGAGGTGTAAGAAGAAATAAAATTAACATCCCAGGTTAGAAAGGACACTTCTTCTTCAAAAAATATCCTAATGTTTGCACCAAAATCAATCATAGGAGGGTATATAAATCCAAATATTGATTGTAGGATGTTTTATGGGGATTATTAATTGTATTTAAGTAAATATTTTTTAAAAACAAAATATATTTGATTGTGGATAGTACATTATAGGACATGTCCTTATATATATGGTGGAATGTACCCACATGGATACTACATTGAAATTTCAAAAAAAAAATCCAAAATGATTAAGTAATTCTCATGTAAAATTCACAAAAATGAAACTATATTCAAATTTGGGATTTGATAAGTATTAAATATTTCTTCAAAATATGAATTAAACATGTTTTATTGGAAAACATACCCTTATCTTTTGGCTTAACCCCCAGGTAAACTCGTTTAATCCTTAACCATGGTAATTAATTTTTATTTGTATCACAATTCATTATGAAAAAAATAATGTTGTACTCATTAAATAATATTATTTTCTATGATTCCAATTTTTGAACCAATTTTTAAAAATTCAATTCACATATATGTTTGAATTATAATTAATATTAATCTTGCAAAAGGAACCCCTATTCCAAGAGAGCTCAACACATAGAGATAATCTGAACTCTAAATAGTGAAGGATTTAGACGTGTCCGCAAGATAAGAATGAGGTGAATAAGATTTGAGTTACACATAATATTGAAGTTATGTGTAAGGGGTGTTTCACAACTTGGGTGGAATCTTGTGAGCAAAGTAACAAGGTTCTGCACTAGATGCAGTAAATGTTGCTTGAAAGATTTGAGGTTTCCCAGTAACACAACGATCATGTTTCATTACTCAATGGATGAAATCATAACATCAATAAGGCATATACATACAGTAGAGGATTCATTCATCAGAGACAATGAAGGGACCTACAAGTCTATAAATATGAGTGGATCTTCTGAAGAAGTAGTGAGAATAATTCAGTTGAGATATCAGTGAGATTTCAAATTGTGATTGGTGGTAAACTATGAGGGACATTTATTCAACTCAACAGTTTTAAACAGTAGTGTGTTAATAGTGGATTTGGTACATCATCACATTTCTGGTCTATGTTACATGAACGTAGCCCAGTGAGGATAAAACTAGTAAAATTGTCATCTCCTGTTCATGATTTAATATTTTTTCATACTCTACAATGAGAAGGATATAGAAGAGAGTTTTGTCTAACAACTAAATAAAATAAAAAGGTGCAGTTGTTTTAATATCTCATTCCCTGATTCACCTCGCTATTAGGGTATTTAGCATTGTTGACATAATAATTGGTATCAAAGAGAGGTTTATATCAGTGTTTCTCTCTCTATTTAGGTCACCATTCACAAAGGGAATTCTAATATTCAACATAAATAATTTTAATCAATGGGAGAATCAGTTGCAAAAATGCTTTTTAACTTTTGGAATGGACATGTTTACACCATCAATGCATGTTATATCAGCTGATATAAATTGTGGTTCTCTTTAAAAATTTGAGAGAAAATAATTGGATACTGAAGCTGGTGGAATTAATTCTTTAGAGAGGTGCACTATCCATTTCTATTTATAAAAAGGTGATGTCATGAAAAAATAACACATACTATGTGGGAAAAGCTGTTGATGATATATGAAAAGAGGTAAAATGCTCAGAGAGAAAAAGCGGCAAGTGCAGTGGAATAAGTATGACGATCTAAAAATGAAACCGATTGAGTCTGTTGATGAATTATTTGACAGGGTAAATGTTGTTGTGGAAGATATGTAGAGTCTTGGAGATTTCATTGAAGACAAAAAAATCGTAAAGTGCATACTGAGAAAACATCCACCTCGGATCAATATAAATGATTCAGTACGAGAAGATAATTAGTTGAAAAAGATGACATTGGATAATTTACATAGTACCTTGGTTTCATATGAGATGAGGGACAATGATAATGAGGATGTCAAAAATGGAATATCCAAAGAGACGACATTAAGGAAACAATGAATCTCACCATTGAAGATACTTAGTAATCAGAAGATAGAGTTGAGGTGATGTAATTCCTTTCATCAAATATGATAAGAGGAAATATAATTTTTAAAGGGAATCTTCCACTAGAATGGTTTATATGTTAAAATTTTGGTCATCCTGCAGTAAAGTTCCCCAAAAAGTATCAATATGGAGATAAATATTATAATGAGTTTGACATTACCAAGAAGAAGACATTATCCTATGTGAGAGGGATGAAACATATCAAGATAAATTTCTTCATTAATAAAAATCATTATTCAAACGATTTTGAGAGTTCAGATGAGTCTGAGGATGAAGAGGTTTAAGAGATTGAAAATTGCAATGAGTGTGGATAAAATGATATGGAAGCTATTGTCAGCAGTGCTCAAGAAAATCAAGAAACCATAATTGATTAAGAAGATGATTTTAAAGGAATAATATATATGCAAGTTGGGATAGGGGCTATTATTAAAAAGATATATGTTTCAAGAGCTAAAATAAAAAAATCCAACAAAACAATCCATGACACCAAAATATACATGTAGAAGCAAGACGAAAAAAGTCTGGGCTAATGGATGAAATTGAGAAACTCAAGTCATAAACAATAAATAACTAAGAATAAATAAGTGAGTATAAAATCAAGTTTGAAGTGTAGAAGAGGGATATTGATGTCTTGAATAACACAATGTATGTTCATGTCAAGTATATCAATGTTCGTGAAGAGGAAGATATCCGAGTGTGAAAAAAAGATAAGGGTCAAGAAAAACATCTAATTCACAGCACATTATTGGGAAATATGATAATTTAGAAGGCTGTAATGATGAAAGAGGATCCTGGTAGTTCAACAAGAAAGAAGAAGTAATCATGCTCAGTTGATAAGACTGATTTGGGGTCGATAAAAAATAGAAAGTAGTCATGGGTGAAGTCAAACAGCAAGAACTCGTTACAAGGATGAAAATTGATGTGGATACAAAGCATAATAAAGTTATTCAAAAATACCAAGATATATTTTGCAGTACAGAATTGACACACAAGAATGAACCTTTCATTAGGTGTTATTGCTGTAGAAATATTGGACAGTCACAAAATGTGTATTCTATAGCCAGGATATACAGGAGGGAACAAGGACAGAGGTGAAATCCAAACATATAACTTTTATTTATAAAATACTTGGAAGGACACTTTTTTTGCAGAGGATTTGGGAACATAGCTAGATACTGCACATTGACCGTATAAGGAAATGTTGCAAAGAAAAATCAATATTTTCTCAATAAGATGATCAATGAACCAACATGTAAATAAAAAATAAAAAAATATAATAGTATATTTCAAAGATAAATTCAGTTCAACATACTATGGGAAAGAGCATTAGTTTCAATCTATGTCATCTGTGAATAAAAAATAGACCAAGAAGAAGAGAGCATAGAAGGGAGTGATTTTTGAAATTTCCCTTAAAGCATCTGACCATTCTGGTGTATGAATCCTTTAGAGTGTTTGCACGTATCTCATAAATGTAAATAAGGATCCGTTTACAAGAATAAACTATGTCAAATAAGGATTTTTAATGTTTGGAAATGATAATGTCCTGAAGAAAATTCGATTGGGAAAGGCTAGGTTTGGGGGAAAAATAAGTTATGTTGATTTCAGGGTTGTAAAATGTTTTAGTTACAATTTTCTCAACGTCTATCAACTGTGTCAACTAGGGAATTCAATACGGTTAACATAGAAGATGTGTTTCATTAAGGAATGAGATGGTTAAATCATCCTACAGGGAAAAAGAACAAAGAAGAATCCATGCCTAGTAAGTGGAATAGATGTAATGTGTTTTTTATCCAGAGAGGAAGAAAACTATTCGTGGAATAAATGACTTAGTCATCTATGTCCATCATCACCAGAATATTTGGTAATGTGTTATGTAGCTAGATACCTCTCTAAGATATCAAAAGATTTTACTCATACGTGTGATGCTTTCAAACAAGGTAATCTCATCCGAAAGACGTATAAGGAATGAAAAAGAAGTCAACAAAAGTGATCGAATTGGTGCTTGCATATTTTGTGGGCCCATCACACCAATGAAGTTGAATGAATGAGGTACAAAATTATTTTCATTAAATACTATATCAGAATGGAATGGGTATTTGTTATTTATTATATGTTCGATTCGTTTTTCTGCTTAATAGAGTAGTGAAGGCAGTGTGAAAAAAAATTCTAGGACAAAAAATACTGACTTTTTGTTTTGATAATGTTACAGAATTCACAAATAGTAAGGTGGAATACTATATCATGAAACACAGGATAAGGTATCACGTTTCTCCAATGGTAACTCCCCTATAGAATGGAGTTGTTGATAGGGGAAATCAGATCATCAAAAACATGTCTAGAATAATGATTATAAAAAAAGACAAACCAGAGAAGTTCTGGAAGGAAGCAGTGTTAACTCATCTACATTTCTAACAGAGGTATGTTGTGTCCGAAGAAAATAAAGACTCCATATGATATGTGGCATGGAAATAATCCAATACTGAAATACTTTCAAATCATTGGAAGTATGTTCTTTATCCTCAACAAGGAGAAATTTTTTTGATTCGCTTGGAGATGAGGGGATATTCCTTGGATGCTCAGGTAAAAGAAAAACATACAAATTATTAAACAATATACTAGGAAACGTAGTTGATAGAAATGATGTCAGTGATTTGGAAAATGAAAAGAATTCTGAAGAGCACAGTGAACCATTTCTGGATTAATGTGATTAAGTAGAAAGTAGCACATGAGGGGAAGAAGTGGCCCATGAGGATTCAGAAGGAGATACTGATGATGAGAATGAGTAAGTAATATCAGTATCCACACAAAAGGAAATGAGTATAGCTAAAATTGATAGGCCGAATATCATTGGTGATCAGTCATCTCTATTTCAAACAATAAGAATGAAATCACTACAGCAAACATATTTTAAATCTTAGGTAGAGCCTAAATTCATTGTTGATGTAACGAAAGATGAAAAATGGGTTCAGGTAATGAATGAAGAGATAGATTTTATTGAGATGAACTATATGTTTGATATTATTTCAAGGAACAGAAATAATAATTTCATCAATACTAAATAGGTCTATCTCAGAAATATGAATGATGATGGAACATTGATTCGAAAAAAAGAACTACTAATAAGAAAATGATACTCCCAGATTGGGGGAATAGATGTTGATGCAACATTTATATAGATTGCAAGGATGGATACAATCAGATTATTCCTAGCCGTTAAAGTGTATAAAAAGTTCAATGTATCCCAAATGGATGTAAAATATAAACTTTTGAATGGGGTTCTGGAGGAAGAAATGTATATCAAGCAGCCAGATGGGTTTCTCATTCATGAGGATGAGAATAAGGTTTGTCGGCCGATAAAGGCATTATATAGGGTGAAACATGCAACAAGTTCATGGTACTCATGGATTGATCAGAATGTGAAGAATATTTGTTTCCATTGTGGTGGAGCTGATTAAAATTTCTATTTCAGCAATAACAGTAATAAAAGGATGATGGTGTTGGTTTATATTGATGACATAATATTTCATAGATCATATGATGCAGATTGTAGAAGGTTTTCTGAATTATTGAAAAGTTAGTTCAAAATGTCAATGATTAGAGAATTGAAATTTTTACTAGGTTTAACGGTTGAAAAAGGAAGGAATGGAATAATCATTTCAAAATCCAAATTTTCCATAGTGGTTAAAAGAAGATTTGTAAAGGAAAAATTCCAAGAAGATGAAGACACTAGTTGCTACTCGGATGATGTTATCAAATGTTAATGATGGAAAATCAGTTAATATCATAAAATATATTAATATTTTTGAGATTTTACTGTACCTGATAGTGAAAAGACCTGATATTAGTTTTCCAAATTCCAAGAAGCGTGATATAAATGAATTATCAAGGAAATCCACATGGTTTCAGTAAAAATAATACTTTGGTATATCAATTGAATTATTGATTTTGGCATGATGTATAATGATGAATCATAGACATATATTTTGGGATACACAGATGTAGATTAGTCCAGATGAACAGATGTTCTGAAATCTTTGTCAGAAGGTGTTTTTTATTTTGGTGGATTGTGTGTTTCTGGGAATAGTAAGAAGCATGATTTCATTTCACCGATCAGTACAGAATCTGAGTATATTTTCTCCACTCAAGCATGCACAATGTTATTGTGGATGAAGAAATAGCTGGATGATATGGGAGTTGATGTTATGTCTTCGGTAAGAATCTAGTGTGATAATTGAAGTGAATCAATCTTAGCAAAACTCCAGTCAATCACTCAACGAAAGGAAACATTGATATCAAATATCATTTTATCAAGGAGAAGGAAGAGCATGATCTAGTGATGTTAGAGTATGTGCCTAGAGAGCTATTGGTTGTAGATATTATAACAAAGGCCTAACCCAATGAATATTTTGAGAGGCATCGAATGGTTATGAGAGTCCAGTCACCTCCCCTTACTTAAAAGAGTGTTAATGTGGAATTCCCCCTCTCCCGGAGGAAGGATTTTTTTCCTAATGTGCTGATAATTGTTATCTACTTTGTTGCAGACCACAAAGGGGTGACCTTTGGGTTCATTGACTAAGGGGGAGAAAGAGTGAATCCTCACCAAAGGGAAACTATGGAAAAAGAAGTGAGAAAATGACTAAGTCCAATACATGTGGAGAAGCTAAAATTGGAGTTGTGAAATAGAGAGAGAGAAATGAGATTTGGGTAGATTATTAAATGTAACAATGCATGAAGTGATCGATCAAGGATAAGATATCATGATAGCTAAGGTTCGTGATGAAATCAGTTTGTTGGTATTAGTATGCTATCAACAGTTGGTGTCATAAATGAAGTGATTCATTGATGAAAATTTCATACTAATCTTGTTTCTCACGTTGAGAATTGCTCATGAGGGATAAAACTGTGTGGTAATTAAATATTTGGTGGCTATCTAAATTGCAGGAGGTGAAAAATGGTAGATGATGGAAGGATCTATAGAGAGGTGTCAAGGTGTAGAGAGTTGTTACGAGAAGATTTTTTAACCTAATTAATTGGGGAGATTGTTGGTATAAAATTACTCAATGTAAATAATGAAGAAATTATGGGGTGATTGTGTTTGTTGATAATGTGGGTTTCATTGTTGAATAACATGGTTTCCATGGTTATTTTTCGAGTTCCAGAGATATTTCTGACAACCTTTGTTGACAAAGAACAATGAAAAAGGAATGGAAAATCTAGAGGTGGTATAGATAGAACATATACAAGGGGTTGATGTTTTTTAGAGTTTTCCAAATTTATTGGCATCAAAATTGAAAAATGTGGAAATGTGTTTTTGGAAAAAGAAGTTGCATGAAATATTTACGGTGGTTTGGGAAAATGCATTCAATGCATATTTTCAAGAGAAGAAAAATAAAAAAATTGTCAATTGGATGAATTGCGTAAAATATCTGGAAATTTTCACAAAATAGTAGGTTTCCAAAAAGAAACTTTTTCACCCAATGTGATGTCAACAGGTGTTTTGAGAAAATGAAGATAATTTTGTGAGATATGGTGAATATTACACGTAGGGTTTGACGATGCCTATATATAAATGGTGACCCCCTCGTTCAAGATAGCTCAACAATTAGAGAGAATCCAGGATCCGGATCGCATAAGATTTTTAGTTGTGTGAAAGCTAAAAAGGTTGTGTGTAAGATTTTAGTTCTGAATAAGATTAAAGTTGTGCGCAAGGGGTGTTTTGTGACAAAGGAGGAATTTTTCATTAAAATAAATAAAATTGCGTGCAGGACAGAATAAGGGTTACGTGAAAGATTTTAGTTTTCCCCATAATACAATGGTAAAGTTGTATTCATCATTTGATGAAAGAAGAACATCAATAGAGAATCTACAAATAGTAGAGGAGGCATTAATTAGAGATAATGAAGGGACCTACAAGTATTTAAACTATGAATGGATCATCGGAATAAGTAGTGATCACACTACAGTTGAGAGTGTAGTGAGCTTTCACATTTTTATTTGTTGTAACCACGAGGGACCGTGAGTCCACTCTAAACATGTAAAAAGTTGTGCAATTTTACTGGATTTGGTACATCAGCACATTTCTAGTTTATTCTCCTTGGACGAAGCCCAGTGAGAGTGAACCACGTAAAATTGTTATATACTTTTCACGCATTAATAATTTTTCATACTATGAAATAGGAAGGAGAGAGAAGAGAGTTTTGTCTAATAGTGAAACAAGATCAAAAAGGGGAATTTGTTTTAATATGCCATTCCCTGATTTACCTCTATCAGGGTATCTAGCTTATTGGACCTAAAACACTAATTTTAGTGTTAATAAACCTATGTACACATATTATAAATCCACATACACTTTTAATATTCATATTGGGATATCCTTAAATGTAAGCCCCTCACTATATACGTCACCAAAATTCTAGGAAATTTTCTATGAGAATGTTTTAATAAAATTTTTATGGAAAGGAGAACATTGGTATTTGAATAAATCGTCACCTAGGGGTATCCTTTTATCACCCATTTATTAATAATTATTTTTTTATCCCAGTTTTGGCCAATAACTTCTTTGCTTTTCATATATGTTCTAGTTTAGCACTTTTAACCCTTGTACATTGACGATGGTTAAAATTATCCCAAATTTTATTCATGTTAATAATTTGAAAAATATTAATTATAAGAATATTTAGAGTTATTCATAAATTTTAGGTATGGAATAATGATTTAAATTATTATTAGAGATGATACACCATAAATACACTTGAATATTGTTTTCATTATCTTGACCAATGTAAAAACGGAAAGAAAATTAAACAGTAAATATGCATTAGAATTAATATTTTAATGATATTTATCATATATATTCACTAAATATAAACTTCTTACCCCAAATATTAATATAAAATTAAAAACTTGTCACATCACTTCATGGAGGCGATAATACACATGTATGAATGAGCGACAACATTTTCGTCAATGGAATTGAATGGAAGAAGGAAGAAGTGATATTATAATTGAAGATGTAAAATTATTTCATAAATATATTATATATACTTTTAATCTATATTTATATCCAACCGTGATAGGTGGTGATAAAAAATGATTTACATCTGTTCACGTGGGGGCATTCTATTGTAGACACAATCAATGATTTCATTACCAATTTTATAGAAGAGGAGATGGATAATGTTTATTACAATAACAAAATAAAATTTTAGTATAAAAGAGATAATTATTTTGTTGTATAATCTTAGTTGTGGAATATTTTAATGAGGTGTAAGAAGAAATAAAATTAATCTGCTTTGTTAGAAATTACACCTCCCTTTTGAACAATCTTTTTATGTAAGTACGAAAATCCATCATAGGAGGGTTTACTAATCCAAATATGGATGGTAGGATGTTTTATGGGAAGTAATAAAGGGATTTATGTAGTTATTTTTAAAAACAAAAAAATATTTGAGTTTTAATACTACATGATTGGACATGTCCTTATATAAATGGGGGAATGAACCCACATCGAAACTACATGGAAATTTCCAAAAACAATCTAAAATGATAAAGTAATTCCCAAGTCAATTTCAATAAAATAACCCTAAATTAATATTTTTGATATTATAGGTTTTAAATATTTCTAAAAAATAAGTTTTAGGCATGTTTTATTGGAAACAATACCCTTATATTTTGTATTAACCCCCAGTTAAACCCATTTTATCATTCACCATGGTAATTAATTTGTATTGTTATTACATTTCATTTTGAAAAAAATTATGTTTTACTTTTAAAATATTATTAACTATTATGATTCTTAACATGGAATCACTTTTTCATATTTCAATTCACATATTTTATTGAATTATATTTAATATTAATCCTATAAAAATGATGAGTGAGTGGTTTTCCATGTAAAATATTTCAATAAGTATAATAGGTTTTTATTTAAATTTTAAGAATTGAATTGATTATATAGAATTAATTTGGATTAATAAAAATATAATTTAACTAATTTGAATGTTATATTTATCTTAAATAAAAATTGATGTTTATAAATTCTTTAAATAAAAATGCAATTTTTTAAAATAATTAGTATTTTTCACTATTCATTAAAAAATTAATCATTTTATTAAATTATTAAATTTTTAATGTAAGATAATTATTAAATTTTTATTTCAATTATTTTATTAATTTTATAAAATAAATTTTATAAATTTTATAAATTTGTTTTAGAATATGTGTGTTGAACGTGAAAAATTCACCTTTTTATATAAATGAATTTCAAAAAATAATATTTAATTATGTGATATCTCATGCATAGATAAATATTATATGAATTATGAATCATTTTTTTTAATAAATAATATATATATATTTCATTAAAATTACTAAAAAATAGAGACTAAATTATTTTCTTAAGATAAATACACTTCGTGTGCATATATTCTATTTTCAAAAAGAATATCTCTTTAACTTTCAACTGATTTATATTTTCATTTATAATCAATTAATAAGAAATGAATTTATATTATTATTCTAAAAAAATAAATTATTCCAAATTAATTCATTCATAATAATACATGCCAATTTAAAGACTTTGTTATAAATGTCAAGTTTAAATAATAAAGTAAATCATATATTTCTGTTGTTAAAACATAGTATTGTATTTAAGAGAAGCTATCCAAAAAATTAAATGCATTTGAAAAAATATTTCATTGAATCTAGGTTTATTACATGTAGAAATGCATGTTAATATAACATTATTATTACCCTCAACCCTACACACATATTTTCACAATTAGTATTTTTGGTTTCTATTTTGAAATAAGAATTATTGATATATTAAGAAAATAACATAAGAGATATAAAACTAAAAAAAAATTAGATTGGGAAGTAGTGTAGACATCAGATCAGATCATGGTTTTATTTAAATTATGATGTTTTCAAAAAAGTATTGAATTATAATCCATTTAATAACAATTTAAATATTTTATTTGTATTAAGTCATCTAATAATAATTTTAATTTTTTAAAAATATAATGCATCCAATAACCATTAAACGATTTTTTAATTTTAATTTATAAATAATCACATAATATTTTTTAAAAATTGTAATTAATCTTACAACCAATTAAAAATATTTTTAATTTATTCCATCATAAATAATATTTCAATGTTTTCTAAAATATAATACATCAAATATGCATTTCAAGTATGTATTATTTCAATGAATCTACTAGTATTTTAAATATTTTGGAATTTAAAAGTATCTAGACACTATTTAAATTTCTATTTAATTATAACATCCCCAGTGAATTTTAAATACTTTTCAATTAAAATTTATTTAAATACTATTTCAAGGTTCATTGAATTATAATGGATGAAACAACAATTAAAAAACATTTAGATTCTAATGAATTTTTTTACTGTAAAATGATAATGATAATCATATAATTTAAGTTTTAATTTAAATTTATTCAACTACATCATGTCATTGAATATATAATTATGGAAATAATAAATCATTAGTTAAATTATTTAAAAATTTAGACCAAATAGGATTATATTTCAATGAATTTTAGTGTAATTTTAGTTTGAATAATTTCTAGAATATAAATAATTTAATACTACTAAAAAAATTAGTTTCAACAGGGAAATATCACATTATATGTTTTATACTTTCATCCCACGCATATAAAAAATATTTTTTGATTGTTTTCTGGATGATGACATCATTGATTCCAACAGATAATTTCTAATTTTAAATGAATATTCTGACCAACTATGGGAGGAGTTATTAAGGATTCAACCCACCATATAATGTAAAAACTCATAAAATTATCATTTTACCAAATTCTATTCATATGTCTAATTTTTAATCTTCTCCTTTAGATAGAGAACTATTATTTTAAATTCAAGGATTGTGTGACCATTTATTGTGTTTTTATCTATAATCAACACAATAATTTTATTCTCGAAGTAATCTATTCTATATTTCATAATAGTTTTTTGATTAATTATTTATATAAAAGTTCATTCTTGTATTAAAATATATATCAACTTTTGGTTGGTCAGTTAAAAATATGACTTTACAGTCAAGAAAAAAACACTACCATTTCAAAGGAATACTTTTAATAAATATCAAACAACAACACACAACCCTGGGTGCATTGATATTATGTATCAAATGCGTATTTATCTTCATTAAAAAATAATAGTGTCTTATTTAAATTTATGTGTTGTCGGGGATGGCAATTTTATCATTTAAAATGAATACCTCTTTTATAGGTTTCTCTATTGACAACTTTATCAAATTTTAATTTTTCATAAAAAATTCCATTAAAAAATAGTGTTATATCAACTATAAATCATAACATCTATATGATATAAATAACGGTCATTAACCTAATAAACAAAGGAGTAATAGATCTTAATTTCGAATAATTGTTGAAAATTACATCTATATTCTCTATTTCAATCTTATTTTTTATCGATTCAAAATATTCATCATTCATTGGCTTTCATCGAAAATGATTGATAAAATTTTAGTAAATTAATAATAGTCGCTATAATATATTTTAAAATCATATTGGTCATTGGAAATACTCACTTGACTATATGGAATTGGAATTTTCATAATAGAAAAATAATTCGAATTTAACAATTTATAAGTTTCTTAAACTCCCAATGTAAATAATAATATAAAAATAATAATTAGAACAAATAATGATATATGAGAAGAAATATTTGTTCTTGATTCATGATTTTATATATAAATTCTATGATCCAACTCAAAAATATTTTAATGAATATTGTAATTTTATTTCTTGAACAATGAACTTTCTAAACCCATTTCATTATGGAAAGAAAAATAAGAATATGCTTCTTACATTTTAATTTTTCAATAGTAAAGTGTATATAGTTTATTTTTTTGACCTATTTTCTTGTTTTATTGATTTATAAATTTTTCAACATCAAATATTTTCTTAACCTAATTTCATAAACATATATTTATCTCTGCTTTAATTCATTTTTATCTCTTAGTTTTACCTTCTTAACAAATGATTTGGCCAACAGAGTAGTTGGTTTAACATTTTATTTTTTATTATGAACTCATATAGATGTTCGTTGTTCATCTACCCCATTATTTTTTATTTACATCCTCTTCATGGATAACCATTTAAAAATTATCTTCTCTTAAGGCCTATTATCTATTTCCATGATCCCAATTTCCTAGGAGTCATCTGTATTTTTCATCACCATAACAATCTATCTGAAATTCTATTCATATCTTATTGTTTAATATTCATGTGACCAAAATTATTTTTTCTCATTTTCCATGAACCTTCTTTATTAGATATCTTATGTTTTACTATTCTATTCTATTACACTAATAACACCCTCTTCATATTTCCTTATGTAATTAGATTTGAACAATTATATATATTTTTTATTTTTTATTCTGAACTTGTATTATAATATTCACTATATTTATTTTCATCATTTCATTTTATACATCAAAAACACAAACTTATTCATCATTATCATTGATTTTATATTGACATCCAACTCCACATTCAATGTGGAATATTATCTACGAGTTTTATAGGGGTGAAAATGCATCATGATTTCTATAATTATCAACCTATTTTAGATAACTTGGTCTGTGAACATAATTATATTATTTGTTTTATATAACATTGAATTTTGAAATAATACCACATTATATTCAATTTACTAACTCATGAGTTGACTCTATCTTGAAACAATCCAATCTATCAAGATACATTAGTTAAAGGTGAATTATCAATATTACCATTTCCTTCCACAATTTAAATGACATCATAGATCTAATACTATAGTTATTTTAGAAGTATTATTGATTTTACATAGTCTAAAAAAATAAAAAATATCCAAAATATCATTAATTTCACTTCCAATTGTGAAACATTAATAGGGATGTTAAAATATTCATTAATTATTTTCATAAATTTCTCATGGATGGAATAAGGGAATGTTGGTGATCACATGATTCTAAAAAATGTTAAATGTGAGATGAATCCCCAACCTAAGTATGATCTTGTAGTACAAAAAGCAACTTCGCATGCATAAAAATATAAAAGTCAATATGTGTCAATTTGGTCAATAATTTTATTGCCCATAAATGATTTATAATTTCCTATACCGATAATCATTATTTATTTGGTGTCATTATATTTCTAAATCTACATCGATACAATAATGACTTAGTGGGATTAAATTTATAATAGTACACTATCAACATATCCCCTTCTGTTATATTAAATATTCTTCTCACATCTCTTTAAAAATATATACTTCCACACTAATAATTTAAATCAATTTTTTATTATGTCATATATATCAAGAACCTATAGAACATATGTATCATATTTTATAATAATGAATACAAATAAACATTTAGATATATAATATTTTAATATATTCCAAAAACATGTATCTATTAGTAAATTAATATAATTTTCTCTAATAATTTAAAAAAATTTAAATAATTTTCATTATAACGCTATAATGATTGACCTAAATGTGTAAACTAGTAGAACTTCTTTATCTATGGATGCAAAAAAATTGTAATCAATGAAAGATTATATTAAATTCGATGAATAATTTATATCAATAAAAGATTGATTTTATTAGAAAACATTCGATTACATTCAACTATAAATATCATTAATTTTTAAATTGGAATGTAAATTGAAAATTTCACATGGTTTTATTATAATTGAAGATATAGTGAAATTTTTTGTGAGTTTCAATTTTAAAATTATATATTAAGTGATAAAAAAAATTTATTATTAAAACTACTAGGTACTATAACAAAATTTCAACTAGAAATCCAATATAATGTGATATACAATTCAAAGGCCCACTTTTGGTGAAAAAGGTAACAATTTATTGATGAAAATATATGGATTATTTGGTGAGATTACATTTAAAATAACTATAATGATAGAACAAAAAATTCCTATGTAAAAAATACCAAACACTATAATGTAATTTCCAAATGAAATCAAATAGAAAATATATTTAAATTTATAGGTTCAAAATTATTTGAATAATTGTTAAATTATTATAGTGATTATAGTGAAATTTTATTGAGTTTTATATGTAATATCATAATATAATAAAGCTCAAATTTTCATAGAAATATTCATTTAAATATCAATAAAATCAATGTAAATAGTACCCGAAAAAATATAATTAAATTTTAACTAGAATTCAACCATAATGATTTCTAAATTTTTTGAACCTAATATAGGTATAAATTTATATAAATTATAGTGGATATTTCTATGAATTATTCATTAAAAAAATATATAGGTGAATTTATATATTAATAAAACTAAAATTACCGATTAAATTATAGTAATGATAATAAAGGTTCTAGTGAACTATTTATGGACATTATAACGACATATGACTGAAAATTATATGAAACAATATTATTAAATTAACATTTCTAATAAAATTTATGATATATTAGAACTTGATGTGGAAATAAAATAATTTTTTAAAGCTGAATCTATATTTAAAATATCTATATGTATACCAATGTAATGTTGAGGATAATTTTTAAGTGACATTAAAAGATAAAATCTATCATATAGTAAAAAATTATTCTAATATAGCAATATGATGATTATTGAAAAAATGTAGCTAAATTTCTAATAGTTATTTTTTGTATATATAACACAAGAATGTTTAGGGAAACTTTCAAAAGAACAAAAACCACTAGTGGTAGTTTTAGTCAAAATTTTGAATTCTATCAATGTAAATGCTTTCATTGAAATTCCATTATATATCATCATCAATATTACATTAAAAATTATACTATAAATTAATGTTCATGTGATATTTTTTACTATAATTAGTATTAGTTCATAAAATAATAATTTTACTTACTAATAAAAGAATGAATCTATTTTAGATGTTTATTGAAAATTTTAAATTTCACAACTCTAGTTACCCTTCGCATTGTTTTTAAAATTAAAAACAATTTATCATATAATTATGAAAAATAATGGTAAAACTGCATGTTTTATTGAAATTGAAAATATTTCCAATATATATTATGTTATAGACACCATATAAATGTTTAGGTAAAAATATACTTACATAAAGAATGTTGAATCATAAAAACTTA
The DNA here is from genome assembly GCA_963277665.1 of Viscum album. Classification (NCBI taxonomy): domain Eukaryota; kingdom Viridiplantae; phylum Streptophyta; class Magnoliopsida; order Santalales; family Viscaceae; genus Viscum; species Viscum album. The sequence goes on along the minus strand of OY728126.1, from coordinate 1,989,250,904 downwards.
ATAAACTATGCACATAAATTAAAATGAGTACAACCCTAATATTAAAATAGAAAACTACCTTATACCCACATTGGTTCCTCCGTTGACCAAGGATATAGGATTAGATAGAAGAAGTGGTACAATAATGAACCATTAATCCTTAAAAAGTGATGAGAACCAATATATTATCATGAAGTGTGACTATAATCAAGTATCAGGGAAGACGAATTATCATAATTGACATAATCTCTAGTTAGGGGAGAAGAATATGTAATCATGTATGACACCTCAACTGTAATAGTTATGTATGTATTTTTTATTATTTCATTTATATAACTAATTTTTATATTTTTTAAGAGTTTTAATTTGGACAAAAAATAGAGAGTATTTTATAAGACACACTATTATTAAATATTTTATGCTAAATATGAACCCAACCATTGGGTTTAGGGTCTTGAGGAAAGTGGAATATTCCGGGTAGGAATACAGTTTTCTAAACTATATGGTATAATAATGCATGATTTTTGAAATAATTCCTCAATCTATTAGAAGGTTACATATTTTTTTTCCCACCCCACATTTCCAAACAATGTGATCTACCTAGAATTAAGAACTATGAAATTACTATTCATAAATTACTCAATCACCCTATTCTTCCATCCATATTTCACTCAAAATTTATTTAATTCCCCTCATAGTCAATTTATTCTTCTCCTATTGGCATCTATTAGGGTTTTAAATTAATTAAATTATGTTTATTTCATAGAAATACTTTTTTTCTCTTCATTTATCATTCCTCTATTCTTATGTTTTATTATCATTATACATTCTATTATTTATTTTAACTTTGTATCCATGGTTGTTACACTTATGGATATATTATATCATTATAATTAATTTTTTATTCGTATGGATTCTATAATGTCACTCATAGTCTAATGAAATATATTTTAAGGAACATGAAATGGTTTTAAAGTATTTAGGTTAGTGTTTATATATATATATTCCACTCCTTTGGAAAATTATTATTTATTTCATTTTTCAAGGTACTATTTATCTAATTTTTAACCTATATATATTATTAGTCAATGTATAATGATCATTATTATTATTTCAAAAATTTATGTTTGAAAAATTTGGTTAATTTAAATAGTTTATATGTATTATTGAAAAGGATTGTTTTTATTCTCAAAAGGTGTTTTATAAATTTCCCCTTTGACTTTTCATGGTTCAAATGGATTTATAAAACATATTAAGAAAGGTAAATACTTTATATAATTGTTTTTTAGTATTTCATTATATTTATACATCCTACAAAAGATTATTGTTTATAGTAATTTCTTGATGTAAATAGTTTTGACTCTGGTCATGCACTGTCCTTGATGGTCACTATAATAGTTGATAATGATATAATTATGGTTAGGTTTTGAGATTTGAAATTAGTTAGCCAACACATGGGAACCTTGTTTATTTGAGTATGAAATTGGGAAGAGTGATAAATGGTTCCCGACATTACTCAGGCCCATTCCAATAATAATTATTTTTTTTATCACTATGGGGTTTCTTCCTGGTGAGGCCAAGGGTGTGTCAATATTGATGTTGGTAAAGTTAAAAATAGTTTGGAAGGTGTTCCTCTAGCATATTCCAAAGTTAAAAATTATCACTCAAGGTTTAAATCACATGAATTGATATGTTTCAAATATGTTTACTGTTATAATTAATTTACATTAAAATTATTATTTTATATTTTTATATATATTACATAGAATATATAATTATCTTGGTTATTTTTAAAATGAATATGTTTTTTTAAAGAAAATGGTTGATGGTTTTTTTATTACTCATGGAGACATGTGCTAAAATATTTCCATATTAAATGAGCTTTATAGTGTCCAATTGGAATCTTATAGTGTGATTTCTCAAACCTTACAAACACCCATTGGGTGGATTAAGACCTTTATTATTTCTAGTAAAGGTAATAATAATGACTACACATAATTGTATGGAGTACAGTGATACATTATTCATGTTTTCCACAAATATGTTGATCGGGAGGTGAATATGGATCATACGATAATGGTGCATATGTTGTTTGTTAATATATATTTTTTAGTTTATCGATGTATGTGTATTGATCACTGTATACACCCTTTTTATAATATAATTTTATGGTTTGCTATCATCCCATATCATTTTTCATTTTGTTTAGGGAGTTATGATTCATTGTTTATTTTGGGTGCAACATATTAACTCTTTGATGGTTTGATTATTGTCTTAAAACTATTTATAAATTTAGAATAGTTATCCGATGTAGGGAATCTAATGTCAGATTATAATTTTGAGTTTGATATTTGGTTTATTGTATATAGTGGGTGAAATTATTACCAACAATAATGTTTGATACCCCCAAAATTTATTTCCTTCCCATGGTGACTGTGATTGCACTTTTAGAAATGTAGATAACAAAACATAGAACATTTTTAGTATTACTTATGTTAGTTAGTTGAAAAATGATATCATATCCACATTTTCATTTTTAAATTAATGGTAAACAACATATAGGATTGTTAGATCTCTAGATATACATACATAGATGTTTCTAGAAAACCCTTTATAATGCCAAAATTTATATTATCATGGGTGGTTTATAATTATTCCACCAAAAGAATATGTATCGATGTTTTATGGTCTCTTTAATGAGGATTACAAAATTTACAATTCTGTAAAATATTGAAATTTTATAATATTCACAAGATTGTGATTTTTAGGCCACGTTAACGAGAATTTGTATTTGTTTATCAGTAGTTTGAAGGATTTATGTTTATTTTCTATCTAATGTTATGTAATTTTTTTTATAGAATTTAATATTTTTTATAGATGATAGCAACTATAATTGATCCAATGAATCATGTATAGTGAGTAGTGGACTATTTTCTTAGAGTTAATCCTTTTGAGGACATAACACTATTTGATTTTTTACTTTTCCCATTATATCCATAGGTCTATATGGTGAGTGATATAAAATTCAGATGGTGGATTATGATCAACAAATTACTCTAAAAAATCTATCATCTTTATATTTCAACAAATGGTATTAGGAACCAAAATATTGGTGTGACAAAATAAAAAAAATTTAGTCTTATTTAAATAACTAAGTCTTCAAAATCAATTTTCCACCTATATGTTGGAAGGAAAAATATGTATGTGGTGGTTATGAGTTATAAAAGACAAATTTAATGGGTGGATCTCATAATAGTTGTTTAAAAATATGTTCAATTCGTTGTTTCTACCATATAATTGGAATAATTTCATTTTCGTGAGTTTGTGTCAATAGAATATATGAATTTTTCTATCATAGAATATTCATCTTGGTTTACTGGTTTGGATTGATTTTCTCTTCATATCTTCTCTAATTAATTCCTTAAGGATCAACGATTTGAGATGGGATTAAAACATATGTTTTAAAAAAATATAATGAATAAATTGTAAATGGTTGAAACTTATTAGATTGGATATTTTTTTTGGGGGTAATATATTTTTTGTAAGATGAATCCATGGTTCCCCTATAACGCAAAGCATAAAGCTGGATTAATATAGAATGGGTATTTTTACATAGATACCCTTTAAACCAACTCCCTCTAGTTAATTGAGTCATTAACCCCTAAAATTATTTTAATGTATGGATGTTGAGTACTCCAAGACCAATTGTTAAGAGAGACCAAAGAACTACCATTAATGTTGGAGACCAAGTCATCTAAAGTAATTTTATAAACACCCTCCTTATACTAGAAAATACAGTTATTCCATTTAAATATGATCTCAAGATTATTTTGACACATAAAGGTGGAATGGTTTTTTTACAAATATTTTAATAATATAGTCATATGAAATGTTATTCTTAAATTTCCATTAATCCTCAGAGTGGGCCTAAATCATGGAATTCTTTTGTTGTGTAGAATGTCCAGATAGAATTTCAAGTTAGTCTAGTGACTGTAATAGGTGTGAATTTATTATTTCATTATGGTTTATATAATTTTATAACACATGGTAATTAAATTTAATCATTTATTCTAATCCAATTAATTCATCGTGATTAAAATATGAACAAATTCCTTTTGTATTGGAAATCAACTCTCCTTTAGGAATGAATACGAATAATTGATTTAAATTCCCTTCATTTAAAGTGGTGTTCAATGAAATTAAGATAGTTTGGGGTTTTTTATTGATCTAAATATATTAATACTTCTATTTTAAATAAATTATATTATTAGATGACAATAATAAATTTATTGTCATCCTCAGAGGGTTTTGTTCATTTCTAATGATGGAAACACACTTATTTTTTCTGTTGAGTTAGATACTTTTTAAGATATAGAAGGAACCAAAATTTCAAATATTGTTTTGATCTCAGGTAATATATCTGTCTTGAATGTTTATATTTTTAGAGGGGTCTAGAATTATCGAACTCTTATGGAATTGAACGTGTATCCTACAGGATTGCATAATAATTTCTATAGGATTCCATGAATGTGATAGGTTTAATTCTAAATTAAATTTCTCCTCAGGGTAAGGTACATATCATTACAATTTTATCAAATATCTCTATCCTATATTAGGATATTGATGTTCCTTCATAAATACCTCTTGAGAATGGGTTTCAAATGTCTTGGTGTGTCATAGTGAGGCAAAAGATTCCTATTTTAAATGAATTTATAGAATTTTTTCAGTGTTATATAGATTATCAGAAGATCAACTAAGTGTTCATCCAAAATAAATACCCCATAAATTGAATTGATGCCACCTGTGATCATATTTTTTTGATTTGGGTGGTTTTATAAGATTTACCATAGGTTGGGATACCATCAGATGATATTAAATGATATAGAAAAACATCAAACCCCCTTTAAAAGAAGATATAATCATTATAAACATCATATTATGCCTTTTTGTCTAATTAATAGCCATATAGTTTTCCAAGATTTGATAAACTATATTTTCTATAGGTACCTGGACACTTTTCCCATGGTGTTTATAGATTATATATTTTTTATTCTTATAAAAAGGAATACCATGAGTATTAATGGGGAATATTAATAAGTATTATGAATGTGTATTTCCTATATAACAAGCTATATAAGTTCGAATTCCATATTTAGGAATTCAAATTCATGTACCATTCAATTTATAAAATTTTATTTTCTATCTATTAGAAGAATATTTATGTATTGATGTCCTAGGTACATCCAAAGAATGTGTTTTGTATTATAAGATTTATAGGTTTAACATGATAATTTGGTAGTTTTGTTTAGTATGTTTTTTTGTTTCAAAACCCTTGTACACCTTGAACCTAATGGAATTGAATACTATTATAAATAAATTTTTGAACCAAAATAGCATATTAATTTTATTCCTCTACTATGTCTTTAAGAGATTTTTCTAGGATATAACACGTGTTGTAATGCCTAAGGTATGTGGTTTTGGTGATTATTAATGTATCATTATCGTGTTGTGGCCAATAAATATTTCAAAAATGATCTCTAATAGGAATAAATACACAACCAATGTCACATAATTGGATATAATTATTCATTAATTGAATAATTTTTCCCATAATCTATGTAGAAAAGATCATGGTGTATAAAAACCATAAAATTATTAGGTGACACTTCTACAAAAAGTGTATAATTATCAAATAGAGACACTTGGTAGACATTTCAAATATGTGTTATTTTCATTCATTTTATATTCCAAGAAATGGAACATTTTTTCTAATGTTCTAATTGGAAAATTTATTACTCATTCCATAAAATAGTCTAAATAAGAATGAAATTTATTATCCATTTCATTGAGTATAATTTCAATGAAAAAGAAGAAATTTGATCATATATTATTGGACAATGCGAAGGTCAACCAATTATTAAATGATATTAATTTGTATGAGAAATCATATAATATATGTTGTAAGCATATAATTTCATATATAAATGGTTATGGGACCTTATGTGATTGGTCCCAATCATTTTATGGTGTTATGTTCCAGATTAATTGGTTAGTAGTTCTTCTGTATTTAAGAAAATATTTGATGAGATATGGTAATCATTGAACCTAGTTAGCTGACCTAAATGGGAGTAATTTTTTTAACCTCATTAAATGATACTATTTCCGAAGAATTAATAGAGAGCTTGGAAAATCCATTTCTCATTGACTCACTTATCTAAAGGTGATCACTAGAAAACTAAATCCTATGGGATTATTTAAAACAATTATTATACCTATATTGAAATGTGATAAGATATCTATGAACATCATCATTATCATGCATCATTCTCCTACTAAGAATAATGAAATCTGAATTATTATCAACCCGTGGATAAGAATCCCATATTCTTCCAACAAATGTGAGTGTGATTGTGGGATACCATTGACACCCATATTTCGGATAGGTCATGAATATTAATAGCATTCAATTGGACTTTATTCTATCATGATCCCATTTTAATTGAAAATTATTGACGGGTCATGTATAAATGGGTTTCTAGGAATAGTTGGGAATGAATTACCCCTCATAGGTAGATGGTGAGTTTGAGAATGGAATTCAAATATATTAGGATATATTACTTACTTATGTTCATAAATATAGAAGATTTTTGTAACATCATATATCATTTATTGATTTGTCTTAAAATAATAGTTATCAATCATGAATGAATATCGACCCATATAAATATATTTAAGGATGTTTTTCTTGGTCCCATAGTGATTGGGAGAAGTGGGTTAATAAATCTATTTTAGGACCAAATATTGTTTAAGATATAGTGAGGAATGATAATGTGATTCAAAAGATATTGGTGATGTCCCATATTCATCAAAAGAAATATGTTGATTAATGATTACATCCTTTATATTTTTAATTTGGTTATTGAATTGATCATAGATTTTGTCGATGCTTAAATAATTATAGATTAGTGACGATGGGTAAGATTATTTGACAATATATATGGAAATATGATATAGAGGAAAAACTTTGTATAGATGAAAAATGAGTAGACATACCACCACATTTTCCACGATTCATGTTGTATTCCTTGTTTCCAAATTAGATAAAAACACCATGACCAAACTTATGTCCTCGATTGAGAATGTTATTATATGGATCCCAAAACCACAATAAATGAATTGATTTTTAATATACTTGTTTATCAGAATTATATTTTTTGGGGTAAATATATTCTTTTAGTCTATTTTATAATCTATCATGTTAAATATATTTATCAGTCAGGGAAGTGTGAGGTGGTGGTGAGGTAGTAATGAACTCAATTTTTTTATAAAAATGAACGATTGTGAGTTTCTGTGGAAAATTATTTATGGTGGGGAATATTTTGACACACCAAATGTAATTATATCATAATTATTTTTGATTAATTATTTTATTTATCACATTTTTAGAATTATTTACATTTTATGCTTTGAAAAAATGAAAATATTATGAAGATAAGTTGTATGGTTAATGATAATCGTGAATAACATCCATTTAGGGGAGGGACTTTTTCCATGTGTAATATAAAAAGTTTTTTCATGGTTTCCCAAAAAATGTGGAAAAAACAATGGAAATTTATTATAATATTCTATAACTTCCCTAGGTTTGGAACATGAGTTTTTAATCCTTGATTCTGAACCATGTGATATACCTGGAATTTTAAAATATGAAATTATGATTTCAACATTTTTCAATTTACCCACCATGTTCCTCTATTATTTCACATGAAAATTCATGAATTCTTATCATAGTAAACACATTTCTTTATTCATTTACTCTATTCAGTTTCTATATTAATAAAATTTATTTTTTGAAAAGGTAGCTATTATATTCTCTTAATTTCTCTTTATCTTCCTCCATTATCTTAATCATATGTGTTTTATCCACTTACATACTATCGTTTCTTATAATGACCAATTTATGGATCAGGTATCTTGTTATCAAACATTTACTAGACCCTTTAGATTATATAATATCCATACTGATCTATTGTATTCAATTTTGAAGCAGATAACTTTTTAATGGATATAGGTTAGTTTTTTCTAATGAACTTTTCTCTTTTTGAACATTTTTTAATCTCAATTTTTTATTTAAATTATAAAACATTTGTACTTAAATTAACTATCTTTAACTGGTTTTGACTATTTGTTATGTTTATATAATTTCTATATCATAATGTTGTTGAATTTTGATGGATTCATTGTGTTATATTTTAAATCATGTTTTTAATGTTCTAAATGTATATTATAATTTTTCTAATATACATTTATTGGTTCAAATGGATTTTTAAATTACATTTTGAATGATAAATTATTTTTATATGATTGTTTTATTTTTAAATATTTTTATCAATACTTTGAAATTTTATTTTATCATATAATTAATTGATATTGATGGTCATTTACCTTTTCATATACCTTTCTGAATGATTTATATAATTATTAAGACTGTAATATTGATGGTTATGTATGGAAATTTGTTTTAGTTGGGATACTAATTCGAAAATTGGGTGTTTGTGTGGGTAATTGGGATATGTGTAACATTGGTTATCATTTTCTTTTCCCCATTACCATAGTTATGTTTTCACTATAACTAGGGTCTTCCACCCAATGATTCCAAGGTTATGTTAGGGTCTAAATATTTTTGGTTCACCATATACCGACATATGTTCTGATAGCATGGATATATGATCTACATTATCACTCGATTGAAAATCCCAATGTTTTATAAGTTAAATATATGTTAACTATAATCATCATTTTATATTTAAAGTATTATATTATATATTTATTTCATTTTTTCACTTGTGACTTTTTATTTACTATTATAAAAATAATATGTTTTTTAATAAATAAAGTAATATTTTAATTTCTCTCTTAGTCATGAAGAACAAAAAAAGGTAAAATAATCTTTTAATTTTATTATAAACTAGTACTGAGGGGTTTTTTATGAATGGTGTCGTGTAGATTCATGATTTCATCGAATTAGTTGATTACTCCTACCTAAAACACACCAACCATGTTTATTAATTCCTTGTTATGGATAATGCATGAATAGGGAATGTAGAAATTTCGATTGGTGGTATTCTATGATACCATATTCACACATTATGGGGATGTGTTGACTAGTAGGTGACCATGAGTCATGGAAAAATGATGTGTATGGTGTTCTAGGATATTTTTATTATAGAAGAGAAGTATATATATCAACCTTTACAAGCTCAATTTTTATTTTTATTTTTCTAAAAAACTATCATGACGTATCATTTTATATTTTTTTATAGATTAATGTTTGATTGTGTATTTTCAGTTCTACATAATTATTCCTTTCCTGTATTCTTTATTATTTTGAATTTTATGAACCAATTGGAATGATTATCAATTTTATTGGTATGTATTTTTAGATTTATAAATGAATATATCTATGTTTTTATTATATTTAATTATAGAAACTCTACCTGATAATAAAGTTTCATATTTTAAACACTTTTGGACTTATCGTAGTGGCCATGAACGAGCTTTAAGACCTTTACAAAACTAACCAAGGAGACTTGATTGGTTTACCCAAGGAAAATCATTACATCAAGGGTAGACTTATGAGTGGGGATGAAAATGGAAAATTTATCCCAGTATTTTAGAAAATGGGATTACCACCTACCGTCAATAAAAAAATGAATATTCATATTGAATAGAAGTCAGTATCTAATACACGTACCAGAATGACATATTAGTTTATTTCAGTATATGTTTTTTTATCAAAGATAGTGTCACAATTAATTTATTGTGACATAATGGTAATGTATTTTTACTATATATTTTTCATGACCTATAATGTTTCTGTCACAAATCCGTACAGTGACAAAAACACCAGTCTCATTTTGAAAGATGGGATACAGCTACTTTTAAGTATTTATATATTCTATTTATAGTTCCCCACATATTTGAGCCACCATCTATGTATTGAAGGTTTCTGTTAATTTGGTTTTTATATAATTATAAATAATTATTTATGTTATCCAAAATAACATATTTTTGGATATTAGTTCTTCTAAATATTCATGCATTAGAATTTATAAGAAATATTCTTTTGGTGTTTTATAATTAAAAATAATTAATTGATAGAATAATCTGTTTTATTTTAATAATGAAATTATTTTTATTAATTTCAATTAAAATTATTTCGTTTATATTATTGACACTATTTTCAGGAAATTTTGAAATCAAAATTATGATTAATGTTCCTATAAAATATTTTTTCATGATGTGGATGAATTTTATAGTTATATTTTATTAACATTACACATATCAAGGTTTTATTATTTATTGAATTCTTTTTTCATATATCTTATTGGGAATATATGATGGTGTCTTTAACCAATTATTATTTGATATGAGATTACCCGAAATGGATTTGATGTTGAGCTCTATCCTAGAGCCAAAATGAGAATTAATTTTGGTTAAGGAATTTTGAAATTCCTAATAAGGCTTTTAACTATTGGCATAAAAAAAATTTTCTCTCATTTTAATTTTTATTTTATCCTTAAAAAATATAGTTTTTTTTTTCAAAAATACAACATATTTTTGTTATTATAATATATGTTATATTTAAATAATGAAATATTGTGTTGGAAAATATTTAACTATATATATATAATTTTCGAGTAACATAACTTTATTTTAGTGTTTTGGGTTTGAGATTTTCGCTAGAGTGGTAAATTAATTTCAAACCATCCATAAATAGTGTCTCCCTCACTTAAATTATTTTAGTTTTTATATTTAAAAAATATCCATCCAAAATGATATCCTTTCATGTTTTTTTTATTTACCTTCTCAATAATTATTAATATATTATTAATACTTTTTAACAAAATTAAATCATTGATTGATAGATTCATGATGTTACTTTTGGAAAGTTAGGGTGATATTATTCCTCACAACACATGTTTCTAGCAATTAAATAGAGGAAATTCATACATGATTGGAGAATAGAAAATATATTGATCTATCTATGCTTCTTCTATTTATACTACAATCTACCGTTACATAAGAAACCTTTTGAATATAAAAAACTAATTATTTATAGACATTTATTATTTTAAAAAATTAACCTTCTATATAATTAATTTTAATTATATAAATTTCAAAGACATATATTAATTTATTATAGATTTTTTATAAAAAATCAAAATCTTTTTTATAAGAATAATAATCATCTCATATGACTGTACATTATTCATATAGTGTTGGATTTCTCTTCTTGAAATTAAAAATAACATTTTTAGAGATGGTATAAATATTTTAAATAACATTAAGAATGCCTCAACACCTAATATTAATATTTATAATCTTATATGACCCATATAAATATTTGAGAGTAATTTTTTATAATACATTCAATATACTAAACAATAATTATTTGATTATATAGAAATTGATCAATATATATGTATAAAAATATATATTATAAATTCATATGTAGGGTTTATAAATATCCAATCATTTATGACTTATTGAATGGTCACTTAAGAATAAAGAAGCCAAATTAAATTTCTTCCATTTAATTAAAATTTCATAAATAACCCTGCAAAATTTTAAACTCAACTTCAATGATTATTAGCAATGAATGATTATAAAGAATTTACTGGATGATATATTAAGTTATATCATCATGACTATTCAAAAAATTTGAAACCACAAATGTTTCATATTCCACTAACAATTTTCAATAGAAATTAATATTTTTATTTTCAACCAAATTCATTTTTATTAGTTTAGTGGTAACCCACAAATGCATGAAATTGAAAAAAATATATAACATAATATAAAATCTCTATCCATTTCTTGAAAACTAAAAAATTTTGGAACTTTTGTCACGTTTAAGAGTCTAATAAATAATAAATTTAATCCACTTCGTATATTAAGAGATAAGATCCTCGATGAAAGTAGAAATCTTCTCCCAGGCCCAAAAACACAAACACACACACACAGAGAGATATATATAAAAATCCATTATTATACATAGGGATTAAATTACATTCTTGAGTATTAATCTATGCTATTTTTTACTTATAGGTATCAACTTTTAACCTCCTTCCATACAACCTTTTTATTTCGTTCTTTTGATATTAAATGTAAAAAACAACATTTTCCACCTCCTCCTTAGAGTATAGATGAAAGTCTAATTTAGATGCTATATCATATTCTTCTTTTTCCATTATTTTCAAGTTATATTTATTATTTTTCCCTGAAATTGTTCTATTATAGGTTCTCATATTACTATAAGACCGACATTATGAATAGGGTATCATTGATTATCCTCAATATATAGTTATTGGGTTAGGATTCCAACCATGGTGTGGAAATTTATGACAATTTATATATTATCCATCATTCACACACCACTACATATTCTAGATTGATTTAATATATAGACTCTTTCATCTATTTAGAACTTTTTATGTGTAAATTTCTATGAACATTTTATCAGGTTTCCTTACACTCTAATCTAGTTAATATGTGTCCTGGAAGCTAGGATGAGTCTTACAATTTCCTAGTTTTCTTCCCTTTATTAACATTATAATCCTAATATTAAACCCAACATTATTCCAATTTTCACTCCTATAAATAAATATTATATACCATATAAATCTTCATCATAAACAATAAAAACAATAGATATATCATCAACATCAATAATTCCATTATAGGAGTCATCATGACCCACTTGTAGACAATCTAACATATGGACAACCTCTATGGTCTGGGATCTAATTTTTTTAATCTTCCAGTTTGAAAATATTATTTACTAAACATCATTTTACTTTGATCCCATTTCATCTTCACCAAAATGTTCAAAATTTATTTTAACCTTTTTTCAGATGAGGAATCCTTCACATTATTCCCTACGGTGTAATGACCTAATGCTTTTATATGGAAATTGACATCTTATAATTATTTCATTTAATCATATGAAATCAAAACATAATGAACTCATAGTTTGATATGTCCTTTATACACATGTTTTTCACAACAGTGATTTGAATTTCGAAAATCTATCATACAAGGTTGTGATTAGTAAGTTATTTAGAGTCGAATACGACAAACATAATTTTTGGTGAATAGTAACATACCATTATGAACTGAAATGTTACACCTATGAATAGTGACAAAACATAATGAATAGTAACCATTCCTATGATAATATATAAATATTATTCATGTGGGATTAAGATATACATATATTATAGAATTAGAAAATAAATGTTTTAAAATTGTTATTTTTTTGAGTAAATTGTGATATTAAATAAATATTAAATTAGTCATATATAGAAATTAATTTTTCATTTTTTGATTATACATGTTGAGAAACGGTTAAGTTGAATATTTGAGATTTTTCTGAAATACGTGAAATTTTTATGGATAGTAAAATATCTTAATTTACCAAATATATTTATATATAAATATATGTTATAAAATAAATTGATGATTACAAGCATCATTGATGATGTCACCACCCATGGTTCAAATTCACATGACCCATTTACAATTTTTAATCTAGGAATCATCGTTATTTCTGGTCATGATGGAAATTAATCAACTGATGATTAAGAAATGAGGAAAACCTTCTTCTCCTCTTCTATAACACCCCCACACTCCCTCTTCTCTACACTCTTCTAAACCCTAGTTCCTTGAAAAGATTCTGCCTGAATCTCCTCTCAATCTCCTTCCCCTCATCAAACAGCCCATAATATCTTCAAAATACCAAATCCTCTTCTCATAAAAGGCTCTCAATAGAGGTAAACTCAAGATATATACTCCTCTTTCCAATTATTTTAATTATTTTAAGTTCTTTTATTTTAATATTTATTTATGCACCTGTCTTCAACAAAATGTCATGCTATCTCCAGTAATATACATGTATAGAAATTATATTATGATAATGGGATAATTCATTATACACTCTTATTTCCCAATATTTTACTTGAAATAAATGGAAACTCCTTTGAGATGTGTTAATTTATCCCAATCAAGGATGACATGTTATCAATTTCCATTACTATCTTCTACTATGGTCATGAAAAAAACATTCATGGCTGAACTGGACCATAGTATATTTATTATTCGTCACTTATGGTTTTGTAATCCATTTGTAAACATGGTTTTAGTTTATAAAACAAAATGTGTTCTTTGTGGTAAAAAACTGCCAATTAAACCAAAAGGATGTCACAATTATTTTATATAATAGTTCAACATCACATAAAGTAAAACAGTTATGTTCTAAACCATATAAACTTATTTCTATTCAATAATAAAATATTACTTCAATTCTAGATAACCCCCTTTATCATATAGGTTAATCCGATCATTAATCGATCATTAAAACCATTAAAGCAAACAGAACCAAACAATGAAATTGATCATTATAACCAATCAAAAAGTTCATGAATGAACATAATAAGTTTATGAAAAATATTTTACATATTGAAGAGGTTGTGTAATTATTAATTAATAAAACTAATTTTTTTTATTTAGGTCATTAATACCTGTTGAGAACATCAATGTACTCATGATAAGAGATCCTATCCATTTCACTTTTATTCAAGATTTTTCTCTATGTTTTTACCTTTATATTTAATTACTAGTGAATGGTTATGACTAAAAACCTCCACCATAAATTCAAAATTATGCATAAAAGATTATAAATCTATTTCCCTCTCATTAATACCTCTTATGTACACCCGATTTCCAGACAATAATCAGTATGGAATTCCACCTGACCCGCCATTGTTATTTCAGGGAGCTCTATATTTCGTTTTACCCAAATGAATTTGGTATTTAAATTTATGTAAAACATATCTATTCTATTTATTTACTCTAAAATCATGTCTCAGGATCCATCCCTTACTCCATTTTGGTGATATATATTATTTTAAGTGATTCCTTCCTCGATACATCCCAATAATAAAACTTGTTTTTAAGGGAACTCCAAATATTTTCATCCAATTTAAATTGCAATATATCCACTTTTATAATCTTAAATTTTCTTTATAAACTTAGGATTTTATTTATGAAAAACTATTTGGTCCACTTCTGGTATTATATAAATTATTTTCCCTTTTCTATTTTAAAATTTCTTTAGTGTTTTCATTAAAACCACACTAAAATGATTTAATGCTAGGAATGTACTAAATACTATTATTACATGTTTTCACTTCTATTTTTCATCAATTAACATGATATATGACTATTTTAACATATTAATGTCCATTTATTTTTAAATTCCATTCTCTCATGGGCACTTTTAGGATACACCCATTCATTATTCTTAATGTCATTAATGTGATACTCATGTTTATCCATGGTTTACATTAAGTTTATGTATGATTGATTATGTATGATAATATAAGTGTAAATAATTTTAATTAACATGTTGATATGGGTGATCCTATATATCACTCCAATTTGGTGCACTTCTCGTACAAAATTCATGTTTCATGTTAATCCCATATTTGTATGATTCCTTGTTTATATGAATCAATGTTTATATGTCATAACCCTTTATGTTATATGCCTTTTTATTTATTTTTGTCATGTTCATAACCCATGAGCTATGGATTTATTCTTATTCTTATTATCTTACAGGACTTTTAGATCATCCTTTTATTCATGTTATCCTCAGGTTATCCTATGATAATGTTTGAGCACAATAGAAGATAGTGGCACTATATGAAGAATAAATAGATAATTATTTTATTTAATTCCATTTTTTTATTTTTATCGGTCTAATCCTCTAAGACACTTGAATTCATGATCCTTGTCATGTTCTTTGATGTATAATTATACTTAAAACCATGTAATGTTATATCTAAAAGAATAGGGTTTCTGTATAAGGGACTTGTGAGACCAACATAAAACGTCACAAAAACCATTTTTGAGTCTCTAAAAAATCATACTACAACCCTTTTGAAAAAGATCTTGTTATATTTTTCATAATTATACATTGTTTTCACTAAAAGGTTAGGTAGTGTGCGAATTCATCCCGACACATATTGGATAAGTTTCCTTACCACCTTTAGAATCAAAATATTAACACTCTAGAGATAATATAGTGACATATAGTCCAATACACATTAATGGGGAAACTAATATAAAAAGATTCCCCTATAAATGAATACATATCTCAAATGATAATTTTCGTAAGTATTATTCAGAACTCTCAGAAGATAGTGGATCAAACTAATGCATCATTACTAAATCCTCTACCTTCATCCACACCATTAGTTGTTAAAAATACCTATGAAAATAATTTTTTCCTAAAATAATTCTAGCGACTATGATTTTATTGATATATCCTTTTTTTCAAGAAACACTCTTGTACAAAAAATCACTTATTATATTAGTATGATGTGTTTTCATTCTAATTAAATTCAAGATATAACTAAAACTGATATTCATAATATACCTAATTGTTGTTTCGTTACCCACCATCAATTTTGATTAATAAAAAATTCCAAGGTTTTTTCAATGTGTTAATCACCAAATATGTGTGAGGTATGGTTGGATGATAAATTGATTATGATATCCATTCTGATCATATTTTTTAACAAATTTTATTTTAGAATATTTTTAGTATATGAGGATTTTTGAAACGGAGTGCAATGCTAGGAAGAACTATATATATTGTCGTTAGGGGAAAATCGAAATTCATATGTAAATTGAAAGACCACAGAAGTTGAAAATTTTAAACTAATTTGAATAAATGCGGAACACATCAATATGGAAAAATTGTTTTTCATTAATCAAACAAATGAATGAATTTATTATGATAATAAATAAGTCTCACCATAATTTTATACTTTAAACCCAAAATATCATTTAAAAACATGTCACAAACATTGGTTCAGGGTTTATATTTATTAATGAAAACAATAATGAAAACTGTTACACATTGATGACGATTTTAGAAACTGAAATAGATTTATTGGTAATTAAGGAAAAACATTTAATAGGTTAGAGATCAAAGGGGACATATAATCCCAATGAATTGAGGGAAATATTTAGGGAATATTAATGGGATAAATCCATGATGAAGTTAATTGTGAGATAGAGGGAGCTCAGCATTGATTCAGTGTCATCCGTTGGGTCAGGCGGCACACAAGTGGCATTTATAACACTTCTTCTAGAACATTATCATGAGTTCTATGGTAACCATAAATTTTGAGAGATTGTACTAGTTTTTACTAGATCATGGTTCAATATTCCATTATTAATTATGTACACATACCAAAGGCATATCATTTATGTTATAAAAACAGAAAAATGTGTTAACCTCTAGGATAATTGATTAACCCATAAGTTGTTTTATACTTTTTTAATTAATAATATTATCTAAATAATGATTCCTGGATAAAATATCTTCAAAAAATCACCACAAACTGACTTATCTTTTCTAATCATATCATTATAATCACGTAGAATAATCAAAAACTAAATGTTTAATTTTAATCGGCAGGATAATAAGATAAATGACTTATAATAATTTTTTTACAACTTTTTTTAAAATTCCATTTAAAAAATTTAAATAATATAAATAATAATTCCAAATTTTTTACCAAAAAATATTATATTCTTTTTAAAAAAATTAAATGTTTCAGAAGAACACATTTACTCCAAATTTTTTTAAATTAAGGTTATAAATTACTTTTTAAAAATGGAACTCTGATGCTTTAAATTCTAATATTATTTTTTCTAATTATTTTTAAACAATGGGAGTCAATATCTTCATTAGTTTATTAATGGGGGAAACCACACATATAATCGTAATTAAATATAAAAAAAATCTATACATTTAGACATATTTCTTCTCTTTTACATTATTTGTTGTTATCACAAAAGGGATGACATGAGTAAAATAAATATTGTAATATAAATAAATCTTATCTTGGTTTTAACTAGTTCATAAATTTAATATAAAACATTGCACAGACTGTATTTTCTATAGTTTTATTTATACATTAATAAATTGTTTATTATGTTAAAAAAAGTGGGTTAGGGTTTGTTTTTCCTCTAGATATAAACAGTTCATTATCTATATTACTTGTTTTAGAAATTTCCATACACATATCTTCTAATAAAATATACCTTGGAAGTGTACCGATTCAAGTATATAAACAACTCAAGGCTAATTGAGATTCATTAAAACATGGTTACCATAGTAGTGTATAAATTAAAGAATATAAGAAATAAAATGCCAATATAAATTTAATAAAACATGCATATAATGAAAAATGTTGTTATAGGTCATTATAATTTTAGGAATTTTGAATTTCAAATTGTCAAAGTTGAGGGTCATTGAAATATTGAATAATAAAAGGGAGAATATTTTTATAGAAATCATATAAATTTTAAATCGTATGATTTCAAGGACAAATTTGGGGAAAATATACATGGAATGATGTATGAGGTGTATTGTACTGTAAATGTGTTTAAGGTAGTTGTTAAAGTACAACAAGTACCTAGACAATGTACATTGGGTACTGTGTTGAGGAAGTGGGGGCTGTCACAATATTTGTTCCACCGGGTAGATGGTGACCTGACACTAGGTGCCTAGTAGGATATAAGGTGTAAAATGTAGGTTAACAAGATATAAAATAGATATTTGAGTCCTTTTTAGAAATGATCGACATAATAATATTTTTTTGGTTGGACACACCAATTTTATGATCACTTGGGTTATATAGAGGGATGTTTGGCCCCCTATCCCCCTTCTTGCTCCAACTATAATCCCCAATTTATAATGGGTTGTTTAAGTGGAAGTTCCTCAATAGTTTTTTGTAGGAAACCACCTATATTTCTTCTATTTCACTCTCCATAGGTTTCTCTCTAATTAGGGTACTGTGAATCAATGTATTTTATGGTGATTCCACTAGTATTTTATAAAATCTTCTGAAATGATTATGATTATTAGTATTGAGGATATAGTGTTTCATAAGGTTATAAAAATTCATCATCACATTCTATTTTTAGAAGGGAAGTCAGCATTTTTCTTATTCTTGAATTTTAGTTAGTTTTTATGCAGTTAATGATTGGATTGGAATACTGAATTTTGGATTTTTTTTGTAATTGATATGGATTGATATCAACATTTTTCTTCAATCTAGATGATAATTTTTGTCCCATGGGATGTTTATTAATGATTTTTACATCAGATATTTATAAAAATTTATTTTATACAAAATATTATAAGTTTATTATAGTATTTTATAAGTAATTACATATATAATTTTTGAGATAGGGCCTCATGAATAAGGATTTTTATTGGAGTGAGATCATTCTAGGATAATAAAACAAGGGTTTTTATACTACATCATTAAGTAGGTGTTCCTATAATATTTAAACATATTATAGATGTATATATGATAAAAATTTGTCATTGGGGTTTTCTTATCAACTATAATTTCAATTAAGTGGTTTAAAAATTATGAGTTAAACATGGAGTTATCTATATCCTCAAATCATGCAATCATATCAACATGTATGGGTTTAAAAAGAAATAAAAGCGTCTTATTTAAGGGGAGTGGGTATTAATAATTATAAAATGACCCTATAGAGTCCTCTGGGATTAGGTTAATTTGTTAATATCCTTGGATAGATATCATAATGATAGTGAAAGGGGTTTGGAAGGCTTATGACTTACTATTCATTGAGGCGGCGACTGTGAGTTATTTTTGGGATATTCAAATACTCCCTATAATGAATGAGTATAGGATTATGTTTTATTCTAGATTGGGTAATCCTTTTTAAGCTTGTGGAAGTTTAAAGAGATAATGGTATTAATTATATTAATAGATTATTAGAGAGATATTTCCTTATATTTTGCACATATTCAATTGATGAATGTGAAGAGGGAATATTTTGGTCACAAGATTTAAAAAACTGATGAATTTCATGATCTTTAGAGAATTTTATATTACCATGTACATGGTAATTATTGGTTATTGTAAGAAAGTGATCAATCATGGAATGGATTAGTGTTAGACTTGGAAAATGATTCATATAATTGGACTTGGGGTTTGTTTAGTCTAAGAGTTGATAAGAATGTTTCTATAATTAAGGAGGTGGTTGGGAATGGTTTATTTACAAGGTAATGTTACAAAATTTCACAAAATATAAGTTGATATATGTACTATGGGAATTAAAATTTTATTAAGGGTGATGAGAATGGATGGATACATTGGATAATCACATAATTAGGGACCTTGGGAATCAAGTTGTGTGTTTTTTCTTATGTAATAAGAGCTATTATATAAATTATTATTATATTATTATTAAATTTGTTGTTAAATACAAAGACATTGTATGTTAAATGACATGTTGTGGGTTTATAATTGTGTTCAGAGGACCATGTTTGGGTGAATATGGTCAACTAGTTTTTCCAGATACAAGATTAATATAGCATTCATGATTCTATAAAATTGACCAGTGTTCGGTTTTGTATGCATCATATGATTGATTATTATACTAAAATTATTGTGAGGTATATTTTATTTATGTGGAAAAATTCATCCAATAGTGAGTTAGGTGATAAGGGATTTTTATATGTTAGGTATTGTTTTGGATACTCAAGATGGATACAATGTGAGAGGTCCACCACAAAATGGTCGAATAATCATAGGGATAACAAAGAGTGGATACCTCCAGGATATGTTTAGATAATAAAAGGGATGATCAATAGTTAGTACTCATATAATATGGTTGGATACTCTAGGTAATGGGTATCGAATAATTCTTCAATCAATATTTTGCATGCTTATAAACACCAATAATGTTCAATGAATGTAGATATAGTTTTTATAATGGTATGCCTAGACACAATATTATGAAATGATTACTTATTTGTTATAAGTTCATTATTATTTGTTTTGGAATATATTTTAATTCCCCAACCTCAGTTACCAAATGTTGGTGCATTATTTTAATACATTGGAATGATGTAAGGAAATCAGGTCCTGAATGACCGATCAGTTTTGCATTCTGATTAATAGATTACATACATGAATGTTATATTACATAAAAAAAATGAAAAACAACAACAACATTGTCTCCATTGACCACATTCATATCCCTTAGACTATCCCAGCAGGTTAGTTATAATACACTTCATGGAAATCCTGGGAAAATAAAATATAAAAAAGGGGTGTGCTCATATACTAAATAAGGGTAAAAAATTTAGCAGAAGATAACATAAACAATAGGAATGGGGAATAATTGAAAACACAAGACTTTATAAAAAATAAACATGAACAATTTAGGGTAGAAATATGAGCTGAGTAAATAATTCCATAATAAAACATAGTCATGGGTATTCTACTAGTCGAATAACCACATGAACCATGAATATTATTTTCATAATGAGGGAATGTATAATGCCAGACATTCTGAAACATTTGGTCGAGGCCTCATCCAAGATGTATAAAAATAAATAAGGTCTCGACCAATACCATATATCATATTAATAAAGTCGTCAGCCAATTCCATGTCTAATTGTCTCATGAGACCTACCGATGCATCGAGGATCTATAGTGGGCTCCATCAATCACTTACTATGTCCAATACATTCCTCATATGAAAAGGTTGAAACATAACATTAACATTCTTATTAAAAATAGCATTAAAAAATGCCAATACTTTATCTATAAACAATTAATGGTATAAAATTAACACATCCACATTTATACATATCCCAAAACCTTCAATTCAATATGGATGATTTGTATCATAATAAATCAACATCACAAAACTTTTAAATCAATCAAAGGATATTGACATAGATGAAAATGATTTGTAAAACTCTTTGAGAGAAATATCCCTTTTTCATGAAAACATTTAAAAATCACACAATTTAGAAAGGAAGACATTTAAAGGCATTTTTAATTAATAGTTTTCCAGACCACATTGAAAATTTTGGAAGGAATTAACATTTTAAAACATTCATGTTCATATAAATAAATCCTTAAAACCATTTTGAACACATGGAGATTAATAAGAATGGTTTAGAAGAATAAATCTTTAAAACATTTAAAATGATGTTTTAATAAAAGAGTACCTTAAAAAGAATGTCTTTGAAAACTCTTTAATGAAATAAGGAAATGGATAATTAATTTATCCTAGTAAAAACATACCCATAAGAAATCTCAAATAATAATGAGAATGAGGAATTAACCCTTACCTTGCACTTTCCTTTGGTCGAAGGTACATTTAACCTCCTATATAATGACCATAGCATGTTATTAAATTATACCAGAAGCATATTCATATTTTTAATATCATACATGATTCATTTATGACTTTATACTACCCATTTAGTAATTATTTCCATGTTAAATTATCATTTCACGTAATAATCACTTTCTTTATCGTACGTGTGTTAACTTGTTATTCTTTATCGTACCATTTAGATCATGATTTACATACTTAAAAAAAATATAAAAATGGATTTATATGTATAATATATATTTAGAATATAAATATGTAGTATAGATAGTTATATGAAATGGAAAACAACATTTATGAAGATGGCAGGTTGTACGTATGCATAAACGATGTTTCCGTTTTCTAATCGTATTGAATGGAAGTAAGTGAAAATGATATATGTATGTAAATACATACGTACATATATATATCAATCAAGTAACTTTATTATGTAATATATTACAAACATATTAATAATAAATACATTTATAATCATTGCTGGATGGTGAATGTGGAAATTATTCTCATTACGTCGTGGAGATGGTAATCCGTTTGTACGTATGAGCGAAAATATCATTATATGGATGTTGAAATAATATGTAATTGAATGGTATATTATATATACAGACTAATTAACATGTTATATTTATTATTTACATAATTTAGACTCCTTATTATTTTTATCCAAATAATAATTTGTTTGAATAACAAAATACACCACGACGTGGAGACAGTAAGCCGTACGTACGCACGTACGGTGACTTTTTCATTTATAGGATGGATAGAATAATTAATATTATTGTAAAATATTTATAATAACATAAAAATAGGTAGTAGGTACTGGAGTTATTATTTTTTGTACGGAAACCACAAATAAATAGGAAGTGGAACAAGAAAAGAATTTGAAAGAGGTTGGTGAAATTATTACCTCTTCTTCGGGTGTTTCATTTTGACTTGATCAAAAGGGCTCTTTATGGTGGCTTTCATATCAATTTAAGGCCACTAGGATGAATTTAGGATAGTTTAGAGTATATTTTGGATGGTTTTGGCCGAGGAAAATGGCTTTGAAGGTGTGAAATAAAGAGAAGGTTAAGTATCCTTTTAAAAGAGATGTTATGGTCACTTTAGGAAAATCTTGATATATTAATTTATAATAAAATCATTTTCTATTTCTAATGGATCAGAAATAATTTATTTGGAGACTTTTTTGGTTATGGGTCAAAATACTATCATCCAATAGGTTTTATACTAGTTTTGGTCACCATATTAACCTTGTCTTTTAGATTAATCTCTTAGTTAAAAAGTTTGACATTTACCCTGTCTCTTTGTTTTTTTATATTATATGGTTAATAAACATACTACAACAAGCCAAGAGAACCCAAGTGGTTAAATATTAATATATATAACTTTATCTAGGTCCTTTTTACTATCCTTATATTTTTAGCAATATTATATTAATTAATAATAAGGTATTTTTTTTAAAAACTCAATTATATCAATTTTAACACTATTTAGTATTTGGTTTTGGTAAAAATCATAACAACATTATTACATCAAACAAATTATTTAACCAACCCTAACATGTCATATTATCCTATAAAATTAGTGGAATACATCAAAAGTCTCAAATTAAATTTATTTAGATATTTATAATATCAATTATTTTAAACATTCAATAATAAGGTAATTATTTCATCATCATTGTGTCATAAATAAGCAAAATTATTTAATGTATAAAAATTATAAATAAAATTCCATTATGTAAGATTTTTTTTTAGATTTTTATGGAATATTTATAGTCATATTTATCTTTTATATAACCCTATATTAAAAATGGATTAGCTATTAAACATTGAATTTAACTCTTTTAACTCTTCTTTAAATAAAATAATAATAAATGTCCTAATCTTATCAAAGTGTACCAAAAGGGACACATTTTAATCCTATGGTAGTTTATCGATGAATTATAATTATACAATATAATTACTAAAGGGGTTAGTGTTATTATAATATCATTTTTACCCTTAATTACATTATTTACTTTTTACCATGGTAAATAAAAGTCAAAAGTTACAATTCCCCAAAAATTATTTACATCTTTTTGAAACATATAATACTTAATGATGTGAACCCCACCTATTGTATTTTTTAAATTCGAATCCCAAAACCCATAACATTATGTTTTATGCAAATTTGTAAATTCTCCTAGAAGGTGGATAAAAGACAACAAAATGTTCTATAAAAATATTTACATAAAATTTTATTATAAAATGACACCATTGATTTACATTAAACTCATATAGGTATTATATATCTAATTTGACTAAAAATAAATTTAAATAAAATAAACAATTATTTAAATAAAATGTCTATTTTAAATAATAACACAGTTTTTTTCACTAATCATAAAAAATTGAATGTTTTCAGAAAAAATAAAAAATTATTTCCAAGAAAATTTTGATTTTCCAAAATCAAAAATGATTTCTATTTTACCAAATTAAAAAAATTTAATTAGAATTTATAAGTTTAAAATTAATTCCTGTTCTCAAAACCAAAAAGGGGGTTTTAAAAAAGTAAAAACTATCCATAGATTGACATGTGTTTATGTCAAATTTGAATATGAAATTAATTATAATTACTTATGTTGTATTAAATTATAAAAATATAATATAATTATACATCAAAACAATTCAAATTCACAATTTATCATTTTAAAGTATTATGATTAAAAAAGCTATTTTCAATTATGACATAGTATTTTTCACTATTCGTCAAAATATTAATGTTATCAGAAAAGTACTATAAATTTATCCAAACTGAATTTTTATATCCTTATTCTAAATATGAATTCAATTTCATTAAATTTAACATATAAAGGTGTCAAATAAAGGGTTTAAAAAGGGTTCTCTATTAAAAGGAGGTAAAATTGCATTTTTTTTTAAAAATAATTCTTTTATCTAAAAAATGAATTTGTTCTTATATTATGTTTAAGAAACACATAATATGGATGTTAAAATTATATAGAGTGTATATGATTCAAAATGCAGTTAATATTATTCATAACCGCTTTTTCAACGGCTACTTCGGTAAGTTGTGGTGCGGTCTAACAAGGTGTTGCGTGTAGCGCGAGCTATTCAATTACATTAATGATATAGCGTACTATGAAATTGTGGGGTGTTACATTCTCCCTTTAATAAATTTCATCCTCGCAATTTGAAATTATTCATCAAAAATAAAAGGTTAAAATAAATAAAAATACCTTTGTGGAAAACCCACATTGGAAATTGGGTAAATAAAATTTAGTCTTAATAAGAGGAAAAGGTAATGAAAATGGTACCCCCAAATTATGATCTCTATTAGGAGAAAATTTGTGGAAATTAGTGACACCTAATTAGATTAAAAATATAAATATTTATAGGAAGTGATTAAGGTCATCAATCACATACAAGTGTAAAATAGAGGGCCTCAAAGCCATCAATCTATGATGCTTTAAAATATCGTTAGTTCAACATAAGGTATTAGGATAACAAATTTTTGGTTTTAAGATACATTCCCTAATGATTAATTATTAATTTGTTCATATAATAATATGGAAAATAATATACTTGAAATGTAGTGTTTCATCCTTCAACTAATTCCTACCACAAACTCATCTTTCACACCAAAAGATAATATAATTCAAAAATATTCTATTTATCCTAAACGTATAGGGTTCAAAAAATAATTAATTTATAATTATTTTGTTAGTCTATTTAAAAAACTAAATTATACAATCAAGGAAATCACATAGGCAAGTGGTAGGTGATGGAAACTTGTTACACATCGGTTGCAAGTTCATGTCTCACGGCCTTGCCGGACGCGACGCGTCATCGTCCAACCTCCGGGTTATCCTTTTTATGACAATCCAAAAATAATCTCAAGAAATTATTTAACCATAAAAATCATATCCAATGTCAAACATAATCGATTCCAACATTTAGACTTATCCAAAATACTTATGTTCAAACTCACTGCCCAAAATTTATAAGGAAGGTAAACACAATGACAATCATTCTTTCCACATAATAAAATTTGAATACCTTCATCACGTATTCTATAAAAACACTCAGACAGCTTTAATTACCATAAATCCTTATTTATTACATTACTTCTCCCTTATTCCTTATAGATTACTAGATATATTCCTTATATTCAAAATTTTTGAATTTTCCATCAATGATGGAATAAACAAACCATTATTCAGTTTCAAGGTAGTCAAGAATATCCAATAAAATTTATCCAAATCAATAATATATTATTAAAAAATCACTACCTCAGTATCATGAGAATATTATGGTTTACCTTTCTTTCATCAATGTATTTTCTAAAAAATTTAACTAGAAACTGTGTCAAATTACTTGGAACCATACAATATCAAATCCTTAATGAAATAGTACTAAAGTACAATCCCCATTTATTTCCATAATTCATATAACTAGTACATCGTTGATTCAATGCTCAAATGAAATAATTCTATAATAAAAGTATAATAACACTAGTCATTCCTCTTCATCTGTGGTATTATCATAACTTGATTATTATCTAATTGCATCATTTGGGGCATACTCTGATGATTTTGAAATTGATTCATGTAGTGTCCTAACTCCTTACAGAAGAAGAATTATACATTTGAAAACGTTTTCTTACACTTGAAATCATGTAGTTGGGGCAAATTTTTTCCAAACTTATAACAAACTCTCATTCCCTTCATGATGTTTTACCAAGGGGGTTCTTTCTACAGTTATCACATATGGGAAAATCCTTCTTTCCCCTCATCACTTTAACCAAAATTCTCTATACCATCCATTTATTATCTTCTTTCCTTTAAAATCCATAGGACATAGAGAATTCTTCTCTTATCTTATTAAAACATGATAATATTTCATTATATGATGAAAATATGTGGGAGACTATTTCCCTTCTAAAGGATGGATTATGACTATAAAATATATTATCCTTCTTATACTTTAGATCATGTATATTGCGGGAGTTCTCATTCATTCTACTGGAAGCCATTTCTAAATGACGACACACAAATGGTTAGATCATATCATAGGTTATAATAAAAAAACTAAAAAAACAATCAACATTAATTGAATATTTTCACACATCTAGTCTCGTAATCAAAAAAATGGTTTCTTTTCTAGAATATTTACTCACATATCCTTCAAAATGGTATGTAAATAAATTTTGTTTTATCCCAAGCATATCCCCCCTGGGAGTGTTGTAACCAAGAGTGCATCAAGGACAATTGTGGTGAACCAGTTCCCATTCGAGTGTCGCTCAATGCAGTGTTTTCGGGGTTTACCCCTAGGGAAATCTGTGCCATAGCCAACTCTACCTACTCATATCCAGACTCGGATGAATTTTTGGAAAACTCACAAAAACTCTACTGTACCAAAATTCAGGAAATTTCTTCTATACTAATCCTCAAAGTCTATCTTAGGATAATGTTTCCTTATCAGAGTTTATCTAAATATAGTTTCCATAGTTATTACTAAACATCCTATGATACCAACTGTAACGCCGTGACCCCAGTTACCTAGAGCTGGTGTATTATTTTAATACATTGACAGGATACAAGGAAATCGTGTCATGTAATACCAGTTAGTTTAACAGTCATCGAAATAGATTACATACATGAACATTACATTACATTTTAAAATAAAAACAACAACAAAATTATCTCCATTGAACACATTCATATCCCTTTTACTATCCCTTCTGGTCAGTCATAATACACTTCTTGGAAATTTTGGTAAAATAAAACATAAGAAAGGGGTTAGCTCAAATAATCAGTCAGGGTAAACAGTTTATCCAAAGATAACATTAACAATAGCCATGGTAAATAATTGAAAACACATGCCTTTAAAAATAATAAACATGAACAATTTATGGATGAAATACATGCTGAGTAAATAATTCCATAATAAAACATAGTCATGGGTATTCTATTTGTCGAATAACCACATGAACCATCAATATTAATTTCATAATGAGAGAATGTATAATAACAGAACTTCTAAAACATTTTTTTGATGCCTCGCCTAAGACATCTAAAAGTGATTAATGCTTAGGCCAAATCAATATATAAAATTGTGAAAGGCCTTGGACAAATTCCATGTTTAATAGTCTCCTGAGACCTACCGATGCATTGAGGAACTATAGCGGGCTCCACCCATGAATTACTATGTCAATTACATTTCTCATATGAAAAGTTTGAAACATAACATAAACATTCATATTAAAACTAGCATACAAAATTCATAATTCTATAAAATTGATCAGAGTTCTATTTTGTATGAATTATATGATTGATTATTATACTGAAATTATTGTGAGGTATATTCCATTTATGTGGAAAAATTCATCCAACAGTGAATTTGATGATAAGGGATTTTTATATGTTAGGTATTGTTTTGGCTACTCTAGATGGATACAATGTGAGAGGTCCACCACAAAATAGTAGAATTATCTTAGGGATAACAAAGAGTCGATACCTCTAGGATATGTTTAGATAATCAAAAGGACGATCAATAGTTTGTACCTATGAAATATGGTTAGATACTCTAGGTAATGATTATCGAATAGTTCTTCCATGTATATTTTCCATTCTTATAAACACCAATAATGTTCAATGAATATAGATATAGTTTTTATAATGGTATGGCTAGACACAATATTATGAAATGATTAGTTATATGTTATAAGTTCAATATTATTTTCTTTGGCATAAATTTTAATGCCTCAACACTAGTGACCCAAAGTCGGTGCATTATTTTAATACATTGGAATGATACAAGGAAATCATGTCCTGAAAGCCCGATCAGTTTAGCAGTCTTGAAAATATATTACATACATGATTGTTATATAACACAATAAAATTAAAAAACAAAAACAATATTGTTTCAATTGATCACATTCATATCCCTTAGACTATCCTAGCAGGTAAGTCATAATACACTTCTTGGAAATCCTGGGAAAATAAAACATAAAAAAGGGGTGTGCTCATATGCTCAATAAGGGTAAACGATTTAGAAGAAGATAAAATAAACAATAGGCATGGGGAATAATTGAAAACAGAATACTTTACAAAAAATAAACATGAACAATTTAGGGTAGAAATATGAGATGAGTAAACAATTCCATAAAAAAACATAGTCATGGGTATTCTAGTAGTCGAATAACCACATGAACCATCAATATTATTTTAAAAATGAGTGAATGTTTAATTCCAGACATTCTGAAACAATTGTTCAAGGCCTCAGCCAATGTTTATAAAAATTAATCAGGCCTCGGCCAAAACCATATATCAAATTAAGAAAGGCCTCAGACAATTTCATGTCTAATTGTCTCATGAGACTGACTGATGAATTGAGGAGCCATAGTGGTCTCAACCAATCACTTACTATGTCCAATACATTCCTCATATGAAAATGTTGAATCATAAAATTAACATTCTTATTAAAAACAGCATTACAAAATTCCAATACTTTAACCATAAATAATGAATGGTATAAAAATAACACATCCACAGTCATACATATCACAAATACCTCAATACAATATTGAATATTTCTTTGATAATAAATCAAAATCCAACAAGTTTAAAGTCCATCAAAGGATGTTGACATAGATGAAAATGATTTGTAAAACTTTTTGAGAGAAATATCCCTTTTTCATGAAAACATTTAAAAATAACACAATTTTAAAAGGAAGAAATTTAATGGCATTTTTGAATTATTTTTTCCCATAACACATTGAAACTTTTTAAAGGAATTAACATTTTAAAACATTCATGTTCATATAAATAAATCCTTAAAACCATTTTGAACACATGGAGATTAATAAGAATGGTTTAGAAGAATAAATCTTTAAAACATTTAAAATGATGTTATAATACAAGAGTACCATAAATAATCTCTTTGAGAACTCTTTAATGAAACAAGGAAATGGATAATAAATATTTCCTAGTAAAAACATACCCAGAAGAAATATCGAATAATAATGAGATTGAGGAATTAACCGTTACCTTGCACTTTCTTTTGGTCCAAGGTACATTTAACCTCCTATATAATGACCATAGTATGTTATTAAATTATACCAGAACCATATTCATATTTCTTATATCATACATGATTCATTTATTACTTTATACTACCCATTTAATAATTATTTCCATGTTAAATTAACATTTCGCGTAACAATCACTTTCTTTGTCGTACGTGTGTTAACATGTTATTCTTTATCGTACTATTTAGATCATGTACATACTTCATAAAATAAAAAAAATGGATTTATATATATAATATATATTTAGAATATAAATATTTAGTATATATAGTTATATGAAATGGAAAACACCATTTATGGAGACGGTAGGCCGTACGTATGCATAAACGCTATTTCCGTTTTCAAATCGCATTGAATGGACGTAAGTGAATACGATATATGTAAGTACATTCATACGTACACACACACACACACACAAATATATATATATATATATATCAATTAATTATATTTATTATGTAATATATTATATACTTATTAATAATATATACATTTATAATCATTGTTGGATGATGAATGTGGAAATTATTCTCATCACGTCGTGGAGACGGTAATCCGTACGTACGCATGAGCGACAATATCATTATATTGATGAGGAAAGAATATGTAATTTAGTGGTATATTATATATACAAACTCATTGACATGTTATATTTATTATTTACATAATGTATACTCTTAATTATACCTATCCAAATAATAATGTGTTTGAATAACAAAATACACCACGACGTGGAGACAGTAAGCCGTACATACACACGTATGGTGAATTTGTCATTTATATGATGGATAGAATAATGAATATGATTGTAACATATTTATAATAACATAATAATAGGTAGTAGGTACTGGAGTTATTATTTTTTGTATGGAAACCACAAAAAAAATAGGAAGTGGAACAAGAAAATAACATGAAAGAGGTTGGTGAAATTATTACCTCTTCTTCAGGTGTTTCATTTTGACTTGATAAAAAGGGCTCTTTATGTCGGGTTTATTATCAAAGTCGACCAAAAGAGACATATTTTATTCCTAAGGTTGTTTTTGGATGAATTATAATTATCCAATAGAATTATTAAAGGTGTTAGTGTAATTATAATCTCATTTTACCCTTAATTACCTT